>LR738713.1:565860171-565929977 GCA_902687465.1 Secale cereale | reverse complement strand
GGGGAGCTGCGGTGGTGGGGGGTGCGGGGGCGCGGGGGTGGAGTCCGGCGAGGGTGGCGCGGGGGCGGCGGCGTCGGGGCAGCGCACGAGGGAAGGGACGAAGGGGATCGATCTGGGTGAGGGCGAGGGAGAGAGGGAATAGGTGGAGTGGGGGACGAAGTATGGATGGGGGAAGAATACTAATGGCGCACCTCCCCCTGGTGCGCCATAAGTACATCTATAGCAATGGCGCACCTCCTCGTGGTGCGTCATTAGTATTTTTTTTCTGTTCGAGCCCACAGGTTATCTTCCACCAAACCCCATCTACATCACACAACTTACAGTAGCCCGACTGGTCAGCATGCAACAAACCCACTGGGAGGTCCTGGGTTCGATTCCTAGGCTCCCCAATTTTTGTTTTTATGCATTTTTTTCTTTGCACATATCTTTTTATCCATGCATCCAAATATAACATGACACATATGCTAGATGCCGAGAATTTCATGTAGAAAAATAATATGCAGTTTGTTGCCATGTTAACAACATTTAAAATGTTGTTTGATATTTATTTGCGTTTAAATATGTTCGAACTTGTTTAAATCATAACTAAATATCCATTGCTCCAAATTTGACAAACTTTATATGCTTTTGGGAGTAACATATAACCAAACACAACTAGTCTTTTTTTGGATTTTTAGTTGTATTCATTTGTGAATTGGTAAAACATTTATGAATATGAAAAAATATCATCAAATTTGAAAAAATATTCATGAATTCAAAAAGTGCCCATGAAAAAACATTTATGAATATGTCGAAATACAATCGAGAAATGAAGGCTACAATTTAAATATAATCAATCTTAGTTAGCTATTTGTTCACAATCTTCTTGCCCTTCTTTTTCGCAAATGGAGTTCTTCTCTTGAACGGACGTCCTTTAGGTAGGGTGGTCCTGCTTCTTCTTGTGGTGTATGGCACTTCATCATCGTCGTCATGTTCCATTCGGGTCGCCGCACTTGTCGAAGTCTTGCTCATTGGCGACTTCATCCATTCCGATGATCTTCCTTTTGCCTCTCCTCATGACTAGGCTTTGACGGGTCGGTAATGAAGAAGCATTGGTCCACTTGGGAAGCCAGTACCCATGGCTCATTTTTCGCGGTGACGTTTGCGCTTGCGGTCTTGGATTTGGCTTCGGGTATAACCATGGTGGTGAAATACCGGTCTTCTTTTAGGATGCTCTTGGCCCATCTGACACGGAACATCGGGACCTTCTCTCGAGCGTAGCTCAGCTCCTAGATCTCTTCGATCCTTCCGTAGTAGCTGTCCTTGTCATTACCGGTGCAGGATTCCATCGTTACCCCGGAGTTCTGATATCCATCGCTCTTCATGTCCTTGTCCTCGGTGTAGAACGTGTACCCGGTGATATCGTACGCCTCATAGGTCATCAGGTTGTGCTCGGCGCCCTGTGACAAGGCGAATATGAGATTTTTCTTCCGCGGAAGAATCCTCATGTAAAGGGTACGACAGAAGTTTCTCCTTGAACCAACGCGTGAAACATGAGTTGTGCTCTTTGATTATATCTCCATCTGTCCTCTGTTGGCCTCGGTCATTGTACGTCTTCTCAATAAAGGTTTTGTGCTCTACCACCCAAGGATCGACCACGTCTATGTGTTGTAGCGCGACTAGGTTTGCTCTTTCAAAGTCGGCGAGTCGACCCTCGAAGTCGACATGCATTTCGCGGTGACCCTCGCGGTGACCCCATCCAGCGAGCCTGCCGAGGTGCCTGCTGACGGGCAGACCAATGGGGTTCTCGATGCCTAGATAATTCGTGCAGTAGGAGATGCACTCTTCGGTCAGAAAGCCCCTAGCTATGCTTCCCTCTGGACGTGACATGTTGCGAACGTATCCTTTGATGACACCATTCATCCTTTCGAACGACATCATGCTGTGCAGGAACATCGGCCCGAGTTGGATGATATCCTCCACGATATGGACCAGCAGATGCACCATAACGTCGAAGAATGCGGGCGGGAAGTACATCTCAAGCTCGCATAGTATCACCACGATCTCTTCCTGTAGCCTTCTGAGTTGGCTCACGCCAACCGACTTCCGAGAGATGATGTCGAAAAAGTTGCATAGGCCAAATAGCATTTCACGGACGTGCGCGTCCATGATCCCACGGATTGCAACTGGAAGTATCTGCATGATCAGCATGTGACAGTCGTGAGACTTCATCCCGATGAACTTCTGCTTCACTGGGTCTAGGTATCTGCTTATCTTCCCCGCGTAACCGTAAGGAAGTTTTACTCCTACGAGGCAGGTGAAAAATTGCTCGATCTCCTCCTGACTTAGAGTGAAGCACGCAGGAGGGTAGTCATTTCCGGTCTTCTTGGCCTTTTTGCCTTTGCGACGACTTTCCGTGTCCTGCTTCGCCTCATCATCATCATCATCATCATTAGCATGAAGCTCCTGCCTGATGCCCATTGATTTCAAGTCTGCCCTTGCTTTCGGCCCATCTTTGGTCCTCTCTGGCATGTTGAGTAGGGTACCAAGAAGACTCTTGCACATGTTCTTCGTGATATGCATGACAAAAAGGCCGTGAGGCACACAGTGGATCTTCCAGTACGGCAAGTCCCAGAAAACAGACCTCGTTTTCCATACCTTCAGCAGCGGCTCTGGCGCCTTTCGCTTCTTTCTCGGCTCTGGCGCCTGTTGCTTCTTTCCCAGCAGTGGGCAATCTTTCCAATTTTTCAACAACTCGTCTATTTCCTCACCGCTCCTTGTACGCGGGCGTCTTCGGGGTTCGGTTTTAGCATCGAACAGATCCTTGCGTTTCCTCCACGGGTCATCTTCGCGAAGCCACCTTCGATGTCCCATGAACATGGTTTTCGAAGACCCGGGATCTCTATGGCGATACGTTGTGTCATCCATGCACCTGACGCATCCAAAAAATCCGTGGACCACCTGCCCCGCGACATATCCGTAACCGAGATAGTCGTGCACCGTCGTGAGCAGTGCGGCTCTCATAGGGAAATATTCTTTCTCTTTGGCGTCCCACGTATTGGCTGGCGTTTTCCACAGCGTGTCTAGCTCCTCTTTCAGCAGCCCCAGATACAGATTGATGTCGTTCCCTGGTTGTTTCGGCCCTTCAATTAGCATACTCATGTGAATGTACTTCCTCTTCATGCACAACCAGGGGGGAAGGTTGTACATCCACACAAACACAGGCTGGGTGCTATGTGTGCTTCTCTGGCTGCCAAACGGATTGACTCCTTTGGTGCTCGCGCCCAGCATGATGTTCCTTGGATCGTTCCCAAATTCTAGGTCTTCGAAGTTCAACGCTTGCCACTGGCTCGCATCCTTAGGGTGACTCGGCATCTTGTCTTTTTTATTTATCTCCGGATCATTTCCGTAATCTTCTCGCTTCTTCTCCTCCCTATCCGCGTGCCAACGCAGGAGCTTTGCTACCTTAGGGTCCACGAAATACCGCTGCACATGAGGAGTGATCGGAAAGTACCACACCACTTTTTGAGGAGCTTTCTTCCGCTTCTTGTATCGAGTGACGCCGCACACCGGACATATGGTAGACTCCGCGTGCTCATCCCGATAAATGATGCAGTTGTTCATGCACACATGGTATTTCACGTGCGGTAAATCCAGAGGACACATGATTTTCTTCGCCTCCTCGAAACTGGTCGGGCACTTGTTCCCCTTGGGAAGACATTCGTGCCAGAATGACATGTTCTCGTCGAAGCATGCGTCGGTCATTTTGTGTTTTACCTTCATCTCCAGAGCCATGAGCGTTACTTTCAGGCGGGTATCCTCGGGCCTGCATCCTTCATACAATGGAGTAACCGCGTCTATCTCCAGTTGATACAGCTTGGCTTTCTCTCGGGCGGCAGCTCTTGCGTTATCCGTCTGCTTGAGAAGCAACTCTTGAATATGAGGGTCCCGCACCCAGCCTCCATCGTCGTCTGCTCCGGCATCTTCATCTAGATCATGATCATGCCCTTCGTCTTGATCTTCCTCATCATCATGTCCGACATCTTCTACATGATGACTGTGTACAGCATCACCGTCGTGATCATGTCCTGGAGATTCTTCGTCTTCTCGCCCGCCCTCGCCGCGGTCGTTGTCTTGCTGCCCTTCCTTATTTCTTGCCCGGCCATGCACGACTTCATATTCATCTTCATAACCTTGCCACCAATAGCCATCCATGAAACCACGCAAGAGCAGGTGGTCCTGCACCTGCCCGGAATCCGGGTCCGCAATAAAGCTCTTCAGCTTGCATCTTCGACACGGACATCTTATCTCCGTCTCGTTCTTTTGAAGCATCTCGGCCTTTGCGGAGCTCAAAAACCTATTCACGATGCCTACGGTCATCGTGCGGACCATGGTCACCTGCGGGGTAGAGCAAAATGATATTTTAGAACCAAGAAAAAAATCGGCACGACTTTCCCTAAAAATAGGACCAAAAAGAATGCATAGTGCCAAAATTCTCGCCGAAACGGAAATGAATCAACATTTCGGCAAAATATTGGCAACTATCGCATTTCAAATACCGGTACCTGCAAACACAAACATATATGCAACACCACAAACATATGCAATACCACAAACATACATAGATCTAGCTAGGCCATAAAAAGTGCATGTGCACGGTTGTTAGAGCTCGAGGGAGAAAAAATGATCTACAACATAAAGATAGCTTCCCCCCCTTACTTACCTATCAAAAAAGGTATTTTAACCACTTAATTTTGATGAATCTATGGTGCAAATGAGGTGAGGAGGAGGAGGCAGCCGACACAAGCTTGGAGGAGGAGGTGGAGAGAATGAAGTGGGGAAAGTGAGTGTGTAGGTGTGGCTGTCCAAAATATCTAGCTGGTCCCACTTTACTAATGGCGCACCACTCATCAATGCGCCATTAGTAACCAGTGTTACTAATGGCGCATTAGTGAGAGGTGCGCCATTAGTAGTTTTGCAAAAAAAAATAGTACTGACGCACTGAGTTGGAGGTCCGCCATTACTAGTTAAACTAGTAATGGTGCACTATGCCATCGTGCGCCATTAGTATGTCTGTAAAAATAAAAAAAAGTTGTTACTAATGGCGCACCGAATGTGTGGTGCGCCATTAGTATTTTGACACTAATAGCGCACTAACACATACTAATGGCGCACCACATGTCTGGTGCGCCATTAGTGGCCATATCATCTATAGCCCTTTTCCTAGTAGTGAGTGGGGAATAACATATGTGTGGTAACATGGAAGACTTCATTTATTAGGCTATAGACTCATCTTACCTTGATATGTATGATGTTACACATACTAGTAGTAACTAGCTATGTTACAACATGCCTCTCTTTCTTCATTTATTGATTGCCATATCATCTATTTTATGTAGATATGTGTGATGTTACTCTCACTGTGGGTAGTCTGAAAATGATTTATGAATATCATAAAGTGCTAAATATTACAACTAGAATAGTTAAAAAATGTTTGTTAAAAAGTGGATGAACTAAAAATAGAACGAATAATCTCAAGGCATGAGAGTAGCAACATTAGCACTTAACATCAGAATTAATTAATGTAGTGACATTTCATATAGTAGCAAAGATTCACAGTACCAATATCACCTATGAGCCAAAGCCAATTTCCGGCAATAGCACCAATATACAGTAGCATTGACAATATCAACATTTTTTTAGCACAATCCATCCATCTAACAGATTAAAACAATCAATCCATCCATCCATCTGACAAATTGAATAATGTATCCATCCATCCATCTAACAGATTGACACATCCATTCATCTATCTATGCAACGATTTTTTGCATCTATCCAATTTAGCTAAAAAAAGAAGAACAGAGAGTTGGGGGAGAGAGGATGGATCACCGTGGAGGAGTGGAGGAGTTGTTGATGTTCGGCTGCAGCTTCGGGATGGATGCGCCGTCGGTAGCCGGTGCAGAGGGGCTCGACGGCGGCTTCTGGATGTCCCAGTGGCGGCGGAGGGCAGAGGGCCCTCAGAGGAAGCTGGACTCCGGCGGTGGCGAGTACCTGGCCGACGGCGGCGAGGGCCACGCCGGCCGCAGCATGGTCCGAGACGGCGAACTGGGGCGGGCGACGGTGCTGGAATCCTAGCGGGCGGCCCAACTCGAGGTCGCTCGATGCGAACATATGGGCATCGGTCGTGGGTGGCTCGTTGGCATTTTTGTCGTAATAACGTGCTGCAACAGGGGCACTCTGTTAATTCCAAACGTTTTCTTTGGTGGGACTTGCCAAAATCCCGAGATTCTGGAAAATCAGACTATTTTGGAGATTTTGGATTGCAAGATTTTGGACATGCAATCCAGTTCTTTTGGCATAAGATTTTTCAGACAAAGATTCTCCATAATCTGCTGAAAAGAATTGGGCCTAGGTCACTAGCTTCCGGTTGGTTGTCCTGGGGTGTAGCCAGGCCCTAGGCTAATGGGGCATGAAAGTTTGATCATTCGTTTGATCATTCGTTGACTGTAGCTAGATGAACACTATTTAGCACTGTAGCTAAGTCTTTGGCTCGGGACGTGTCCTCAATCTAGCTACGCCGACTTCCTCCTATCTTTTTTTTAAAACACCTCTAACTTTATTGATAGTCATAACAACTACAGGTACACTAATTTGGATATATGATCCAAAAAATACAAAGTACGTGTCCTCAATCTGGCTACGCCAACTTCCTCCTATCTTTTTTTAAAACACCTCTAACTTTATTGATAGTCATAATAATTGCAGGTACACTGATTTGGATATATGATACAAGAAAATACAAAGTAATTCCTATAACTAAGAATTACAATGAAATCTCTTGTAAATACCTTCTTCGCGGTATCAACCTATGCTCGAAAAAAATACTCCAATGTCTTCGGTAAAGAGTCTGGAATTAGACTGGAGCAACGATGTTGTCACTCTTACACTCGCACGAACATTACCAATAATGATTTTTGAAAGCGCATTGAGTCGCCCATCTAGAAAGATGGGAAGCCTTGATCGATGAGCGTATCTCGGTCGGGGATGATCCCCTAGAAGTGCAGGTCGTCGAATCACTATATCTTCATCATGGTGTCGATGAAAGATTTCACCTCCACAAAGAATCGAACCAACAAAAAGAGCTTGACACAACAACATAAAATCATCAGATCCGAACAATCGGATTTGCGAGGACAAAAAACTCTCTAACCTCATGGCAACGCCAAAAGAACGAGAGGAAAATTATTCTCACACAACTATGATGATCACTGGACGTTGACAAAGAACATAGAGGTTTTGAAGATCCGAGGTTGCCCCACCTCTCAGCGTCAAGATGGCAGCTGAAAGCGAGGGGACCTAAATTTCCTAGATGACGGCGGCGACAGCGGCATGATGGAAATCCTTATTTTTTTAGAGATCACCATTGGATCAATACTCGGTTCGTTCCTCCTATCGATAAGCAAGCGTTCGGCTACAGGGATAGGTTGGGCCAGGTGAAAACCAACCATTTCATAGCCATGACCAGACGGGCTGAAAGAGAGAGGGGAGATGAGCTAGGGTTGGGTTCGGAGTGCTACAGCCTCCAATCGCATTTTCGAAGCGAGCTCCAAAAAAAAGGCGATCAAGCTACATATATACATGGCTTCTCTACTAGATTGTCATTTTCTGTGTTGTTCGCTATAGTAGCGTTTATTATGGCGATTGGGCGCATATGACGATTCTTCAAAGAGTTGCTCTTAGTTTTAAACCTGTATAAGTACTGTGCGTAGGTTTGTTCCATGTTTACGGTGCTAACCTCTTTTTTTTACCTCGACACACATGTCCAGACATCTTTGGAAAAGTCATACCATGTGTGCGTTGTGACGTCGATGAGGATGGATATCGAGAGGTGTAGACATGGACCATGAGGCTAATATACAATCGTTGGCTGCCCTCGGTGACCACATGTGTGACAGATCCTACTAATATTTGGTGGAGAATTTTTATGAACGGAGATCAAGTATGCATGATCTACCGCCAAATCCTGAGGGCCATGATGTATATATTCAATTGTAAGAGTATGTATGTGTTCTAGCCATAGTAAAAAATTGGGGAATTGATCGAATGATTTAACCCTAGCCATAGCATGAATATTTGATATGTGTCAGATAACTAAAGTGATACATGCAAGTGTTCCTCCTTTAACTGGATAATTCAACAGTAAGCAGGGTCCATTATGTGCCCTGACATGGCCCCGCATTGAGAAACGACATGCCCTCACTGTAGTGTAGCGGTAGAGCACCATACTTCGGTAGTGTGAAGAAAGAACTTTGGGGATGTATACTTTATGAAGCCACCGTCTTCCCAGATCGCATCAACAAGTGATAGGTTCACCCATTAGATGAAGATACAAAAATAATAGTATTATTGCTTTCTCGTGGTAGTGCCAAAAGTAGCACAAGATCACTAGGTGCATGCATAGTCAACATGCAGGGTCGTTCTGGCAAAGGGTAGTACCAAAAAGGAACACACCTAGTCATGGGAACCTGATACGTCCAAAACGTATCTATAATTTCTGCTTGCTCCATGCCTTTTTTGTGTGATATTGCTATGATATTTATACACTTCCATACACTTTTGATCATATTTGGACTAACCTACTAATGATTGCAAAAGTGCACAATGTTCTTGTTTTACACTTTATTGTGTAGGAATTACTTGAAAATTGACAAAAACGCAAAAGGAGTCGTATTGGAGTAGGACTCTGACTTTCCTGAAATCTGTCTGAGAACGTTTTTAAAGATGGTCACGTTCCGGCCCGAAGACAACGTCAAACGGAAAAGGTCTAGTTGCGAAAGTTGTGGGGAATTTCGAGGCGATGCTTCTGGATATAAAATTCGTCCAAATCGGAGTCTGGACGGCCGAGTAAAGCTCGTTTTACTGAGGCCCAAAATCTGATGACGGGAATCCGAGAGTCTATATAAAGAGAGGAAACCTAGGTCACCAAGGGCCACGAATTTTCCTCCTCCTGAGCCGCCGTCTTGGAGGGGAGGACCAACACCATTGCAGCACCATCCACAAGGAAGAAGGGGGGCCAAGGAGCCGCTGCCCCCTAGGGCCGCCGCCGCCCAGAGGGCCGCCGCCGCCGCCGCGCCCCCAAGGGCCGCCGCCGCCGCCTCCGTGGCTGCCGCCGGCCGTCTCCTCCTCGCGGGGCTGCACCTCTCCATCAACACCATCATCAACCTCCTCCTCACCATGTCCATGCGTGAGTAGTTTCCTCCGGGGCCGAGGGCTCGTACGTGTAGCTATGTGGTTATCTCTCTCTCCCATGATGTGATCTTCATTGTGATCATAGGCTATGTTAATCTAGGGTGATCCCATGATATTTCCCCTTCCTCTATGTATTGGATTGATGTACTCACTTGTCTTTATCTAGTATAATCCCCGAGACCAAGGTGACAGCGGTCTATTGGACATGGATTAGAAAAATATTTTCATGAGTGATTTCCTCTCTTGTTTGTTGATTGAAGATTGAGAGTCTCTTGGTGCTTGTCTTTGACTATCCTTTAGATATGTTGTGGTGATTGTGGGACTCTCTTTGGATGGCCGCGGTGACATTGGGAAATCCTTAGATTGAGAACTACGAACTTTGAGGTGTGCTTTTGTAGCCCTACATAATTCTCGTCCTCTCTTGACCACGAAGGAATGACCTCCGGGTGCGTCTCCATTGCATGTTTTATGGGAAATATCATGTGATTCGATTATGTTAATGTTGTTGGGAGTTGCCACTAGTGAAAGTATGATCCCTAGGCCTTTTTTCCACCATTGCAATACCATTTATGCTCACGTTTACCACTTGTTTGCTTGCTGCACTTTTTATTACAGATTTACATTACTTTGCTTTGCCACTCCTATCATCCATATTTTACCATCTCTTCGCCGAACTAGTGCACCTATACAACTCGTAGTTGTATTAGGTGCGTTGGGGACACAAGAGACTTGTTGTATCTTAGTTGCAGGGTTGCTTGAGAGAGACCATCTTCAACCTCTACTTCCCTGAGTTCGATAAACCTTAGGTCATCCACTTGAGGGAAATTGCTGCTGTCCTACAAACCTCTGCGCTTGGAGGCCCAACATAGTCTACAAGAGTAGAAGCGTGTGTAGACATCAAGCTATTTCTGGCGCCGTTGCCGGGGAAGTGAGTGCTTGAAGGTATATCTTTAGATCTTGCAATTAAATCTTTTTGTTTCTTGTTTTTATTTCACTAGTTATGTTTATGGAAAACCGCAATCTTAATTCGCTGCTTGGGGAATGCCGCTTTACCACACCCGTGGTAGAGAAGTCTCCTCCACCTACTAAATGTATCCCGTTCAAAATACCACTTGTGATAATTGAAATAATTATGAATGATCGTTATGATGGGACAGTCAATCCTAGTATTCATTTGTTGAAACTTACAGAACTTTGCGAGTTGTTTAAGATTTCAGGTTTGACAAGAGATGGATTCATGAGGAAATTATTTGCCTTGTCCCTGAAAGGAAAAGCATTCGAATGGTATAGGCTACTAGATGACTCTCACCTGCTGGACTGGGAAGAGATCCAGTCTCTCTTTTACTCCAAGTTTTATCCTCTTCATGAAGTCCATGAGAATAGGAATTATGTTTATAATTTCTATCCTCATGACGGAGAGAGCGTAGCTCAAGCTTGGGGGAGACTGAAAACGTTAATGCTAAAAAGTCCTAACCATGGGCTCCCCAAAGATGCTTATGTGGAGAGTAAGAGTACCTTTTTGCATGTGGATCATGGTAACAATGCCTTATGTGATGTATATATTGCTGAGTTTATTCGTGATCCCACTGAAAATTATTATGAGAAGGGAACATATGCTTATAGATATTTCAATAATATCAAGTTCCCTCTCTTTATGTTGAAGGTTTTGAAGCTGCACTTGTTTTGTCTTCCTATGCTTATTGCTTTGTGCTTCAATGAATTATTCTATTGCAATATTCCTATGCATAGGAAGCATGTTAGGCTTAAATGTGTTTGGTATTTGCTTCTTGATGCTCTCTTTTGTTCTTCAACTCTTATTCCTACGAGAGCATCATTAAAGTCTTATGCCTAGCTTAAAGGCATAAAAGAAAGCGCTTTTGGGAGGCAGCCCACAATGAATAAAATTTTATTTTGCTTTTGTTGTGTCTTGATGTTGTTACTACTGTAGCAACATCATTGTATCTTTATTTTTCAGCTTTGTGCCAAGTTTAGCCTCTGATTGCAAGAAAGTTCAAAAGTTGTGACGTGCTGTCCAGGAAACAGATTCTGTCCTTGGATAGAAAAATTCGTATAAAATCACCAGATCATCTTTTTTGTCTGAATTTTTTCGACAGCGTGCTCTATACAATTGGCTTTCGGGCGTCTGTTCTGAGTTTTTTGATTTGAGTTGCAGAAGTGCCCCGAAAAAATTACTTACTACCTGCTGGTCTGTTTTTCACAGATTCTGTCCTGTTTTGTCTTTCCTTCGTTTTGCAAACCTTGAGTGTGACGCCCGAAGAACGACGTCCCAGAAGATTCCAGAAGATTCCAGATGTTCCGGGTTCTCCCGTGTGTTTCTTTTGTGCTTGTGTTATTTATTTTTGTATTGCATCATGTCATCATGCCATCATGTCATATTTTCTTTTGCATCTCAACTTAAATAAATCGTGTGGACCTTCGGTCCATTTAAATCGAGGGAAGGATGACTTCTCTTTATAACATATAAAAGCCTCTCAATATTTAGGGAGCTATATAAATAAATATTCCATTGTTTGGGATCACCGTAACACACTTGCATTTATTCTCCAGACTTCTTTTGCTTCAAGTTTCACCGCCAAACCTTGTCAATATTTCTTTTCTCGTTTATCGAGGATCCTCCAAAAACCTCATCTTTTTTGGACACTTCTATAATCAAGTCTTAGTTCAAACCCATTTGAATTAAACTCAAATGTGTTTGAATTATATTTTTCTGATCATGCCTTTTTCTATTTTCTCGGACCGTGCTCATTTTTATGAGCCCAAGAAAATTAGTCCCTTGTGCTAACTTTTGCCCTAACCCCCTCCGCATTCTTTTCTTCTCTCTTTTGTTTCTGCTAAAAATCAGCTAAAGGAAGAAGGGGCCCAGGCCTCCCTGGCCCAATTCCTCCTGACTCTAGGCCTCAGCCAGCCCAGCCGGCCTCTTAGGCCCACTCCAATCCTAACCCTAGCCCCGACCGGATCGCTCCTCCTCATCCCCTGTGCGCCGCCAGACCGCTCCTTCGCTCGAGCGCCCTCATCCCCTCGCTCGCTTCTCCCTCTCTCCCGCTCGCGACGCCGCACTCACCTCTCGCCCGCTCCCGCTTCGAACCCCATCACCCCTCTGGCCGATCCCCAGCGACGGAGCCCCGCGCCCGTACCCTGCGGCCCTCCAGCCGTCGTCAGCGCCTAGGAGCGCCCCGTCTGCCGGGCAGGAGCGCGCCCCAGATCTCCGGCCGCCCTGCCTCCGGTCGTGGCCGACCCCAGCCAGCGCGTCCCTCAGCCCTCGAAGAAGCCAGCAGCCGCCCCGCTGTTCGCAAGGCTGCAGCGACCCGCGCCCCAAGCCTCTGCTTCGACCTCAAGGCGCCCCCCACGAGTCCTCCTGCTCCGGCCAGGAACTGCCGGCGACCTCGCCAAGGCGCGACCAGCGCCTCGCCCCTCCTCGTCCATCCCGGCCGGCCAGGCGTCTCCTCGCCAGGAGCGCCCCCTCCTACAGGGCCGAAGCACCAGGGCAGGCCAGGAGCCTTCCTCGCCTCTGGCTCCGTGTGCCTCATCGCCCCTCTGTTTTCCTCGCTGCACGGCAGCAGCTTCACATCCCCTGTGTCAGTCCAGATCGCGACCCCAACATCGCCGGTGAGCCCTCGAGCAGCCTCATCGCCAAGGCCGAAGTCGGCCACGTGTCTCGCCTCCTTGCTACTGATGTGCTTCTTCCGTCGGCCCGGTGTTTTGTTGTGGTCCAGCAGGTATCCCCGGATGTGACAAGTACCACGACGCTCGGAGCCCTCGGTTCCACCAAGTACCACGACTACCGAATGCGCCAAGTACCTCTTCTCGCGACACGAACATCTACGGATATGTGTACATCTACCTAACGTGAACGTCTACCGTCGACAAGACCGAGACACCAAGTACCACGACGACCGCGAGTACCACTACCGTCGCCCCGTGTACCACTACTTCCCTCTACGGAACGACTACTTCGTTGACGACCTCGTGAACCACTACTTCCACTACGACTCGAACCGCCCCGAAACGAGCGCTTCGAAGGTATAACCCCGAGACGATGACCCGTGGATGGATGTTGTGTTGTATGAAATGTTTGCCCTTGTTTGCTCCGTGCCCGTTTCGTCCTTTTGTCATGTTCCTCGGTTGCCTCGTCGCCGACTCGTGGGAACCCGGAAGCCGGGATCACCCCACCTTTCGTCTTGCTTGACTCGCTCACGCCACCTTTCTTTTGCACCGGTCTCTCAACGAGTTACCGGAACCGAGATGTTGCGTTGCATCATTTTCGGATCGTTGCCGTGGCACCTTTTTCCTTCCACCACGGTGACAAAACTTCTTATCTTCTTCATGTCAACTTTTACTAAATTGCATAAACTTGATCATGTCATCCGCATCATGTTAACAACCTTTGAATGTCTAATTGTTGTTTGCTTAAAATTGCTAAACATGCTCATGGGGATTTTCCGGAATTGTTGTTGATATTTTCCGGCCTCATTTAAAATTGTCTAAATAGTGTAGTTTTATTATGCTTCACCTCTTGCCATGTTAAAAACATTTAATCTTGTCTTGTAAATAACGAGAGTCAACTAAATAATTAAAATGTGGTGTTTCGTCAATATGCAACTCGTTGCATATTGAGCTCCACTTAACTTGTAGTTTTGTTTGTGCCCTTTGCCATGCCATGCATATTTAAACCGGACATGCATCATACTTGTTTGTGCATCGTATGCCATGTTTATGCTTGTGTGTTTACCGTGTTGTTTGCTTCTTTCCGGTTGCTTCTCTTGTTAGCTTCGGTTTCGTTCCGGAGTTGTGAGGATTCGCTCGACTATGTTGCTCCGTCTACTTCATGGATCCATTCTTCTCCCTTGTGGAATTCCAGGCAAGATGACCGAACCCGGATACCATTACTATCTTTGCCTATTGCTAGTAGTCTCGCTCTATAGTTTTGCCTCGATGCCCATGTCTTTCCTGTCAGCCTCCTATTTGTAACCATGAACCTGTCTAACCACCCTACCTATGCAAACCATTGATTGGCTATACGTAGGCTCGCTTAGCCCCTCTTATAGCATTGTTAGTTGCAGGTGAAGATTGAAGATGCTTGCTTCATGTTGAAGTTGTTGGGGTTATATCACACTATATTAATTATTAAATGAAATCATCTATGTTGGCAAGGGTGGAAGGCTAAGCCTTTTGCTTGGTGATTTGTTCCACTCATGCCGCTAGGAACCGTATAAACCGGTGTTATGTTCCTTGATTATGCGTTCCTCACACGGTTGGGGTTTATGGGGCCCCCTCGATAAACCGCTAAGTGGTAAGTCTTTTCCAGCAAGTCCCAACATTGGTACTATTCGCCTAATAACTAATAAAACTTGCATAGGGACTAGCTATCCCTTTTATTTTTAATCAACAACCCCGGGCCAGTGCTCCACATGAGTGTTGGTCCGAAACGGGGAGTCTGCGGGGCCACCACGAGGAAACTCGAGGTTTGGTAAAAACCTGTAGAATCGCCCATCCGGTCGTGTCCTGAGACTAGATACGCGCGGCTACCTATCAGGGTGTCGACACGCCGGGAGGATTTGCTGGATTAGCCTTACCTTAGTTCGGAGTATCTTGAGCACGGGATTCCGAGAATACTCGGGTCTTCCCACCTTGGAGTTGCGACTCCGCGGATCGTGGGCTTGTCATGGGCCAAGTTGGAACACCCCTGCAGGGTTATGAACTTTCGAAAGCCGTGCCCGCGGTTATGTGGCAGATGGGAGCTTGTTAATATCCGGTTGTAGAAAACATGACACCATGTTCCAATACACTACCAGCGTGTGTACCGTGACTGTCATTTTCCGAAAAGGATTCGGGAGATGAACACGGTGGGGTTATGTTTGGCGTGCTTTAGTTAGGATCACTTCGTGATCATCTCTCGACCGAGGCACTTCTCTTCTCGCACTCTTTCACGTAAGCTAGTGCTAATTGCTGCTGCAGACCCTTACTCTTTTCTTCAGCCTTATCCTCACCCAAGGCTTAAATAGTCATGTTACCCGGGAACGGGATTGCTGAGTCCTCTGTGGCTCACAGTTACTTCACCACACCAGATGCAGGTTCAGCCGAGTTTGATGCAGGAGATGGATCAGTTCTTCACCGGGAGTTCGATGAAGAGTTTGGCCGTATGCTTGTGATGTTTCGACGATCAGTAGTGGTTTCTACTAGGATTCGATCCTGACCTGTGGCTTTATGTTGTTTTGGTATCTTTCTTTGGATCTTACCCTTAGATGGGCTGTTGATGTTTTGAATGATGTTTTGCTTATGTAATGTATTGTGTGAAGTGGCGAGTGTAAGCCAACTATCTTCTTTTGCAATTTAATCCCTCTTTTACATGAGTCGTGCAAAGATACCAAACTTGAGATCATTCTAGGATGGGCTTATACCTTTAAGTCGTGCCTCGACACGTAGGAGGTATAGTCCCATCCTGGGCATTAAAAGTTGGTATTCAGAGCCTTCTCCGACCTAGAAGCCCCCACTGATTGATCGAATCGTTGACGGTTGAGTCTAGGCACACACACTGAAAATGTTTTGAGTCCTATATATATATATCGGAGAGTAGGATTTCTTTTGCTCCTCATCTCTTTTCACTCTGGTGAGGACTCATGACGATTACTCTTGCCTCTTCTACTTTCAAAAATTTCACCAATTTTTTTTAGGATCTCGCGAGTATTGTTTGGATTGTTTCGATGTCTTTGTGACGAGAACATTGTTCTCGATGCCTCCTGACATTAGGGGTTGTGGCAGTGTCCCGGGGAGTTGAGCTCCGAGGTGTTGTCGTCACAAATCCATCGCGGCAGTACTAGAATACTTAAGACGGCCGACATCGAAAATCTCTCCTATACGGTTAGTGGCAAGATAACCCCGACATCACCCAGTACTGGGGAGGTAGTTCGGGAGTATTGCCATAGCTTGTTATAGTGGATGCTTTTCGAAGGTCCGAGGTAGACAGTTTCCGAGAAAGACTGGTTATGTGTTGAAGGATGGATACAGCTGGATGTAGGTTTAGAGTTGATTGCGCGGTGCTTCCCCTGTATCCCCAACACCTGATTGCATAACTGGAAACTTTCGGAAATTAATAGGTGGGTTCATCTAGTAGTTCTAGGCATTCTTCCAACGAGTGCATGATATGAAGTTCGGGGTTCTACATTGAGTGAAGTGGTTTTATGGCCGATGTTCCGATCGGGAGTTGCATCTTAAAGGGTCCTTGGCTATGCTGATCCGGGGATTGCAAAACCCTTTCGTAACGCGTTCATAATCTTACAGCACAAAGATGTCGAACGAAGCTTCTATCTTGTATTTGTTCTATCTGCTCCTTGTTGCTTTTATTTACCTTTTGTTCTCCAAGTGGCTTCTCGACAAGTTGATGTACCTACGGAATTCATTCGTTCAATTCTCTGTTCGGATAGATATGTTGCAACATAATCTTCTTCATAAACATATCTATCCTCTGTTTTCGTTTTGATTCTGGTATTCGAGTTGCTTCGATGTCAAATGTTGATTCCATACCTTTCTTAATCGGTATTCTCATATTTCTATGGGAGTGCTAATTCTTCTTGACCATCGAGATATTCGTGTTAATCCTTTTCAACCGGTGTGCCTTCTCTTCAAGTTATTCCATACGGACGCCGTTGAGATCTGACGAGTTGTATGTTTCATTCACCCCAAGTTGTCTTTGTTTTTCCCGCCCTCCCACCCTTCTTCTTCTCGGAGCAAGAAATTCTTAGATGAAGTATCCATTTTATTCATGTGATATTTCTTCATTCATTTCCTTCAATGTTCTTATCCGGTGATTTGTCGTGAAGATGCTCAAGAGCTTCAAGTTCATCATTCTTTTGTTTTCAAATTCTGCGGTGGATGTAATTCAAGATTTCGGTGTTGATCTCATCCTTTTCCTCATTTCACAATGCTTTCTTATTCCGGTGCACCAATTAGTCATTCTCCTCTTGCTATTCATATCCGGAGTGCTGAAGATTCATAATTCCATTGTTAATCCGTTCAAGCTATTTTGAAGATTGTCATCTTATTCAAGCCATTTAATTCAACTGGTGCAATATCTCTTAAGCAATCTTTTTTTCAACGGTGATTTCTTTTGAGTGGGCCCTAACCCACATGTCTTTTCCCAGGATCTTACCTGACTCTTCTTTTTCTGGTGAATTCTTTTCAAAGTGTGACGTAAGAATGATTTCCATCAGCCACAGTCCTTCTCCAAGATCGCTTTCAAATTCTTTCATCGTTGTTTCATCCTTCTTAATTCTTCATTCCGGAGTGCTCAACAATTCTTCATGGCATTTCTTGTCTTCACTCTCAACATTTGAAGACCGGAGAAGAGTTTCTCTTAAATCTTGGTCCGTTCTCTTGAAGATTTGTGGTTCTAGCTTCATGCCATCCTCATTATTGTTCCGATTGTGAGGAATTCTTTTATACCCATCCGAAGCATTTCATGAATTCTTTCCATTGTGATCCTCCGAAGGCCATCATTTCAGAATATTTCTTCGTTCTCAGTTTTCAACTTCGACCTCCAACTATTCTTCATTGATGCCTCTTCGTTCGTCTCCATATTTTTACGGTGGTTCATTCAAGTTTACTCTTCCTTGTTACCATATCAATTCATTTGTTCTTTTCTCAATCCTACCGGTGCTTTGTTGAAGATTTATCCGAGCTTGTGCGAGATATCTCTTAAATCTTTGCAACGAGAATAAGTAGTATGCCAAATCCGTTTGCGTGTCATCAATTTAATTTGGTGAAGGATATGCATAACATAAATCTTATTCTAGTTTCTTCCAAGAGGTTAATTCCTTCCTTTGAAGCTTGTTCATCATATCATATTCTCGGTCCTAAGTTGTTCATCTTGTTTTCCGGAGTTCCAAGTTATTTCAATTATCATTTCAAAGCTCCATCTAATTCATCGCAGGCCTTGAATCTTATTCTTTTTCATCTTTCGCTTCTCATGCTTTCATTACCGGAGTTCTTCATGGTGGTTCATCATCATTTAATTCATCCTCGAAGTCTTCATCAAGATTCTTGTTGGAGCTCAAGCATTCTTCATCATTCTTCCAATTGCAATTCTTTCTACCTTGTCTTTTCAGATGGTGTTATGTCATTCTTGTCAATTCCTTCATGTTTTATGATTCACGAGTTATCAAGAATGAGATATTTAAAACCATCATTTTCCTGGTTCAAGAGATCTTTTCAACCCTTCAATTTATTCGTGGATTTATCTTGGGTTGTATTTCCCTAAGGATTGTTGCTATTATGGTGCTTATAAATGACCCAAGTTCTTCATCATCATTCCGATGAAATAAGTTTTTCGTCTCCTTGTTGATCTCAATCCAATCAAATGTTTTCGTTAGTGGCTGGTTGTCACCTCATAATTTTGAGATGTTTTCCATAAGCCCACATCAAGCTTATTCGTTTCGTTGTTGATTTTTCCATCAACTCCATTCAACCCTTCTTCGTAAGGATGCTCTTTCAAATTCAATTTTGAGAGTTGTCTTTTCTTCTCCGTTCTTTCCTCCGAACGACCTAGTATATATTCTTTCATTCCGGAGGCATTGTGATGTTGATCTCTCCAAACCATTATCTCGTTTTTATCAAGATCATGTTCTTTCCCTTGCTTATCATTTAACCGGAGCGTTGTATTCTCCATTCAAGTTTCTTCATCTTATCTAGTTTTGCCTCACTTTTTAACCGGAGTGCTGCCGAAATCTTCATCATGGTGTCGATGAAAGATTTCACCTCCACAAAGAATCGAACCAACAAAAAGAGCTTGACACAACAACATAAAATCATCAGATCCGAGCAATCGGATTTGCGAGGACAAAAAACTCTCTAACCTCATGGCAACGCCAAAAGAACGAGAGGAAAATTATTCTCACACAACTATGATGATCACTGGATGTTGACAAAGAACATAGAGGTTTTGAAGATCCGAGGTTGCCCCACCTCTCAGCGTCAAGATGGCAGCTGAAAGCGAGGGGACCTAAATTTCCTAGATGACGGCGGCGACAGCGGCATGATGGAAATCCTTATTTTTTTAGAGATCACCATTGGATCAATACTCGGTTCGTTCCTCCTATCGATAAGCAAGCGTTCGGCTACAGGGATAGGTTGGGCCAGGTGAAAACCAACCCATTTCATAGCCATGACCAGACGGGCTGAAAGAGAGAGGGGAGATGAGCTAGGGTTGGGTTCGGAGTGCTACAGCCTCCAATCGCATTTTCGAAGCGAGCTCCAAAAAAAAAAGGCGATCAAGCTACATATATACATGGCTTCTCTACTAGATTGTCATTTTCTGTGTTGTTCGCTATAGTAGCGTTTATTATGGCGATTGGGCACATATGATGATTCTTCAAAGAGTTGCTCTTAGTTTTAAACCTGTATAAGTACTGTGCGTAGGTTTGTTCCATGTTTACGGTGCTAACCTCTGTTTTTTTACCTCGACACACATGTCCAGACATCTTTGGAAAAGTCATACCATGTGTGCGTTGTGACGTCGATGAGGATGGATATCGAGAGGTGTAGACATGGACCATGAGGCTAATATACAATCGTTGGCTGCCCTCGGTGACCACATGTGTGACAGATCCAACTAATATTTGGTGGAGAATTTTTATGAACGGAGATCAAGTATGCATGATCTACCGCCAAATCCTGAGGGCCATGATGTATATATTCAATTGTAAGAGTATGTATGTGTTCTAGCCATAGTAAAAAATTGGGGAATTGATCGAATGATTTAACCCTAGCCATAGCATGAATATTTGATATGTGTCAGATAACTAAAGTGATACATGCAAGTGTTCCTCCTTTAACTGGATAATTCAACAGTAAGCAGGGTCCATTATGTGCCCTGACATGGCCCCGCATTGAGAAACGACATGCCCTCACTGCAGTGTAGCGGTAGAGCACCATACTTCGGTAGTGTGAAGAAAGAACTTTGGGGATGTATACTTTATGAAGCCACCGTCTTCCCAGATCGCATCAACAAGTGATAGGTTCACCCATTAGATGAAGATACAAAAATAATAGTATTATTGCTTTCTCGTGGTAGTGCCAAAAGTAGCACAAGATCACTAGGTGCATGCATAGTCAACATGCAGGGTCGTTCTGGCAAAGGGTAGTACCAAAAAGGAACACACCTAGTCATGGGAACCTGATACGTCCAAAACGTATCTATAATTTCTGCTTGCTCCATGCCTTTTTTGTGTGATATTGCTATGATATTTATACACTTCCATACACTTTTGATCATATTTGGACTAACCTACTAATGATTGCAAAAGTGCACAATGTTCTTGTTTTACACTTTATTGTGTAGGAATTACTTGAAAATTGACAAAAACGCAAAAGGAGTCGTATTGGAGTAGGACTCTGACTTTCCTGAAATCTGTCTGAGAACGTTTTTTAAAGATGGTCACGTCCCGGCCCGTAGACGACGTCAAAAGGAAAAAGTCTAGTTGCGAAAGTTGTGCGGAATTTCGAGGCGATGCTTCTGGATATAAAATTCGTCCAAATCGGAGTCCGGACGGCCGAGTAAAGCCCGTTTTACTGAGGCCCAAAATCTGATGACGGGAATCCGAGAGTCTATATAAAGAGAGGAAACCTAGGTCACCAAGGGCCACGAATTTTCCTCCTCCCGAGCCGCCATCTTGGAGGGGAGGACCAGCACCATTGCAGCACCATCCACAAGGAAGAAGGGGGGGCCAAGGAGCCGCTGCCCCCTAGGGCCGCCGCCGCCCCCTAGGGCCGCCGCCGCCGCCTCCGTGGCTGCCGCCGACCGTCTCCTCCTCGCGGGGCTGCACCTCTCCATCAACACCATCATCAACCTCCTCCTCACCATGTCCATGCGTGAGTAGTTTCCTCCGGGGCCGAGGGCTCGTACGTGTAGCTATGTGGTTATCTCTCTCTCCCATGATGTGATCTTCGTTGTGATCATAGGCTATGTTAATCTAGGGTGATCCCATGATATTTCCCCTTCCTCTATGTATTGGATTGATGTACTCACTTGTCTTTATCTAGTATAATCCCCGAGACCAAGGTGACAGCGGTCTATTGGACATGGATTAGAAAAATATTTTCATGAGTGATTTCCTCTCTTGTGTGTTGATTGAAGATTGAGAGTCTCTTGGTGCTTGTCTTTGACTATCCTTTAGATATGTTGTGGTGATTGTGGGACTCTCTTTGGATGGCCGCGGTGACATTGGGAAATCCTTAGATTGAGAACTACGAACTTTGAGGTGTGCTTTTGTAGCCCTACATAATTCTCGTCCTCTCTTGACCACGAAGGAATGACCTCCGGGTGCGTCTCCATTGCATGTTTTATGGGAAATATCATGTGATTCGATTATGTTAATGTTGTTGGGAGTTGCCACTAGTGAAAGTATGATCCCTAGGCCTTTTTTCCACCATTGCAATACCATTTGTGCTCACGTTTACCACTTGTTTGCTTGCTGCACTTTTTATTACAGATTTACATTACTTTGCTTTGCCACTCCTATCATCCATATTTTACCATCTCTTCGCTGAACTAGTGCACCTATACAACTCATAGTTGTAATAGGTGTGTTGGGGACACAAGAGACTTGTTGTATCTTAGTTGCAGGGTTGCTTGAGAGAGACCATCTTCAACCTCTACTTCCCTGAGTTCGATAAACCTTAGGTCATCCACTTGAGGGAAATTGCTGCTGTCCTACAAACCTCTGCGCTTGGAGGCCCAACATAGTCTACAAGAGTAGAAGCGTGTGTAGACATCAGAACCATATCTGGTATTTGCCTCACTTGTCATTAGGACTGACAACAATAAAATTAGGTCTTGGTATAACTTGGGAATGAATGTGTTATTTAAGCTAGCTCGCATGGAGAAATTGGGTGAATCTTGTCATGTTTAGGAAAGTCATTAATTTTGTAAGTAATGTCACCCACTTTCTGAACTATCTAAAAAGTTTTCTAATACGTGTGTTGAAGTTGTAATGCTCCTCGAAATCCAAAGGAAGCCAACCTATAAGAAGCCATTTTGAGTTGCACCAGATCACCCACAAAAAATCATTTGCCCCGTATCTTTAGATCGACATTTGTTAGTTATGTTCTGAGCTTGGATCAAGTTCTGCTTCAGTTGAGCAAGCATAGATTGTTCGTGAGCTAAGAACTCATGTGAAACACTATTAGAGGGACTAGGAATTGCCAACTCACTAATAAGTGGTGGAGGAAATTTGTGGAATGCTTGGATTGGTGACATTTTCAATCCAATGTGAGAAGTGAATCCAGTACTCAACTAATGGTAACCTATCCAACCACTTCTTTGTTTCATTAGCAGCCATGCATCTCAAATAGGTTTCTAAACATTGGTTAACTCTCTCTGACTGGCTATCAATTTGTTGATGATATTCAGTGCTATACATGAGCTCCACTTTTAGTGCACTAAAGGTATCTCTCTAGAGTTTGCTCGTGTAAATCCTATCTCTATCAGAAATGACCAGGACAGGTGGACCATGAAGTTTAATGATGTTATCCACAAATCTTTAGCTACTAGTTGCACACTTGTAAGGATAGGCTAATGTGATGTAATGCACATATTTAGTAAAACTTGTTTATCACTACAAGGGTCACCTCCTTGCCATGGGAAATGGCTAATCCCTCAACGAAGTCCATTGTGATATATTGTCATTACATGCCAGCAATTGGTAGTGGCTCAAGTAACCCAGGAGATAAGCAATGTTCCCCTTTAGCTCTCGGGCAAATAGTACATTGAGTTATGTAACTTTTATCATCTTCTTTTGACCAGTACAGTAAAACATATTTTCACTCTATGATAGGTAGCCCACATACCGGAGTCGCTTCCAATTGGAGAGGAATGCAATGCAATAATTAGTGTGTGTGCTACAAGTCATTGTTGTTTCCCACTAAATCTTTCCTTTGTATCGGATAATACCTGCAGCATAAGTGTAGTTAGCCGAGCAACCCGATACCAATAATCACATTATGTTGTGAGAGATACGAGGCACTAAAATTGTGAGTGTAACTAATTTTTGCCAACGGGAAAGAGTAGCCACACCACTTATGTATATGACAAAGAACCTCCCCCAACAATAGTTATAAGCCTAAGAGCAACATGTATTAGTGAGAAGTTAGATATAATTGCAAATTGTTGGTCAACAAAAGAGGAAGTACTAAGTGTGTCGGAGATATTGACCACGGGTGTCTTCATCGACCACCCATGGCGTTTCAAGACAAAAAGGCCGCATGCCATCCTTCGGCCGCCTGCGCATCAGGCCGTCTCCTAGGACCGCCAGGCCTAGGAGCCGTCGGCAAAACACTAACAGGCGGCTGCCTAGTGGCCGACATTTGGCAGACGGCCCCGTGCCTCCCCCTCGGAGTGTGCGCTGGAGATCTGCGACAAGGCTAAAGCACGGTTACAGTTAAGTCTCCCCCAGGGTCCAAAGTAGCGTGGCTACAGTGTGAGTGTACCTCGCGGACACTCCCCGACCGGCACATCACTGTAGCCATGTTACCCGTGACTTCTCTTTGGTCAGAAGAGGCCACGATCCCACGACCCAGAGGCGGAATGGCCTGCAGGCGGCGGGCCCCACCCATCAGCGAGCCACCAAGAAGCGACCGACCTCTGGCAGATGACCTGGGGAATGGGCCGCCCTGTAGCAGGCGGCCAACCGTTCCCTTGGAATCTGAACCCCATCAAGATGACAAGACGGGGCGTGGCAACAGTGTACGACTGCAAGGCGGCGGCACTGTAGCCACTCCCTCTCTGACGGTGCCTCCGTCGGCAGGAGGACGTCAACAGTAGAACACAATCACACGGGCCCACAGATGGCGGACCCGTAGGACGGACATGCCTCCAACAACTAGCGGGACCCACCAGGCGGCGGGACCCACCAGCCAGCGGAGAAGCCGGCGCCCAAAGACGCTGACGGCCGGGGCCCGCACCCAGCCGGATTACCATTGTAGCCCTGGGGGGTAGGCCTATATAAACCCCCAGGGTCCTCCATGCAGAGGGGTTAGACTTTGAGAGATACATAGATAGGGAAGAAACCCTAGCGACAACTCGCATTCCCTAGAAGGAGAAGAGAGAGCTAGCCTTGCCCTTCTTCCTCCTCTAGACGACACAGCTCAAGGAGCAACCTTGTAGCTACCATATTGACGATAGTCATGACGCGGAGTCCCCGCAGAGCAGGACTAGGGGTGTTATCTCCACGAAGAGCCCCAAACCTGGGCAAGATTTGTAGGCGTCCCAAGTATCGCCTTATCCCACTTCCAGGGCCCGGCGACTTTCTCTTGTCCCCATGCATGATAAGCCATCCTTTGGCATATGTCGCACCAAAACCCTGACAAAGTGAATCTAGTAAACACTACTAGGGAAAACCCTAGTAGTAGCGCGGGATGAAAGCCTACCAGTAGCACGGGGTCCCGCGCTACGGGTATGGCGCTACAACTATTGCTTAGTAGTAGCGCTGGATAAACCAGCGCTACTACTACCCTATCGAGCAGTAGTGTGGGTCCAACCTGCGCTACTTCTACCCTACCTAGCAGTAGCGTGTGTATAATCAGCGCTACAACTACAATTTCCTATGTTTTTATTTTCTTAAGCGTATTTGTGATGTATTTGTACAAGTTTTATAAAGTAGTCTCATCATATGATTTTATGATCATGATGAGTTAT
The DNA here is from genome assembly GCA_902687465.1 of Secale cereale. NCBI lineage: Eukaryota > Viridiplantae > Streptophyta > Magnoliopsida > Poales > Poaceae > Secale > Secale cereale. The sequence goes on along the minus strand of LR738713.1, from coordinate 565,905,040 downwards.
TATATAATCCAACTTGGTTACTTTGGATCCATCCACTTGAATCTAATCCGTGTTTCTTTCACCCAATGATATAATAAATCATCATGATCATAATAACAACTCATCATCGTCATCATTATAATAACAACTCATCATCATCATCATCGTCGTCGTCATAACAACTCCTCATCATCATAACAACTCCTCATGATCATCATCTATGACTCATATAACAACTCATCATTCTAGCTAACACATTGTAGCACATAACTCATCATGGTCATAATAACAACTAATCATCATCATCATAGTCATAACCAACACTAGCTAATTGTTCTTACTACCTAGGACCTAGTCATCTCTCCTAGGTAAAATAGCATAAAACAGGTAAACCGGTCCATCTCCAAAATGGAGAATGGAGATCCACATGTCACCAACTTCTGGCTTGCGCACACGCATGTTGTCTCCAATCGGTTGTGTGTGCGTCGTCATTAGTTTGCTCCATTCTTTGATATCGAGCCTTCCATCTTTCAAAGAAATAGAGCATGCACTTTGGTAAGCCGTCGATGGAAACGGTTGCAAGCTAACCATGTACATACTCCTTCGGTAAGCATCATGTGAGGCACAACCTCGCTCGGGAGCTTCTGTTGAACAATATAGTAACATATATAGTTAGCAATGTAGTTTACTTAAGAAGAATGTATGTAAGGAAGTTACCATCAGTAACAAAATCATACCAAGTTTTTGGCAATGAAGTTATCATCAAGCAACTGATGGACTACTGGCACATATCCAGTATAATTTGGGCTGATAAATTGATTGGTCTTAAAAGTCTCAACATCATTTATAAATGAGACAAGATAACCTTTCTCCTCACAATTAAGCTTGGAGCCATAGCTGTAGTATGTCCAGTCCACAACTTTTTGACTATTTCTTGAAGATAAGAAATAAGCTGACAATTATAAATAAACAAGTTTAGTAGCGATGAACACCAAATATTTTAAAATAAAAATAAAAATTACTTAACAAATTAGTTTGACAAACTCACATTTAGGCAAAATAGGAGGCATATCTGTCGGGGAACGTAGTATTTTAAAAAAAAATCTATGATCACGCAAGATCTATCTACTAGATGCATAGCAACGGGAGAGGAGAGTGTGTCTACATACCCTCGTAGACCGAAATCGGAAGCGTCTAGTGACGCGGTTGATGTAGTCGAACGTCTTCGCGATCCAACCGATCCAAGCACCGAACGTACGGCACCTCCGCATTCAGCACACATTCAGCTCGATGACATCCCACGAGCTCTTGATCTAGTTGAGCTTCACGGGAGAGTTTTTTCAGCATGACGGCGTGGTGACGGAGATGATGAAGCTACCGACGCAGGGCTTCGCCTAAGCACTGCAACGATATGACCGAGGTGTGTTTCTGTGGAGGGGGGCACCGCACACGGCTAAAACAATTTTGCTTGTGTGTCCTTGGGTGCCCCTGCCCTGGTATATAAAGGAGCAAGGGGGAGGCCGGCCGGCCCTATAGGGCGCGCCAAGGAGTATTAGACGTGTGCCCTATAGGCCGGCCCTAGTAGGAGTAGGAATCCCCTTTCCTATTCCTACTAGTAGTAGGAAAGGAAGAAGGGGAGAAGGAAGGAGAGGGGCGCCTCCCCCCACTCCTAGTCCAACTAGGATTCCCTTGGGGGGGGGGGGAGCAGCCCTAGCGGGCTGCCTCTCTCTTTCCCTCATGGCCCACTATGGCCCATTGATACGTCTCAAACGTATCTACTTTTCCAAACACTTTTGATATTGTTTTGACCTCATTCTTGCATGATTTGGGCTAAACTAACCCGGACTGACGCTGTTTTCAGCAGAGCTGCCTGTATGGTTTATTTGTGTGCAGGAAAACGGATTTTTAAGTATCTCAGAAAAATCCACGAAAAATCAGAGAAAATCCACGCACCCGGAGGAACCAAATACCAGAAGTGGGGCCAGAGGGGGGCCAGGGGGTGCCCAGGCGCCCTGTGGGCGCGCCCCCCCTGGGCCGCGCCGGGGGGCGCCTGGGTGGGGCCCACACCCCCTGGTGCCCTACTTTAGCCCGTATTTTTCCTCCCGACGCAGAAACCCCAGATCGGAAGTTCTTTCGTAGTTTTTCGTCGCGGAGCCGCCGCCACCCTCTGTTCTTCTTCGGGAGGGCTAATCTGGAGGCTAAATTGGCCTCCGGAGAGGGGAGATCGTCGCCATCGTCATCATCATCACCACTCCATCATCCCTCCATGACTTCCCCCTTCATGTGTGAGTAATTCCCCTGCTGTAGGCGAAGGGGATGGTAGGGATTGGATGAGTTAGATCATGTAATAGTTCGTCAGATTGTTGGGGGCATGTTGCCTATCATCTACTATGGTGTTTATCATCTTTGCTACAACTTGTTATTCTTAATGCTTGACACTTAGGGCCCGAGTGCCATGATTTCAGATCTAAACCATATGTGTTTGCATGAATATATTTGTGTTCTTGATCCTATCTATGAGTTGTATGCACCTGTTACGGTTCGGAACCGGCGATCCCAAAAGTGACAGCTTGGGACACCAAAGGGGATGGTCCGTAGTTTGAGGATTACATGTATCCATTGAGTTCATTGCTTTGTTCCGGTGCTCTTTGACAGGAGCACCTTAATATCCATTAGTTCCTTTTGGCCCCGTTCGTAGCGGGATGGTAGGACAAAAGATGTTGTGCAAGTTCTTATTGCAAGCACGTACAACTACCTACGGGATACATGCCTAATGTTTGATATTTGCCTAGATGATCATTACTTTTCCGTGTGCCGTGCCCCAAGTTAGAATCTATCTCATCCATGCAGCGCCCAACCATCCATCTCCCTAGCCTATAGTATTTTAAACCTTGCTTGTCACTAGTTGCTACTTTTGCCATTTACTACTGCTATTTACTTTTGCTGTTTACTTTTTACTATTACTATCATCACTATCATATCACTGTTACCACTTATCTTTTGTTGCAAGTTAGTATATTCCAGGTGCGGTTGAATTGACAACTCAACTGTTAAAGCTTATAAATACTCTTTGGCTCCCCGTGTGTCGAATCAATAAATTGGGTTATTCTTACCCGCGAAGACTATCTCGATCCCTTACGGTTGAGGGTTATCAAGTACCGTTTTCCGGCGCCGTTGCCGGGGAGCATAGCAATATTTACAAGTCTACTTGAGGTATTCTACCTGCTGCACTTTATTCACTATGGGTAAGAAAGGAGACCCCAAGGTTCCGATCTTACTATCTACTACCAGAAGAGGTACTGCTCTGAGCACTAGTGCTACGCTTGATTCACCTTCTGTTATGAGTACGTTTGCCTCACCACCACCACATGATGTTCCTATTGAATCTGTTACTATGTCTAATACTCTTGATGATGCTTCTACTACTTTTGATGATGATATTAGTTCGCTTGGTTATGCTCTTGAGAAACAAATTGCTGTTGCTGCTGAAAAATATGGAATTGAACTTCCTGTTACTCGCTACCCTATTGGTGAAACTTATGATTATCCTGATTTGAGTAAACTCAAGGAGAGTCTCCTTGATGATGATTACTATATGCTTGATGAAGATCTATGCAGGGAACTGACAGAGTTTGCTGGCTCTGACCCTGAAGTTATTAAGAAAATATTTGAAAAACACTCTTTGAAAAACAAAACCGTTCCTAATCCTGAGTTTGCTACATCTCCTATATGCATTGATGATCCTGATTTTGACTTCTCTGTTGATCTTTCACTTATACCTATGGTTGAAGCTGGCCCCTTTTATGGCAGAAAAAATGATGATGCTATTGCACACCTAACTAAACTTGGTGAGCTAGGTAGCCTGTTTACCACAGATGAAATGATACGATACTTTTATGTGACCAAGCTTCTTCCTTTCTCCTTGAAGGAGGGTGCTAAAGCATGGTATGATTCACTTCCATGCGGTTCCATTAAAAGTCCTCAGGACTTAGCTCACTCTTTTGTTGATAAGTACTTTCCTGCTCACATGCAACATGCTGCTTTACAAAGAATTTATAACTTTAAACAGTTGCAGGATGAGTCCCTCCCTAAAGCTTGGGGGAGGTACTGCGGTTTGATTCGGGCTAGGCGAGGACATGAAATTCCTAAGAATGAATTAATCGATATATTCTATGCTGGTCTAACTGATGAATCCAGGTCCTATTTGGACAGTTGTGCTGGTTGTGTTTTCAGGAAAAGAACACCGGACGATGCGGAAGATTTAATGGGCAGGATTGCCAAAAACCATGAAGATTGGTCCGTCCCTGAACCACCTCCACCAACAAAGAAGAGGGGCATGTTTGTTCTAAGCCCCGAGGATATGCGAGAAGCAAAGAAGTCTAATAAAGAGAAAGGTATTAAAGTTGAAGACGTGAAGAATCTACCCCTATTGAGAAGCTGTGTGAGCCTACCACTCACCCTCCTATGGTAGAGGTACACTCTCTTTTAGATTTCAACGCAAGTGACATCCCTCATGGTAAGCCTCCTGATCAATGTTTAGATGAGTTTGATAATTTTATTATGAAACAGAATCATTTTAATGAGAGGATAGAAAGTCAGTTGCATGATAATTCCCTTGCTATCAAAAAGTTGCTTGATGTTTTAGATAGAATAGTTAATGATGTTCAATGTCTTGTGAAGCATTTTCATATGGTTCAAACTCAGCTTGATCAAATTTCTAATGTGCAAAGAGATTTACTTGCTAACAATGCCAAACAAGATAAATTGCAGGCTTTTGGGATTAAGACCCGAGGAGAAACTAGTACTCAAGATCCTCTTTATCCAGAGGGACATCCGAAGAGAATCGAGCAAGATTCTCAAATGCAGGAAGAAGAAATTGCTGTCTCTCCCAATAAGAAGAAGAAACATAAAGAGACTGACAATTCTAATGATCCTATTGCAGATGAAGAGCCAGCTATTGATCCCAATAGTGTATCTATTTCCGATGCTGAGACTGAAGACGGTGTTGAACCAGAAGGTAATAATAATGAGAAAAATGATCCGCCTGAAGTTCGAGAAGAAGAAGCACCTGACAAACGTAAGAGGTACACTAAAGAAGACTTCATCGCAAGGAAACATGGGAAGGAGAAAGAACCATGGGTACAGAAACCCATGCCCTTTCCAGGTAAGTCCATCAAATCTAAAGAAGAAGAGCATTATAATAAGTTTTGTGAGTGGATTAAACCTCTTTTTCTTCAGATACCCTTGACTGATGCTATTAAGTTACTTCCTTATTCAAAATATATGAAAGATATTGTCACTAACAAAAGAAAAGTTCCTAATGATGCAATATCTACTATGCTTGCTAACTATTCTTTCAGTGGAAAGATTCCTGAGAAGCTCGGTGATCCAGGTATACCCACCATTCCTTGCTCCATAAAGAATAATTATGTCAAAACTGCTTTATGTGATCTTGGAGCGGGAGTGAGTGTTATGCCTCTCTCTCTTTACGAGAGGCTTTGTTTAGAGAAACTAATTCCTACAGATATCTCCCTTCAGATGGCTGACAAGTCAACCGCTGTTCCGATAGGTATTTGTGAGGATGTTCCAGTTGAAGTTGCTAATTGTTTAATTCTTACTGATTTTGTTGTGCTTGACATGCCCGAGGATGGGAGCATGTCCATTATTCTTGGTAGACCTTTCCTTAACACCGCAGGTGCTATTATTGATTGCAACAAAGGGAAGGTTACCTTTCATGTGAATGATAAAGAACACACGGTATATTTTCCAAAGAAGGCCGACAGGAGGCATGCCCTCAACTCTATAGAGAATATCGAGACCGTGAAAATTGGAGAATGGGACTGTCCACTACATGTGCCTCACAAATACAAAACTATCATGGTAGGGACAATGTCCATCAAGGTAAAAGTTCAGTGATTACTTCGTAGGAGGTGAGACTTTTTGCTCTATATATCGCTTGTTTGTTGGTAAGACTTGATCAACCTTACTAGTGAACGTGTTTTATATGGATAAAAAGTTGAGCTTGCTATGTTTTCATTTGTTTTTAATGTTGTCCTACTTGCTGTACCAAGTATCTATGTTTTTGAAGCTTCAACAATACTACTAACTGCTTCAAGTTTTCAGAGAGTTTCGCAGCTTTTTGAACTTCGAAAAATTTTCAACAGTGAAGTTTTCAGAAAAATTCCAAAAACATTATATTAAAAATTTCCACAACGGGAGAGACCCGGAAAGTCCTGGGGCCAGCCAGGGGGGGCCACCAGTGGCCCTGGCGGCCAGCTGGCGTGGCCCAGCCCCTGGCCGCGCCAACAGGGCGCCTGGGGCCCACGGGACCCCCCTCCAGGTACTTCTTCTTCCCCTCTCTCTCTCTTTTTCCAGAAACCCGAGTTCTGGTCTTGTTCTTGCTGTTCTTGCTGTTCTTGGAGGCGATTCTTCGATCTCTCTCTACAGCCCATCATTTGAGCTGAAATTTTGAGCAAATACTCCCTGGTATGTGACTCCTCCACCCCTCCAATTAGATTTTTGATTGGTGGCCTCATTTGTGAGTATTTAGTAGTTCTTGGTGCTGTAGAGATGAGCTTGCATGCATGTGTAGAAGGTTATTTTCCAAGTTTTGATGCAAGTTTATGCCTTGGGCAAGTGAGTTGAGTAGTTTGCCTTAGCTCACTTCGTTTTAATCCTCGTTTTTGTAAATTGTAAAAAAAAAAATCAGAAATGAGTTTGTTAGGAAGGGCAAAAGGATGGCTTGAGAAGAGGAGGCCCGCACACTCCGATCGAGTCACTAGAGCCGCAGCTTCACCATCGACTGCCAGGGTGAGCTATAATGAGGATCATGTGCCCCTGGAGTTGTTGGAAGACACAAGTCCAGCACGTGCGATGACATTTCCATGCGATGAATTTATGGAAGCTGCGGGAATCAAGGATGAGTTTTATAATCTTTGTGCTAATGCAGGTTTGACACGGCTCGTCACAAGCCGTGTTACTCAGTATCAAAAACTCACCTCCAGTTTCATTAACAGTTTTAGATATAATCCTGATTCAGGTGCTATTGAGTTTAAAATTTATAATGATCTTATCACCATGACTTTGGGAAATTTTTGTGAAGTAATAGGTGTGCCGAACGTTGGGAGGGCGGCAAGGATGACCACTCAGCCCTCCGAGCTGAAAACCGTCATCAACTCTCTCTGCAGCATGGGTACGAGGGATATTCATCGGTCGAAGATCTCCAGCATCTTGTTTCCTCACCTCAGGTATTTTGCGTATTATATTGCTAGAGGGGTGTTAGCTCGAGACAACACGAGCAGCATTTCTTCTCCGGATATTGCTATCCTGGCAGCAGCCCTCTCAGGGAGGTCTGATTATAATCTGGGTACCTTAATTGCTCGACGCCTTGCTATGAACGGTAACAAGGGGGACTTATATGGTGGTATTTATGCCACACTTATCTTAGAGCATCTTGGAGGCACCCCACACCCTGATGATACTCCTTTTACTTATTTAAGCTTTGATCTTGCTGCTATGAAAAGGCATAAGTTTGTTACCATGGGTTCTGAGCTTGATAACCTTGTTTATATCTTGCGTTTCGGAACTACCGCGGAACGCGAGATCCGTCTACCTGCACCTCTTTTGTTTGATTTTTCTCGCAGGAACGGATGGTCCTTTGATGTTGTCCAGTTCGATGAGTTCATGGTCCAGCATCAGTTCCATAACCCCATGGAGGGGGTTGTGCCCGACGAGGAGAGGCACGGTGAGATACCACATTTTCAGGAAGAGACCACCACCGAGTTTGGTGAAGGGTCTTCCTCTGTTTAGCGTTCAGAACCTTCCTCGTGGGAGACTCCGAGGAGTTCGGTGTACACGCCAGCATCCTTCTATGACCCTTGGACTCACCACCACACCCCCAGAGCAGGAGGCTCCTGGGGGCAGTAGCTGCTACCAACTTAGGCCAAAAGCCTAAGCTTGGGGGAGTACGTGCCCTTCTCACTTTTCCATTGTATTATCCGTTTCATTCGCTTTGATCTTTTCGAAGCTTTTGCCCGTTCTTCTTTATTTCTCTCTTTTCAAAAACAACAAAAAGATTTTCTCTTTCTTTTGCTTTTATTCAACCTATGAAAAAAAAACCAAAAAGATTTCCTTTCTCTCTTTAGTTTGCTTTGTTTTCAGAGATCAGCTCGAGTCCGTGATGGCATTTGATTATATTTCCTGCGTTCGATCGTGCAAGTGACAAGCAGTGATGACGAAGATCGACTGAAAGGAAGCAACAAGGAAGACCGGTATGAACTCTTATTGTTTCTACTTTTGTACATATGCCTGTACTTATGATCTAGAGACCAGCTTGTAAGGACATAGTGCTATGTTTACAATGCTCTTCCAGTGGTTCATGCTTTCCTTGTGGCTAGTCCCGAATAACTAGAGTATATAATGTGTTATTGAAATGATCTACATGCATTGCACTGTTCATAGTCTGGTATACTAAGGTGGTATTTCCCTTTAGAGAATTTTTGGATTGACTTGGCACATGCTTACACATGTTTAAGACTAAAAGTCTACTTTGCCTTGATGATCTTTGAGTTTTAGAATAGTTATATCACTTTCATGCCCGATTCAATGTTGCTTTGTCGCTCTGCATGATTATGACCGTTATTGCTCTCTAGTTGGTCGCTTCCCAGTCTTTTGCTAAACCTCCACCTGTACTAAGCGGACTGACTGCTTGTGCATCCAAACCCTTTAAAACCTGTTATGCCATATGAGTCCACCATACCTTCCTATACATGGTATTTAACTGCCATTCCTAACGAAGACTTTCATGTACTATCTCGAAATTATTCAAAAGCAATTCTCTTTTTGTGCCTATGTTTTAGCTCATGAGGAAGTAGTAGTTAATTCATAATCTTTTTAAGTTGGACAAGTTTCACCCCTGGATTGCATGTATAATGTGCAAACCCCTAATATGAAAAGGAACTGGCATTGAGTGCGCCCGGCTCGAAAAGATAATATAACAAACAAACCCTCCTTCACGCTTTGTTCATGAGAAATCAGAAAACTTTGGCAGTGATAAACAAAGGAGATTAAGAGGATGTGATCGTCCTCATGCGGGAGCCGTTCCTCGAGACTTGTCTAGCTTAAAAAGTGATTGAGTTATCTACTAGCATTCGTTGACGAAATATGCACCTCTCAAAAACATATTCACTTCTGTTTTTAAAACCAAGAGCTCTGGTACATGTTTAGTTTTTGTTTCCGATCACGGGTTTTCAACTTTGCCAACAAAAGCCACGGTTCGAGAGTCTCTCCTTCTTTCTTCAAAGCACCGACTAGGAGAGCATAATTGTCATTCTGAGTATAATGTGCATTGTCCCAAAGTATTACATTGTCTTCTGCATACTTGTGATATGATTTATTCTGAAATTCTTAGTTCTAGTCTCCTTTAAAACCCTGGAGGAGTCTCTGCATTTATGTTTTGCTTCACTCATGGAGGCTAGCGAGATACCACCCTAATATGCTCAAGCTATGTGCAATGTGATCTTGTCTTGATTTTCAGTAATATATTATTTACTTTTAAGTATTTGTGACTGGTCACTTGAAAGAAGGATTGCTCCTTGCATTGTCCTCATAAGTACTGTTTCAATACTTGCTAAACTCTTTTCGTAGTACATGCTTATATACATCTAATGAAGCAAAAGAGTTTGTCAAAGTTTTCTTTGTCGCGTCCAGTTCGTTGAACTGAATTGCTTGAGGACAAGCAATATGCTAAGCTTGGGGGAGTTGATACGTCTCAAACGTATCTACTTTTCCAAACACTTTTGATATTGTTTTGACCTCATTCTTGCATGATTTGGGCTAAACTAACCCGGACTGACGCTATTTTCAGCAGAGCTGCCTGTATGGTTTATTTGTGTGCAGGAAAACGGATTTTTAAGTATCTCAGAAAAATCCACGAAAAATCAGAGAAAATCCACGCACCCGGAGGAACCAAATACCAGAAGTGGGGCCAGAGGGGGGCCAGGGGGTGCCCAGGCGCCCTGTGGGTGCGCCCCCCCTGGGCCGCGCCGGGGGGGCGCCTGGGTGGGGCCCACACCCCCTGGTGCCCTACTTTAGCCCGTATTTTTCCTCCCGATGCAGAAACCCCAGATCGGAAGTTCTTTCGTAGTTTTTCGTCGCGGAGCCGCCGCCACCCTCTGTTCTTCTTCGGGAGGGCTAATCTGGAGGCTGAATTGGCCTCCGGAGAGGGGAGATCGTCGCCATCGTCATCATCATCACCACTCCATCATCCCTCCATGACTTCCCCCTTCATGTGTGAGTAATTCCCCTACTGTAGGCGAAGGGGATGGTAGGGATTGGATGAGTTAGATCATGTAATAGTTCGTCAGATTGTTGGGGGCATGTTGCCTATCATCTACTATGGTGTTTATCATCTTTGCTACAACTTGTTATTCTTAATGCTTGACACTTAGGGCCCGAGTGCCATGATTTCAGATCTGAACCATATGTGTTTGCATGAATATATTTGTGTTCTTGATCCTATCTATGAGTTGTATGCACCTGTTACGGTTCGGAACCGGCGATCCCAAAAGTGACAGCTTGGGACACCAAAGGGGATGGTCCGTAGTTTGAGGATTACATGTATCCATTGAGTTCATTGCTTTGTTCCGGTGCTCTTTGACAGGAGCACCTTAATATCCATTAGTTCCTTTTGGCCCCGTTCGTAGCGGGATGGTAGGACAAAAGATGTTGTGCAAGTTCTTATTGCAAGCACGTACAACTACCTACGGGATACATGCCTAATGTTTGATATTTGCCTAGATGATCATTACTTTTCCGTGTGCCGTGCCCCAAGTTAGAATCTATCTCATCCATGCAGCGCCCAACCATCCATCTCCCTAGCCTACAGTATTTTAAACCTTGCTTGTCACTAGTTGCTACTTTTGCCATTTACTACTGCTATTTACTTTTTCTGTTTACTTTTTACTATTACTATCATCACTATCATATCACTGTTACCACTTATCTTTTGTTGCAAGTTAGTATATTCCAGGTGCGGTTGAATTGACAACTCAACTGTTAAAGCTTATAAATACTCTTTGGCTCCCCGTGTGTCGAATCAATAAATTGGGTTATTCTTACCCGCGAAGACTATCTCGATCCCTTACGGTTGAGGGTTATCACCCATACTCCCCCCGGGGGGGGGGGTCTGGTAACCCCTCCGGCACTCCCATTTTCTCCGATAACACCCGAAACACTTCCGGTGTCCGAATATAGTCGTCCAATATATCAATCTTTATGTCTCGGCCATTTAGAGACTACTCGTCATGTCCGTGATCACATCCGGGACTCCGAACGATCTTCGGTACATCAAAACACAAAAACTCATAATACCGATCGTCACCGAACGTTAAGCGTGCGGACCTTACGGGTTCGAGAACTATGTAGACATGACCGAGACTCATCTCCGGTCAATAACCAATAGCGGAACCTGGATGCTCATATTTGTTCCTACATATTCTACAAAGATCTTTATCGGTCAAACCGCATAACAACATACGTTGTTCCCTTTGTCATCAGTATGTTACTTGCCCGAGATTTGATCGTCGGTATCTCAATACCTAGTTCAATCTCATTACCAGCAAGTCTCTTTACTCGTTCCATAATGCACTATCCCTTAACTAACTCATTAGTTACATTGCTTGCAAGGCTTAGAGTGATGTGCATTACCGAGAGGGCCTAGAGATACCTCTCTGACAATCGGAGTGACAAATCCTAATCTCGCTCTATGCCAACACAACAAGTACCATCGGAGACACCTGTAGAGCACCTTTATGATCACCCAGTTATGTTGTGATGTTTGGTAGCACACAAAGTGTTCCTCCGGTATTCGGGAGTTGCATAATCTCATAGTCATAGGAACATGTATAAGTCATGAAGAAAGCAATAGCAATATACTAAACGATCAAATGCTAAGCTAACGGAATGGGTCAAGTCAATCACATCATTCACTAATGATGTGATCCCTTTAATCAAATGACAACTCATGTCTATGGCTAGGAAACTTAACAATCTTTGATTCAACGAGCTAGTCAAGTAGAGGCATACTAGTGACACTTTGTTTGTCTATGTATTCACACATGTACTAATTTTCTGGTTAATAAAATTCTAGCATGAATAATAAACATTTATCATGATATAAGGAAATATAAATAACAACTTTATTATTGCCTCTAGGGCATATTTCCTTCACTCTCCCACTAGCACTAGAGTCAATAATCTAGATTACACGGTAATGATTCTAACACCCATGGAGTATTGGTGTTGATAATGTTTTGCTCGTGAGAGAGGCTTAGTCAACGGGTGTGCAACATTCAGATCCGTATGTATCTTGCAAATCTCTATGTGTCCCTCCTTGACTTGATCGCGGATGGAATTGAAGCGTTGATGGGCCTCGAACCCCTCGTTGGTTACCCCAAGTGGAAGGTGTAAGATGCAGTAAGTAGAAGTGTTTTCCCTTAGCAAAGATACCAAGGATCGAATCCCCAGAGACTCCTAGGTTCAACAAGTAGGTGTCAATTGCTACGGCGCCAGATTAGTAGCAATCAACGTGGACCTGCACACAGATACAAATAACTTTGCTCCCAACGAGTACAGAGAGGTTGTCAATCCCTCCGGCCTTGTAGTTCACAAAGGATTAAAAGCAATGATAGTAGTGATAGATAGTTTTTGCAATAGTAAGTAAATAGCAAAAAGTAAATAGCGGATGTGATCAATGATGGTAATATGGACCGGAGTCTCATGATGTTCACTAGTGATGTCTCTCTCCCAAAAGACGATAAAACAGCTATGTGAGGTAAACAAATTACAGCTGGGCAATTGACAGGACCACGAACGCAAACCAATGCTGACTACATTGCAAGAAAGGTTGAGGTTCAAAGCATGGGCGGTACGCAAAAGTAAGTAGACCGAAATCCATCAATATCTACTACTAATCATCCACCTTGAGATATCTATCCAGAACATCTCGCTGGTATTAAGTTGCGAGTCCCACCCATAGTGTAAACTCAATGCAACAGACAACTGCATTAAAAGAACTTTGCGTAAAGTAAACAATCCTTGCACCCGCGGGCACAAGCACCGTTGTTTTCCCCCTTGTGGCAACAGCACATCCCCTAGACTCATGTTTCTGTCACTCAAGCTAGTCATCGAGGGGCATGAACCCACAATCGAGCATAACGTTCCCTCTTGGAGTCACTACCTATTACTCGGCCAAAGCAATAAATAACAACGGAGAACATGCAAGAATTACTTATGAAAAAAAATATAAAAGAGGTGAATCAAATATATTACTCAAGATCAATCTGAACACAATCTCATAATCCATCGGATCCCAGCAAACTCAACATAGCAACAGCATAAGGATTACATAGGTGCCTCGATCATGTAGGGCAGCTCACGAGGACTAATTAGTGAAGCACAAGAACGGCAGGAGAACATCACATAGCTACTGGTCATGGACTCATGGTCCAAGGGAGACTACTCACGAGTCATCCGGGAGGCGTCCATGGTGGTGGAGAAGCTCCCGGTGGTGATCCTCCCCTCCGGCAGGGTGCCGGGAAGAGTTCTCATGGTGCTCCCGATCTTGGAAGCGGCGGCGGCGGCGGAACAGAGATGGGATCACGAAAAGAGTTCTTGTTCTGAGGGTTACGGAGGACCCTTTAAATATATGCCAAAGTAGGGCATCGGGGGAGCTTCGGGGGGCCCAGGCGCCCCCCGGCGCGGCCTAGGGGGGGGCGCCGCCAGGGCGCCTGGAGCCCTGGTGGCCCCCCCAGGCTGCCCTTCGGACGCAGTGTTGTTTCCGGAACGCTGATTTTTTTATATAATTTTTCTGGATTTTTCTGGGCAGTTCTCGAAACGTGAAAACCTGAAATACAAAAACAGCCGAAAACATAAACTGGCACTGGGGTGCACTGGATTAGTAAGTTAGTCCAAATATGATCAAAAGTGTATGGAAGTGTATGAATATCATAGCAATATCACCCAAAAGTGGCATGGAGCAAGCAGAAATTATAGATACGTTTTGGACGTATCAACATCCCCAAGCTTAATTCCTGCTCGTCCTCGAGTAGGTAAATGATAACAAGAATAATTTCTGTGGTGACATGCTATTAACCATATAGGACTTTTTCATAGCCATATGACAAAAGCTTACTGAGACAATGATTCTAAAGTAATTAAGTTGCCTCAAGAGAAAATCACAAATGACTGAAAGTTTTACAACATGAAACTGAAACATCAAAAAGATTTGCAATGAACATGATGTGCAAATATGATAAAGTGATATCTAGCTTGCCCCCTTTAGTGATGCAAAACATAAATGCAGGGGCACCTTCAAGGTTTAAGTGATGACTAGATACAATTATTTCAGAATAAACGATATCACAATCATGCAAAAGACAATGCTACTTTGGGACAATGCACATTACACTCAGAATGACAATCATGCTCTCAGTAGTTGGTGCTTCAACATAATAGTAAAAGAAAGGTTAAGTGCTAGAGCTTTTTATTTTAAAAACATGGAAGCAATTGTGTCAACGGTAGTAGTACTTCATATGTGTCATGTATAAGACATCCTATAAGTTGCAAGCCTCATGCATCGTATACCAATAGTGCTCGCTCCTTGTCCTAATTAGCTCGGATTCCCATGGGTTATCATTGCATTGCATATGTTTCAACCAAGTGTCACAAAGGGGTACCTCTATGCCACCTGTACAAAGGTCCAAGGAGATAAATCGCATTTGATTTCTCGTTTTTGATAGATCTCAACTTGAGGACATCCATACCGGGACAACATAGAAAATAGATGATGGACTCCTCTTTAATGCATAAGCATATTCTCATGAGAGATTGAGGATTAAGGTCCAAGCTAAAACTTCCACCATGATGCATGGCTTTGGTTGGCGGCCCATTGTTCTTCTCTAACAATATGCATATTAATTCAACCCACGGCAAATCACCCTTACTTCAGACAAGACGAACATGCATAGAAACTCACATGATATTCAACAAAAGTGTGACAGTTGATGGCGTCCCCAGAAACATGGTTACCGCTCAGCAAGCAACTTATAAGAAATAAGATACATAAGCAACATATTCTTTACCACAATAGTTTTTAGGCTACTTTCCCATGAGCTATGTATTGCAGGGTTAGTTTGCTTAGTACAGGTGGAGGTTAGCAAAAGACTGGGAGCGACCAACTAAGAGAGCAATGACGGTCATAATCATGCAGAGCGACAAAGCAATATTGAATCAGGCATGGAAGTTATATCGCTACTCAGAAATAAAAGATCATCAAGGCTTGACAGACTTTCTTTACAGTCTTAAATATGCGTGAGCATACGCCAAGTCAATCAAAATAAATTCTGGAAGGAAGATATTACTAAACCATACCACATCATAGGCAAACAAACCATGTTGGTACTCCAATAACACATTGGGAACCCCCCAGCTATTTGAGATTAACCATAAGAAAACCTGAACTACTAAGCACCATCATGCAAGTAGCATCTTTATCATAGACACATTAACCAATGCAACGGAAGCAAACTCTCTTAATAAGATGAGCATGATAATTAAAGAGAGTTCAAGCAACCAACTAAACAAAAGCTCTTGAAAAGATAAGCATGAATACTAAGAGCAGAGCACGATAGTAGCTATTAAAAGACAAAGAACACACACAGCATAGATAGACATGAAAATTCTATGTTATGTTCTAGGTAGAAGTGGAGCGTGTTTCTCTCCCACATAAAGGAATGTTGGGTTCCGACTCGTTATGAAAAACTAAAAAGAAAACTAAAAGCAAGACGCTCCAAGCATAGCACATAACACATGAAGTGATAAAAATATAGCGGAACGAAAGACGAACTGATAATGTTGATGGAGAAGGGGATGCACGGGGGCATCCCCAAGCTTAGACGCTTGAGTCTCCTTGAATATTTCTTGGGGGTGCACGGGGGCATCGCCAAGCTTGAGCGCTTGACACTCCTGAATCTTTTTATCATCTTCCCTCGCACACTTGAAAACTCCATTCATACATAACTCATCATAATCTGATTAGCGAGGTTAGTACCCTTAATAAAATAATTATACCTTGCTGGAAATAAGGATATTCTTGAAGTTCTACTGTTTCTCAAGATTGCCAAAAGGTTTTTGCAAAAAAAAAACAAGCTCTTGATTTGCAAAGTGAAGGAAAGGCAAAACATGACAGAATCTGTGAAAAACAGAACAGCAGGTAGTAATCGATCTGTTCGGGATACTTCTGCAACTCAAATCAAAAAACTCAGAACAGACGCACGAAAGACAATTATATAGAGAACGCTGTCGAAAAAATTCAGACCAAAAAGATTAACTGGTGATTTTATACGAATTTTTCTATCCAAGGACAGAATCTGTTTCCTGGACAGCACCTCACAACTTTTGAACTTTCTAGCAATCGGAGGCTATACTTGGCACAAATGTGAAAAGCAAAGATACAATGATGATGCTACAGCAGTAAACAACATCAAGACTCAACAAAAGCAAAAAAAATTATTCATGTGGGCTGCCTCCCAAAAGCGCTTTCTTTTATGCCTTTAAGCTAGGCATAATGCATATATCAAGTTGTATCAATTGAACCATCATCAAGATCATCAAAAAGCTCTTCAATAATACAACTAGTCTTAAGAGGACTCTCAAATAAAGGCCTCATAGAGATACTTCTAGGTAGAAGACCAAAAGGATAAAAGTCAAGGGAAGATTCATTTATAAAATCAACGATAGGTGTTTCTTCCAAAGTCTTTACAGTTTCAACCCCTTTGGCAGTAGGTGGATTACTTTTAGAACGGGGAGCCTTTGGAACGTGAACAAACTTAGGCTCCCTCTTTGCCGGAGTTTCTAACTTTTTGGTTTTGATCGAGGAGAAAGTAGTTCCTAAGGTATCAAATATTTCCTCAATCTTGTCCATCCTAGAAGAGTCAGAATCATGTAATTTGACGGTCTCCAAAATTTTGAAAATTTTATGCATGGAGCTATCAAGTCTATTCAAATTCCCTTGGATCTTACGATCCAACTCATTCATCTTATTAATGCTTGGCATCTCTAGCTCTATCTTTTCAAGTTTTTTCATAATGTGAGCTAGGGTGATGTCCTGTCGAATGCTAACAACAGGGAGATTCCCAACAAGATTTTCAATAATACTAAGAGACTCCCAAACTGGGGCCTCTAGGAAATTCCCATTGATAGAAGTATCTAGAATAAACCTATTCCAAGAAGTAATTCCAACATAAAAATTTCTAAGCAAGATAGTAGTAGGTTGCTTCTTGGTGGCTCTTTTTTGTGAATCATTAATTCTATACCAAGCATCTTTCAAACTTTCCCCACCTCTTTGTTTAAAGATGAGAACTTCTGCCTCCTCAAAGACAAAAGGACCCGACATAATGATAACTAAAGAACAAGATAACTATTTTTGTGATTTTCGATAAAAAGGTACTAAAGCAAAAATGAAAGGTAAACTAACAAGACTAAAAAGCAAAGGTAAAAGATAGCATGCAACTCCCCTATCCTGAAGAGTGGAGTCCCCGGCAACGGCGCCAGAAAATACTCCTTGATGGGCCTCGAACCCCTCGTTGGTTACCCCAAGTGGAAGGTGTAAGATGCAGTAAGTAGAAGTGTTTTCCCTTAGCAAAGATACCAAGGATCGAATCCCCAGAGACTCCTAGGTTCAACAGTAGGTGTCAATTGCTACGGCGCCAGATTAGTAGCAATCAACGTGGACCTGCACACAGATACAAATAACTGTGCTCCCAACGAGTACAGAGAGGTTGTCAATCCCTCCGGCCTTGTAGTTCACAAAGGATTAAAAGCAATGATAGTAGTGATAGATAGTTTTTGCAATAGTAAGTAAATAGCGAAAAGTAAATAGCGGATGTGATCAATGATGGTAATATGGACCGGAGTCTCATGATGTTCACTAGTGATGTCTCTCTCCCAAAAGACGATAAAATAGCTATGTGAGGTAAACAAATTACAGCTGGGCAATTGACAGGACCACGAACGCAAACCAATGCTGACTACATTGCAAGAAAGGTTGAGGTTCAAAGCATGGGCGGTACGCCAAAGTAAGTAGACCGAAATCCATCAATATCTACTACTAATCATCCACCTTGAGATATCTATCCAGAACATCTCGCTGGTATTAAGTTGCGAGTCCCACCCATAGTGTAAACTCAATGCAATAGACAACTGCATTAAAAGAACTTTGCGTAAAGTAAACAATCCTTGCACCCGCGGGCACAAGCACCGTTGTTTTCCCCCTTGTGGCAACAGCACATCCCCTAGACTCATGTTTCTGTCACTCAAGCTAGTCATCGAGGGGCATGAACCCACAATCGAGCATAACATTCCCTCTTGGAGTCACTACCTATTACTCAGCCAAAGCAATAAATAACAACGGAGAACATGCAAGAATTACTTATGAACAAAAATATAAAAGAGGTGAATCAAATATATTACTCAAGATCAATATGAACATAATCTCATAATCCATCAGATCCCAGCAAACTCAACATAGCAACAGCATAAGGATTACATAGGTGCCTCGATCATGTAGGGCAGCTCACGAGGACTAATTAGTGAAGCACAAGAACGGCAGGAGAACATCACATAGCTACTGGTCATGGACTCATGGTCCAAGGGAGACTACTCACGAGTCATCCGGGAGGCGTCCATGGTGGTGGAGAAGCTCCCGGTGGTGATCCTCCCCTCCGGCAGGGTGCCGGGAAGAGTTCTCCTGGTGCTCCCGATCTTGGAAGCGGCGGCGGCGGCGGAACAGAGATGGGATCGCGAAAAGAGTTCTTGTTCTGAGGGTTACGGAGGACCCTTTAAATATATGCCAAAGTAGGGCATCGGGGGAGCTTCGGGGGGCCCAGGCGCCTCCCGGCGCGGCCCAGGGGGGGGCGCGTCGCCAGGGCGCCTGGAGCCCTGGTGGCCCCCCCCAGGCTGCCCTTCGGACGCAGTGTTGTTTCCGGAACGCTGATTTTTTATATAATTTTTCTGGATTTTTCTGGGCAGTTCTCGAAACGTGAAAACCCGAAATACAAAAACAGCAGAAAACAGAAAGTGGCACTGGGGTGCACTGGATTAGTAAGTTAGTCCAAATATGATCAAAAGTGTATGGAAATGTATGAATATCATAGCAATATCACCCAAAAGTGGCATGGAGCAAGCAGAAATTATAGATACGTTTTGGACGTATCAAGCGTCTCTATATGTGCTTGGTTCTCTTATGAAATCTGGATTCCTTTGCCAAGGCAATTGCACCAGTATTGTCACAAAAGATTTTCATTGGACCCTATGCACTAGGTATGACACCTAGATCGGATATGAACTCCTTCATCCAGACTCCTTCATTTGCTGCTTCCGAAGCAGCTATGTACTCCGCTTCACACGTAGATCCCGCCACGACACTTTGCTTAGAACTGCACCAACTGACACCTCCACCGTTCAATATAAACACGTATCCGGTTTGTGACTTAGAGTCATCCGGATCAGTGTCAAAGCTTGCATCGACGTAACCATTTACGACGAGCTCTTTGTCACCTCCATAAACGAGAAACATATCCTTAGTCCTTTTTAGGTATTTCAGGATGTTCTTGACCACTGTCCAGTGATCCACTCTTGGATTACTTTGGTACCTCCCTACTACACTAATAGCAAGGCACACATCAGGTCTGGTACACAACATTGCATACATGATAGAGCCTATGGCTGAAGCATAGGGAACACCTTTCATTTTTTCTCTATCTTCTGCAGTGGTCGGGCATTGAGTTTGACTCAACTTCACACCTTGTAACACATGCAAGAACCCTTTATTTGCTTGATCCATTTGAACTTCTTCAAAACTTTATCAAGGTATGTGCTTTGTGAAAGTCCAATTAAGCGTCTTGATCTATCTCTATAGATCTTGATGCCCAATATATAAGCAGCTTCGCCGAGGTCTTCCATTGAAAAACTCTTATTCAAGTATCCTTTTATGCTATCCATCAATTCTATATCATTTTCAATCAACAATATTTCATCCACCTATAATATTAGAAATGCTACAGAGCTCCCACTCACTTTCTTGTAAATACATGCTTCTCCAAAAGTCTGTATAAAACCATATGCTTTGATCACACTGTCAAAACATTTATTCCAACTCCGAGATGCTTGCACCAGTCCATAGATGGATCGCTGGAGCTTGCACACTTTGTTAGCACCCTTTGGATTGATAAAACCTTCAGGTTGCATCATATACAACTATTCTTCCAGAAATCCATTCAGGAATGCAGTCTTTACATCCATTTGCCAAATCATAATCATAAAATGCAGCAATTGCTAACATGATTCGGACAGACTTAAGCATCGCTACATGTGAGAAAGTCTCATCGTAGTCAACTCCTTGAACTTGTCGAAAACCTTTCACAACAAGTCAAGCTTTGTAGACAGTAACATTACCGTCAGCGTCAGTCTTCTTCTTGAAGATCCATTTATTGTAGATGGCTTGCCGATCATCGGGCAAGCCAACCAAAGTCCACACTTTGTTCTCATACATGGATCCCATCTCAGATTTCATGGCCTCAAGCCATTTCACGGAATCTGGGCTCATCATCGCTTCCTCATAGTTCGTAGGTTCGTCATGGTCAAGTAACATGACCTCCAGAACAGGATTACTGTACCACTCTAGTGCGGATCTTACTCTGGTTGACCTACGAGGTTCAGTAGTAACTTGATCTGAAGTTACATGATCATCATCATTAGCTTCCTCACTAATTGGTGTAGGAGTCACAGGAACAGATTTCTGTGATGAACTACTTTCCTATAAGGGAGTAGGTACAGTTACCTCATCAAGTTCTACTTTCCTCCCACTCACTTCTTTCGAGAGAAACTCCTTCTCTAAAAAGGATCCATTCTTAGCAACGAATGTATTTCCTTCGGATCTATGATAGAAGGTGTACCAAACTGTCTCCTTTGGGTATCCTATGAAGACACATTTCTTCAATTTGGGTTTGAGCTTATCAGGTTGAAGCTTTTTCACATAAGCATCACAGCCCCAAACTTTAAGAAACGACAACTTTGGTTTCTTGCCAAACCATAGTTCATAAGGCGTCGTCTCAACGGATTTAGATGGTTCCCTATTTAACGTGAATGCAGCTGTCTCTAAAGCATAACCCCAAAACGATAGTGGTAAATCAGTAAGAGACATCATAGATCGCACCATATCTAGTAAAGTACGATTACGATGTTCGGACACACCATTACGCTGTGGTGTTCTGGGTGGCGTGAGTTGTGAAACTATTTCGCATTGTTTCAAATGAAGACCAAACTCGTAACTCAAATATTCTCCTCCACGATCAGATCGTAGAAACTTTATTTTCTTGTTACGATGATTTTCCACTTCACTCTGAAATTCTTTGAACTTTTCAAATGTTTCAGACTTGTGTTTCATTAAGTAGATGTACCCATATATGCTCAAATCATCTGTGAAGGTGAGAAAATAACGATACCCACCGCGAGCCTCAACATTCATCGAACAACATACATCAGTATGTATGATTTTCAACAAATCTGTTGCTCGCTCCATTGTTTCAGAGAACAGTGTTTTAGTCATCTTGCCCATGAGGCATGGTTCGTAAGTACCAAGTGATTCATAATCAAGTGATTCCAAAATTTCATCAGAATGGAGTTTCTTCGTGCGCTTTACACCAATATGACCTAAATGGCAGTGCCACAAATAAGTTGCACTATCATTATCAACTCTGCATCTTTTGGCTTCAATATTATGAATATGTGTATCACTAATATCAAGATTTAATTTAAATAGACCACTCTTCAAGGGTGCATGACCATAAAAGATATTACTCATATAAATAGAACAACCATTATTCTCAAATTCAAATAAATAACCGTCTCGCATCAAACAAGATCCAGATATAATGTTCATGCTCAACGCTGGCACCAAATATCAATTATTTAGGTCTAAAACTAATCCCGAAGGTAGATGTAGAGGTAGTGTGCCGACTGCGATCACATCGTCTTTGGAACCATTTCCCACGCGCATCGTCACCTCGTCCTTAGCCAATCTTCGCTTAATCCGTAGTCCCTGTTTCGAGTTGCAAATATTAGCAACTGAACCAGTATCAAATACCCAGGTGCTACTGCGAGCATTAGTAAGGTACACATCAATAACATGTATATCACATATACCTTTGTTCACTTTGCCATCCTTCTTATCCGCGAAATACTTGGGGCAGTTCCGCTTCCAGTGTCCAGTCCCTTTGCAGTAGAAGCACTCAGTTTCAGGCTTGGCTCCAAACATGGGTTTCTTCGTGGGAGTAGCAACAGTCTTGCTATTCTTCTTGAAGTTTCCCTTCTTTCCCTTGCCCTTTTTATTGAAACTAGCAGTCTTGTTAACTATCAACACTTGATGCTCCTTTTTCATTTTTACCTCCGCAGCTTTGAGCATAGCGAAGAGCTCGGGAATTGTCTTCTGAATCCCTTGCATGTTATAGTTCATCATGAAGCCTTTATAGCTTGCTGGCAGTGATTGAAGAACTCTATCAATAACACTATCTTTGTCAACTTTGCAACCAAGTTGAGTCATATGATTGTAGTACCCAGACATTCTCAGCAAGTGTTCACTGATAGAACTGTTCTCCTCCATCTTGCAGCTTTAGAACTTATTGGAGACTTCATATCTCTCAATATGGGCATTTGCTTGAAATATTAACTTCAAATCTTGGAACATCTCATATGCTCCATGACGTTCAAAATATCGTTGAAGTCCCGGTTCTAAGCCGTAAAGCATGTCACACTGAACTATCGAGTAGTCATCAGGCTACGTCTGCCAGACGTTCAAAGCGTCTACATTAGCGGGAGGGGGCTTGTCACCTAGCGGTGCTTCAAGGACATAATTCTTCTGTGCAACAATGAGGATAATCCTCAAGTTACAAACCCAGTTCGTGTAGTTGCTACCATCATCTTTCAACTTAGCTTTCTCTTGGAGCGCATTAAAATTCAACAAAACAACAGCACGGGCCATCTATCTACAACAACATAAACATGCAAAATACTATCAGGTACTAAGTTCATGATAAATTAAAGTTCAATTAATCAAATTACTTAAGAACTCCCACTTAGATAGACATCCCTCTAATCATCTAAGTGATCACATGATCCATATCAACTATACCATGTCCGATCATCACATGAGATGGAGTAGTTTTCAATGGTGAACATCACTATGTTGATCATATCTGCTATATGATTCACGCTCGACCTTTCGGTCTCCAGTGTTCCGAGGCCATATCTGCATTGCTAGGCTCGTCAAGTTTAACCCGAGTATTCTGCGTGTGCAAAACTGGCTTGCACCCGTTCTATGTGAACGTAGAGCTTATCACACCCGATCATCACGTGGAGTCTTAGCACGTTGAACTTTTGCAATGGTGCATACTCAGGGAGAACACTTATACCTTGAAATTTAGTGAGAGATCATCTTATAATGCTAACGTCGATCTAAGCAAAATAAGATGCATAAAAGATCAACATCACATGCAATCAATATAAGTGATATGATATGGCCATCATCATCTTGTGCCTTTGTTCTTCATTTCCAAAGCATCGTCATGATCACCATCGTCACCGGCGTGACACCTTGATCTCCATCTTAGCATCATCGTCGTCTCGCCAACTATTGCTTCTACGACTATCGCTACCGCTTAGTGATAAAGTAAAGCAATTACATGGTGATTGCATTTCATGCAAAAGCGACAACCATATGGCTCCTCCCAGTTGTCGATAACTCTGTTACAAAACATGATCATCTCATACAATAAAATTTAGCATCATGTCTTGACCATATCACATCACAACATGCCCTGCAAAAACAAGTTAGACGTCCTCTACTTTGTTGTTGCAAGTTTTACATGGCTGCTACGGAGTGAGCAAGAACCATTCTTACCTACACATCAAAACCACAACGATATTTCGTCAAGTATGTGTTGTTTTAACCTTCACAAGGACCGGGCGTAGCCACACTCGATTCAACTAAAGTAGGAGAAACTGACACCCGCCAGCCACCTATGTGCGAAGCACGTCGGTAGAACCAGTCTCGCGTAAGCGTACGCGTAATGTCGGTCCGGGCCGCTTCATCTCACAATACCGCCGAATCAAAGTATGACATGCTAGTAAGTAGTATGACTATTATTGCCCACAACTCATTGTGTTCTACTCGTGCATATCATCTACGCATAAACCTGGCTCATGATGCCACTGTTGGGGAACGTAGTATTTTAAAAAAATTCTACGATCACGCAAGATCTATCTACTAGATGCATAGCAATGAGAGGGGAGAGTGTGTCTACGTACCCTCGTAGACCAAAAGCGGAAGCGTCTAGTGACGCGGTTAATGTAGTCGAACGTCTTCGCGATCCAACCGATCCAAGCACCGAACGTACGGCACCTCCGCGTTCAGCACACGTTCAGCTCGATGACGTCCCACGAGCTCTTGATCCAGTTGAGCTTCACGGGAGAGTTTCGTCAGCATGACGGCGTGGTGACGGAGATGATGAAGCTACCGACGTAGGGCTTCGCCTAAGCACTGCAACGATATGACCGAGGTATGTTTCTGTGGAGGGGGGCACTGCACATGGCTAAAACAATGTTGCTTGTTTGTTCTCGGGTGCCCCCTGCCCCCGTATATAAAGGAGCAAGGGGGAGGCCGGCCGACCCTATAGGGCGCGCTAAGGAGTAGGTTTCCTACTCCTAGTAGGAGTAGGAATCCCCTTTCCTATCTCTCCCTAATAATAAAGCACGGATTGAGTCTGTCGGGTTCACCATCGCGGAATTTTTACACAAAGGTCCCTGTGCTTTTTAGGAATTAACCCGCCGTCCCTACTTCAGTTAAACATTTCGTCCACGCCGTCTTCCTTTCCAGCCGCACCGCACAAGGATGGATAAGGCGAGCGCTTTGCAGTCTGAGCTATGGAGGAGTGGAAGGAGCGTCGGGGAGGGGGACACTCCACGGTGGCGGTGCTTGGTGCTCCGACGACTGGAGGCGGGCGGCGACAGGGGAAGCTCCGCGGCGACGCCCTAAAGGCCATCAGCCATGGCTGTTATGGCTTCGCATGTGCCCGCGAGCGGCTGCACGTGGCTGGATGGTGTGCACACGGCCACCGACCTTCGCCGACCGGCCTCCTCTCGTTGCAGCAGCCGCGCCGCCGTCGCACCAAGGCTAGGTTCGCGCGCTGCGTCGAGCTCCGCCTCCCCCCTACGCACAGCGGCCGCCTCTCCCATCCTCATCCTCATGCAGCTGTGTGCCCTCGTCTGCCCCCACGGCGAGCTCCGCCGTCGGTGTACGGTCACCGCCACCCTCGACCTCCATCGCCTGCTGCAAGTTAGGTGCCAAGGGCGCCACAAGCTGCCAGCGGCGGCAGAGTTTCTGCTCCCGTGTTGTGATTGGAGTCCGTGTTCTTCTCCAACAACAAATACGTGTTCTTCACCAACAACAATAAATGGATTTCGCGAGCCGAATTTGAGTTGCCTGCTATAAGACGGAAGGGTCCTCGGACCAGAAGCTCCATCAAATCATATCCCATAGAAATTACAATTTTCGTCGAAACGTCCATGTCGCCACCGAGTTCGCCGGAGGAAGAAGCACCAAGTTCGCCGACGGAACAAGAACGTCCGTCCAACCGTCTAATGTCGTTGTCGGCGGCTACAAAAGAGGTATATATCCCATTGATATTCATTGGATGCAATTCCCTATTTTAGATGTTGTTTCTGTCCCCTGCCTCTGATTATGCTAGCTTTATATTGCCAAATGTATGAGCTTATTTTTTTCTTTTTAGTTATTCAGTGATATGGGGCAGGTCATCTGAATGAACCAATCTGTGTTGAAAATAACTTAGGCATCAAGTCCGCCAGGTTTGAGATGCTGACAGAAACATGTCAGTTTCAGGCAACTATTTTCAGTTGACAGTATACTGAAAAAATTGACAGTGAATAGTTTGAGCCATTCAGAAACATTGCCCATGATATTAATATGTTGACTACGGGCATTTTTAGTTGATGGCACTGGTTGTATTGTTACCACTGAAGTGTGGCATCTCTTTTGATGGTTTAGTAGAATTAAGTATCAGCTGTCACTTGATATTCAAAATTGCCCTGTCATTCATGAGATAAATAAAAAAGTTATTTGCCCTGGTTTTCATGTCTCTGCGGTGTATGCGCGTGCAGGTGCCAAAGGCATCCAATCCAACTCAGGTGGAGGCCAAGGAGGTTCATCTCTCGGACATTGCACCAATAATGCTGGATGACACCGATGTGCAGACTATAAGTTTCATATATTCAGAGTGGGACCTTTTTTCCTGTTATTTTGCTGTCAAAACTGAAAAAGAGTGATGCCAATTCACCAAATGTCGATGTGTTCATCAGCCTTTATGCTCTCAATCTCCTGGCAGATGAATATCATGGTTCTCTGACCTTCGATGACTTTATTCTGCATTTACATGATACATTGCTTCTAGCCGATGAAATTTGGTCCACATCTGTGTGCGTATAATAAACATGTGATCACATGACTGCTAGCTTAAAGTTTTTTAGATAATGTAAATGGGTTATTTAGTTATCTGCTCTTATAGGCTGGAGCTCTTGCTTTCTAAAACACATATAAATGGCCATCTACACTAAACAATGGGGCTTCAAGTATAAACTGGAGCAATAATATTAGGCTGATGGAACCGACATTAGCAGCAAAAAATAATATAAATGGGCTATTTTTTGTGTCTTGCTCTTTCATGTTTTCTTTGGTTTTGCAGCCTAGAATTTTTGAACATGTACATATACGATATAACTACTACTTACAGGATTGTAGAGGATTTTTATAACCGACCTTCCAAAAAGGTAAAAAATTCTGACTCGGGTGTTCTGGAGCCATCACCTATGTCACCAACTATGTCAACATCTTCTCCAGGTTCAGATTGTTTTGAATCGATTGTGCCGGAATCAGATAATCAGATGAATCATGATACATTACCACCACTCAAACTCATCATATTTATCCTTTTTTGTTTTTCCCTATGGCTCTCACTTTGACCTTGCACATATAGTTCAGAGAGTAAAACGGGAACACTAGGCCATCACTAAATACACGTGTATGATATCCATATCATTTCAATAAAATAGGTTTGAGATATTTAGCTCCCATACAATCAGTATGATTTTATATCTATATGTTAAAAATAATTTCAGGTTGAAAAATATCACTAGAACCCACATGAAAATTTGACCTCTTGGAACATGAAAACAGTGTCTTAGTTCAGCAGGCAAGCTTAAGAGATGGTTGACATTAACATCTGAGTTCACACATATGGCTCCTGATTTCCATCTCAGAGGTTGATAAATACATATGTTGTTATGTTGATTACGTTTGCATGTGCGCAAAGTGGTCATTGTGAATTAAAAAATAACAGAAACATAGGCCCCTCTTTTAATGTCTGGAGATGTCTGTCTCAAGCTGACTGTTAGAGGGATAAATTCAGCCCCATAACCTCCATGTAATTACCAACATCCCTGTTCCCTCCTGTCCACTTTTGTTCATATTTGCGTTCGCATGTTCTATAGAAGCTGCACATTTTTTTGCCCTTGTCAGCAAATTGTCTGAAATATAGACTCGCGGGCAAATGAATTGCTTGCTTCAGTACTTTTCCAGATCAACAATATAATTGTTCTAGGTAGCACATGTATTTAACTTTTTAATAATGATGCAGGTGGGATATACTCCAAGGCATGAAGACGGGTATTTTTGGTAGAATAGGCAGTAGTAAGTACACTCTCATGCATGCCCTTTTCCGTATCATGGATCCGACTGTCAGTATAGACCTTGCCCCTCTAGGAGAGTACAATGACAATAATATCTCGGAGGTAGTTTCGGTCTTCAGATGGTCATGACTTATCATTTCTCAAATTACTAAACAAACACTTAAAAAATGTTGCCACGGTATGGAGTATGAATCTGTTGCTCGCAATTGTTTTTAGTTTCATATGTCTCCACGATATGGTTGTGTGCATTTCTCGAATACAGAGGCCCTATGATCTTCTTAACTTATCTGAAAATATGATTCGACATTTGAGGCCTTGGATTACTGTCAGCTACGAGATGAAGTTCGGAAAAAGGAGCTAAAACTTGACTCACCAGGTCTGCTCTATATTTTACCATATAGTTCATATTTTGGTAGTCTAGCTTCTTCAGAAATTTCTGAAATTCAAAGTTACCCTCGAAGTGGTAGAGAATGGACAGAACTAGAGCATGGGCCATTGTCAACTTCTGTGTTGGTAGGGTGATTCTTAGGCGCACCAAGATACTGGTCCTGGACCAAGCCACTACTTCGGTGGACAGTGCAACCGACAACCTGATCCAGAACAAACTACAACATCATTTCTCAGGATCAATTGTCATCATGACCGTGCATCAAATCACCTCGGTCCTTCACAATGATATAGTCTAGATTCGTGACAATGGTTAGCTATCATCTCATTACACATTTATTTTGTGGACTGATGAACACTGCCAAATAAAAATTGCAGGCCTAGCTCTGGAGTCTGGAGCAACCACGGCCAGCCAAGTTGTTGGAAGCCAATTTTTCTGTGTCCTCAAAGCTTGTGGTGGAATACATGATGAGGTTGATACACACTAGAGCCAGCATCACAATTGAATAAAATGAAATTTTACCTTATGCAAATTGTGGTATGCAAATATTAGAAAGGTACTATGCCTCTCCAATTCATCGGATGTGGTATAGAAGCTGGCATGTAATACGTGAAATTTGTATAGCTAGGCGCATTACCGGGCATTGAATGAAGTGATGGCTCTTCTTATTTCTGCAGGTGATAGCATACTATGAACTAACTAGAAACTGGATGTGCAGGGTGTGCTCCACTAACCAATTCCTCCGCTCTACCCACATGATAGTATGTAAAGGAATGACTAAATACTCCCTCTATAAAGTAGTGATTTGAACGCTCTTATATTTCTTTACGGAGGGAGTACATTTCTTCAGGAAAAAAGGAACATATAGATACTTTAATTGGTTTTCTTTCATGTTGGCCTTGCATGAGTTATTCTTAATAATTGATTTGATTTTTAGGATTTACATTAGATTGGCGCAATTTGATGAACTTGAATTGTTTATGGTGGCCATTATAATTTTTGTGAGTTTTTTTGCCCGTTGCAACGCACATGCACTTTTACTAGTTCCTACTAGGAGTAGGAAAGGAAGAAGAAGGGGAGAAGGAAGGAGAGGGGCGCCTCCCCCCACTCCTAGTCAAACTAGGATTCCCATGGGGGGGCAGCCCTAGTGGGCTACCCCTCTCTTTCCCTCATGGCCCATTATGGCCCATACTCCCCCGGGGGGTTCCGGTAAACCCTCCGGCACTCCGGTTTTCTCCGATAACACCCGGAACACTTCCGGTGTCTGAATATAGTCGTCCAATATATCAATCTTTATGTATCGACCATTTCGAGACTCCTCGTCATGTTCGTGATCACATCCAGGACTACGAACTATCTTCGGTACATCAAAACACATAAACTCATAATACCGATCGTCACCGAACGTTAAGTGTGCGGATGCTACTTCTTGAGCTTGCGTTGTATTCCCTCGAAGAGGAAAGGGTGATGCGGCACAGTAGCGTAAGTATTTCCCTCAGTTTTTGAGAACCAAGGTATCAATCTAGTAGGAGACCACGCGCGAGTCCCTCGCACCTGCACAAAAAAATAAGAACTTCACAGCCAACGCGATAATGGGTTGTCAATCGCTTTACGGTCACTTACGAAAGTGAGATCTGATAGATAGGATAGTATAATATTTTTTTGTATTTTTGGTATAAGAACAGAAAGTAAACAAAGCAAATAAGCAACGGCATCAGAAATTGAAGTAAAGCAATATGATAAAGATAGACCCGGGGGCCATAGGTTTCACTAGTGGCTTCTCTCATGATAGCAGAATTCTACGGTGGGTGAACAAATTACTATCGAGCAATTGATAGAAAAGCGCCTAGTTATGAGAATATCTAGGCATAATCATTATATATAGGCATCACGTCCGTGACAAGTAAACCGAAACGATTCTGCATCTACTACTATTACTCCACACATCGACCGCTATCCAGCATGCATCTAGAGTATTAAGTTCATAAGAACAGAGTAATGCTTTAAGCAAGATGACATGATGTAGAGGGATAAACTCAAGCAATATGATATAAACCCCATCTTTTTATCCTCGATGGCAACAATACAATACGTGCCTTGCTGCCCCTGCTATCACTGGGAAAGGACACCGCAAGATTAAACGCAAAGCCAGTCACTTCTCCCATTGCAAGAACTATAGATCTAGTAGGCCGAACCAAACCAATAATTCGAAGAGACTTGCAAGGATATTATAATCATACATAAAAGATATGAGAAAAGAATCAAAGATTGTTCATAGATAATCTTGATCATAAACCCACAATTCATCGGATCTCGACAAACACACCGCAAAAAGATTACATCGAATAGATCTCCTCGAAGATCGAGGAGAACTTTGTATTGAGATCCAAAAAGAGAGAAGAAGCCATCTAGCTAATAACTATGGACCCGAAGGTCTGTGGTAAACTACTCACAACTCATTGGTGAGGCTATGGCATTGATGTATAAGCACTCCGTGGTAGATTCCCCCTCCGGCGGAGCTCCGGAACATGCCCCAAGATGGGATCCCACGGGAACAGAAGGTTGCGGCGGTGGAATTAGGGTTTTCTCTGTTGCCTTGATGTTTTTAGGGTGCATGGATATATATAGGAGGAAGGAGGGCATCAGGGGAGCCAGAGGGGGCCCATGAGGGTGGGGGCGCGCCCTGGACCCTCGTGGCCACCTCCTTCGCTCCCTCGCGTGTACTCCAAGTCTTCTGGGTAGATACGGTTCCCAAAATAACTCCCCCGAAGGTTTCATTCCATTTGGACTCCGTTTGATATCCGTTTTCTGTGAAACTCTGAAATAGGCAAAAAAATAGCAATTTGCACTGGGCCTTGGGTTACTAGGTTAGTCCCAAAAATAATATAAAAGTGTATAATAAAGCCCGTTAAACATCCAAAACAGAATATATAATAGCATGGAACAATCAAAAATTATAGATACGTTGGAGACGTATCAAGCATCCCCAAGCTTAATTCCTGCTCGTCCTCGAGTAGGTAAATGATAAGAACAGAATTTTTGATGTGGAATGCTAACTGACATAATTCTCAATGTAATTCTCTTTTTTGTGGCATGAATGTTCAGATCCGAAAGATTCAAGATAAAAGATCATATTGCCATAAGAATAATAATACTTCAAGCATACTAAGAAAGCAATCATGTCTTCTCAAAATAACATGGCCAAAGAAAGTTCATCCATACAAAATCATATAGTTAGATTATGCTCCATCTTCGTCACACAAAATATCCCAATCATGCACAACTCCGGTTTCAGCCAAGCACTTGTTTCATACTTTTTTTTGAAACTCTTTCAACTTTCACGCAATACATGAGCGTGAGCCATGGACATAGCACTATGTGGAATAGAGTGGTGGTTGTGGAGAAGACAAAAAGAGGAAGATGGTCTCACATCAACTAGGCGTATCAATGGGCCATGGAGATGCCCATCAATAGATATCAACGTGAGTGAGTAGGGATTGCCATGCAACGGATGCATTAGAGCTATAAATATATGAAAGCTCAACAAAAGAAACTAAGTGGGTGTGCATCCAACTTGTTTGCTCACGAAGACCTAGGGCATTTGAGGAAGCCCATCGTTGGAATATAGAAGCCAAGTTCTATAATGAAAATTCCCACTAGTATATGAAAGTGACTAAACAAGAGACTCTCTATCATGAAGATCACGGTGCTACTTTGAAGCACAAGTGTGGAAAAATATAGTAGCATTGTCCCTTTTCTTTTTCTTTTTTTCCTTTCTTTGGGCCTTTCTTTTTCCTTTGGCCTTTCCTTCTTTTTTTTTATTTTTTTATTTGGGACAATGCTCTAATAATGGTAATCATCACACTTACATTGATTTACAACTCGATATTACAACTCGATACTAGAACAAAGTATGACTCTATATGAATGCCTCCGGCGGTGTACCGGGATGTGCAGTGAATCAAGAGTGACATGTATGAAAAATTATGCATGGTGGCCTAGCCACAAATATGATGTCAACTACATGATCATGCATGACAATATGACAATGATGAAGTGTGTCATAACAAAGGGAACGGTGGAAATTTGCATGGCAATATATCTCGGAATGGCTATGGAAATGCCATGATAGGTAGTTATGGTGGATGTTTTGAGGAAGTTATATGGTGGGTGTATGGTACCGGCGAAAGTTGCGCGGTACAAGAGAGGCTAGCAATGGTGGAAGGGTGAAAGTGCGTATAATCCATGGACTCAACATTAGTCATAAAGAACTCACATACTTATTGCAAAAATCTACAAGTCATCAAAACAAAGTACTACACGCATGCTCCTAGGGGAAGGGTTGGTAGGAGTTAACCATCGCGCGATCCCGACCTCCACACAAAGGATGACACTCAATGAAATACCTCATGCTTCAAATTTGTCACACAACGGTTACCATACGTGCATGCTACAGGACTTGCAAACCTCAAGACAAGTATTTCTGAAATTCACAACTACTCTACTAGCATGACTCTAATATCACCATCCTCATATCTCAAAACAATCATCAAGTATCAAACTTCTCTTAGTATTCAATGCACTTTATATGAAAGTTTTTACTATACCCATCTTGGATGCCTATCATATTAGGACTAGTTTCATAACCAAAGCACTTTACCAGGCTATTCTAAAAGACTCTCAAATAGATATAAGTGAAGCATGAGAGATCAGCAATTTCCACAAGATAAAACCACCACCGTGCTCTAAAAGATATAAGTGAATCACTAGAGCAAAACTATCTAGCTCAAAAGATATAAGTGAAGCACATAGAGTATTCTAATAAATTCTAAATCATATTTATCTCTCTCAAAAGGTGTGTCCATCAAGGATGATTGTGGCAAACTAAAAAGCAAATACTCAAATCATACATGACGCTCCAAGCAATACACATATCATGTGGTGAATAAAAATATAGTCTCAAGTATAGTTACCGATAGATGAAGACGAAAGAGGGGATGCCTTCCCGGGGCATCCCCAAGCTTAGGCTTTTGGTTATCATTGAATTTTACCTTGGGGTTCCTTGGGCATCCCCAAGCTTAGGCTCTTGCAACTCTTTGTTCCATAGTCCATCAAATCCATACTCAAAACTTGAAAACTTCACAACACAAAACTTAGCCAAAAAATCCTGTGAGCTCCGTTAGTATAAGAAAACAAACCACCACTCAAAGGTACTGTAATAAACTCATTCTTTGTTTATATTGGTGTTAAACCTACTGTATTCCAACTTCTGTACGTTTCATACTCCCCAATACTACTCATAGATTCATCAAAATAAGCAAACAACACACGAAAAATAGAATTTGTCAAAAACAGAACAGTCTATAGTAATCTGTAACTTTTGAATACTTCTGTAACTCCATAAAATTGAATTAAATTGGTAAATGCGAGGAATTTGTCTATTAATCATCTACAAAAATAATCAACTAAATAGCACTCTCCAGTAAAAAATTACAGCCAATCTCGTGAGTGCTAAAGTTTCTGTTTTTTACAACATGATCATATAAACTTCACACAAGTCTTCCCAAAGGTTCTACTTGGCACAAACACTAATCAAAACACAAAACCACATCTAAACAGAAGCTAGATGCAATATTTATTCCTAAACATAAGCAAAAACAAATAAAATAAAATTGGGTTGCCTCCCAACAAGTGCTATCGTGTAACGCCCCTAGCTCGGCATTGAGATTTCAATGATGCTCACATGAAATACAAGAATTGAAGCACAAAGAGAGCATCATAAAACATGTGACAAACACATCTAAGTCTAACATACTTCCTATGCATAGGCATTTCATAGGAAAACAAATTAGCAAGACAAGCAAGATCTAACATATGCAAGGAAGAAGAAAGAAACAAGATCAATCTCAACATGAAGAGAGGTAATTTAGTAACATGAAGATTTCTACAACCATATTTTCCTCTCTCATAATAATTGCATGTAGGATCATAAGCAAATTCAACAATATAGCTATCACCAAACATATTCTCAACACGATCCACATGCATGCGAAGTTGACACTCTTCCAAAATAATGGGATCAACATTAACTAAAGTCATGACCTCTCCAAACCCACTTTTATCAAAAAAAATCATAAGATTGAACATTCTCCAAATATGTGGGATCTAAAGTTGACACTCT
The DNA here is from genome assembly GCA_902687465.1 of Secale cereale. Classification (NCBI taxonomy): domain Eukaryota; kingdom Viridiplantae; phylum Streptophyta; class Magnoliopsida; order Poales; family Poaceae; genus Secale; species Secale cereale. The sequence goes on along the minus strand of LR738713.1, from coordinate 565,870,619 downwards.
TCCAAACCCACTTTCAATATTATTGCAAACACTATTTTCAATCTCATATTCATCATGGGGTATAAATAAATTTTCAAGATCATAAGAAGAATCACCCCAATTATGATCATTGCAACAAGTAGTAGACATAACAAAACTAGCATCCCCAAGCTTTGGGTTTTGCATATCATTAGCATGATTGACATTAAGAGAATTTATAATAACATCATTGCAATCATGTTGTTTATTTAAGGAGCTATCGTGAATCACTTTTTCTTTTAACAATTCCTCACAATTTTCAGATTCATGAATTTCAAGCAAAACCCAATAAGATAATCTAGTGCACTCAACTCACTAGCAATTGGTTCATCATAATTGGATCTCTTAAAAAGATTAGCAAGTGGATGAGGATCCATAATTTAGCAAGCGAAGATGCAAGCTAATAGAGGGCACATAGCAACACAAGCAAACAGAAAGGCGAACGGAAAAAGGGTGAATAAAACGGCAAGGGTGAAGTGGGGGAGAGGAAAACAAGAGGCAAATAATGTAGTGCGAAGGATAAGGGTTTGTGATAGGTACTTGGTATATGACTTTTGCGTAACCTCCCCGGCGACGGCGCCAAAAATTCTTCTTGCTACTTCTTGAGTTTGCGTTGTATTCCCTCGAAGAGGAAAGGGTGATGCAGCACAGTAGCGTAAGTATTTCCCTCGGTTTTTGAGAACCAAGGTATCAATCCAGTAGGAGACCACGCGTGAGTCCCTCGCACCTGCACAAACAAATAAGAACTTCGCATCCAACATGATAAGGAGTTGTCAATCCCTTTACGGTCACTTACGAAAGTGAGATCTGATAGATAGGATAGTATAATATTTTTGGTATTTTTGGTATAAGAGCAGAAAGTAAATAAAGCAAATAAGCAACGGCAGCAGAAATTGAAGTAAAGCAATATGATAAAGATAGACCCGGGGGCCATATGTTTCACTAGTGGCTTCTCTCATGACAGCAGAATTCTACGTTGGGTGAACAAATTACTGTCGAGCAATTGATAGTAAAGCGCATAGTTATGAGAATATCTAGGCATGATCATTATATATAGGCATCACGTCCGTGACAAGTAGACCGAAACGATTCTGCATCTACTACTATTACTCCACACATCGACCGTTATCTAGCATGCATCTAGAGTATTAAGTTCATAAGAACAGAGTAATGCTTTAAGCAAGATGACATGATGTAGAGGGATAAACTCAAGCAATATGATATAAACCCCATCTTTTTATCCTCGATGGCAACAATACAATATGTGCCTTGCTGCCCCTGCTGTCACTGGGAAAGGACACCGCAAGATTGAACTCAAAGCCAAGCACTTCTCCCATTGCAAGAACTATAGATCTAGTAGGCCAAACCAAACCAATAATTTGAAGAGACTTGCAAGGATATTATAATCATACATAAAAGATTTCAGAAAAGAATTAAATATTGTTCATAGATAATCTTAATCATAAACCCACAATTCATTGGATCTCGACAAACACACCGCAAAAATATTACATCGAGTAGATCTCCTCGAAGATCGAGAAGAACTTTGTATTGAGATCCAAAAAGAGAGAAGAAGCCATCTAGCTAAAAACTATGGACCCGAAGGTCTGTGGTAAACTACTCACAGCTCATTGGTGAGGCTATGGCGTTGATGTAGAAACACTCTGTGGTAGATCCCCCCTCCGGCGGAGCTCCGGAATAGGCCCCAAGATGGGATTTCACGGGAACAGAAGGTTGCAGCGGTGGAATTAGGGTTTTCTCTGTTGCCTCGATGTTTTTAGGGTACATGGATATATATAGGAGGAAGCAGGGCATCGGGGGAGCCAGAGGGGGCCCACGAGGATGGGGGGCGCGCCCAGGAGGAGGGGGCGTGCCCTGGACCCTCGTGGCCACGTCCTTCGCTCCCTCGCGTGTACTCCAAGTCTTCTGGATAGATACGATTCCAAAAATAACTCTCCCAAAGGTTTCATTCCGTTTGGACTCCGTTTGATATCCCTTTTCTGCGAAACTCTGAAATAGGAAAAAAAACAGCAATTTGCACTGGGCCTTGGGTTAGTAGGTTAGTCCCAAAAATAATATAAAAGTGTATAATAAAGCCCATTAAACATCCAAAACAGAATATATAATAGCATGGAACAATCAAAAAATATAGATACGTTGGAGACATATCAGCGGACCCTACGGGTTCGAGAACTATGTAGACATGCCCGAGACTCATCTCCGGTCAATAACCAATAGCGGAACCTGGATGCTCATATTGGTTCCTACATATTCTACAAAGATCTTTATCGGTCAAACCGTATAACAACATATGTTGTTCCCTTTATCATCGGTATGTTACTTTCCCGAGATTCGATCGTCGGTATCTCAATACCTAGTTCGATCTCATTACCATCAAGTCTCTTTACTCGTTCCGTAATGCACTATCCCGTAACTAACCCATTAGTTACATTGCTTGCAAGGCTTATAGTGATGTGCATTACCGAGAGGGCCTAGAGATACCTCTCCGTCAATCGGAGTGACAAATCCTAATCTCGATCTATGCCAACTCAACAAGTACCATCGGAGACACCTGTAGAGCACCTTTATGATCACCCAGTTACGTTGTGACGTTTGGTAGCACACAAAGTGTTCCTCTGATATTCGGGAGTTGCATAATCTCATAGTCATAGGAACATGTATAAGTCATGAAGAAAGCAATAGCAATATTCCAACAATCAAATGCTAAGCTAACGGAATGGGTCAAGTCAATCACATCATTTACTAATGATGTGATCCCGTTAATCAAATGACAACTCATGTCTATGGCTAGGAAACTTAACCATCTTTGATTCAACGAGCTAGTCAAGTAGAGGCATACTAGTGACACTTTATTTGTCTATGTATTCACACATGTACTAAGTTTCCGGTTAATACAATTCTAGCATGAATAATAAACATTTATCATGATATAAGGAAATATAAATAACAACTTTATTATTGCCTCTAGGGCATATTTCCTTCAATATCCACATCGACTCAAATGTCGATATTATCTTCAATATCTTCATCGTCGCGACGAATATCAAAGGTTATTTGCATATTCTCCACAAATCCATATACCTTGCAGAGAGTGATGGTCTCTCCCCCTCCTTATGTCGTGCATTACCAAGGTATATCAAGAGAAGAAGGAAAGGAAGCGACCCGCATGACAACAGTCGGCCTCTTTCCTTCAAGAACAGACCGAAAGTCACACAAGGAGCCGCGACAGAATGACAGTCAACCCATTACATACATCAAGTAATGACATAAAACATTTACCTATGGTTTACCGAAATGTTATTTAATTCCTGTTTGGGCAAATCACGGGCACTCGATATTTCCTACTTTATAACACAAGTCATGCTAAAATTCACGGAAAAATCCGGCATGACCTTTGCTAAAATAGGACATATCAAGCGCCTGAAATTTACCGGAATGGAAATGAATCAACACTCCGACAAAACACAGGTCACTCGGATTTTCCCTGCGATACGAAGATGTCCTATCACATACAAAGATGTTTAAACTTGATAAGCTATCTGAATAAATTATCATTTAAAAAAACTAGCTTCACATTGTCACAACTACTCATCTCCTACTACTACATCTATAAAGACCATGTTTACTCACTATAGACGATGGTTGTGGATCGGGCGCTCGTGTTGTCGATTATCTTTTGGGCGTCGTCGACCGGCTCGTCGGTGATCCGCCATGCGCCACACCCGAGCATTCAAATTGGTGCTCATTCACAATGGTTCAATATAGAAAGTAGGTCTCTCTCTCTCTCTCTCTCTAAATTTTGCAATGTGAGATTGGCATAACTAAATACCCTAATTCTACTCTATTCAACACGTACTAATTTTTCACTATTACTATAATTGTTATACCTAAATTTTCTTACTACGAACTTCTATTATTAAATGTGATACCTAAAAATTTCTCATATAGCATTCCAATATATTTCTATATTGAAATTTTTTTACACATAAAATTTCTATTACTAAATTTGTTTACTATTTTTTTACTAATTTATTACTAAAAAAATATATTACTATAATTTATTTTCTATTCTATTACTAGTTATAATCTCTACCAACTAAGTGTCCAATACATGTTTCTACCAGCTAAATTTTTAACTAATTCCGTAAACTAGAAGCACTACTAGGAGAAACCTTATAGATAGAATCTTTGCAGTAGCGCGGTCTAAGGTAGCAGCGCGACTGCTATTTAGTAGTGGCGCTGGGTAGCAACCGGCGCTACAACTAGTAGTGTAGCAGTAGCGCGGGACAACAAGGCGACGCTACTGCTAAGTGGTCCCAACGCCACCCGACAGGGTCTACCCGTAGTAGCAGTGCGGCCTGAAATCCCATGCTACTACTAAAATTATAGCAGTAGCGCGTGCCTAAGACTCACCTCTATTGCTATGTCTGTGCACTGTGCCAGCAGGTGGGCTCCACTTAGCAGCTGCGCTGGCCGCTGACCCACGCTACTTCTATTGGGCTTAGCAGTAGCGCCCGACCGTGACGAGCACTACTGCTAACGCCACCTTATCCATCTCCCCATGCCCGACCTTCTCCCTCCCCTCACTCCTCGTTGCCTCACTCTGCCCTCCTCCCACCATCGTCACCGCATTGCCGCCATCACCATCGCATTGTCGCCACCGTCCTCCCTCCGGTATGTCGCGGCCCTCCTCCCTCCTCCTCCCACCGCCCTCGTCCCTCCTCCTCTGGTCATGCCCTCCTTCCTCCTCCTCCAGCCACTTCCTCCTTCGATATCCCTCATCCCACCACCCTCCCCCTCTCTTCCAGTCGCCCTACTCCTTCCTACTCCCTCCTCCTCCTCAACCTCTCTCCTCCTCCCTCCTCCTCCTCCCTCCTCACTCCTCCCACCTCTCCTCTATGCTACAGAAATGTCAAACAAAATTTTAGGTATTATGTTGTTATAGAAAATTTTATTAGTTTTGTTACAGAAAGTATTATGAATGTTGAGGTATAGTGTTGGTATAGAAAATGTTAGTAGTTTTGTTACAAAAAACATTTAGTACTAATTTAGGTATAGAAAGTTTCAAAAGTTTACTAATTTTGTCCATAGGTTTGGATGTAGTTGATGCCTAGTGAATTTTGAGAGAGAGAGAGAGAGAACTAATGAAATGAAATGGTTTTGCAAAAAATTGAAATGTTATGCTTGTTGTCAAAATTAAACCACTGAAATGCAATGAGCATACAAAGTTTGAAATTTTCTATATAAATGATCATGTGTGGCATAGGGTATATCACCGACGAGCCGGTCGAGGACGCCCAGAAGATCACTGACGACACCCACATCCTCGACAACCATCGTCTATAGTGAGTCTTATGGAAATGAAAGGTCAAATGAACATTATTAGCTTACGGCCAAGGTGGCCTATGTGTCACTTGAGTGCATACACGATTTGTAAAAGAGATGACATCCTCATGATCAAAGAGTGGAGTAAAGTTTTGAATGATCGCAGGGAACTTCTTGGGGGCAACGTCAAGCGTAGCCCACAAATGGGAGACATGTTCATTTGTATTCTCCGTAATGGAGATTCAGGTGTTTACCTGTTTTAAGCTATTTTATCTTCGAGAGAGTAGCAGGTCTTAGGTAGTTATGTGCTACATTGTGTTAGAATGATGAGCTAGTTCTTATCGACTATGATGATGAGTTGTTATCATGATGATGGTGATGCGCTAGTTCGTATATGACTATGATGATGAGTTGTTATCATGGTGATGATGATGTGCTACCTTGTGGTAAATGAGGAGCTAGTTCCTATATGACTATGATGATGAGTTGTTATCATAATGATTAAGATGATGTATGAGTTCTTATATGAATATGATGATGAGTTATTATGATCATGTTGAGTTATTATATCATTTGGTAGAAGAAACACCAAAAGTTGAATTAGTCTACTAATCCAACTTCTGGTCACATGAATCTAATCCGTGTTTCCTCCACCCAATGATATAATAACTCAATATGATCATGATGATGTAACAATCCCTCAATTGCTACTATATGAAAATTTGTATAACGATGCATAAATACATGATACGTCTCCAACATATCTATAATTTTTGAATGTTCCATGCTATTATATTATCTATTTTGGATGTTTAATGGGCTTTATTACACACTTTATATTATTTTTGGGAATAACCTACTAACCCAAGGCCCAGTACAAATTGTTGTTTTTTGCCTATTTCAGTGTTTCGCAGAAAAGGAATATCAAATGGAGTCCAAATGGAGTGAAACCTTCAGGAGGATCGTTTTTGGAACAAACGCAACACCGAAGACTTGGAGTACAAGCCAGGGAAGCCACAGGGTGGCCACAAGGGAGGGGGCGCGCACAGGGGGGTAGGCGCGCCCCCACCCTCGTGGGGCCCCCATAGCTCCACCGACATGCCTCTTCCTCCTATATATATCCATGTATCCTGAAAACATCCAATAGCACCACGAAACCCTAATTCCACCACCGCAACCTTCTGTACCCGTGAGATCCCATCTTGGGGCCTATTCCGAAGCACCACCGGAGGGGGAATCGATCACAAAGGGCTTCTACATCAACACCATAGCCTCTCTGATGAGTTGTGAGTAGTTTACCACAGACCTTCGGGTCCATAGTTATTAGCTAGATGGCTTCTTCTCTCTCTTTGGATCTCAATACAAAGTTCTCCTCGATCTTCTTGGAGATCTATTTGATGTAATTCTTTTTGCGGTGTGTTTGTCGAGATTCGATGAATTGTGGGTTTATGATCAAGATTATCTATGAACAATATTTGATTCTTCTCTGAAATATTTTATGCATGATTTAAATATCTTTGCAAGTATCTTCGAATTATCAGTTTGGTTTGGCCTACTAGATTGATCTTTCTTGCAATGGGAAAAGTGCTTAGCTTTGGGTTCAATCTTGTGGTGTCCTTTCCCAGTGACAGCAGGGGCAGCAAGGCATGTATTGTATTGTTCCCATCGAGGATAAAAAGATGGGGTTTATATCATATTGCATGAGTTTATCCCTCTAGATCATGTCATCTTGCTTAAAGCGTTACTCTGTTCTTATGAACTTAATACTCTAGATGCATGATGGATAGCGGTCGATGCGTGGAGTAATAGTAGTAGATGCAGAATCATTTTGGTCTACTTGTCACGGACGTGATGCCTATATACAATGATCATGCCTAGATATTCTCATAACCATGCGCTTTTCTATCAATTGCTCGACAATAATTTGTTCACCCACCGTAGAAATATGCTATCTTGAGAGAAGCCACTAGTGAAACCTATCGCCCCCCGGGTCCATCTTCCATCATATTAATCTTCCATCAACTATTTATCTTTACTTTACTTTTACTTTCCAATCTTTACTTTCAATCTATAAAACAAAATACCAAAAATATTTATCTTATTATCTCTATCAGATCTCACTTTTGTAAGTGGCCGAGAAGGGATTGACAACCCCTTTATCGCATTGGTTGCAAGGTTCTTATTTGTTTGTGTAGGTACGAGGGACTCGCGCGTAGTCTCCTACTGGATTGATACCTTGGTTCTCAAAAACTGAGGGAAATACTTACGCTCCTGTGCTGCATCACTCTTTCCTCCTCAAGGGAAAAACAACGCAAGCTCAAGAGGTAGCAAGAAGAATTTCTGGCGCCGTTGCCAGGGAGATCTACGCACAAGTCATATACCAAGTACCCATCACAAACTCTTATCCCTCACATTACATTATTTGCCATTTGCCTCTCGTTTTCCTCTCCCCCACTTCACCTTTGCCGTTTTTATTCGCCCTTTTCCCGTTTGCCTCTTTTCGCTTGCTTCTTGTTTGCTTGTGTGTTGGATTGCTTGTTCGTCACTATGGCTCAAGACAATACCAAATTGTGTGACTTTTACAATACCAACAATAATGATTTTATTAGCACTCCGATTGAATCTATTACCGATGCTGAATCTTCTGAAATCAATGTTGCTCTGTTAAACCTTGTTATGAAAGATCAATTTTGTGGCCTTCCTAGTGAAGATGCCGCTACCCATCTAAACAACTTTGTTGATTTGTACGATATGCAAAAGAAAAGAGATACAGATAATGATATTGTTAAATTAAAGCTATTTCCGTTTTTGCTTAGAGATCGTGCTACAACATGGTTCTCTTCTTTGCCTAGAAATAGTATTGATTCATGGGATAAGTGCAAAGATGCCTTTATCTCTAAGTATTTTCCTCCCGCTAATATTATTTCTCTTAGAAACGACATTATGAATTTTAAGCAACTTGATCATGAGCATGTTGCACAATCTTGGGAGAGGATGAAATTAATGATACGTAATTGCCCTACACATGGTTTGAACTTATGGATGATTATACAAAACTTTTATGCTGGATTGAATTTTGCCTCTAGAAATCTTTTAGATTCGGCCGCGGGGGGCACGTTCATGGAAATCACTTTAGGAGAAGCTACTAAACTCCTAGATAATATTATGGTTAATTACTCTCAATGGCACACCGAAAGATCTACTAGTAAAAAAGTACATGCTATTGAAGAGATTAGTGTTTTGAGTGGAAAGATGGATGGACTTATGAAATTATTTGCTACTAAGAGTGTGTCTTCTAATCCTAATGATATGCCTTTGTCCATGTTGATTGAGAATAATAATGAATCTTTGGATGTGAATTTTGTTGGTAGGAATAATTTTGGTAACAACGCTTATAAAGGAAACTTTAATTCTAAGCCTTTCCCTAGTAATTCCTCTAATAATTATGGTAATTCCTACAACAACTCTTATGGAAATTTTAAAAAGATGCCCTCAGATTTTGAGACTAGTGTTAAAGAATTTATGATTTCGCAAAAGAATTTCAATGCTTTGCTTGAAGAAAAATTGCTTAAGATTGATGAGTTGGCTAGGAACGTGGATAGAATTTCTCTTGTTGTTGATTCTTTGAAACTTAGATCTATTTCACCCAAGCATGATATCAATGAGTCTCTCAAAGCCATGAGAATTTCCATTGATGAGTGCAAAGAAAGAACCGCTAGGATGCGTGCTAAAAGAGATTGCTTTGTGAAAGCATGTTCTTCTAGTTTTCATGATAATAAAGATGAAGATCTAAAAGTGATTGATGTGTCTCCTATTAAATCCTTGTTCTCTAATATCAATCTTGATAAAGATGGGACTCGATATGAGTCAACTTTAGTTAAAAGGCGTCCCAATGATTCGAAGTTTTTAGATCTTGATGCTAAAATTGTTAAAAGTGGGATTGAAGAGGTCAAAACATTACATAGCAATGAACCCACTATTTTGGATTTCAAGGGATTTAATTATGATAATTGCTATTTGATAGATTGTATTTCCTTGTTGCAATCCGTGCTAAATTCTCCTCATGCTTATAGTCAAAATAAAGCTTTTACCAAATACATAGTTGATGCTTTAATGCAATCTTATGAAGAAAAACTTGAATTAGAAGTTTCTATGCCTAGAAAACTTTATGATGAGTGGGAACCTACTATTAAAATTCAGATTAAAGATCATGAATGCTATGCTTTGTGTGATTTGCGTGCTAGTGTTTTCACAATTCGAAAAACTTTGTGTGATATGTTAGGTTTCCATGAACTTGATGATTGTTCTTTAAATTTGCATCTTGCGGATTCTAAAATTAAGAAACCTATGGTAAGGATTAATGATGTTCTTATTTTTGCAAATAGGAATTATGTGCCCGTGGATTTCATCGTTCTTGATATAGATTGCAATCCTACATGTCCTATTATTCTTGGTAGACCTTTCCTTAGAACGATTGGTGCAATTATTGACATGAAGGAAGGACATATTAGATTCCAATTTCCATTAAGGAAAGGCATGGAACACTTTCCTAGAAAGAAAATCAAATTACCTTATGAACCTATTATGAGAGCCACTTATGGATTGCCTACCAAAGATGGCAATACATAGATATATTCTTGTATCATGCCTAGCTAGGGGCGTTAAACGATAGCGCTTGTTGGGAGGCAACTCAATTTTATTTTCTTTGCTTTTACTTCTGTTTAGTAATAAATAATTCATCTAGTTTCTGGTTAGATGTGGTCTTGTGTTTTAATTAGTGTTTGTGCCAAGTAGAACCTTTGGGAAGACTTGGGTGAAGTTTTTGCGATCTTGCTATAAAAACAGAAACTTTTGCGTTCACGAGATTTGCTGCCATCTTTTACTAGAGAGTGCTTTTAAGTTGATTATTTTTGCAGATGATTAATAGGCAAATTCCTCACGTCCACCAATTTATTTCAAAAAAATTAGAGTTACATAAATATTCAAAAGTTATAGATTGCTACAGACTGTTCTGTTTTTGACAAATTCTATTTTTCGTGTGTTGTTTGCTTATTTTGATGAATCTATGAGTAGTATCGGGGGGG
>LR738713.1:565807314-565860140 GCA_902687465.1 Secale cereale | reverse complement strand
TAGATAAGTTGGAATACATTAGGTTTAACACCAATATAAATAAAGAATGAGTTCAATACAGTACCTTAAAGTGGTGGTTTGTTTTCTTATACTAATGGAGCTCACGAGATTTTTGCTAAGTTTTGTATTGTGAAGTTTTCAAGTTTTTGGGTAAGGATTTGATGGACTATAGAACAAAGAGTGGAAAGATCCTAAGCTTGGGGATTCCCAAGGCACCCCAAGGTAAAATTCAAGGACAACCAATAGCCTAAGCGTGGGGATGCCCCGGGAAGGTACCCCCTCTTTCGTCTTCGTCTATCGGTAACTTTACTTGAGACTATATTTTTATTCACCACATGATATGTGTTTTGCTTGGAGCGTCATGTATAATTTGTGTCTTTTCTTTTAAGTTTACCACAATCATCCTTGTTGTACACACCTTTTGAGAGAGATGCACATGAATCGGGATTTATTAGAATACTCCATGTGCTTCACTTATATCTTTTGAGCTAGATAGTTTTGCTCTAGTGCTTCACTTATATCTTTTTAGAGCACGACGTTGGTTTTTTTAATAGAAATTATTGATATCTCATGCTTCACTTATATAATTTCGAGTCTTTTAGAACAGCATGGTAATCTGCTTTGGTTATAAAACTAGTCCTAATATGATAGGCATCCAAGATGGGTATAATAAAAACTTTCATAGAAAGTGCATTGAATATTATGAGAAGTTTGATACTTGATGATTGTTTTGATATATGAGGATGGTGATATTAGAGTCATGCTAGTAGAGTAGTTGTTAATTTGAGAAATACTTGTGTTGAGGTTTGCAAGTCCCGTAGCATGCACGTATGGTAACCGTTGTGTGACAAATTTGAAACATGAGGTATTTCATGGATTGTCATCCTTTGTGTGGAGGTCGGGATCGCACGATGGTGAACTCCTACCAACCCTTCCCCAAGGAGCATGCGTGTAGTACTTTGTTTTGATGACTTGTAGATTTTTTCAATAAGTATGTGAGTTTTTATGACTAGTGTTGAGTCCATGGATTATACGCACTCTCACCCTTCCACCATTGCTAGCCTGTCTTGTACCGCGCAACTTTCGCCGGTACCATACACCCACCATATACCTTCCTCAAAACATCCACCATACCTACCTATTATGGCATTTCCATAGCCATTCCGAGATATATTTCCATGCAACTTTCCACCATTCCGTTTACTATGACACGCTTCATCATTGTCATATTGTCATGCATGATCATGTAGTTGACATCGTATTTGTGGCAAGGCCACCATGCATAATTTTCATACATGTCACTCTTGATTCATTGCACATCCCCGTACACCGCCGGAGGCATTCATATAGAATCATACTTTGTTCTAGTATCGAGTTGTAATCTATGAGTTGTAAATAAATAGAATTGTGATGATCATCATTATTAGAGCATTGTCCCAAAAAAGGAAAGGCCAAATAAAAAAGGAAGGCCCAAAAAACAGGGAAAAGAAAAAAAAGGAAAAAGAAAAAAGGGACAATGCTACTATCTTTTTCCACACTTGTGCTTCAAAGTAACACCATGATCTTCATGATAGAGAGTCTCTTGTTTTGTCATTTTCATATACTAGTGGGAATTTCCATTATAGAACTTGGCTTGTATATTCCAACGATGGGCTTCCTCAAATGCCCTAGGTCTTTGTGAGCAAGCAAGTTGGATGCACACCCACTTAGTTTCTTTTGTTGAGCTTTCATTCATTTTAGCTCTAGTGCATCCGTTGCATGGCAATCCCTACTCACTCACATTGATATCTATTGATGGGCATCTCCATAGCCCAATAATACGCCTAGTTGATGTGAGACCATCTTCCTCTTTTGTCTTCTCCACAACCACCACTCTATTCCACATATAGTGTTATATCCATGGGTCACGCTCATGTATTGCGTGAAAGTTGAAAAGGTTTGAAAACATTTAAGTATGAAACAATTGCTTGGCTCAAACCGAGGTTGTGCATGATTTGAGTATTTTGTGTGACGAATATGGAGCATAGCCAAGCTATATGATTTTGTAGGGATGAACTTTCCTTGGCCATGTTATTTGAGAAGACATAATTGCTTTGTTAGTATGCTTGAAGTATTATTATTCTTATTTCAATATTAAACTTTTGTCTTGAATCTTTCGGATCTGAACATTCATGCCACAATAAAGAAAATTACATTGAGAATTATGTTGGGTAGCATTCCACATCAAAAATTATGTTTTTATCATTTACCTACTCGAGGACGAGCATGAATTAAGCTTGGGGATGCTTGATATGTCTCCAACGTATCTATAATTTTTGAATGTTCCATGCTATTATATTATCTGTTTTGGATGTTTAATGGGCTTTATTATACACTTTTATATTATTTCTGGGACTAACCTACTAACCCAAGGCCCCGCCGCCAAGAGGTTGTGCCACCACCGCACTAGACGCCGGACCGTCGCCAGCCGAGCCTTGCCCCGGGAAGGGCGCCGCACACGGGGAAAAGGAAGGCCCGCCACCGCCGAGACCACCCATCCAGATCCAGGGGCGCTGTCCGATGGCGGCGGGGGAGGGAGGACGGAGGGGTGGGGGCGAGGAGAGGCCACGGGGGAGCCGCTCGGGGAGGCGGTGCGAGGTGGAGGCAGGAGACGGAAGGGAGTCAGGTCGGCTAGTGGTCACTAGACAACTCGTGTGTAGTCCGAGTCCGACTTAGTATTTTTGTTGTGGAACTCAGTATTTCAAAAAAATTCCTACGATCATGCAAGATCTATCTAGGAGATGCATAGCAACGAGAGGGGGAGTGTATCTTCATACCCATGAAGATCGCAAAGCGGAAGCGTTTATCAACGCGGTTGATGTAGTCGTACACCTTCATGATCCGTCCCGATCTAGCACCGAACATACGGAACCTCCGCATTCAGCACACGTTCAGCTCGATGACGTCCTCGATCCAGCAAGACGGGCGAAGTAGTAGATGAGTTCCGGCAGCACGACGGCATGGTGACGGTTGGTGATGAAGAACAGTCTCTGCAGGGCTTCACTAAGCACTACAGAAACTAGACGGAAGATAAACTAGAGGGTCGGGGTTGCCGACACACGGCTTGGTGTATCTTGATGTGTCTTGGGAGCTAGCCCTGCCCCTCTATTTATATGTTGAGCCTTGGGGTCGAAACTTGGAGTAAAAGCCTCCAGGTTTCACCCGAAAGGCAAGAGTCCTTCTCAGAGTCCAGGGCCAGACGTCGGGGTTCCCGGTGTCTGCACCCAGACGCCAGGGACCCAGGTGTCTGGCCCCTGGACTCCGCAAAACTTCCTTTTGCGCTTTCCAAAAACATTATGGGCTTTCCCCTTTGGCCCAAATAAAGTGTCCTCGTACCCAAACATTTCGGGAAACATCCGGAACCCCTTCCGGTGAATTCTGGAACCCTTCCGGAGGCCAAACACTATTATCCCATATATTAATCTTTATCTCCGGACCATTCCGGAGTTCCTCGTCATATCAATGATCACATCCGGGACTCCGAATAACATTCGGTCACCAACATATATAACTCATTCAATACTATATCGTCAACGAACGTTAAGCGTGCGGACCCTAAGGGTTCGAGAACTATGTAGACATGACCGAGACATATCTATGGTCAATAACCAATAGCGGAACCTGGATGCCCATATTGGCTCCTAAATATTCTACGAAGATCTTTATCGGTCGAACCGCATAACAACATACGTTGTTCCCTTTGTCATCGGTGTGTTACTTGCCCAAGATTCGATCGTCGATATCATCATACCTAGTTCAATCTCGTTACCGGCAAGTCTCTTTACTCGTTCCGTATTACATCATCTCATGACTAACTCATTAGTCATTTGCTGGCAAGGATTATTATGATGTGTATTACCTAGAGGGCCCAGAGATACCTCTCCGACACTCGGAGTGACAAATCCTATTCTCGATCTATGCCAACACCACAAATACCTTCGAATACACCTATAGAGCATCTTTATAATCACCCAGTTACGTTGTGACGTTTGATAGCACATAAGGTGTTCCTCCGGAATTCGGGAGTTGCATAATCTCATAGTCATAGGAACATGTATAAGTGATGAAGAAAGCAATAGCAGTAAAACTAAACGATCAAGTTGCTAGGCTAACAGATGGGTCTTGTCCATCACATCATTCTCCTAATGATGTGATCCCATTGATCAAATGACAACTCATGTCTATGGTTAGGAAACATAACCAGCTTTGCTCAATGAGCTAGTCTAGTAGAGGCATACTAGGGACACTCTGTTTTGTCTATGTATTCACACATGTACTAAGTTTCCGGTTAATACAATTATAGCATGAATAATACACATTTATCATGATATAAGGAAATACAAATAACAACTTTATTATTGCCTCTAGGGCATATTTCCTTCAGGCTCCCACTTGAACTAGAGTCAATAATCAAGATTACAAAGTAATGATTGTAACACCCATGGAGTCTTGGTGCTGATCATGTTTTGCTCGTGGAAGAGGCTTAGTCAACAGGTCTGCGACATTCAGATCCGTATGTATCTTGCAAACTTCTATGTCTCCCTCCTTGAATTGATCGCGGATGGAATTGAAGTGTCTCTTGATGTGCTTGGTTCTCTTGTGAAACCTGGATTCCTTCGCCAAGGCTATTGCTCCACTGTTGTCACAAAAGATTTTCGTTGGACCCGATGCACTTGGCATTACACCTAGATTGGATATTAACTCCTTCATCCAGACTCCTTCATTTGCTGCTTCTGAAGCAGCTATGTACTCCGCTTCACATGTAGATCCCGCCACGACGCTCTACTTGGAACTGCACCAACTGACAGCTCCACCGTTCAATAAAAATACATATCCGGTTTGTGACTTAGAGTCATCTGGATTAGTGTCAAAGCTTGAATCGACGTAACCGTTTACGATGAGCTCTTTTTCACCTCCATAAACGAGAAACATATCGTTTGGCCTTTTCAGGTATTTCAGGATGTTCTTGACCGTTGTCAAGTGATCCACTCCTGGATTACTTTGGTGCCTCCCTGCTAAACTTATAGCAAGGCACACATCAGGTCTGGTACACATCATTGCATACATGATAGATCATATGGCTGAGGCATAGGGAATGACTTTCATTTTCTCTCTATCCTCTGCATTCGTCGAGCATTGAGTCATACTCAACATCACACCTTGTAACATAGGAAAGAACCCTTTCTTTGACTGATCCATTTTTAACTTCATCAAAACTTTATCAAGGTATGTGCTTTGTGAAAGTGCAATTAAGCGTCTTGATCTATCTCTATAGATCTTGATGCCGAATATATAAGCAGCTTCACCGAGGTCTTTCATTGAAAAATTCTTATTCAAGTATCCTTTTATGCCATTCATAAAATCTATATCATTTCCAATCAACAATATGTCATCCACATATAATATCTCAAATGCTACAGAGCTCCCACTCACTTTCTTGTAAATACAGGGTTCTACAAAAGTCTGTATATAACCATATGCTTTGATCACCTCATCAAAGCGTATATTCCAACTCCGAGATGCTTGCACGAGTCCATAGATGGATCGCTGGAGTTTGCATACTTTGTTAGCACCTTTAGGATCGATAAAACCTTCTGATTGAATCATATACAACTCCTCTTTGAGGTATCCGTTAAGTAATGCAGTTTTGACATCCATTTGCGAGATTTCATAATCATAAAATGCGGCAATTTCTAACATGATTCGGACAGACTTAAGCATCGCTATGGGTGAGAAAGTATCATTGTAGTCAACTCCTTGAACTTGTTGAAAACCTTTCGCAACAAGTCGAGCTTTGTAGATAGTAACATTACCATCGGTGTCTGTCTTCCTCTTAAAGATCCATTTATTTTCAATGGCGTGCCGATCATCGGGCAAGTCAACCAAAGTCCACACTTTGTTCTCATACATGGATCCCATCTCAGATTTCATGGCTTCAAGCCATTTTGCGGAATCTGGGCTCATCATCGCTTCCTCATAGTTTGTAGGTTCCTCATGGTCTAGTAACATGATGCTACCTCTTGAGCTTGCGTTGTATTCCCTCGAAGAGGAAAGAGAGATGCAGCACAATAGCGTAAGTATTTCCCTCAGTTTTGGGGAACCAAGCTATCAATCCAGTAGGATACCACGCGCGAGTCCCTCGCACCTGCACAAACAAATAAGAACTTCGCAGCCAATGCGATAAGGGGTTGTCAATCCCTTTACGGTCACTTACGAGAGTGAGATCTGATAGAGATGATCGTTTATATTTTTCGTATTTTTAGTTTAATAAAAGCGGTAAAAGTAAAGTAGATGTAGATTGATATGTTGAGAATAGACTCGGGGGCCATAGTTTTCTCTAGTGGCTTCTCTCATGATAGCGATATTCTACGGCGGGTAAACAAATTACTGTCGAGCAATTGATAGAAAAGTGAATAATTATGAGACTATCTAGGCATGATCATTGTATATAGGCATCAGGTCCGAGACAAGTAGACCGACTCCTGCCTGCAACTACTACTATTACTCCACACATCGACCGCTATCCAGCATGCATCTACTGTATTGAGTTCATACGAACAGAGTAACGCCTTAAGCAAGATGACATGATGTAGAGTGATAAACTCAAGCAATATGATATAAAACCCATCTTTTTATCCTTGGTGGCAACAATACAATACATGCCTTGCTACCCCTACTGTCACTGGGAAAGGACACCGCAAGATTGAACCCAAAGCCAAGCACTTCTCCCATTGCAAGAACTACAGATCTAGTAGGACAAACGAAACCAATAATTCGAAGAGACTTGCAAGGATATTATGAGCACACATAAAAAGTTCGGAGAAGAACCAATATCTTTCATAGATAACCTTGATCATAAACTCACAATTCATTGGATCTCGACAAACACACCACAAAAAGAGATTACATCAAATAGATCTCCTCGAAGACCGAGGAGAACTTTGTATTGAGATCAGGAGAGAGAGAAGAAGCCATCTAGATACTAGCTATGGACCCGAAGGTCTATGGTAAATTACTCACAACTCATGGTGAGGGCGATGATGATGATGAAGAAGGCCTCCGAGATGGATCCCCCTCCGGTGGAGCTCCGGAACAGGCTCCAAGATGGGATCTCCACGGGAACAGAAGCTACGGCGGTGGAATTAGGGTTTTCTCTCTGTATTCGGAGTTTCTGGGGCACGTGGACTTATATAGGAAGAAGGAGGGCACCGGGGGCCACTTGAGGGGGCCTCGAGGCAGGGGGGCGTGCCCCCCACCCTCGAGAGCCACCTCTCTATCCCCTGACTTGGTTCTCAAGCTCCGCGTGCGTGATTTTCTCCAAAAATATCTCTCGCGAAGGTTTCATTCCGTTTGGACTCCGTTTGATATTCCTTTTCTGCAAAACCATGAAATAGGCAAAAAAATAGCAATCTGGACTGGGCCTTTGGGTTAGTAGGTTAGTCCCAAAAATGATATAAAAGTGAATTATAAGGCCCATTAAACACCCAAGACTTCATAAATAAAAGCATGGAACAATCAAAAATTATTGATACGTTGGAGACGTATCAAGCATCCCCAAGCTTAATTCATACTCGTCCTCGAGTAGGTAAATGATAAAGAAAGAATTTTTGATGTGGAATGCTAACCAATATAGTTTTTTAATGTAATTCTCTTAATTGTGGCATGGATGTTCAGATCTGAAAGATTCAAGATAAAAGTCTATATTGACATAAGAAATAACAATACTTCAAGCATACTAACAAAGCAATCATGTCTTCTCAAAATACTATTGCTAAAGAAAGTTATCCCTACAAAATCATATAGTCTGGCTATGCTCCCTCTTCATCACACAAAATATTCATATCATGCACAACCCCGATTTCAGCCAAGCATTTGTTTTCATACTCTATCTTTTCAAACCTTTCAACTTTCACGCAATACATGAGCGTGAGCCATGGATATAACACTATGGGTGGAATAGAGGTGGTTGTGGAGAAGACAAAAAGGAGGGAGATAGTATCACATCAACTAGGTGTATCAACGGGCTATGGAGATGCCCATCAATAGATATCAATGTGAGTGAGTAGGGATTGCCATGCAACGGATGCACTAGAGCTAAATATGAATGAAAGCTCAACAAAAGAAACTAGTGGGTGTGCATCCAACTTGCTTGCTCACGAAGACCTAGGGCATTTGAGGAAGCCCATCGTTGGAATATACAAGCCAAGTTCTATAATGAAAATTCCCACTAGTATATGAAAGTGACTAAACATGAGACTCTCTACAATGAGGAACATGGTGCTACTTTGAAGCACAAGTGTGGAAAAAGATAGTAGCAATTGTCCCCCTTTTTTGGGGGGGCCTTTCTTTTTTCTTTGGCCTTTCCCTTTTTTTTCTTTTTTTGCGGAGGGGCTTTATAGATTCAGCCTTTCCTCCCATGGGACAATGCTCTAATAATGATGATCATCACACTTTCATTACAACTCGATGCTACAACAACAAAGTACGACTCTATATGAATGCCTCCGGCGGTGTACCGGTATGTGCAATGAGGCAAGAGTGACATGCATGAAAATTATGCATGGTGGCTTTTCCACAAATACGATGTCAACTACATGATCATGCAATGGCAATATGACAATATGATGCGTGTCATATAAACGGAACGGCGGAAAGTTGCATGGCAATATATCTCGGAATGGCTATGGAAATGCCATGGTAGGTAGGTATGGTGGCTGTTTTGAGGAACAATATGGTGGCTGTTTTGAGGAAGGATATATAGTGGGTTTATGGCACCAGCGAAAGTTGCGCGGTACAAGAGAGGCTAGCAATGGTGTAAGGGTGAGAGTGCGTATAATCCATGGACTCAACATTAGTCATAAGAACTCATATACTTATTGCAAAAATCTACGAGTCATCAAAACAAAGCAATCAACGCATGCTCCTAGGGGGGAGGTTGCTGGGAGTTAACCATCGCGCGCCCCCGACCTCCACACAAAGGATGTCACTCTACAAATACCTCATGCTCTAACTTCGTCACATAGCGGTTCACCATACGTGCATGATACGGGAATCACTAACCTTAACACAAGTATTTCTCAATTTCATAATAACTCCACTAGCATGACTCTAATATCACTATCCTCATATCTCAAAACAATTATCAAGCATCCAACATCTCATTCTATTCAATGCACTTAGTGTGAAAATTTTCTACTACATTGACATTGGATGTTTATCATGTGAAGACTAGTTTCTTTAGCCTAAACACATTACCATGCTGTTTTAATAGACTCTCAAATAGATATAAGTGAAGCATGAGAGTTCAACAATTTCTAGAAAATATTATCATCGCCGTGCTCTAAAAGATATAAGTGAAGCTCTAGAGCAAAAACTATTCAACTCAAAAGATATAAGTGAAGCACATAGAGTGTTCTAACAATTTATAGGCCATATTTAACTCTCTCAAATAGGTGTGTCCAACAAGGATGATTGTGGCAAACTAACAAGCAAAGACTCAAATTATACAAGACGCTCCAAGCAAAACACATAACATGTTGCGAATAAAAATATAGCTCCAAGTATAGTTACCGATGGATGAAGACGAAAGAGGGGATGCCTTCCTGGGGCATCCCCAAGCTTAGGCTTTTGATTATCTTGAAATTACTTGGGGTTCCATGGGCATCCCAAAGCTTAGGCTTTTGCTACTCCTTGTTCCATAGTCCATCAAAGCAATACTCAAAACTTGAAAACTTCACAACACAAAACTTAGACAAAAATTCTCGTGAGCTCCGTTAGTATAAGAAAGCAAACCACTACTCAAAGGTACATCAATGAATTCATTCTTTGTTTATATTGGTGTTAAAAATACTGTACTCCAACTTCTCTATGGTTCATATCCTTCAATGCTACTCATATATGCATCGGAATAAGCAAACGACACACGAAAAACAAAATCTGTCAAAGACAGAACAGTCTGTAGTAATCTGCAGGGTTCGCCTACTTCTGGAACTCCAAAAAATTCAAACTAAATTGGTAAATTTGCGGAATTTGTATCAATCATCTGCAAAAATAATCAACTAAAAAGCACGCTCCAGTAAAATCCCACGACTATAGCGAGCGCTAACGATTCTGTTTTTCACAGCAAGATCATATAAACTTCACACAAGTCTTCCCAAAGGTTCTACTTGGCACAAACACTAAACAAAACATGAAACCACATCTAATAAGAGGCTAGATGCAATATTTATTCCCTAACAGCAACAAAAACAAAAAACTTAAAATTGGGTTGCCTCCCAACAAGCGCTATCGTTTTACGCCCCTAGCTAGGCACGATACAAAATAAATCTAGGTATTGCCATCTTTGGAAGGCAATCCATAAGTGGCTCTCATGATAGATTCATATGGTAAATTGATTTTCTTTCCAGGAAAGTGTTCCATTCCTTTCCTTAATGGAAATTGGAATCTAATATTTCCTTCCGTCATATCAATAATTGCACCAATCGTTCTAAGGAAAGGTCTACCAAGAATAATAGGACATGAAGGATTGCAATCTATATCAAGAACAATGAAATCTACGGGCACATAATTCATATTGGCAACAATAAGAACATCATTAATTCTTCCCATAGGTTTCTTAATAGTGGAATCCGCAAGATGCAAACTTAAAGAACAATCATCAAGCTCATGGAACCCTAGAAAATCACACAAAGTTTTTGGGATAGTGGAGACACTAGCACCCAAATCACACAAAGCATAGCATTCATGATATTTTATTTTAATTTTAATAGTAGGTTCCCACTCATCATAAAGCTTTCTAGGTATAGAAACTTCCAACTCAAGTTTTTCTTCATAAGATTGCATCAAAGCATCAACTATATGTTTAGTGAAAGCTTTATTTTGACTATAAGCATGCAGAGAATTTAGCACAGATTGCAAAAAGGAAATACAATCAATAAAAGATCAATTATCATAATTGAATCCCTTGAAATCCAAAGTAGTGGGTTCATCACTATGCAAAGTTTTAATCTCTTCACTCCTACTTTTAGAAATTTTAGCATCAAGATCTAAAAACTCCGAATCATTGGGACACCTTAAAGCAGAATCATCTCCAATCCTATTCTCATCAAGATTAATATTAGAAAACAAGGATCTAATAGGAGACACATCAACAACTTTCAGATCTTCATCTTTATTTTTATGATAACTAGAAGAACACGATTTAATATAATCTTCTCTTTTAGCACGCATTCTAGCGGTTCTTTCTTTGCATTCATCAATGGAAATTCTCATGGCTTTGAGAGACTCATTGATATCATGCTTAGCTGGGATAGATCTAAGTTTCAAAGAATCAACATCAAGAGTAATTCTATCCACACTTGTAGTCAATTCATCAACCTTAAGCAATTTCTCTTCAAGCAAGGCATTGAAATTCTTTTGCAAGATCATAAACTCCTTAACACTAGTTTCAAATTCAGAAGGCATCTTTCCATAAGAGTTGTTGTAGGAATTACCATAATTATTAGAGGAATTACTAGGAAAAGGCCTAGGATTAAAATTCCCTCTATAAGCATTGTTACCAAAATTATTCCTACCAACAAAATTCACATCCAAAGATTCATTGCTATTTTCAATCAAAGTGGACAAAGGCATATCATTAGGATCAGAAGAAGCACTCTTAGCAGCAAATAAATTCGTAAGTTCATCCATCTTTCCACTCAAAACACTAATTTCTTCGATAGCATGCACTTTTTTACTAGTAGATCTTTCGGTGTGCCATTGAGAATAATTAACCATAATATTATCTAGGAGTTTGGTAGCTTCTCCTAAGGTGGTTTCCATGAAAGTGCCTCCGGCGGCCGAATCTAAAAGATTTCTAGAAGCAAAATTCAAGCCAGCATAAAAGTTCTGAATAATCAGCCATAGATTCAAACCATGTGTAAGGCAATTACGTATCATCAATTTCATTCTCTCCCAAACTTGTGCAACATGCTCATGATCTAGTTGCTTAAAATTCATAATATCGTTTCTAAGAGCGATGATCTTAGCAGGAGGGAAATACTTAGAGATAAAAGCATCTTTGCACTTATTCCACGAATCAATACTATTTCTAGGCAAAGAGGAAAACCAAGTCTTAGCACGATCTCTAAGTGAAAACGGAAATAACTTCAATTTAACAATATCGTTACCCGTATCCATTTTCTTTTGCATATCACACAAATCAACAAAGTTGTTTAGATGGGTAGCGGCATCTTCACTAGGAAGGCCGGAGAATTGATCTTTCATGACAAGATTCAACAAAGCAGCATTGATCTCACAAGTTTCAGCATCGGTAATAGGAGGAATCGGAGTGCTAATAAAATCATTGTTGTTGGTATTGGAGAAGTCACACAATTTGGAATTGTTCTGAGCCATAGCGACAAGCAAGCAATCCAACACACACAAGCAAACAAGAAACAAGCGAACGATAAACACACGGCGGAAGAAGGGCGAATAAAACAACAAGGGTGAAGTGGGGGAGAGGAAAACGAGAGGCAAATAAATGTAATGCGAAGGATAAGGGTTTGTGATAGGTACTTGGTATATGACCTTTGCGTAAGCCTCCCCGACAACGACGCCACAAATTCTTCTTGCTACCTCTTGAGCTTGCGTTGTATTCCCTCGAAGAGGAAAGGGAGATGCAGCACAGTAGCGTAAGTATTTCCCTCAGTTTTTGAGAACCAAGGTATCAATCTAGTAGGAGACCACGCGCGAGTCCCTCACACCTGCACAAACAAATTGGAACTTCGCAGCCAACGCGATAAGGGGTTCTCAATCCCTTTACGGTCACTTACGAGAGTGAGATATGATAGAGATGATAGTTTATATTTTTTGTATTTTTAGTTTAATAAAAAAGCAAATAAAAGCGGTAAAAGTAAAGTAGATGTAGATTGATATGTTGAGAATAGACCCGGGGGCCATAGTTTTCTCCAGTGGCTTCTCTCATGATAGCGATATTCAACGGCGGGTAAACAAATTACTGTCGAGCAATTGATAGAAAAGCGAATAATTATGAGACTATCTGGGCATGATCATTGTATATAGGCATCACGTCCGAGACAAGTAGACCGACTCCTGCCTGCATCTACTACTATTACTCCAGACATCCACCGCTATTCAGCATGCATCTAGTGTATTGAGTTCATACGAACAGAGTAACGCCTTAAGCAAGATGACATGATGTAGAGGGATAAACTCAAGCAATATGATATAAACCCCATCTTTTTATCCTCGATGGCAACAGTACAATACGTGCCTTGCTGCCCCTACTGTCACTGGGAAAGGACACCGCAAGATTGAACCCAAAGCCAAGCACTTCTCCCATTGCAAGAACTACAAATCTAGTAGGCCAAACCAAACCAATAATTCGAAGAGACTTGCAAGGATATTATGAGCACACATAAAAAGTTCAGAGAAGAACCAAATATCTTTCATACATAACCTTGATCATAAACTCACAATTCATCGGACCTCGACAAACACACCACAAAAAGAGATTACATCGAATAGATCTCCTCGAAGACCGAGGAGAACTTTGTATTGAGATCCGGAGAGAGAGAAGAAGCCATCTAAATACTAGCTATGGACCCGAAGGTCTGTGGTAAACTACTCACAACTCATTGTGAGGGAGATGATGATGATGAAGGCCTCCGTGATGGATCCCCCTCCAGTGGAGCTCCAGAACAGGCTCCAAGATGGGATCTCCACGAGAACAGAAGCTACAGCGGTGGAATTAGGGTTTTCTCTCTGTATTCGGAGTTTCTGGGGTACGTGGACTTATATAGGAAGAAGGTGGGCATCGGGGGCCACTTGAGGGGGCCTCGAGGTAGGGGGGCGCGCCCTGGGAAGGGGGGCGTGCCCCCCACCCTCGAGGGCCACCTCTCTGTCCCCTAACTTGGTCCTCAAGCTCCGCGTGCGTGATTTTCTCCAAAAATATCTCTCGCGATGGTTTCATTCCGTTTGGACTCCGTTTGATATTCCTTTTCTGCAAAACCCTGAAATAGGCAAAAACAACACCAATCTAGACTGGGCCTTTGGGTTAGTAGGTTAGTCCCATAAATGATATAAAAGTGAATGATAAAGCCCATTAAACATCCAAGACTTCATAAATAAAAGCATGGAACAATAAAAAATTATAGATACGTTGGAGACGTATCACATGACTTCCTGAACTGGGTTGCCGTACCACTCTGGTGCAGAACGTACTCTGGTTGACCTACGAGGTTCAGTAGTAACTTGATCCGAAGTTTCATGATCATCATCATTAGCTTCCTCGCTAATTGGTGTAGGAATCACTTGAACTAGTTTTTGTGATGTATGATGTCTACTACGCACCCTTCTTCTTATAGACGTTGTTGGGCCTCCAAGTGCAGAGGTTTGTAGGATAGTAGCAAATTTCCCTCAAGTGGATGACCTAAGGTTTATAAATCCGTGGGAGGCGTAGGATGAAGATGGTCTCTCTCAAGCAACCCTGCAACCAAATAACAAAGAGTCTCTTGTGTCCCCAACACACCCAATACAATGGTAAATTGTATAGGTGCACTAGTTCGGCGAAGAGATGGTGATACAAGTGCAATATGGATGGTAGATATAGGTTTTTGTAGTAAGAAAATATAAAAACAACAAGGTAGCAAGTGATAAAAGTGAGCATAAACGGTATTGCAATGATAGTAGGCAAGGCCTAGGGTTCATACTTTCACTAGTGCAAGTTCTCTCAACAAGGATAGCATAATTGGATCATATTACTAGCCCTCAACATGCAACAAAGAGTCACTCCAAAGTAACTAATAGCGGAGAACAAACGAAGAGATTATGGTAGGGTACGAAACCACCTCAAAGCTATTCTTTCTGATCGATCTATTCAAGAGTCCGTAGTAACGTTCAATCTATCATACAGTTCGTACTAGAATAACACCTTAAGACACAAATCAACCAAAACCCTAGTGTCACCTAGATACTCCATTGTCACCTCAAGTATCCGTGGGCATGATTATACGATATGCATCACACACTCTGAGAAACATCTATTCAACCAACACATAGAACTTCAAAGAGTGCCCCAAAGTTTCTACCGGAGACTTAAAACGAAAACGTGTGCCAACCCCTATGCATAGGTTCCCAAGGTCACGGAACCCGCAAGTTGATCACCAAAACATACATCAAGTGGATCACATGATATCCCATTGTCACCACAGATAAACACGTGCAAGACATACATCAAGTGTTCTCAAATCCTTAAAGACTCAATCCGATAAGATAACTTCAAAGGGAAAACTCAATCCATTGCAAGAGAGTAGAGGGGGAGAAGAAGATCCAACTAGAATAGCAAAGCTCGCGATACATCAAGATCGTTCCATCTCAAGAACACGAGAGAGAGCTCAAACACATTGCTATGGATACATACCCTCAGCCCCGAGGGTGGACTACTCCTTCCTCATCGTGGAGAGCGTCGGGATGATGAAGATAGCCACCGGAGAGGGATTCCCCCCTCCGGTAGGGTGCCAGAATGGCTGTAGATTGGTTTTCGGTGGCTACAGAGGCTTTCGGCGACGGAACTCCCGATCAAGGTTAATTTCTGAAGGTTTCGGTATTTATAGGAATTTTTGGAGTCGGGGCCAAGTAAAGGGGAGCTACGGGCCGTCCTCGAGATAGGAGGGCGCGCCCCCCTGCCCAGGGCACGCCCCCCACCCTTGAGGGCAGCCCGTGGCTCTCTTGGCCCAACTCTTTTGCTTCGAGGGATTCTTTTGGTCCAGAAAAAATTATAAAAAATTGGCTCGTCAATTGGACTCCGTTTGATATTCCTTTTCTGTAAAACCCTAAAACAAGAGAAAAACTAAAACTAGAACTGGGCTCTGGGTTAATAGGTTAGTCCTAAAAATCATATAAAAGTGTATATAAAAGCCCATAAGACATCCTAGAAGGATAATATAATAGCATGGAAGAATCAAAAATTATAGATACATTGGAGACGTATCAGCATCCCCAAGCTTAATTCCTGCTCGTCCTTGAGTAGGTAAATGATAAAGAAAGAATTTTTGATGTGGAATGCTTGCCAACATAGTTTTTCATTGTAATTCGTTAATTGTGTCATGAATGTTCAGATCTGAAAGATTCAAGATAAAAGTCTATATTGACATAAGAAATAATAATACTTCAAGTAATACTAACAAAGCAATCATGTCTTCTCAAAATACTATGGTTAAAGAAAGTTATCCCTACAAAATCATATAGTGTTGGCTATGCTCCCTCGTTATCACACTAAATATTCATATCATGCACAACCCCGATTTCAGCCAAGCATTTGTTTCCATACTCTATCTTTTCAAACTTTTCAACTTTCATGCAATACATGAGCGTGAGCCATGGATATAGCACTATGGGTGGAATAGAGGTGGTTGTGGAGAAGACAAAAAGAAGGGAGATAGTCTCACATCAACTAGGCGTATCAACGGGCTACGGAGATGCCCATCAATAGATATCAATGTGAGTGAGTAGGGATTGCCATGCAACGGATGCACTAGAGTTAAATATGAATGAAAGCTCAACAAAAGAAACTAGTGGGTGTGCATCCAACTTTCTTGCTCACGAAGACCTAGGGCATTTGAGGAAGCCCATCGTTGGAATATACAAGCCAAGTTCTATAACGAAAATTCCCACTAGTATATGAAAGTGACTAAACACGAGACTCTCTACAATGAAGAACATGGTGCTACTTTGAAGCACAAGTGTGGAAAAAGATAGTAGCAATTGTCCCTTTTTGTTTTCTTTTCTTTTTTTCTTCTTTTTTTTGGGGCCTTTTTTTTCTTTGGCCTTTTTTTGCGGAGGGGCTTCATAGATTTAGCCTTTCCTCCCATGGGACACTTTCATTACAACTCGATATTACAACTCGATACTACAACAACAAAGTATGACTCTATATGAATGCCTCCGACGGTGTACCGGTATGTGCAATGAAACAAGAGTGACATGTATAAAAATTATGCATGGTGGCCTTGCCACAAGTACGATGTCAACTACATGATCATGCAATGGCAATATGACAATATGATGCGTGTCATATGAACGGAATGGTGGAAAGTTGCATGGCAATATATCTCGAAATGGCTATGGATATGCCATGATAGGTAGGTATGGTGGCTGTTTTGAGGAACGGTATGGTGGTTGTTTTGAGGAAGGATATATAGTGGGTTTATGGCACCGGCGAAAGTTACGCGGTACAATAGAGGCTAGCAATGGTGGAAGGGTGAAAGTGCGTATAATCCATGGACTCAACATTAGTCATAAGAACTCATATACTTATTCCAAAAATCTACGAGTCATCAAAACAAAGCAATCAACGCATGCTCCTAGGGGGGAGGTTGGTAGGAGTTAACCATCGCGCGCCCCCGACCTCCACACAAAGGTTGGCACTCTACAAATACCTCATGCTCTAACTCCGTCACATAGCGGTTCACCATACGTGCATGATACGGGAACCACTAACCTTAACACAAGTATTCCTCAATTTCATAATAACTGCACTAGCATGACTCTAATATCACTATCCGCATGTCTCAAAACAATGATCAAGCATCCAACATCTCATCATATTCAATGCACTTAGTGTGAATTTTTTTACTACATTGACATTGGATGTCTATCATGTGAAGACTAATTTTATAGCCTAAACACATTACCATGATGTTTTAATAGACTCTAAAATAGATATAAGTGAAGCGTGAGAGTTCAACAATTTCTACAAAATATTATCACCACCGTGCTCTAAAAGATATAAGTGAAGCACTAGAGCAAACAACAAACTACTCCGAAAGATATAAGTGAAGATCAATGAGTAGTTGAATAATTATGTAACTATGTGACGACTCTCTAACATTTAAGAACCTCAGATCTTGGGATATTATTCAAACAGAAAGCAAAACAAAATAAACTAAATTTACGCTCCAAGCAAAACACATATCATGTGGTGAATAAAAATATAGCTCCGAGTATAGTTACCAATGGATGAAGACGAAAGAGGGGATGCCTTCCCGGGGCATCCCCAAGCTTAGGCTTTTGATTATATTGAATTTACTTGGGGTGCCATGGGCATCCCCAAGCTTAGGCCTTTTCTACTCCTTGTTCCATAGTCCATCAAAGCAATACTCAAAACTTGAAAACTTCACAACACAAAACTTAGACAAAAATTCTCGTGAGCTCCGTTAGTATAAGAAAGCAAACCACTACTCAATCGTACAGCAATGAATTCATTCTTTTTTTATATTGGTGTTAAACCTACTGTACTCCAACTTCTCTATGGTTCATATCCTTCAATACTACTCATAGATGCATCGGAATAAGCAAACAACACACGAAAAACAGAATCTGTCAAAGACAGAATAGTCTGTAGTAATCTGCAGGGTTCGCCTACTTCTGGAACTCCAAAAAATTCAAACTAAATTGGTAAATTTGCGCAATTTGTCTACTAATCATCTGCAAAAATAATCAACTAAAAAGCACGCTCTAGATAAATCCCACGACTACTTTAGCCAGCGCTAACGATTATGTTTTTCACAGCAAGATCACATAAACTTCACACAAGTCTTCCCGAAGGTTCTACTTGGCAAAAACACTAAACAAAACATGAAACCACGTCTAATAAGAGACTAGATGCAATATTTATTCCCTAACAGCAACAAAAACAAAAAACATAAAATTGGGTTGCCTCCCAACAAGTGCTACCGTTTAACGCCCCTAGCTAGGCATAATGATGCTCACATAAAAGATAAGAATTGAAACATAACGGGAGCATCATGAAGCATATGACTAGCACATTTAAGTCTAACCCACTTCCTATGCATCGGGATTTTGTGAGCAAACAACTTATGGGAACGATAATCAACTATCATAGGAAAGCAAAACAAGCATAGCTTCAAAACTTTGAGCACATAGAGAGGAAACTTGATATTATTGCAATACCTACAACCATATGATCCTCTCTCATAATAATTTTCAGTAGCATCATGAATGAATTCAACAATATAACCAGCACATAAAGCATTCTTTTCATGATCTACTTGCATAGAAATTTTACTACTCCCATCATAAGCAAAATTCTTCTCATTCATAGTAGTGGGAGGAGCAAACTCAACAAAATAACTATCATGTGAAGCATAATCCAATTGAAAACTAAAATCATGATGACAAGTTTCATGGTTATCATTATTCTTAATAGCATACAAGTCATCACAATAATCATCATAGATAGAAACTTTGTTCTCATAATCAATTGGAACCTCTTCCGAAATAGTGGATTCATCACTAAATAAAGTCATGACCTCTCCAAATCCACTTTCATCAATATAATCATCATAAATAGGAGGCATGCTTTCATCATAATAAATTTGATCATCAAAACTTGGGGGACTAAAAATATCATCTTCATCAAACATAGCTTCCCCAAGCTTGTGGCTTTGCATATAATTAGCATCATGGATATTCAAAGGATTCATCCTAACAACATTGCAATCATGCTCATCATGCACATATTCTATGCCAAGCATTCTATGTAGTTCTTCTTCTAGTACTTGAGCACACTTTTCCTTCCCATCATTTTCACGAAAGATATTAAAAAGATGAAGCATATGAGGTAACCTTAATTCCATTTTTTTGTAGTTTTCTTTTATAAACTAAACTAGTGATAAAACAAGAAACTAAAAGATTCGATTGCAAGATCTAAAGATATACCTTCAAGCACTAACCTCCCCGGCAACGGCGCCAGAAAAGAGCTTGATTTCTACTACGCTACCTTCTTCTTGTAGATGTTGTTGGGCCTCCAAGTGCAGAGGTTTGTAGGACAGTAGCAAATTTCCCTCAAGTGGATGACCTAAGGTTTATCAATCCGTGGGAGGCATAGGATGAAGATGGTCTCTCTCAAGCAACCCTGCAACCAAATAACAAAGAGTCTCTTGTGTCCCCAACGCACCCAATACAATGGTAAATTGTATAGGTGCACTAGCGGCGAAGAGATGGTGATACAAGTGCAATATGGATGGTAGATATAGGTTTTTATAGTAAGAAAATATAAAAACAGCAAGGTAGCAAGTGGTAAAAGTGAGCATAAATGGTATTGCAACGATAGTAGACAAGGCCTAGGGTTCATACTTTCACTAGTGCAAGTTCTCTCAACAAGGATAGCATAATTGGATCATATTACTAGCCCTCAACATGCAACAAAGAGTCACTCCAAAGTAACTAATAGCGGAGAACAAACGAAGAGATTATGGTAGGGTACGAAACCACCTCAAATCTATTCTTTCTGATCGATCTATTCAAAAGTCCGTAGTAACATTCAATCTATCATAGAGTTCGTACTAGAATAACACCTTAAGACACAAATCAACCAAAACCCTAATGTCACCTAGATACTCCATTGTCACCTCGAGTATTCGTGGGCATGATTATATGATATGCATCACACAATCTCAGAAACATATATTCAACCAACACATAGAACTTCAAAGAGTGCCCCAAAGTTTCTACCGGAGAGTCAAGACGAAAACGTGTGCCAACCCCTATGCATAGGTTCCCAAGGTCACGGAACCCGCAAGTTGATCACCAAAACATACATCAAGTGGATCACATGATATCCCATTGTCACCACAGATAAACACGTGCAAGACATACATCAAGTGTTCTCAAATCCTTAAAGACTCAATCTGATAAGATAACTTCAAAGGGAAAACTCAATCCATTACAAGAGAGTAGAGGGGGAGAAGAAGATCCAACTAGAATAGCAAAGCTCGCGATACATCAAGATCGTTCCATCTCAAGAACACGAGAGAGAGATCAAACACATAGCTACTGATACATACCCTCGGCCCCGAGGGTGGACTACTCCCTCCTTGTCATGGAGAGCGCCGAGATGATGAAGATAGCCACCGGAGAGGGATTCCCCCCTCCGACAGGGTGCTAGAACGGTTGTAGATTGGTTTTTGGTGGCTACAGAGGCTTTCGGCGGTGGAACTCCCGATCTAGGTTAATTTCCGAAGGTTTCAGTATTTATAGGAATTTTTGGAGTCAGGGCCAAGTAAATGGGAGCTACGGGCCGTCCTCGAGATAGGAGGGCGCGCCCCCACCCTCGAGGGCAGCCCGTGGCTCTCCTGGCCCAACTCTTTTGCTTCGGGGGCTTCTTTTGGTCCAGAAAAAATCATAAAAAATTGGCTCATCAATTGGACTCCGTTTGATATTCCTTTTCTGTAAAACCCTAAAACAGGAGAAAAACAAAAACTGGCACTGGGCTCTGGGTTAATAGGTTTGTCCCAAAAATCATATAAAAGTGTATATAAAAGGCCATAAGACATCCTAGAAGGACAATATAATAGCATGGAACAATCAAAAATTATAGATACGTTGGAGACGTATCAATGTACTGCTTTCCAATTCGGGAGAAGGTACAATTACCTCATAAAGTTCCACTTTCCTCCCACTCACTTCTTTCGAGAGAAACTCCTTCTCTAGAAAGGATCCTTTCTTAGCAACGAATATCTTGCCTTCGGATCTGTGATAGAAGGTGTACCCAACAGTTTCGTTTGGTATCCTATGAAGACACATTTCTCCGACTTGGGTTCGAGCTTATCAGGTTGAAGCTTTTTCACATAAGCATCGCAGCCCCAAACTTTAAGAAACAACAACTTTGGTTTCTTGCCAAACAACAGTTCATAAGGCGTCGTCTCAACGGATTTAGATGGTGCCCTATTTAACGTGAATGCAGGTGTCTCTAAAGCATAACCCCAAAATGATAGTGGTAAATTGGTAAGAGACATCATAGATCGCACCATATCTAATAAAGTACGGTTACGACGTTTGGACACACCATTACGTTGTGGTGTTCCGGGTGGCGTGAGTTGTGAAACTATTCCACATTGTTCTATGAAGACCAAACTCGTAACTCGAATATTCGCCTCCGCTCTGAAATTTTATTTTCTTATTACGATGATTCTCTACTTCACTCTGAAATTCTTTGAACTTTTCAAATGTTTCAGACTTGTGCTTCATCAAGTAGATATACCCATATCTGCTCAAATCATCAGTGAAGGTTAGAAAATAACGATACCCGCCGCGAGCCTCAACACTTATCGGTCCACATACATCAGTATGTATGATTTCCAACAAATTAGTTGATCGCTCCATTATTCCGGAGAACGGAGTTTTAGTCATCTTGCCCATGACGCATGGTTCGCAAGCACCAAGTGATTCATAATCAAGTGATTCCAAAAGTCCATCTGCATGGAGTTTCTTCATGCACTTTACACCAATATGACCTAAACGACCGTGTCACAAATAAGTTGCACTATCATTATCAACCTTGCATCTTTTGGCTTCAATATTATGAATATGTGTATCACTACGATCGATATCCAACAAGAATAGACCACTCTTTAAGGGTGCATGACCATAAAAGATATTACTCATAAAAATAGAACAACCATTATTCTCTGATTTAAATGAATAATCGTCACGCAACAAACAAGATCCAGATATAATGTTCATGCTCAACGCTGGCACCAAATAACAATTATTTAGGTCTAAAACTAACCCCGAAGGTAGATGTAGAGGTAGCGTGCCGACGTCGATCACATCGACTTTGGAACCATTTCCCACGCGCATTGTCGCCTCGTGCTTAGTTAATCTTCGTTTAATCCGTAGCCCCTCTTTCGAGTTACAAATATTAGCAACCGAACCAGTATCAAATACCCAGGTGCTACTACGAGCATTAGTAAGGTACACATCAATAACATGTATATCAAATATACCTTTGTTCACTTTGCCATCCTTCTTATCTGCCAAATACTTGGGGCAGTTCCGCTTCCAGTGTCTAGTCCCTTTGTAGTAGAAGCACTCAATTTCAGGCTTGGCTCCAGACTTGGGTTTCTTCGTGGGAGTAGCAACTATCTTGCTATCCTTCTTGAAGTTCCCCTTCTTTCCCTTGCCCTTTTTCCTCAAACTAGTGGTCTTGTTAACCATCAACACTTGATGCTCCTTTTTGATTTCTACATCCGCAGCTTTGAGCATAGCTGTAATGCCCAGTATGCGACTATATCTCCTACGTGTCGAGGCACGAGTTAGAGACATAAGCGCATTCTGGAATGATCGCAAGCGTGGTATCTTTGCACAACTCATGTAAAATAACAGGGATGAAAGAGTAAAATAGTTGGCTTACACTCGCCACGTCACACAATGAATACAATAGCATTCATTCATCTGAATAACACAGGGTCCGCCTACGGACGAAATCCAAACGAGAAAAGATACCACAAACACAAGTCCTAATCGCCCCTAGTAGGAACCACTACTGATCGTCGGGATACGTAACATACAAACGACCACGCTCTTCATCGAACTCCCAGTGAAGTTCTGATCCATCTCCTGCATCGTTCTCGACTGTACATGCATCTGGTGTGTTGTAATTTGTGAGTCACAAGGACTCAGGAATCCCATTCCCGGGTATCAAAACCAACAAAGCCTTTAGGTGTGGAGAGGTATTAAAATGTCTGCAACAAGCACTAAGAAACTAGCTTACGAATTCAGAGCAAGAAGAGAATATGTGCCAACGGTCGCCAAAGATGATCAAGAAGTGATCCTAGCTACTCACGTTCATGCATAACCCCATCGTGTTCACTTCCCGAAGCCCTTCGGAAAGAGACCATCACGGTTACTCACACAGGTAGTGTATTCTTAAGGATATGGTGTCAAGTTATCTACAACTGGATATTAACAAATTCTCATCTGCCACATAACCACGGGCAAGGCTTTCGAAAGTTCATAACCCTGCAGGGGTGTCCCAACTTAGCCCATCACAAGCTCACGATCCGCGAAGTCGCAACTCCAAATTGGGAAGACCCGAGTATTCTCGGAATCCCGTGCTTAAGATATTTCGACAAAGCTAAACTAATCTAGCAAGACCTTCCGGCGTGCCGACACCCTGATAAGAGCCACGTGTATCTCGTCTCAGGCCACGATCGGATGAGCACAACATACAGTGACCAAAGAGCCAAGTTGCCAAGGGGGGTACCGCACACGACTCTGGGTTGGACCAACACTCATGAGGAGCACTGGCCCGGGGGTGGATTAAGAACTCGGGTTTATAACTCCCTATGCAAGTTTTAGTTCTTAGGCAAATGTAGTACCAAGGTTGGGCCTCGCTGGAAAAGCTTTAAGCAATGAGAATTATCAAGGGGGCCCCATAAACCCCAACCGTGTTAGGAACACAAAATTAAGGAACATAACACCGGTTTATCGGGTCCTAAGGTGGCATGAGTGGAACAAAACACCAAGCAGAAGGCCAAGCCTTCCACCCATTACCAATATATATGTGCATTAATTTAATTAAGATATATATTGTGTTATCCCAATAAAACAAGTCCAAACATGGAGCAATCTTCAAACTTCACCTGCAACTAACAACGCTATAAGAGGGGCTGAGCAAAAGCGTACTTAGCCAATCAACGGTTTGCTAGGAAGGCGGTTAGAGTGTTTCATGGCAACATAGGAGGCTGACAAAACAAGGATAGGCATCAAGGCATAGCTAAAGAGAGAGACAACTAGCAAGGCAAAGATAGAGGTGATATCGGGGAACGGTCATCTTGCCTGTTAAGTCCACGGAGGGATCGTAACCTTGCTCCTCAAACTCAGTCTCGATAGGAACGTCGAACTCCGAATCGTCACCGGGCTCTAACCAACACAACAATACCACACCGGAACAACAATCAATCACCATGCAATGCTCAAACACATGATGCAAGACATGATGCATATGTGCATGGACATGATATGATGCATCTCAAAGGAACATGATGAGTGCACATGTGGCATGGCATTATGCAAGAACACAATTCATGTATGGGGACACATCATGCAAAAGAAAGCAAGATCAAGCATAGTCACATATGTAGTTACTTAGTTGAACTAACCAAGCACCCAACAAGTTTAAAAGTTACTTAGCATGGCAAGGAGTGCATATAAATACCAACAACATCATGCAAGCATTTTTAATGGGCCGGAAGGAACAAACAACAATTCCGGAAACTCCCATGTGCATATAATAAAATGTAGAACAGATCTGTGGTAACCATATTTTAGAGTTGTTAAACATGTAAAGTAACAACACCAAGTTATTCTACACATTTTCCACCCCATTTATATATAATTTTTTTCAAATTTGGAGCTATGGTTATTTAATTATGAATTAAACCAAATTTGAACATGTTACTTACAAAAATATATTCAAACAACATTTTAAAAGTTTTTAACATGGCAACAAAAGCATATTAATAATCGACACTAAAAAATGAATAGTTTTCATATCTAAAACATTTTGAACAGATGCATATTTTAAAAGATAAGATGAATTCAACATGTAAACAAAATAAAACAAACAGAAAAGAAAAATAAAAACACTTCTGACTCGGCCTGGACTAGCCGCAGCCTATGACCAGTGGGTCCAGGGAGGTCCTGAGGTGACGTGCTGAGTGTGGAAGTGGGTGGTGAGTGCGCAGAGGATGACATGTGGGGCATGGGTGTCGGTGGGTGGCGTAGTGTAAAAATATGGGCATTTTCCACTGGCCCGAGGGGGATTCGAACCCACGTCGCTGAGTTAACAAAGCGGGGTGTGAACCAGCTGGGCTGGCTGCGTGCGACTGGCAGAGAGGGAGTACTGCATCTGAAGATTAAGTACCACATGCAGGTAGAACCACGTGATGCCGGCGAAACAGAGACGATGACGAGGCACTGCGGCTGCTCCGGCGACCAATAAGGATGGCGGAGGCACACGATGGGTCCATGGAGGTATCCCGAGTCCCTGGGTGCCACTAGATGCACCATACGACGATGGAGTCGATGCCGGCGACCTACGACAGAGGCGACACAGCGGAGAAGGACGCAACGAGGCCAGAGGCTCAACTACCCACTATGCACGAGGATTCGCCTAAGAGGAACACGGCGAGGCCACTGGACACCTAAACGGGGCGAGAGGAGGTCGGTGCACTCGTCGGAGACGAGGTCCGACGGCAGCGAGCTCGGGCGCAGGATGAACTCGATGCTAGAACTCGCAAACGAGGGGGGAAAAGGCATGGGGAGGTCCGTGAGCTCACCACGAACACGATGACACGCTCGGCTTGCCGTGAGGGGGTCGGAGTCGACGACGAGGGTGGACGAATGCCCGCGACGGTCGGAGTTGAAGACGAGGAAGGAGAGGAAGCATGCGAGGCCTTCAGCTCCACGTAGTGGACGTCGGGGACGTAGTCGACGTCGGGGAAGCAGACGGACACGGTCGGCGAGGCAGAGGAGGACGGGGAGCACGCTGGCAACAAGGTCGTGCTCTCAGATCCGTTCGGGATAGCGAGTAGGTGGGAGATCTGGTGGCCCAGAGCTCACCTGGCGGCGGGGAGAGGAAGAGGGGAACCCTAGGAAGCTAGTGGACACGGAGAGAGGGGTTAAAAGGGGCTAGGGCGACGGGGACGCACGACGCCGTGCTCGGGCTCGCTGTCCCCATGGCGAGAGCGCGAGAAGGACGAAAAGGCGGGTGTGGGTGCGCTCGCAGTCGCTGACGCGCGGGCCCGGCCTGGCCACGTGGAGGCGACGCGGAGGGGCGCGTGGGTGCACGGGTGAGAAAGGGAGAGAGGGACGCGCGGGCTGGCTGGCTGCGGGCTGTTGCGCTGCTAGCTGGGCCGGCCTGGTGGCCAAGGCCGAGGCTGGTCTGTGGGCTGCGGCTAGCTGCTGCACTACTGCTGCTAGCCTTTTTCCTTTTCTTTTTCTTTAGGCAGAAAAACAAAAGAAAAAGCCCAGGTTGATAGGAGGAATTAGGGAGAAATAAAAATATCCCGTAGCACCTGGAATTATGCCCTATTTCATAAAAATGAGTTGGACATTTTTAGAGGTAGAAAAATAAAACAAGTTTGAATATGATTCAAACTTATGTCATTTTTTAACCTGACCAGAACATTTTAAAATAGGGTGAGGTTTGGCCTAGTGGCTTAGGACAAGGTGCCATAGAAGTTGGGAGAAGATGAACATTAAAGGAGAAGGGAAAGTGGCACTTCCAAAAACATAAGGAAAAAGAAAGAAAGGGAAGGAGGGGGTTGGTGAAGCTTGGAAGTGCTCATGGCTTGAGCATGCTATTGCATCCAACCACCACATCATGCAAAGAAAACTCACTTGAACATAACAAGGATGAGAAATGCACAAGACAAGGTGGAATGCCATATGATGTGACCATGATGCAATGATGGTAATGAAGCCCATGCATGATAATGCAATAATGAAAAACAAGACAATGCAATAAGATGACAAGGCATAAATGAAAAAGAAAACCCCCAAGGAAAAGATAAGGACCAAATGGTAAATGTATATATTGCCATAGAAGGAAGTTTTACATGTGGGGTGTTACAAACTCTCCTCCACTATGAAAAGATCTCGTTCCGAGATCTAGGAGTGGAAGAAAGCGGGGTACTTGGAACGGAGATGATCTTCTCGTTCCCATGTAGCTTCTCGGTCGGTATGGTGTGACCACTTCACT
This sequence comes from Secale cereale, assembly GCA_902687465.1. Classification (NCBI taxonomy): domain Eukaryota; kingdom Viridiplantae; phylum Streptophyta; class Magnoliopsida; order Poales; family Poaceae; genus Secale; species Secale cereale. The sequence goes on along the minus strand of LR738713.1, from coordinate 565,832,533 downwards.
TTCAAGAATTTGATGGACTTGTTGCGGGTCTGGCACTCAGTTTCTTCAAGGATAGCAACGGGGTGCTCACGATAAGACAAGTCTTTATGAAGATCAATCTCTTCGAAAGGAATGGTGCGTTCAGGCGTCTTGAAGCACTTGCGGAGTTGTGACACGTGAAACACATCGTGCACATTTGCAAAGTTGGAGGGAAGCTCGAGTTGGTAGGCTAGATTGCCTCTCTTGCCAATTATCTTGAAAGGGCCCACGTATCTTGGAGCAAGCTTGCCCTTGATACCTAACCTCTGAGTGCCCTTCATGGGAGAAACACGGAGATAGACATGATCTCCAATGTCGAAATCCAAATCTCGGTGTTTGTCGTCATAGTAGCTCTTTTGGCGCGATTGCGCGGCCTTGAGATTCTCACGTATGACTTTGCACATTTCTTCGGCCTCTGAGATCAAATCATTTCCAAGGAGTTGACGTTCACCAGTCTCGGACCAGTTGAGAGGAGTACGACATTTTCTGCCATAGAGAATTTCAAACGGTGCTTTGCCTGCACTTGCTTGGAAGCTATTGTTGTAGGAGAATTCGGCAAATGGAAGGCAATCTTACCATTTCATACCGAAGGAGATGACACATGCCCTGAGCATATCTTCAAGAATTTGGTTAACAATTTCGACTTGGCCACTAGTCTGAGGGTGAAAAGCTGTGCTGAAGCGAATCTTGGTACCCATAGCTGACTGGAAGGAATCCCAGAACTTGGAAGTGAACAAGCTTCCACGATCTGAGGAGATTACTTGAGGGATACCATGCAAAGAGACAATTCTAGAGGTATACAGCTCTGCCAGTTGTGCTGCGTTGATGGATTCCTTGACTGGAAGTAAATGCGCCGCTTTAGTGAGCTTATCAATCACCACCAAGATAGCGTCGTTTCCTCGCTTGGACTTGGGGAAGCCAGTGACGAAATCCATCTCAATGTGATCGAATTTCCACTCGGAAATAGGTAGAGGTTGAAGGAGTCCGGCTGGACGTTGATGCTCTGCCTTCACTCTTCTGCAGACATCACACTCGTTCACGAATTGAGCAATTTCTATTTTCATGCAAGTCCACCAATAGGATTGCTTGAGGTCATGGTACATCTTGGAGCTTCCTGGATGTATCGAGAGAAGTGAGTCATGTGCTTCGTTCATTATGAGCTTCCTGAGATCACCTTTGGGAACCACAATTCTGTCCTCAAAGAACAAAGTGTCTCTGTCATCAATGCGATAGCACTTGTAGTTGGGAGTACCCTTGGCAATACCATGTTTCACTTTCTGCACCATAGCATCACTGAGTTGGGCCTCACGGATTTGATCTTCCAAGGTAGGAGCGACTTGAAGGTTGGCAAGAAATCCTTGCGGAACGACTTGGAGGTTGAGGTTTCTGAATGACTCACAAAGTTCAGGTTGGAACGGTTTGAGGATGAGACTGTTGCAATAATCCTTTCTGCTCAAGGCATCTGCAATGACATTGGCCTTGCCAGGAGTATACTCAATGCTTGGATCATACTCTTGAATCATTTGAACCCAACGAGTCTGGCGGAGGTTAAGGTTTGGCTGGGTGAAGATGTACTTCAGGCTCTTGTGATCGGTGAAGATATCCACTTTTCTGCCCAATAGAAGGTGTCTCCACGTGATCAAGGCATGAGCAACTGCTGCTAGCTCAAGATCATGTGTGGGGTAATTCTTCTCATTTGGTTTAAGCTGACGCGAAGTGTATGCAATGATCTTCTTGTCTTGCATGAGAACACCGCCGAGACCTTGCAATAAAGCATCACAGAACACTTCATAAGGCTTGGGCTCATCCGGAGGAGTAAGTACCAGAGCATAAATGAGCTTATCTTTGAGTGTATTGAATGCCACATCACAATCAGGAGTCCACGAGTACTTGACATTCTTTTGCAACAGGTTGGAAAGAGGCTTGGCAATCTTGGAGAAGTTCTCAACGAACCTTCTGGAATAGCTTGCGAGACCGAGGAAACTTCGGAGTTGCTTGACATTCTGAGGAGGTTCCCAGTTCACAATAGCTTCAACTTTCTCAGGGTTAACAGAAATGCCCTCGGTAGAGATGATATGGCCAAGATAGAGGACTTTATCAAGCCAGAATTCACACTTGGAGAATTTAGCATAAAAGCGGTGCTCACGGAGCCTGTCAAGAACCAAACGGAGGTGCTTGGCGTGGTCTTCTTCATTCTTGGAGAATACCAGAATATCATCCAGATAGACGAGGACGAACTCATTGGTGTAGGGGTTGAATATGAAGTGCATCATCCGAGAGAAAGTGGGTGGAGCATTTGCAAGCCCGAAAGACATGACTGTGTACTCGTAGGAGCCATAACTCATCCTGAATGCGGTCTTGGGAATATCCTCTTCACGGATACGAATCTGATGGTAGCCCATCCGGAGATCAAGCTTCGAGAAAACCTTGGCTCCTTTGAGCTGCTCGAACAATTCGTTGATGTTGGGGAGCGGGTACTTGTTCTTAATTGTCTTCTTGTTCAATGGCCGGTAATCGACGCACAATCGTTCTGTACCATCCTTCTTCTTGAAAAAAAGAACACCGCAGCCCCAAGGAGAAGTACTTGGTCTTATCAGACCCATACGTTCTTGCTCATCGAGTTGCTTCTTCAACTCCTTCAACTCTTTAGGAGAAAGCTTGTACGGACGCCGACAGGCTGGCTCCGTACCAGGTTCAAGTTCAATGAAGAATTCAACTGGACGGTTGGGAGGCATGCCTGGAAGCTCTTTAGGAAATACATCCTCATATTCACAAACCACCGGAATCTGGGATATGGCATTAATCTCGCCCTTGTCATTGAGAGAGAATAACATGATTGTGTTATCTCGAGCTGCGAAGATAATCACGTCTTCGGAAGGATGAGTTAGATTGACTTCCTTGTTTGCACAATCAATAAGAGCATCATGCTTAGAGAGCCATTCCGTCCCAAGAATAAGATCAATGTCTGAGCTACCGAGAGCATCCGGGGAAACCAGAAAACTATAATCGCCCATATGAATCGATATATCCGGAACGAAGTTGTTGGAGTTCATTAGCAAACCCAGAGAAAGCACGGACATTGGTCTAGGCAAAGCTTGGAAATGCATATCATGTGACAATGCAAAAGGTCTTGATATAAAAGAATGTGATGCACCTGAGTCAAACAGTACTTTTGCAGGAAAAGAGTTAACTGGAAGATTACCAATTATCACATCGGAAGAATTATCTGCTTGAGCTGCATTCATCAGGTTCACTCTTGCTGACTTGGGATTGTGCTTGACAATAGCATTGCTGACAGGTGGAGGAGGCGGAAGGCGCCTTTGAGTACACTTGTTTGCATAGTGACCCTTCTGACCACACTTGTTGCATGTAACCTCTGAGAGTGGTTGATGATAAGGACTGCTTGGTCTTGGAGCTTGGAACTGAGACTTGGACTGGTTGCTTGGGTTGGGTGGGTGGGAGAATCCACGACCACCTGAGAGCTTGTTCTGACTCGGAGGACGGAGCACTCGAGAAGGCGGGAGCCATAACTTCTGCTGCTTGGCGACCACTTGAGAGGAAGAGGAGGAGTGAACAACATCTCTTATCCTCTTTTTGGAAGCTTCACATTTGAGCTGAGCTGCCTCTTGCTTGAGAGCCATGTTGTAGAATTGATCAAATTCATCTGGATCGAACAGAGTGAGTGCAAGTTGGAGTTCATCTTTCAGACCACCTCGGAACTGGTAGATTTTGCTCTTGGCATCGGGGATGTCTTGCTTCGCATAACGGGCAAGATTCTGGAACTTGACATTGTACTGGTAGGCAGACATGGTGCCTTGCTTCAGATTGCGGAATTGCTTACGCATGCCTTCAGTGACACTAGTAGGGATGTGATGAGAACGTAAATCGCGGCAAAAGTCAGTCCACGAGATCTCACGACCCGCTCTGGAGTCTTTGTACTGTTGCCACCAATCTGCAGCTTGGTCTTTGAGTTGGAAAGCGGCAAACTTGACATAATCCTCAGTTCTAACGTTACTGCACTCGAAGTGTTTCTTGATGTCTGTGATCCAATCTTCAGCATCGAGCGGATCAACACAGAAACTGAAAGACTTTGGTTGGTTTGCCAGGAATTGGTTGAGATTCACAAAGTGAGGTTGATTGAACAGATTTCCTTGGCCTTGGTTCCCTTGATTGCCTTGATTTGCTTGGAAACTCTGCATCATTTGCATGAGCATTTGAGTGTTTTGATTGGTTGCCTGCATAATCGCTCTCCTTGCCTCAGACGGAGGAGGAGGGGAAGGAGGACGCTCTTCTTCACCCTCTGGGTTCTGGTTGGGAACTTTCTTAGGTGCCATCCTGAAGATGATGACAACCATTAGCCATTGAAGCCAATAATAGATAAGTTGAATCAATGGCTAGATATTTGCAACATATAGTCTTCACAATGAACATCCGAACAAAATTGAACGAATGAATTCCATAGCTTAATGATACATCAACTTGTCGAGAAGCCACTTGGGAGAACAAAATGATAGAATAAAACAAAAAGGTAACAGATGGAACAAATACATAATAGAGGTTTCGTCCCACATGTTCGTGCTGAATGCCCCATGGCACGTGTTACAAAGGGCCTTGCAATCCCCGGATCAGCATAGCCAAGGATCCTTTAAAATGCAACCCCCTAGTGCAACAACGCCCATGATAGTCTCTCCACTAGATGTTGAACCCCAACCTCATATCATGCACCCGTTGGAAGATTACCTAAGATCTACTTGAATCCCACCTATTAATTCCTGAAGCTTTCCGGTTATGCAATCTGGTGTTGGGGATACAGGGGAAGCACCGCATATCACTCAACTAATAAATCCTACATCCAGCTATATCCATCCGTCAACACATAACCAGGCACCTTCGGAAACTGTTTACCTCGGACCTTCGAAACGCATCCGCTATACTAGCTGTGGCAATACTCCCGAACTATCCCCCCAGTACTGGGTGACGTCGGGGTTATCTCACCACCAGACATGCATAGAAGAGTTTTCGATGCCGGCCGCCTCTAGTATTCTAGAACCGCAACGATACATTTGTGACGACAACACCTCGGAGCTCAACTCCCCGGGACACTGCCACAACCCCTAAATGACAGGAGGCACCAAGAACAATGTTCTCGTCACAAAGATATCGGAACAATCCAAACAATACCCGCATGATCCTAAATTTTTTTTTGGTGAAATTCTGAGAATAGTGAAGATATAACAACGTCAGGAGTCCTCACCAAAGCGACGAAGGGGATGAGGAGTAAAAAGAAATCCTACTATCCGTTTTATATATATAGGACTCAAAACATTTTGTGTGTGTGCCTAGACTCAACCGTCAGCGTTTCGATCAATCAGGGGGCTCCTAGGTCGGAGAAGGCTCTGAATACCAACTAATAATGCCCAGGATGCGACTATATCTCCTATGTGTCGAGGCATGAGTTAGAGACATAAGCGCATTCTGGAATGATCGCAAGCGTGGTATCTTTGCACAACTCATGTAAAAGAACATGGATGGAAGAGTAAAATAGTTGGCTTACACTCGCCACGTCACACAATGAATACAATAGCATACATTCATCCGAATAACACAGGGTCCGACTACGAACGAAATCCAAACGAGAAAAGATACCACAAACACAAGTCCTGATCGCCCCTAGTAGGAACCACTACTGATCGTCGGGATACGTAACATAGAAATGACCACGCTCTTCATCGAACTCCCAGTGAAGTTCTGATCCATCTCCTGCATCATTCTTGGTTGTACCTGCATCTGGTGTGTTGTAATCTGTGAGTCACAAGGACTCGGCAATACCATTCCCGGGTATCAAAACTAACAAAGCCTTTAGGTGTGGAGAGGTATTAAAATGTCTGCATCAAGCACTAAGCAACTAGCTTACGAATTTAGAGCGAGAAGAGAATATGTGCCAACGGTCGCCAAAGATGATCAAGAAGTGATCCTAGCTACTCACGTTCATGCATAACCCCACCGTGTTCACTTCCTGAAGCCCTTCAGAAAGAGACCATCACGGTTACTCACACAGGTAGTGTATTCTTAAGGATATGGTGTCAAGTTATCTACAACCGGATATTAACAAATTCCTATCTGCCACATAACCGCGGGCACGGCTTTCGAAAGTTCATAACCCTGCAGGGGTGTCCCAACTTAGCCCATCACAACCTCACGGTCCGTGAAGTCGCAACTCCAAATTGGGAAGACCCGAGTATTCTCGGAATCCCGTGCTCAAGATATTTCGACAAAGGAAAAACTAATCCAGCAAGACCTCCCAATGTGCCGACACCCTGATAAGAGCCGCGCGTATCTCGTCTCAGGCCACGATCGGATGAGCACAACGTACAGTGACCAAGGACCCAAGTTGCCAAGGGGGGTACCGCACATGACTCTGGGTTGGACCAACACTCATGAGGAGCACTGGCCCGGGGGTGGATTAAGAACTCGGGTTTATAACTCCCTATGCAAGTATTAGTTGTTAGGAAAATGTAGTACCAAGGTTGGGCCTTGCTGGAAAAGATTTAAGCAATGCGAATTATCAAGGGGGGCCCATAAACCCCAACCGTGTTAGGAACGCAAAATCAAGGAACATAACACCGGTTTATGGGGTCCTAAGGTGGCATGAGTGGAACAAAACACCAAGCAGAAGGCCAAGCCTTCCACCCATTACCAATATATATGCGCATTAATTTAATTAAGATATATATTGTGTTATCCCAATAAAACAAGTCCAAACGTGGAGCAATCTTCAAACTTCACCTGCAACTAACAACGCTATAAGAGGGGCTGAGCAACAGCGTACTTAGCCAATCAACGGTTTGCTAGGAAGGCGGTTAGAGTGTTTCATGGCAACATAGGAGGCTGACAAAACAAGGATAGGCATCGAGGCATAGCTAAAGAGCGAGACAACTAGCAAGGAAAAGATAGAGGTGATATTGGGGAACGGTCATCTTGCCTGTTAAGTCCACGGAGGGATCGTAACCTTGCTCCTCAAACTCAGTCTCGACAGGAACCTCGAACTCCGAATCATCACCGGACTCTAACCAACACAACAATACCACACCGGAACAACAATCAATCACCATGAAATGCTCAAACACATGATGCAAGACATGATGTATATGTGCATGGACAAGATATGATGCATCTCAAAGGAACATGATGAGTGCACATGTGGCATGGCATTATGCAAGAACACAATTCATGTAAGGGGACACATCATGCAAAAGAAAGCAAGATCAAGCATAGTCACATATGTAGATACTTAGTTGAACTAACCAAGCACCCAACAAGTTTAAAAGTTGCTTATCATGGCAAGGAGTGCATCTAAAGACCAACAACATCATGCAAGCATTTTAAATGGGCCGGAAGGAACAAACAACAATTCCGAAAACTCCCATGTGCATATAATAAAATGTAGAACATATCTGTGGTAACCATATTTTAGAGTTGTTAAACATGTAAAGTAACATCACCAAGTTATTCTACACATTTTTCCACCCCATTTACATATAAAGTTTGTCAAATTTGGAGCTACGGTTATTTAGTTATGAATTAAACCAAATTTGAACATGTTATTTACAAAAAAATCAAACAACATTTTAAAAGTTTTTAATATGGCAACAAAAGCATATTAATAATCTACACTAAAAATTGAATAGTTTTCATATCTAAAACATTTTAAACAGATGCATATTTTAAAAGATAGGATGAATTCAAAAGGTAAACATAATTTTAAACAAAATAAAAGCAAACATATAATAAAAATAAAAACACTTCTGACTGAGGCTGGACTAGCCACAACCTATGACCAGTGGGTCCAGGGAGGTGCTGAGGTGGCCTGCTGGGTGTGGAAGTGGGTGGTGAGTGCGCAGAGGATGACATGTGGGGCCTGGGTGTTAGTGGGTGGCCCAGTGTAAAAATATGGGCATTTTCCACTGGCCCGAGGGGGATTCGAACCCGCGTCGCTAGTTAACAAAGCGGGGTGTGAACCAGCTGGGCTGGCTGTGTGCGACTGAGAGAGAGGGAGTACTGCATCTGAAGATTAAGTACCACATGCAGGCAGAGCCACGCGATGTCGGCGAAACAGAGACGGCGGTGAGGCACTGCGGCTGCTCCGGCGACCAATAAGGACGGCGGAGGCACGCGATGGGTCCACGGAGGGATCCCGAGTCCCTGGGTGCCACTAGATGCACCAGACGACGACGGAGTCGACGCCGACGACCTACAACAGAGGCGACAAGGCGGAGAAGGACGCGGCGAGGCCAGAGGCTCAACTACCCACTACGCGCGGGGATTCGCCTAAGAGGAACACAGCGAGGCCACTGGACACCTAAACGGGGCGAGAGGAAGTCGGTGCACTCGTCAGAGACGAGGTCCGACGGCGGCGAGCTCGGGCGCACGATGAACTCGATGCTAGAACGCGCAAACGAGGGGGAAAAGGCATGCGGATGTCCGTGAGCTCACCACGAACGCGATGACACGCTCGGCTTGCCGTGAGGGGGTCGGAGTCGACGGCGAGGGTGGACTTACGCCCGCGGCGGCCGGAGTTGAAGACGAGGAAGGAGAGGAAGCAGGTGGGGCCCTCAACTCCGCGTAGTGGACGTCGGGAACGTAGTCGACGTCGGGGAAGCAGACGGACACGGTCGGCGAGGCAGAGGAGGACGAGAAGCACGCCGGCAACGAGGCCGTGCTCTCAGATGCGTTCGGGACAGCGAGCAGGTGGGAGATCTGGTGGCCTAGAGCTCACCTGGTGGTGGGGGAGGAAGAGGGGAACCCTAGGAAGCTAGTGGACACGGAAAGAGGGGTTAAAAGGGGCTAGGGCGACGGGGACGCACGACGGCGCGCTCGGGCTTGCTGTCCCCATGGCGAGATCGCGAGGAGGACGAAAAGGCGGGTGTGGGTGCGCTCGCGGTCGTTAACGCACGGGCCCGGCCTGGCCACGTGGAGGCGACGCAGAGGGGGGCGCGTGGGTGCACGGGTGAGAAAGGAAGAGAGGGACGCGTGGGCTGGCTGGCTGTGCTGCTAGCTGGGCCGGCCTGGTGGCCGAGGCCCAGGCTGGTCTGTGTGCTGCGGCTAGCTGCTGCACTGCTGCTGCTAGCCTTTTTCTTTTTCTTTTTCTTTAGGCAGAAAAACAAAAGAAAATTCCCAGGTTGAGAGGAGAGGAATTAGGGAGAAATAAAAATATCCCTTGGCTCCTGGAATTATGCCCTATTTTATAAAAATGAGTTGGACATTTTTAGAGGTAGAAAAATAAAACAAGTTTGAATATGATTCAAACTTATATGATTTTTTAACCTGACCAAAACATTTTAAAATAGGGTGAGGTTTGGCCTAGTGGCTTAGGATAAGGTGCCATAGAAGTTGGGAGAAGATGAACATTAAAGGAGGAGGGAAAGTGGCACTTCCAAAAACATAAGGAAAAAGAAAGAAAGGAAAGGAGGGGGTTGGTGAAGCTTGGAAGTGCTCATGGCTTGATCATGCTATTGCATCCAACCACCACATCATGCAAAGAAAACTCACTTGAACATAACAAGGATGAGAAATGCACAAGACAAGGTGGAATGCCATATGATGTGACCACGATACAATGATGGTAGTGAAGCCCATGCATGATAATGCAATAATGAAAAACAAGACAATGCAATAAGATGAAAAGGCATAAATGAAAAAGAAACCCCCCTAGGAAAAGATAAGGACCAAATGGTAAATCTATATATTGCCATATAAGGAAGTTTTACATCTGGGGTGTTACAATAGCGAGGAGCTTGGGAATTGTCTTCTGCAACCCTTGCATATTATAGTTCATCACGAAGCCTTTATAGCTTGGTGGCAGTGATTGAAGAACTCTATCCATAACACTATCTTTGTCAACTTTGCAACCAAGTTGAGTCATATGATTGTAGTACCCAAACATTCTGAGCAAGTGTTCACTGATAGAACTGTTCTCCTCCATCTTGCAGCTGTAGAACTTATTAGAGACTTCATATTTCTCAATACGGGCATTTGCTTGAAATATTAACTTCAACTCTTGGAACATCTGATATGCTCCATGACGTTCAAAACGTCTTTAAAGACCCGGTTCTCAGCCGTAAAGCATGGCACACTGAACTATCGAGTAGTCATCAGAACGAGCTTCCCACACGTTCATAACGTCTGGAGTTGCTCCTGCAGCAGGCCTGTCACCTAGCGGTGCTTCCAGGACATAATTCTTCTGTGCAGCAATGAGGATAATCCTCAAGTTATGGACCCAGTCCGTGTAGTGGCTACCATCATCTTTCAACTTAGCTTTCTCTAGGAACGCATTAAAATTCAAGGGAATGGTAGCACGGGCCATTGATCTACAACAACATATATATGCAAAAACTATCAGGACTAAGTTCATGATAAATTAAAGTTCAATTAATCATATTAGTAAAGAACTCCCACTTAGATAGACATCCCTCTAGTCATCTAAATGATCACGTGATCCAAATCAACTAAACCATGTCCGATCATCACGTGAGATGGAGTAGTTTTCAATGGTGAACATCTTATGTTGATCATATCTACTATATGATTCACGCTCGACCTTTCGGTCTCCAGTGTTCCGAGGCCATGTCTGTACATGCTAGGCTCGTCAAGTTTAACCCGAGTATTCTGCATGTGCAAAACTGTCTTACACCCGTTGTATTTGAACGTAGAGCTTATCACACCCGATCATCACGTGGTGTCTCGGCACGACAAACTTTCGCAACGGTGCATACTCAGGGAGAACACTTGTACCTTGAAATTTTGTAAGGGATCATCTTATAATGCTACTGCCGTACTAAGAAAAATAAGAAGCATAATAAGATAAACATCACATGCAATCAAAATATGTGACATGATATGACCATCATCATCTTGTGCTTTTGATCTCCATCTCCAAAGCATCGTCATGATCTCCATCATCACCGGCTAGACACCATGATCTTCATCGTAGCGTCATGGTCGTCTCGCTAACTATTGCTACTACTACTATCGCTAACTCATAGTGATGAAGTAAAGCAATTACATGGCCTTCACAATTCATACAATAAAGAGACAACCATAAGGCTCCTGCCAGTTGCCGATAATTTACAAAACATGATCATCTCACACAATAACATATAACTCATCCCGTCTTGACCATATCACATCACAACATGCCCTGCAAAAACAAATTAGACGTCATCTACTTTGTTGTTGCAAGTTTTACGTGGTTGCTATGGGCTTAGCAAGAACCGTTCTTACCTATGCATACAAAAACCACAACGATTTTTCGTAAAGTGTGATGTTTTAACCTTCACAAGGACCGGCGTAGCCACACTCGATTAAACTAAAGTGAGAGAGACAGACACCCGTCGGTCACCTTTAAGCAACGAGTGCTCGTAACGGTGAAACCAGTCTCGCGTAAGCGTACGCGTAATGTTGGTCCGGGGCGCTTCATCTCACAATACCGCTGAATCAAAGTATGACATGCAGGTAAGCAGTATGACTATTATCGTCCACAACTCATTGTGTTCTACTCATGCATATAATCTATGTATAAACCTGGCTCATGATGCCACTGTTGTGGAACACAGTATTTCAAAAAAAATCCTACGATCACGCAAGATCTATCTAGGAGATGCATAACAACGAGAGGGGGAGTGTATCTTCATACCCTTGAAGATCGCAAAGCGGAAGCGTTTATCAACGCGGTTGATGTAGTCGTACACCTTCACGATCCGTCCCAATCTAGCACCGAACGTACGGTACCTCCGCGTTCAGCACACGTTCAGCTCGATGACGTCCTCACCTTCTTGATCCAGCAAGACGAGCAAAGTAGTAGATGAGTTCCGGCAGCACGACGACGTGGTGACGGTTGGTGATGAAGAACAATCTCTGCATGGCTTCGCCAAGCACTACATAAACTAGACGGAGGATAAACGAGAGGGTCAAGGTTGTCGGCACACGGCTTGGTGTATCTTGATGTGTCTTGGGTGCTAGCCCTGCCCCTCTATTTATATGTTGAGCCTTGGGGTCGAAACTTGGCGTAAAAGCCTCCACAAAGTCGGTTTCACCCGAAAGGAAAGAGTCCTTCTCGGATTCCAGGGCCAGATGCCAGGGTTCCCGGTGTTTGGACCCAGACGCCAGGGACCCTGGCGTCTAGCCCCTAGACTCCGCAAAACTTCCTTTTGCGCTTTCCAAAAACCTTGTGGGCTTTCCCCTTTGGCACAAATAAAGTGTCCTCGTACCCAAATATTTCGGGAAACATCGGGAACCCCTTCCGGAGCCAAACACTATTATCCCATATATCAATCTTTATCTCCGGACCATTCTGGAGTTCCTCGTCATATCCGTGATCACATTCGGGACTCCGAATAACATTCAGTCACCAACATACATAACTCATTCAATACTATATCGTCAATGAACGTTAAGCGTGCGGACCCTACGGGTTCGAGATATGTAGACATGACCGAGACATCTCTCCGGTCAATAACCAATAGCGGAACCTGGATGCCCATATTGGCTCCTACATATTCTACGAAGATCTTTATCGATCAAACCGCATAACAACATACGTTGTTCCCTTTGTCATCGGTATGTTACTTACCCGAGATTCGATCGTCGGTATCATCATACCTAGTTCAATCTTGTGACCGGCAAGTCTCTTTACTCGTTTCGTATTACATCATTTCGTGACTAACTCATTAGTCATTTTCTTGCAAGGCTTATTATGATGTGTATTACCAAGAGGGCCCAGAGATACCTCTCCGACACTCGGAGTGACAAATCCTATTCTCGATCTATGACAACACCACAAATACCTCCGGATACACCTGTAGAGCATCTTTATAATCATCCAATTATGTTCTGACGTTTGATAGCACACAAGGTGTTCCTCCGCTATTCGGGAGTTGCATAATCTCATAGTCATAGGAACATGTATAAGTCATGAAGAAAGCAATAGCAGTAAAACTAAACGATCAAGTTGCTAGGCTAACAGATGGGCCTTGTCCATCACATCATTCTCCTAATGATGTGATCTCGTTGATCAAATGACAACTCATGTCTATGGTTATGAAACATAACCATCTTTGATCAATGAGCTAGTCTAGTAGAGGCATACTAGGGACACTCTATTTTGTCTATGTATTCACACATGTACTAAGTTTCCGGTTAATACAATTCTAGCATGAATAATAAACATTTATCATGATATAAGGAAATATAAATAACAACTTTATTATTGCCTCTAGGGCATATTTCCTTCAATTTAGATAAAGCAGTCACATATAAAAAAGACTAAGTTCACCAGGCAACTCGTGTGTAGTCTAAGCCTGCAAAACTCCACCGTTTTCCTTGGGCACCTAGGCGGTAGCAAATTAGAAAACACACACACATGCGTGCGCACGCACACACACGCACACACATAGTCATGTGCCTCATATCTCCAGCTAGGAAACCTGACCGATTCTACCCGCTTCCCTCTACGGTTGCACCAAGGGATCCCACCCAAGGAGAGGAAAATCTTAGTTTCACCTCTATGACACAAACTTAATTACAATTATCTAAAACCTTTAGATATTTACCAAATAATGGTCTTGGTAAAAATTTTGTTCACGAGGATTGTGCAATACATGGTTTTAGGCAAACTATTTGTTGATTTTGGGCAACTTACTTGGTTTTAGGCAACTGCATGGTTGATTGTGGTCAACTATGACACTTGAAAAAGGGATAAAGAACATACACATGTACATTTTTGGAGGGTTCATAGATAAATTTAATCCCCTAAAAACACTTCACGATTTAGTTACATCCCCATGACCAACTCCACCCTGCTCCCCACTATGATTATTCGCCAAGTATTTACGATCATACCAAGGGATCCCACCCCGAGGAGATAAATTCTTGACACATCTCTATGACACAAATTTGAAAGGTATCTAAAACCTTTACATATTGGCCAAATTATTGCCTTGGCAATGTTTCTGTTCATGAGGATTGTGCAACTGGATACATGGTTTCAGATAACTGTATGGTCAGTTGTGGGCAACTGGATACATGGTTTTAGACAACAACATGATTGATTGTGGGCAACTGGATACATGGTTTTAGGCAACATTATGGTTCGTTGTAGGCAACTATGACACCTAAAAAGGGAAAAAGAACATACACATGTTCATTGTTCGAGGGGGTCAGAAAGAAACTTAATGCCCTAAAAACAGTTCATGCTTTCAGTTATGTCCCCATGGCCAGCTCCACACCGCCCCCCTCTATGATTATTCACCTAGTTTTTACGATCATACCAAGGGATCCAACCCCGCGGAGATGAAATTCTTGATGCATGTCTATGACACAATCTTAATTGAAAGGTATCTAAAACCTTTACATATAATCCAAATTATGGTCTTGATACTGTTTCCGTTCATGAGGATTGGCCAATGGGATACATGTTTTTAGGCAATTGTATGGTTAATTATGGGAAACTATGTTATCTTTCATGTATTGTGCATAAAAAAGGATGGATGCAAACTATGTATGGCAACCATGGTATCTTTTTATGTGTGTTTTTGTTGTGTGATAGTTTTGTTGAAATCACACAATGTTCTACGTATTCCATCAAAATATCGAAATCGACATGCAATCCATTAAAATAGTTTCTTTGTGTGTATGTATTTGCATGATAAACTCATACTATTTCGTCTAATACATTACCTGGGAAATAAAAGAAGAAACATATACCAACTCTAACTGTTTCTTACCCGAACAAAAAGAGTGCAACTATGAGCTAGTTTATGTGCAACTCATGTGTGCTTTCTAAACAACTTAGCAGCCTAAAAAAGCACACATACATTTAACGGCAAAGATAGCACCGAGCAGTCAAAGGTCATACGCTCATACATGATACATGATCAAATGCGCAAGCCTTATATGACTAATTACTACTCTCTTCTTTCCAAAATAGATGATTCAACTTTGTACTAACTTTAGTACAAATTATAATAAAGTTGGGTCCTCTATTTTGGAACGGAGGGAGTAAAACAAGAACTCTTCCTATGGTTTTGAGAAGATCTGAATTACAAGTTCAAATAATAATCTACCAAACTTGTGTTTCAACCGTGTTCGCTGACCAAAGGAAGCAACTATTACACCAACTAATCCACTAGATAACGAATTTATGCAATAAATACAGTATGAAACAGTAGCTTCAGCCAGCACTAGCACCGATGACAGTAATTAGCAAAGACTAATTAGCTGACCAAAGGAAGGATCTATTATATCAACTAACCCACTCGAAGGAACTGAACTCGTAGCTTCAGCCACCACTACCATGTACTCTGGCACAAAATTTAGCAACGACCTCGTTTGGGAGTCGTAACTCAGCACCAGGTTTACTGCTCAAAAGGGAACCTGTCTTGGTGATGTACTAGCCCTCGGTACTGCCGGACCACACAACCACGCCGTTGCGGGCTGACCTGAGAATAGTCCTGGCCATGGGCAGCTCAGCCCGACCCGACCTGGCCCGACGCTACTCTCGGGTCTAGATTTTGAGCCCGATGGCCTGTCGTTTTTATGCTTTCCTAAAGGGGCTCGACCCGAGGCCCGGCAGGCTTTTCTGTGTTCGAGCCGGGCTCGGGTCCAGAAAACAGGACCGATGGCCAGGCCGGGCCTAGGTATTTTGCCTCGGGCTTGGCTAGGCCCGGCCCGAGGTTTGGCCAGGTATACTTGAGAACCAGCTCGTGCTTTGGGGTGATGCGTGAGCTCCGTGGCTATACCTGGCCAAACCTCAGGCCGGGCCGGGCCTAGCCAAGCCCGAGGCAAAAAACCTAGGCCCGAGCCTGACCATCGGGCCTATTTTTTGGACCCAAGCCCGACCCGAACGTGTAAAAGCCCGACGGGCCTCAGGCTAGGCCTCGTCAGGAAAGGGCAAAAAAGATGGGTCCGGGCCCGGCCATCAAGCTCAATATCTAGGCCCAAGCCCGGCCCGAGAGCGGCGTTGGACCGGGACGGATCAGGCTTTTTCGGGCCGGGCCGGGCTGCCATGGTCAGGACTATCTGTGGCCGCCCTCCCTCGACCGGGCTGCATCGATTGGGCGGCCCTATACCAGCTCCTAGAAAAAAAGAGGAAAAGAAGATGGTCGCCCTGCTACTCTGTCTCGTCGGCCGGCCGGCTCGCCGGCTCCTCTAGTCTACTGCCTCCCCCTCGACCTTCCGGGCGTAGACGCCAGTGCCCCTCTATTTCTTGGCCACCTCGCCGCTATCGTGCAGTTGCACGATGTAGAATTCGGGCTCCAAAAAACTCATAGCTGGAGGTAAATAGTGCCTGAGACGGTCTGAGCCGTCGGGCGACAATATACGTACTGGTGTGAGCTCGGCCGTCGGATAGCAGAATATATATTTCAACAGTTCGTCAGGTTCAGTAGGGGTGTGTTTGGTAGCATGTATGGATCTACCCTAGTTGTTCTTCTCTCATACATGCTGAGTCCATGCAGTTGTTGTTGTTTGGCAGCGATGTATGCGCTGAGACATGCTGAGCTCAGACTTTGTTTGGCAGCCTGCATGTGTTTAGACATGCTGAACAATTTCGAATTTTGATTTTTGTCCAAATGATAAACAAAATCAAAAAAATGTGAACACAAATTTAAACATATTTTGAAAATATTAACAAAATTTGGATTCTATTTTTTCCCAAATTGTTTTTTTAATCTAAACTTTTTGAAATTATGATTTTTTTATAAAAAAATAAATAAAATTTGTAATTCTAAACATTTTTATTCAAAATTTAAACAAATTTTGATTTTCTTTTGAAATTATGAGCATTTTAAAAAAATTCTAAAAAATTGAACTTCAGAACATTTATTGAAAATTCAAACAAGTTTTGAAATTTTGAACATTTTATGAAATTTTAAACAATTTTGAAATTCTAATATTTTTCAAAAATTGGAAAAAATTGGAAATTCTGATTTTTTTCGAAAATTAAAGAAATTTTGAAATTCTAAACATTTCTTGAAAATACAAATATATCTGGACGTGGTCTGATGGATGGGGTCGATGGTTAGGGCCAGCATAGTTGCCTCCATGCACCCTGTCTGGGATGCATGAGATGAGCATGGTTGAGGGGACTTTTATGCATCACATGAGCATAGTCGAGATGAGCTCATGCATCCTACCAAAAAAAAATTTGAATCGAATTGAGAACTTTTGCCCTAATGCACCCTCACGCTACCCTCCTCGGAGACACCCTCTGCCCAGCGTCCCGTCGTCCCGTTTTTCGCGACACATGTTTTCTTTTCTTTTCTTTTTTGGAAATCACCGCCGCTTGCTCCCATCCGCATCTGTTCCATGGAGTCCTCCACAGTTTCCTCTAGCAGCAGGTTGCGCTCCTGGCGGCGCCGATGCGGTCTCCTTAGCTCAGAAGTCCCGCCCCGTTATACCTGAATCCAAACTGAGTTTTCGGGAGGGAGCGGGACTCCTCGCGTTGTTCATCGGATTCAGTCCGAAATCGTGCGATGCCCTTGGTCCGTCGTCGGTAGTCTCGACCCCAACGGTTCCCTGGGCGGTGCCGTCGTCCTCGCGTGATGGGGCTGCTGGCGCTGCAGCGGTTCCTGTCCCTGCGACGGGGTCGGCGCCGCCGGCAAACCCGAGCCCGCGGTAAGTCATCTCTGACCACCCTCGCGTTCACAGTACTAATACATAGCTCATGTGGATATGTCTTGCAAAAGTTGCATAACGGAAACAAAATCTCTATCTCCTATATATATACGTAAACATTTAAAATATGTAGACTCGCATGAATTTTTTCATGAAAATCATTTTGAGGTATCTAATAATTACTAATAAAGTATACTAAAAATAATAATGAGGTATAAAAGATTCATCTATATGGTATATGAGGAGCGGGAGTACGTACTCTCAGGAGTACACAACCATTTTCCTATATATATATATATATATATATACTAAAACCAGCGAGTGCTTCTGGTCGCACGTCGTCGGTGTTTTTGCAAAAAAGCCCCTCAGTTTCTTTGAAATAAACCCGCAGTCCAAGTTAGAAAACATCTCGGCCAAAGCCAGTCGAGTACCGCCCGTACGCCGCATCCGCAGCCACGCGCCCGAGGCCGAGCTCCCGAGCGCGCCGCCGCCTCGACCTCGCGACCCGCCGGCGACCAGATCCTCGCCGGAGATAAGTGCCGCCGTGCCCTGCCCCCTCCTCTCTTCATCTGTGTCCTCTCACCTCGCTCATCCCCCGATCTCTCTGTCCCCAGAACGAACAGGAGCATGCCATGGCCTCGGATCCGCGCCGCCGTCGCCGGAGAACATCGTCCACCACCGGTTCTTCGACCACAACTACCAGATCAAGTTGCCCCGCCTCTGATCTACCTGTTCCTGGCCACCCCAACCTCGCCTCGTCGTCGGGCGCGCATAGAGACGGCCATGGCCGCCCGATTCCCGAGCGCCGCCGGCCAAGGTCTTGGAGGAGACCGTCGAGGTCTTGGAGGGGTGGTTCTGGAGCACAAGCTACGGCGAGTTGTCGGCTGTGTGACAGAGGAGACCGCCGAGGTCTTGCAAGGGTGGTTCCGGAGCGAAGTGGGATGTGTGTCAGGTGAAGGACGCCCTTGTGGCGAACGGCGCTGGGTGCTATCAGCTGGGAAGGCTTCGGACCAGACCATGGATGGTGCAGCGGGTGAGAGTTGGGGCAGACGGCGAGTGCAGTGGATGCTGATGCCGCCTAAGTTCTGTTGATATTGACATGAAGGATACACAGAGTTTGCTGACTCTATTTCTGGGTTGGCCCTTGAGAGGGAAACCAAGGCAAAATTCAGCCAATTTCCCCTTGGGTTTGAGTCCCTAGCTAACTTGGAGCATTGCACGTATTGTTAAATATAGTTAGTTTCTTTAGTTTACTGGCAATTGTGATAAGCAGAGCAGATACGTGCTTGGTTTTATTTTGATAAGTAGCTGGCATGATGTGATTTACTAGGTATTAATTTGGAAAAACTAGGCCTGGAGATAATATGCCTCCCTGGTTTCTGAGGATAGTGACTTGTGCCGTGATCAAATTCAATAGGTTTATATGATAAGCTTCTTCATCTATGTTAATTTTTACCTCAGTTTATAGAACTCTGGTTGTGTTAACAATTAGAGATGTCCTTAAAGACCTTGTGGTTGATTTCCATGTTTGCATGATAATTGCTTGTTGAAGTAACTGGTCCTTCAGCTGTACACTGTAATTGGGGAAATCCATAATCTGCATATACTTAAAGCATGGCATTTACCTGGAGATAGTGTGCCTCCCTGTGTTTGTGCAACAACTGATTGTGGTGATATATTGTGGCCAAATTGAATGAGCTTATACGATTAACTTCTTCATCCACATTTTCAGTTTGGTTTATGGAAATTGAACTACTGTCGTGTTAACACACTCAGCCAGGGCGTCGGCGCGCTCTATCAACCTTGTGGGGCTTGCGGGTTAAGTAGGTTGTGCCCACTGCATCAGGATGTCCTCCCCCACTGTTAGTGTTAACTGATTAATCATGCACATCCATTGAAGCAAAGATTCAGACAAATGTTTGGTTCACTATAATTAATAAATCAGTAAAAGACCAATTGTTTAATCCTACTAGCTAGACACTCTATCCATCCAATCCAGTGAGTTTGAATTGATTAATCCGGCACATCCTTAAATTATGAAGAGTAGTGAAAATATTTTGGTGTTGGAGGAGCAGCCAGCAGGTGCAGTTTGCAAACCAAATGCAGTTTCTATGGAGAACACTGATTTGCGACCTCAGCTCAGCCATATTGAACAGATTGATTACTCTATGAAATAGGAGTTAGCCCATAACAGTAATGCCACTCCAATATTGGAGGAAGTGTTGATTGAGCTGAGAAACTTTCTTGACGATGAAAGGAACGGCTTGCTTCAAACTTTTGTACTCCTACAGATAGCAAATGAAAGGAGAAGGGTGAAAAAGTCAAGCTATTGGAAAGGTCAATTGAGGAGATCGGAAGTACTTTATGTGCTCTCAAAAGTAGCTTTATTCAGTTTGAGTGGATTTTGTGGCCTAACTTCCAGACTAGCACTTTGGAAGTTAGAATTTCTGTTAATACGACTTTAGTTTAGCCTGGCTGAAATAAGGGGCAATACTTAATTTTGTACTGTATGTATATGTGTACTTTGCTGTTTGCTTAAATCTACATCTTAATGCCGCCCTATTTCCGAGGATTGTAATTTGCAGGCTCGAATCAACAAGCCCACATAATCTTCAGTCTTCAACAATTATGTTTTGCTTCATGTTCTATGATCAGGTTGTAATCTACTGGCGCGGTGCTGCCCTACTTTGATTTGGGGATTCATCTGGGATCTAATTTTGACCGAACAAAGCTGGTTTATTTGTTGCCGGCTGCTGTCACCCGATGGTACTTTGCTACGGAGAGAGATGTTTTTCCAGCAATAGAAGTGGCCAGTTAGTTAAGTTGAGGATTTGTGCGTCCTCTTCTTCAGGCCTGTAGCTTGTGGTTTCAGTCGGATAGTTAAAGTTGCATTTTCAGTCGGACACATGTTTGTTGTTTTGCCTGTTTTTTTCTTGACTGTGCACTCTCGCTGTTCGTTGTCGTGCAATGCTGAAGTTGTTCATGCAGCGTGGTGGATGAATGTGAGTACCAGACTAGCACTTTGGTTGTCCCTGTTTGGTGATAAAAAGCTTTGCCTGAATATTGAATCAATAATGTTTCTTTTCAGCAATCCTTCTGCTATTGCCACTGCTTCCGATTCATCAAGATATCTGTCCATGCATATCTTCTTGATGAACAGACATAAAACCTTGGATGCCCATAAATATGTTAGGTAATCACCTGTGTTTACTGAACATATGTGTATTTACAGTTTTTTAATTTTATATGCTTCAACTCCAGCTAACAATCTGCTGATAAGAAGCGGTCCCAACATATTTTATACATTCAAAAAGAATTGTAACTTCATCAAACGAATTAGAGGACCAACCGTAGGTTTCATGGACGTGTGAATCAGGAGACAAGTCTAATTGTTTTTCTATATATGCGCCAAAGAAGAACTATATTCATCCACGGATATTCTCAGTCTCTTGCTTGGAGAACCTTTTTTATTGCCCCATTGGTTGCATATAAACATCAACTTCAAATTGTAGTCATATTATGAGAATATTGGAACAGGAAAAGGGGATGTACTGTACTTTAAAAAGCTGGTGTTACTTGAGAACTTAATGATGTCTTTGTTCGATGCAAAGAATTTCATTTTTAAGAAAAGGCTGGGACATCTATTGTTGTTTGTATCTTAGTGTTACAATGTAAATCATCTATGGTAGAAAACATGTTAACCAGGGCGCAAGTATGTGATTCATGTTGTATTGTACTTAAATCAGGCTTTTATAATCCATAGAACTAACTACATGCTTCAATTGGTTTTGCGTTTTTTTCTTTTTTTTTTCTTTGTCACGGGGCTGAATACGAGTTTCAATATGATACATCTTGGACTATAAAAATATGAGCTGTTTGCCTTCCTTCCAAATCGGTTGGTGCCTCAAAAAGGCTCAAATAGGATGGAAGACGGATTTGTGCTTTGGTTTTGTTGGCAAATCAAGGGGAGGAGGACGGAAGAGAAACCAATTTATGAAGAAAAATTATCGAGCCTAGACCCCATGGCCTTGAGTTGTGTGCATGTGTGGTGCGACATGTGAGGGACCCATCCTACCTCAGTGAAACAAATCCATGACACAAGTTCTCCCTCAGTGGAACAAGTCACATTTGATCTTCAATTGCGAGAGGTAGTATGATGAACGATGTATAGAACAGGTATAGGGTATAGTTCGGATCTTCAGCTATGGTTATTATTGGGCTAGGGGCTTGTGTTTTTTTCCCGTTGCAACGCACGGGCATTTTTCCTAGTTAATGTTTACGCCCATACCCTAGATTTTTTTCCCCTTGTGTTAATTCCATGCATGATGTGTTGCAGGTACATCGATTGCTTCCGTGGCTAAACGAAAAGGCTCACCCTGTGAACAAGGGGATAGTTCTCAAGATGGCAAAAGAATGAGACTCTCGGGGCCGGACCTTCCAATGGTACTGAGTATAATATTGCTATGTTTTTGATCAGCCTGGTGGTCATGGGTACTCTATTACACAAAATTGTTACAAACAAATCTTTCAATACTTCACTACTTTGTCATTATGACAGTAAAGAGTGAACTGTAGCTTTGCTACAAATTATATACTCCCCATATCTGGCATACGCAGTTTAATGAAAATCACATCATTCAGAACACCGCCACCTTTGCCTTACTTACCGCAGCTCTTCGCTTTCCACGTTCAAAACCATTTTCTTTTCATTTGCCCGCACTTAACTTTCCACATTCTGATTAGCTGGCTAGCTGGTTTCATCACCTCATCGTGAAACCTTTTACATGATCCTTCTGCCAGAACATATTTCAGGCATGACTGCAGTGATAATGTCTACTCCCTCCGTTCCTAAATATTTGTCTTTCTAGGGATTTCAACAAGTGACTACATACGAAGCAAAATGAATGAATCTACACTAAAAAATATGTCTACATACATCCGTATGTTGTAACCATTTGAAATGTATAGAAAGACAAATATTTGGGAACGGAGGGAGTACTTCCTTGCCTAACTGCAGATTTCTCTCCCTGAAGACATGCTACACTGACATATATCAAACCCCAAGGAAAATCACTTTTCCTGGAATCTATACCGGTTAAATTCCGTTGATGCTTACGCTTTGGACTCTAGTTTCTCTGATTCTGAATCACGAATTGAAAGGCTACAAGTTTTGAAATTTTAATAAAAAATATTGGTCATTGGACAAAATAATTAAGTATGCATATTCAGGCAAAGAATTGGAATGTTGTCAGTTTTGAT
The DNA here is from genome assembly GCA_902687465.1 of Secale cereale. Lineage (NCBI taxonomy): Eukaryota > Viridiplantae > Streptophyta > Magnoliopsida > Poales > Poaceae > Secale > Secale cereale. Next base: position 565,809,586 of record LR738713.1, on the reverse strand, counting down.
ATCTTGAGCCTACTTTCTCTACACTGCTGTAGTGTCGTAGTGTAATGAAATTTCTTCATGAACAAAATAGTTTTCTTTCTTTTTTTGCTAGTTTCGTAACACTGGAGCATCGGTTTCAATACTGTAAATTTTTTTTAAATCAAGTAACAACACTGTTAGTGTGTAACAGATGACTTTACAGGAGCCATTAATGATACTGTTAGGGAAAGCATTTCTCGGTGTTAAAATACTTTATTTAATTTCCTTTGCACTATTTAAATATGTCATACAATACATCACACTTTACGCAGAGCACCTGGGAGGTCATTTTAGTTCATACCGTCCTGTTTCTACTCCTGTTAAAGGAGCCACTTTCCAATACAATTCAATATTAACGTTTCTCCCATTATCTTGTTTGCAGGACATCTGGCATCATATAAGTTCCCTACTGCCAATGAGAGATGCTGCCCGAGCTAGCTGCGTTTCTTGTGCATTTGAATGTTCCTGGAGATACTATCCCAACCTCACTTTTTGTACGAGTAAAATGAGCCTAAATGGACAGCATTTCGTCAACAAAGTTGACCAAATTATGAAAAAACACTCAGGCATTGGCATGAAGACGTTCGAGTTTGAATACAATGGTCCTTGCTTTGACACCAGTAAACTCAACGATTGGCTTCAGATTGCTGTTACTTCAGGGATTGAAGAACTCGACATCTCACTGTATCCAGCAAACAAGATAGAGCACTACAACTTCCCGTGCTCACTTTTATTCTCTGGGAGTGGAGGAAACTCAATTCGGACGCTTGACCTCAGCGGATGCGCCTTCCATCCCATGGCTGGACTTGGTTGCTTGACAAGGCTGTATCTGCTTTCGGTGCATATCACGCAGGATGAGTTAGGATGCATTCTTTCCGGTTCTTTTGCTTTGGAGAAACTGCATCTCACGGAGTGCAGTGACATCGTTTGCCTCAAGATACCTTGCCTGCTACACCGGCTCAGTGAGCTCAAGGTGTCTGATTGCGATGCACTGAAAGTTATAGAGAATAAAGCTCCAAATCTCCGCACTGTTTCTATCGATAGTTACATAGTACACCATTCTATTGGAGATTCATTGCGAGTGAAGGACCTTGAAATGTTCTGCTTCTCTAAGTTTAACCTCATTCATCATGCTTGTGCCAAGCTTCCAGCATGTATGCCAAATCTTGAAACTCTCAGCATTCATTCGACTTGTGAGGTATATTCCGAAACTTCTTGATTTGATTCTTAGACGCCGGTGTCATTGATATAACAGTAGGCATGCATTGGATATAATTACTTTGACATATCTGTGCAGATGTTCAGCACACCATCAGCACCTCTTGAATTCTTCCACCTCAAGCAATTGGAGATTCGTCTTGATGCTGAAAGTGGGGCATTTTCCCCAAACTCCGATTATTTTTCTCTAGTCGTTTTTTTGGGTGCATGTCCTATCTTGGAGACTTTCAGGCTGGAAGTAAGTCACTTATCTTGCATATCTCTTACCTATGGTGCATATAGAACAATAATTAATCAACTTCCTATGCAGGTTATCCAGACTCGCATGAAGCATGTTTCAGTTCTTCAAGATTCCTCGCATCTGAGGCAGATTCCAGGACTCCAGCATGGCAACATCAAAAAGGTGGAGATCATCGGCTTCTGCTCTGGGAAGAGCATGGTCGAGCTGACCTGCCATATTCTTGAGAATGCAACATCACTCGAGTGCCTTACATTGGACACAATCTCAGGTGGTATTGGTATTGGCGATGTAGATGCTTATAGGCTGAAAAGACACAAATTCGGTGAATGCTTCAGTGAAGGCAGGAACATGATCGTGGAAGCCCACAAAGCGGTCTTGGCTGTCGAAAGACACGTTATGGTGAAAGTCCCCTCCACGGTCAAGTTAAATGTTATCAAGCCCTGCAGCCGTTGCCATGTTGTTTAACCACGGCGGCCATCCAAAGCTATAGCAACTATCTAGTGTTTAGTTACCAAGGAAAAATAGAACTATCAAGTGTTCAACTGCTGCAAAATTATATGGGCTGTGTTTCTTTCTTGGAAAACACTTGGCTTCCACCGGCGGATTGGACGCGAGCATCCGCCGGCTCGTCCGTATGACACGTGTCTTCAGGGAGCGTTCTTTTTTCTTTCTTTCAGTCAACACGGCCACTACTATGCTCACTGCTCAATCTCCACTACGATGAGTTTCCGTAGCAAAGCCTCTGTTGCAGTAAAAACCGGAACAAGACCTATGTTTCAGAAAAAATAAATTTAC
>LR738713.1:565758447-565807264 GCA_902687465.1 Secale cereale | reverse complement strand
CCTCTAGTAAAAAAAAAAAGAAACGAGATCTCTGTTGCAAAAAAAAAAAACTAAATTGCAACAAGACCTCTCTTGCAAAAAATTCTGCAACATGACTCGTGTTGCAGAAATTTCTCGCAATATGACCTATGTTGCAATGATAAAAGAATGATGCGCAGTCGCTTAATTCGTCGGATCCGTTGCAATTTCTTTTTTGAATCAAGGCCTCTGTTGCCGGAAAATCTGTAACAGAGCTTTCTTTCTTTCTTTCTTTCTTGAAGTAGCAGAACTCTGCAGTTTGTTGTGTGATAGTGCAATCACATATTCTATACTGGGGCACCTTTTCTGTTTGTACTGAAATCGGATGGTAACAAACTTCTGTTTTCCCTGTACCCTGAGGCACATGTTCAGGGAGAGAATCATGCACGCGCTTCTCGTTCCCGCGCTCTAAATCTTCACGCATTTGTCGCCGGAGTCTGAGAGTATTTAGATGCATGAGAAACATAATGCTGCCGCGTTTGTGTCTCTCTCGGCAATGGCGGCTGATCTGCCATCCTCCTCGTGGCATGCTCTGCTGTGCCTCGTGCTCTTCTCGGCCGTCGTCGCGTCGTCGTCGTCCGCGATGGACTGCGACGGCGACGACCGCGCCGCGCTGCTGAGGGTCAAGGCGCAGCTGGGCGACCCCGTGCAGCTCTCGTCCTGGCTCCCGGCCACCAACTGCTGCGCCTGGGAGCCGCCCGCCGTCTTCTGCTCCGCGGCCGGCCGAGTCACGGGGCTGGCGCTCTCCTCCCTCGACGGCGTCCGCGCGCCAGTGCCGCCCGCGCTCGGCGAGCTCCCGGAGCTCGTCATCCTCCAGGTCCAGTCCGTCCGCGGCCTGTCCGGCCGCATCCCGTCCTCCTTCGCCAACCTCACGCGCCTCGAGGACCTCAACATCGCCGGCACCTCCATCTCCGGCCCGGTGCCTGACTTCCTTGCCGGGCTGACGAGCCTCCGCACCCTCGTCATCGCCGACGGTAAGCTGACCGGCCCCATCCCCGGGTGCCTGGGCAGCCTCCCCGGCCTCAGGTACCTGGACCTCAGCGGCAACATGCTCACCGGCGGCATCCCGCCGGGGCTGCTGCACGGGAGCTTCAGGTTCCTGATCCTGACCAACAACCAGCTCACCGGCGAGATACCGAGCGACTGCGGCGACGACGACGTCGACACCCTCGACCTCTCCCATAACCGGCTCGTCGGCGACCCGTCCCCGTTCCTGTTCGGCATCACGAAGCCGGTGGCCAAGGTCGACCTGTCGTGGAACGAGCTCGAGTTCGACATGAGCGACGTCAGCTTCCCGCACCACCTCACGTTCCTGGACCTCAGCCATAACCGGATCACCGGGAGCGTGGCCAAGTCGCTGATGGACGTGAAGCTGGAGCACTTGGACGTCAGCTACAACGGCCTCTGCGGCGAGATCCCGGCGGGGAGGTTCATGTCGGCGCACGGGGCGGAGAGCTACGATCAGAACAGGTGCCTCTGCGGCACGCCTCTGCCTCCCTGCACCGCGGGCATGCTAGGTCGCTAGTCTGTAGAGGTAATTCAGGTTTGTGCATGCATGTTCGTGGGTTAGTTCAACTTACCGTCGGTAAATTGCACGCTCCATAAAACAATTGTGACGAGAGTAGGAGGGTGAGGACTGAGGAGTCGTGTTGGCAGAGCACTGAATCATGAAAGAGGATAACAACACTACGCTTAGGGCATATGGACCCTTAAAATGGACCTTGTATTTGTCCAGGTTGATCCAGTCCGCGGACTGGTTCCGTATGCTACATTTCAAAGGCAATCCGTACAATAATCGAACGATTTTCATGCAAATCGGACGATTTTTATTTAAATCGTACCAAAATCATTATTTTTTGACATATTAATTTTCTTTATCGATTGCGACATATTATTTTCAACTAAATGAAAGTGGACGATACTTTTGTAACATCTAAATGATCGCGATGGGCTGAAAGTGTGTCCCGATCCTATCGGAAAGACAACCTGAGGCGGCTAGGGTTAGGACAGGTGGCTGTCGGCTGCCATGGGCTGAATTGCCTCCTCTGCGGCAGGCGGCACCAGTAGGCGGCCGGAGGTTGATGAGGAGGACCTGATTGTATTTTTAATCTATGATTTGGGGGGCCTCTTTGCACATGTCAAAGACCTATTTCTATTATAGAAATTTTATTTAGATTTTTTTATAGCTGGCATGTGGGCCCATCTATCGTAACGTCCAAGTTAATGGTCCAACCTAACAGAGTTGATTGTCTCAAAAAAAAAAAAACCTAACAGAGTTGACTTCTCCACCACGCAAGCCCTCGCGGGTTGGCCATTCTGTTGTTCGCAATTAATTTCGGCCCAAACGATAACTAGTGCAATTTGTTAGGTCCGCAAAAATTAACACAAAATGGTACTCCCTGCATGGATGATACTTTTTTAACATCTAAATAATCGCAGACCGTGGTGGAGTCCATGTTGCATTTCATGTTTTCCTCATGTCCGACAAGCTCACATGTGATGCTGCAGCGAAAGGGGAATAATATGAGTCGCCTTCCCGGGACCCAAGCAGTGGTGGCGTTCCATGTGCTACTCTTCCTCCCCGGAGTGTGCCATGTCGATGGCGCCGGACGTGGGCGGGCCATCCTATGGCCGTGGCGGCGTAGCCGCTACGCAGCTGGTATCGTTTGCGGTTGCTTGCGCCTACTCTTCGGCCACTTCCGCGTCAATTTCGGCGAATAGGGTGTCCCACCTCCCGCAGGACACACATCCGCCATTGCTCGTGGCGAATCTCGTGGGCATAGCGCATGGACTGGTATAATGCCCGCTGCTCATCCATGAAGCATGTATCCTCTACGGCCATGGTCGCGATGGCATAGTCGCTCACCTGCTCGTGAGCGATTTCCCCTCCAGGAGTTGGTGCTCATCGAGGAGCCGAAAGTTATAGCTTTGGTCCTCTAATGCCTGCTGGAACGCCGACATCGGCATCACTTGTAGCTCTTCCGCCATTGCGACGTCGAAGTGCGCCCGCGCAAGCTCCAAGGTGATGTCGGCATGGATCGGGGAGGGTGGTGGCGCCGACTTGTCGTCGTACACCTCGCCCATCGTTTCGTCCGTGTCATTGCCCTCCGGCGAGCTCGCTGATAAGCCAACCTCTATCCGGCTAGCATGGAGGGCCTGCAAGACGGCCACAATGTCGGTTAACTCCCGTTTCTGTTCTGTCACAAGCCTCTCCCACATCTCTCTAAGGATCATGGCGAAGGGTTGTGTTGTGTTGATCACTCAGGCCGAGAAGGCACCATTTAAATAACGGGTGTCGGCCAGGCCAAACGGATTCCTTGTCCGCCGCGCCAGTTTAATGTCAGCAGGTGGACGAACAGGAGCCAGTTTGACCGTTGGTCAAGTTGTCCAGTCTCGTCCGTTCACTTGTCTTCGGCATTGCAAACAGGCACGAACCTCTACCTCCACCAATGTAGTTGACTAGGATTTGTAACCCTAGGCCCTTGATATGCTATATAAGCCAGGGTCTGTGCTAATCGATAGACAGAATGGAATTCCTTGGTTCATATATGTACTTTATATATCCTTATCATAATATACATGAGTATGAGTGTGGCATTATCTCCATCGCGAGGGAACGAACTTGGGCAAACTTTGTGCATATTTCCCCTCCAACCTAGTCACTATGCCGAGATACCCTACCGTGGGATATACCGCATTCAGCTCCGACATGCAACAACATGCTGCATACGTCGGACATGTGGTGGATGCTTCAAGTGTATCAGCAAACCCAAAAACAATTATGACAATTAAACAATGGCCTACTCCAGTGACATCAAAGAAAGTCTGCAGTTTTCTAGGCTTTGCAGGGTACTACAGAAAGTTTGTCCAAATTTTTGAGATCATAGTAAGACTCCTATTCAACCATACGGATAGAAATCAACCGTTTTTGTGGACTAATGACACCAACCAAGCATTTGAGCTACTTAAGCGACAACTCATCTACACACCTGTTTTGCAACTCCTACACTTCACTAAACCCTTCACCATTGACACTGATGGGTGTGATTGTGTAGTCGGAGTTGTTTGCCATCCGTGCACGAGATGCTTGATGGAGGTCCTTCGAATAGATCCGTGTGAAAACTTGCTTTCAGCTTACTGCCAAAGCCGGCGGTGATGGCGCTATTTTGCGACATTCCCTTCTTGAAGGCATCGCAGAGGAGAGTTTCAAGGTCACTGTCTGCTACCTTCGGGGAAACCCTAGATCAGTTGATCGGAAGACGGCGGCGTTCTTATGGCGTTCCCCCCTTGTGGGCATCGTCCTTGGAGGTGTGCACGGGCTCGAGGGACCAGTGGACCGCATCTTAGGTGGAGCGGTGCTTCATCCTACACATTGATGGCGACGGATCTCGACGGCGTGGCGCAGTGCAGATTCGGCGTCCGATGTGCGAGGATGGACTCGCGCAGGAGGACGACGTTGTCTGCTGTCGATGGCAGAGAGACCTGGCACGATAGATGCAACAGTACAACTCTGAAGATGGATTGGTGGCAGGTGGCTGCGGCGGCCTCATACCCGGCAGGCGTCCGGGTTGAAAAGTGCGCCGGACTGGTGGGTGCCCTATACCCGGCAGGCGTCCTGGTTGGGACCTCAGGTCATATATGTTAGGTTTGGCTGCGAGGTCTGTTTGGTATTAGGCCCAGACTATCAGCATCCCTACATCAACTGCATAGGAGTAGCGGCAGATGTTGCCTAGACGTGGCTTCAGTCTTACTGTTGTATGACTTTGTAAGGTCTTATGTGAATAATTAATAAAGTGGCTGCATGCATCGTCCAGATGCAGAGGCCGGGGGTCGTCCTCCATTTAAAAAAAAATTATGAAAAAGAATGTATGGACATCTTGATGTTTGTCAAACAATGGTGACCATATATCCATGTAGTCTGTAGATGGATTTGTGACTAGGACAGACCAAATAAGCCAATTTCACCTTGATAGTCAATGCTTGTTGACATCGTGGTAGCAAAAAGCATTCACCAAATTGTTCGTCTTACACTACATTTTTTTAACGACTCCTCCAACAACGCATATGATGCTTTGTCCCATCGCACGCCTGCAGAAGTCATGTTATCTGTAGTTCGCGGGGCAAGTTCTGAGTCCAACCTCTACCACAATCTGGAAGACCTGGGCTCCACCTAAGTGCAAATTCTTTGCTTGGTTGATCGTTCAAAACCGAGTGTGGACGGCCGATCGTTTGCAGAGACGGGGATGGCCAAATTGCGTCCTTTGCCCCCTGTGTAAGCAGGTTCAGGAGTCCGCTGCTCATCTCCTATTTCAGTGTAGATTCACCATCTGTATTTGGAATGAGGTCGTCGCTTGGCTAGGCATGCACGGCCACTCACCGATGGCTTGGCGACATGAGGTCTCAGTTCATGCGTGGTGGCTAAAAACGATCGACTCAGGCGGCTACATCAAGAAGGCGATTGTTTCCGTGATGATGCTGGTCTCCTGGGAAATTTGGAAGGAGCGAAACGCTAGAGTCTTCCGCAACACGGCTACCCCGACTTCCGTTGTTGTTGCCAAGATAAAAAAGGAAGCCCATCTTTGGGCGCTGGCTGGAGCCAGACACCTGAGTACTCTAATGTTGCGAGAGTAGTCCTTTTCTTATAGCCGCTTCATGGCTTATGTATGAACCTTCTTCTTAATTAATGAAAACGACAAGTCTTTTGCCTAGTTTCAAAAAAAAAAAAAATTATCTGTAGTATCTGTTTGTGAACCCGTTTGGCTTGAGGATATATCCACCAGTTACACAACAATCCCGCATGCGACAATGATCAATGCTCGGTTGGATCCCATCCTAGTCCCATGAGATGATTCACTATGTAAAATGGCCTACTTTATTTCTGCATCTGCCTCTAGCTCAGCGGCGCCCCTGCTCTACAACAAAGCATCCTCCATGCTTTCCACGACAACACAATGTGCATTTCAGCTTTCCAGTCACATACCGCCGTCCCTTGCCATCGTTTGATTGGTCAAAGATGAAGGAACAACTGCGCTAATATGATAAATCATGTAAAATTTTCCAACAAGCCAAACCGGAACAAGTAAGGTACCTCGGCCTCCTAGAACCAATTCCTCTTCCATACAGTGCCTAGAAGGTCCTAACCATGGACTTCATTGATGGTCTTTCACAATGACGGGTTTAACCGCATTTTGGTGGTCGTCGGTAAGTACACTCGCTATCCGTGCTTTCTTCCTTTGGACCATCCCTTCACAACCGCTAAAGTTGCTCACTCATAGACTGGGGAGAAGAATACAAGTTCATGCTGCAGATCCTAAGCAACACCTACACCGGACGCGTAACATCATGAAAATGCAAGCCTACAAGAAGCACACAGAGCGTACATTCAACATTGGTGACGCCGTCTTCATCAAGCTCCAGCCCTACATTCAAGCATACATTGAAAGGCGCGCCAACAACAAGTTATCGTTCGCTACTTCGGCCCCCTTCAAAAGTCTTCTTAGGGCATGTACAATGGTTCTAGCTTAAGGATGCCACGTAAGATAAATGATGAGGTGGAGGAGAGAGAAATCATAAGAGAAGGCTTGTCTTAGCTTATTTAAGCAAAGACAAGAGATGATATCTTAGCACAATTTGTCTCACCATGTTTTTAGGAATAACTAATTATTGAAGATAAGGCTAAGAGATGACCCATTGTAGACTTGTTTTTTTGTCATCTCTAATTTACATGCAAAACTTAAGATAAGACTATCTTAGCAACCATTGTACATGCCCTTACTACTCGTCAAGAAAAGTCTTTTTCCTCCTCCCTCGCTGGTCCGCCCTGATTCGTATGGCCTTTGGGACATGAAGGTGCGGAGGATCTCTGTCCCCGTTGGCGGGGCGGGGGGGGGGGGTCATTTTATTAGGCTCAACATCTTTGTTGGGGTTGTGTGGCGGTGGTGATGTCCCTAAGTAGGAGTATCATCGGAGGGTGTGTGGAGGTGTGTCTCCATCGGATCTCGCAAGACCCGGTCCGTGTGGTCTTCGCTGGATCTATTTGGATCAAGTTTTCGTTCGTGTGGTACATGTTTGACCTTTCCGATATACGGCTCTCTCCATCGATGATGGTTGCTGCTCTGGTGCGCTGGTCCTTTGGGGCCTGAGCATGATGACTTCCCCACTATCTATTGCAATAAGGCTTTCCCGGCTGCAGTGAGGGAGCGGCGATAACAACGACTCATATTCGACTCGCTCTAGTGCTTGTAGTCATTGTTAGATGGTCCATGGACCTGGTTCTAATATTACGTCTAGTGTTCTCTATACTGCCATAATAGATTAATGAATAAATCAGAAATTTCTCTCACAAAAAAAACTTCACGTATGAGCTCGACCTCCCCCAATGAGTCCAAGGTACACCCGATGTTCCACGTCTCCCATCTGCACAAATTCCCCGCGCCTTGGATGACGGCCACGACGGACCTTCCGGCGCCATCATCCACACCAACGAGGCCGGTTGAAATCTTTGATAAGAGATGGTGTCGCACCCCCACTGGTCAATGTGAGAAAGTCCTGACGAGTTGGTTTGATCCATCCGTTACTGATACCACCTAGGAAGATACTACAAACCTGTCCAAGCGCTATCCGGAGCTCTTGACCTGAGGATAAGTCAACTCTCAAGGACCGGGGGATATCAGGACCCCAGATGTCTCAACAACCCAGAACACGGCTAGCAGCGAAGCAGAAAAATGCTGCCACGACAGCTAAAATTAGTGCCATGGCAGCCACCGGAACAGATCATGAGTAGAGGCACGTCACCACAAGGCTAAACTGGCCGGTGCAGCCAAACCGGAGATACATCAGCTCGGACTGGGTCAACAGCACAAAGGCTCAAGCCAACACGTCACCCGCGAGAGGTGTTTGACACACCGATAGATATTAAGGCTGCGTTTGGAAACCCTCCAGTCCTCGGTCACGGAGCGGAACAGGCGGAGCATCGTTTCAGCCGCTCCACAAATTACAACTGGCTGCCGCTCCGCTCCGGAACGGAGTTGCGGAGCTGGAGGGAGTCCGAACAGTCTCTAAAGTGGGCTCGGGAGAGGAGGTGGATTAGGAGCACTCGGCGACGCAGCCCTCCGAAATCACGACCGGTCCTGTGCCTGCTCGGGATGCGTGTCACTTTTGACAAAAAGATTTGTTACATGTGAATACACGACCGATGTATGTACATGTGCTGCATCATTTAATATAGGTGGGACATCGATCGTATTAAATTTGGCAGCTAAAGTCCACAAACATTGATGAATGGAAGACTTGTGAACGTCGCCTTGATTGTATATTGTACAACAGTGTATGTAGGTAAAAGTTGTTCGTGGGAGAATATTTGTTACCGTGGGAAACTGGTGTCGGGAGTGAAAAAGATGTGAAAGTTCACTGTCGGGAGTAAAAAAAAAGTACACTGTCGCGTCTACAGTCCGTGATAAAAAAGGATATACATAAAGAAGATTTCAAGTCAACAAGATTCGCTTGAACACCATTGGGATTAACACTAATGGAGGCGGTACAAGTTCACAAGCATGTAGCAACCACATCATGTGCTTATTAGAAGGAAAGATAACATATTAGTTGGAAATACTAATCCGGCGCACGCAGACAGAGGATGATCCCCAATTCGTTTACTGAATCTTATTAGACATATCAACTACATTTATAAACATCTGGTTTCCAGGACTAGTTGTGCTAACAGGTGCACATTAGGGTCGAGCATCACGCAGTGTAAGATTCTGAGAAGACAACGGATTCAAGCGATCTTGCAGCATACGAACAACACAGGGACAGTGGCAATTATAATCATCTAAAGATAGGATCGAGCGTAGGGGAAGAGTGGAGCTGAGAATGAAACAACTGGAGCAAGATTCGTGTGGTAAAGAAGATGATTATTTTTATGAGCATGAGGAAGGGGGAAGATGACCGTCTCCGTGAACATCATTATGTCTTTGGGAGGAAGAGAGAGAGAGAGAGAGCTTGCGCATTAAATTCAACCAGGTGGTTGGGGAGTTATGTGAGGGCGGCTCCACCACAGGAACTTTGTGCGGCGGAAGCAGAACCGCGTGGACTTAGTTCTGATATACTGCACAGTGAAAAGCAGATACGATGTGATAAAGCAGTGAATACAGTGCATCTACTATTGTGACGCCCGAAGACCGACGTCCCAGAAGATTCCAGATGTTCCGGGTTGCCCGTGTGTTCTTTGTGCTTGTGTTATTTATTTTTTTGCATTGCATCATGTCATCATGCCATCATGTCATATTTATTTTTGCATCTCAACCTAAATAAATCGTGTGGGCCTTCGGTCCATTTAAATCGAGGGAAGAATGTCTTCTCTTTATAACATATAAAAGCCTCTCAATATTTAGGGAGCTATATTAAAAATATTCCAATTGTTTGGGATCACCGTAACACACTTGCAATATTTCCCCATGTCTTTCACTTCGAGTTTCACCTTCAAAACCTTGCCTATAATTCTTTCCGTTGTTTCGAGGTTCCTCCAAAACCCTCATTCTATTTTATTTAAATTCCTGACATTTTTTGTGAGCCCGGGGAATTTGACCTCTTGCACAGTTTTTCCCCTTACCTTCTCTTTCTTTCCTTTCTCTTTTTCTATTTTGTTCTAAAATGGAAAATGTAGAAGGAGAAGAGAAGAGCAGCTGGCCTCTGGGCTCCCAGCCTTTTTTCCTTCCTAGGCCATGGGCCTCAGCTTCCCACTAGCGGCCCAGTCTCCACTCTAGCGCAGCCGGCCCACTTCTCCAAGGCCGCAGCAGCCCATCCCGCGCAGAACCCTAGCGATCTCCCGACCGCAGCCTCTCATCGCTCCCTCTCTTCCCTCGTGCGCCGCCGGACCTCTCTTCCCCTCGACCGCATCCCCCTCGTCCTCCCGTTTTTCCCCATCGAGCCCTCGATCTCCTTCCTCTGCCCGATCTCCCTCTCCCGTCTTCCTTCCTTCCTCCCTGCGAGCCGCCCCGGCCTCTCGCCTTCTGGCCCCGGCGCCTGCTTCCTCGAGGCCGCACCCCAGCCGGCGAGCAAGGCCGAGCTCCCGCAGCGCCCCAGGCCCGAGCGGTGCCCGTTCTGCTTCGATTCCCCAGCGCCAGTACCTCGAGCGCCCCTTCCTTCCGTGCTCATGGCGCGCCGGCCGTCGTCCTCGCCAGCGCCGCCGCGCCTCTTCTCCAGGTCGCCTCCTCCGCCTACCGCGCGCCTGGCCCGCGACCAGCGCCATCTAGCCTTCGTTTCCCTCCGGTGCAGCGCCCGCCCGGCCAGGAGCTCCCCTGCTGGCCGACCTCGTCCAGTCTCCGGTCCGACGCCGAGGTGCCTTGGTGGCCCGCACCTTCCCTTGCAGCACCACGAGCCCCGCGTCCGGCCACCGGATCCCGCGGCCCTGCCTCGCCGTGCTGCTGCCTGGCCTCGTCGAACCGCTGCTGCCGCCTTTCTGTTGCCTTGTTTTGCCTACAGGAGACCGCAGATTCGACATCTTCGCCTCATGTTCATGTTGACCGGAAGACCTCAAGTACCTCTACTGCCATCTACGAGATCGGCAGGTCCGAAGACCCGTGTACGACTCGAGACCGAGACCCCAAGTACCCCTCCGATGGCATGTACCTCTACGAACGGGAACACCTACACGACTACACGATGACTCGCCAAGTACCACGACATGACGGATGAACATCTACAAATGTGTACCACGACGACCGAGTACATCTACGGCCCGAACGTCTACCGTCGCCCGAACGTCTACCGTCGCCCCGTGTACCTCTACGGCAAGTACCTCGACGACATGTACCACTACGGCTCAAGTTCCTCTCCGATACGTCCAAGTACCACGACACCGACCCGAACATCTACGGCTACGAGCTCCGTGAACGACTACCGTCGCTGTGTACCACTACCGTCGCCGAAGACCCGTGAACAACTACTTCCTCTTCGGCCGTGTACCACTACTTCCTCTACGAACGTGTACCCCGACTCGCGAGAACGCCTTCTTCCTCTACGTCTCGAACCGCCCCGAAACGCACGCTTCAAAGGTATAACAAGACGACCCCGTGGATGACCCGTGAGATGCTTGTTGTGTTGTATGAAATGTTCCCCTTGTGCACCGTGTCCGTTTCGTCCCTTTTGTCATGTTCCTCGGTTGCCTCGTCACCGACTCGTGGGAACCCGGTGACGGGATCAACCCACTTTCATCTCGTTTGACTCGCTCACGCCATCTTTCTTTTGCACCGGTCTCTCAATGAGTTACCGGAACCGAGATGTTGCCATGCTTCATTTTCGGATCGTTGCCGTGGCATCGTTTTCCCTTACACCACGGCGACAATTGCTTCATATCTCTTATGTTAACCTTTTAATAAAAAAATTGCATAAACTTGATCATGTCATCCGCATCATTTAACAACATTATATATATTAATTATTGTTGTTGCTTTAATAATTATTAAACATGCTCATGGGGATTTTCCGGACTTGTTGTTGTTATCTCCGGCCTCATTTAAAATGTCTTAATAGTGTAGTTTCTTTATGTTTCACCTCTTGCCATGCTAAAAACATTTAATCTTGTCTTGTAAATAACGAGAGTCAACTAAATAATAACATGTGGTGTTTCGTCAATATGCAACTCGTTGCATATTGATCTCCACTTAACTTGTAGTATTGTTTGTGCACTTTGCCATGCCATGCATATTAAACCGGACATGCATCATACTTGTTTGTGCATCGTATGCCATGTATATGCTTGTGTGTTTACCGTGTTGTTTCTTTCTTTCCGGTTGTTTCTCTTGTTAGCTTCGGTTTCGTTCCGGAGTTGTGAGGATTCTCTCGTCTGTGTTGCTCCGTCTTCTTCATGGATCCGTTCTTCTCCCTTGTGGAATCCCAGGCAAGATGACCGAACCCCGATAACATTACTATCTTTGCCTATTGCTAGTAGATCCGCTCTATAGTTTTGCCTCGATGCCCATGATCTTCTTGTCAGCCTCCTACTTGTAACCATTGCCATGTTTAACCAACCTACCTATGCAAACCGTTGCTTGGCTAAGTACGCTTCGCTCAGCCCTTCTTATAGCATTGTTAGTTGCAGGTGAAGATTGAAGATGCTTGCTTCATGTTGAAGTTTGGTTGGGTTATATCACACTATATAAATGCTTAAAATGAAATCATCTATATACTGGCAAGGGTGGAAGGCTAAGCCTTTTGCTTGGTGATTTGTTCCACTCATGCCGTTAGGAACCGTATAAACCGGTGTTATGTTCCTTGATTATGCGTTCCTAACACGGTTGGGGTGTATGGGACCCCCTTGATAAACCGCTAAGTGCTAAGTCTTTTCCAGCAAGTCCCAACATTGGTACTATTTGCCTAATAACTAATAAAACTTGCATGTGGACTAGCTATCCCTTTTATTTTAATTCAACCCCCCGGGCCAGTGCTCCACATGAGTGTTGGTCCGAAATGAGCGGACTGCGGGGCCACCTCAAGGAAACTTGAGGTCTGGTAAAAACCCGTAGGATGTCTCATCCGGTCGTGGCCTGAGACGAGATACGCGCGGCTACTATCAGGGTGTCGGCACGCCGGGAGGATTTGCTGGATTAGCCTTACCTTAGTTCGGTTTAACTTGAGCACGGGATTCCGAGGATACTCGGGTCTTCCCACCTATGGAGTTGCGACTCCGCGGATCGTGGGCTTGTGATGGGCCAAGTTGGAACACCCCTGCAGGGTTTGAACTTTCGAAAGCCGTGCCCGCGGTTATGTGGCAGATGGGAGCTTGTTAATTCTGGTTGTAGATAACTTGACACAATGTTTCCAATACACTACCAGCGTGTGTATCGTGACTGTCAATTTCCGAATAGGGATTCGGGAGTTGAACACGGTGGGGTTATGTTTGACCGGCTTTAGCTAGGATCACTTCGTGATCATCTTTCGACCGAGGCACTTCTCTTCTCGCTCTCTATTACGTAAGTTAGTGCTAGTTGCTGCTGCAGACTCTTGTTGTTCCTTCACCTCTCGTTCTTTCTTCAGCCTTGTCCTCACCCAAGGCTTAAATAGTCTTGTTACCCGGGAACGGGATTGCTGAGTCCTCTGTGGCTCACAGTTACTTCACCACACCAGATGCAGGTTCAGGCGAGTTTGATGCAGGAGTGGGTTCAAGTTCTTCACCGGGAGCTCGATGAAGAGCGTGGCCGTTTGCTTGTGACGTTTCGACGTTCAGTAGTGGTTTCTACTAGGATTCGATCTAGGACCTGTGGCTTTATGTTGTTTTGGTATCTTTCTTTTGGTTCTTCACCCGTAGTCGGGTTGTGATGTTTTGAATGATGTTTTGCTTATGTAATGTATTGTGTGAAGTGGCGAGTGTAAGCCAACTATCTCCTTTTGCAATTTAATCCCTTTTTTTACATGAGTCGTGCAAAGATACCAAACTTGAGATCATTCTAGGATGGGCTTATACCTTTAAGTCGTGCCTCGACACGTAGGAGGTATAGTCCCATCCTGGGCATTACAAGTTGGTATTCAGAGCCTTCTCCGACCTAGGAGCCCCCACTGTTTGATCGAATCGTTGACGGTCGAGTCTAGGCACACACTGAAAACTTTTTGAGTCCTATATTATATCGGAGAGTAGGATTTCTTTGCTTCTCATCCCCTTTCTCTCTGGTGAGGACTCCTGACGTCTACTCTTGTCTCTCCTATCTTCAAAATTGCACAATTTTTTTTTTAGGATCCCGCGAGTATTCTGGGATTGTTTCGATGTTCTTGTGACGAGGATATTGTTCTCGATGCCTCCTGTTCCCGGGGAGTTGAGCTTCGAGGTATTGTTGTCACAAGCATATCGCGGCAGTACTAAATACTTAAGACGGCCGACATCGAAAATCTCTCCTATACGGCCAGTGGCAAGATAACCCCGACATCACCCAGTACTGGGGAGGTAGTTCGAGAGTATTGCCATAGCTTGTATAGTGGATGCTTTTCGAAGGTCCGAGGTAAACAGTTTCCGAGAAAGACTGGTTATGTGTTGAAGGATGGATACACCTGGATGTAGGTTTAGAGTTGATTGCGCGGTGCTTCCCGTGTATCCCCAACACCTGATTGCATAACTGGAAACTTTCGGAAATCTATAGGTGGGTTCATCTAGTAGTTCTAGGCATTCTTCCAACGGATGCTCGATATGAAGTTCGGGGTTCTACATTGAGTGAAGTGGTTTTATGGACTTGTTCTGATCGGGAGTTGCATCTTAAAGGGTCCTTGGCTATGCTGATCCGGGGATGACAAAACCCTTTTGTAACACGTTCCATAATCTTACAGCACAAAGATGTCGAACGAAGCTTCTATCTTGTATTTGTTCTATCTGTTCCTTGTCCCTTTTTATTTACCTTTTTGTTTTCCAAGTGGCTTCTCGTCGAGTTGATGTACCTGCGGAATTCATTCGTTCAAGTCTCTGTTCGAATGATATTGTGAAGATTAGGCTGCTACACATCTATCCTTTGTTCTTGTTTTGATTCTGGTATTTGAGTTGCTTCGATGTCAAATGTTGATTCCATACCTTTCTTAATCGGTATTCTCATATTTCTATGGGAGTGCTAATTCTTCTTGACATCAAGATTGTCATGTTAATTCTTTTCAACCGGTGTCCTTTTTGTTCATCCCAAGTTGTCCTTGTTTTTCCCCGCCCTCCCACCCTTCTTCTTCTTGGAGCCAGAAATTCTCAAATGAAGTATCCATTTTATTCATGTGATGTTTCTTCATTCTTTTCCTTCAATGTTCTTATTCCGGTGATTTATCGTGAAGATTCTCAAGAGCTTCAAGTTCATCGTTCTTAATTCTAATATTCTTCCGGTGGATGTAATTCAAGATTTCGGTGTTGATCTTATCCTTTTCCTCTTTCCACAATGCTTTCTTATTCCGGGGCACCAATTAATCATTCTCCTCTTGTTATTCATATCCGGAGTGCTGAAGATTCATAATTCCATTCTTAATCCGTTCAAGCTATTTTGAGATTGCTATCTCATTCAAGCCATTTAATTCAACCGGTGCAATATCTCAAGCAATCTTTTTCAACGGTGATTTCTTTGAGTGGGCCCTAACCCACAGGTCTTTTTCCAGGATCTTACCTGACTCTTATATCTTCTCTGGAGCTATACTCAAATTCTTTTCAAGCGTGACGTAAGAATGATTTCCATCAGTCACATGCCTTCTCCAAGTTTACTTTCAAATTCTTTTTCATCATTGGTTCAATCTTCCAATTCTTCATTCCGGAGTGCTCAACAATTCTTATGGCATTTCTCGTCTTCATTTTCAACATTTGGAGACCGCAGAAGTGTTTCTCTTAAATCTTGGCCCGTTTTCTCAAGATTTTCATGAATTCTTTTCCTTTGTGTTCCTCCGAAGGCCATCATTTCAGAAGATTCTTCGTTCTCAGTTTTCAACTTCGTCCTCCAAATATTCTTCATTGATGTCTCTTCGTTCGTCTCAATATTCTTACGGTGGTTCTTTCAAGTTACTCTTCCGTTGTTATCATTTTTAATTCATTTGTTCTTTTCATAATCCTACCGGTGGTTTGTTGAAGATTTACCCAAGCTTGTGCGAGATCTCTCTTTAATTCTTTCCAACGAGAATAAGTAGTATGCCAAATCCTTTGGTTGTCATCAGTTTAAATTGGTGAAGGAGATGCATGACATAATTCTTATTCTTATTCCTTCAAGGTGATTTAATTCTTTTGTCTGGAGCTTGTTCATCATATCATATCCTTGGTTCTAAGTTCTTCATCTTGTTTTTCCGGAGTTCCAAGTGATTTCAATTATATCATTTCAAAGCTCCATCTAATTCATCGCAGGCCTTGAATCTTATTCTTTCATCTTCCACTTCTCATGCTTTCATTACCGGAGTTCTTCATGGTGGTTCATCATGTTTTAATTCATCCTCGTAGTCTTCATCAAGATTCTTGTTGGAGCTCAAGCATTCTTCATCATACTTTCCAATTGCAATTCTTGCTCCCTTATCTTTTGAGGTGGTATTATGTCATTCTTGTCAATTCCTTTATGTTTCATGATTCACGAGTTGTCAGGAATGAGATATTTAAAACCATCATTTTTCCTTGTTCAAGAGATCTTTCCAACCCTTCAATTTATTCGTTGGAGTTATCTTGGGTTGTATTTCACCTAAAAGTTTTCCCTAAGGATTGTTGCTATTATGGTGCTTATAAATGACCCAAGTTCTTCATTTATCCTCTCCGTGAGATAACCCTTTCGTCTCCTTGTTGATCTCAATCCAATCAATTGTTTAAGTTAGTGGCTGGTTGTCACCTCTTAATTTTGAGATGTTTTCCATAAGCCCACATCAAGCTTATTCATTTCGTTGTTGATTTTCCATCAACTCCGTTCAAACCCTTCTTTGTAAGGAGGATTTCCTAATTCAATTTTGAGAGAAGTTGTCATTTTCTTCTCCGTTCTTTCTTCCCAACGATCTTGCATCTATTCTTTCGTTCTGGAGGTTTTGTGATGTTGCTCTCTCCAAACCATCATATCGTTTTATCGAGATCATATTCTCCCTTGCTTATCATTTTAACCGGAGTATTGTATTCTTCATTCTAGTTCCGTCATCTTTTCTTGTTTTGCCTCTCTTTTCAACCGGAGTGCTGTCTGAATCTTTCTTAACCTTGTGCCATTCTTTTAATTGTTTCGGAGGCAATATGTTGCTGTTTTCATCAAGTTTCATCCCTTCTCCTCAAGTTCTTGTCCAATTCCTTCCATTTTCAGACGGAGTGCTGTCCGAATTCTGTCATTCTTATTCCTTGGCTATACAATTGCAGTTTCATATTCTTTTGGTCCGTGAGCTCTTGTTTCATGTCTTTCAACCTTCAAGGTTCTCGATGTTCCTTGTTCCTCTTTTCTAACGGAGTTTCATATTCGTTCATCTCCGTTGTATTCTTCTTTCATCTTGTTCAACCTCTCAAGGTTCTTTGGTTTCACTCGTCTGTCAAAGAAGCAACTTTGTTTTACCTCTTCCTCTTCCGTTTTTACCCGGTGATATCTCTAGGATCTCGGGTCGAGATCCTCTGTTAGTGTGGGAGAGTTGTGACGCCCGAAGACCGACGTCCCAGAAGATTCCAGATGTTTCGGGTTGCCCGTGTGTTCTTTGTGCTTGTGTTATTTATTTTTTTGCATTGCATCATGTCATCATGCCATCATGTCATATTTATTTTTGCATCTCAACCTAAATAAATCGTGTGGGCCTTCGGTCCATTTAAATCGAGGGAAGAATGTCTTCTCTTTATAACATATAAAAGCCTCTCAATATTTAGGGAGCTATATTAAAAATATTCCAATTGTTTGGGATCACTGTAACACACTTGCAATATTTCCCCATGTCTTTCACTTCGAGTTTCACCTTCAAAACCTTGCCTATAATTCTTTCCGTTGTTTCGAGGTTCCTCCAAAACCCTCATTCTATTTTATTTAAATTCCTGACATTTTTTGTGAGCCCGGGGAATTTGACCTCTTGCACAGTTTTTCCCCTTACCTTCTCTTTCTTTCCTTTCTCTTTTTCTATTTTGTTCTAAAATGGAAAATGTAGAAGGAGAAGAGAAGAGCAGCTGGCCTCTGGGCTCCCAGCCTTTTTTCCTCCCTAGGCCATGGGCCTCAGCTTCCCACCAGCGGCCCAGTCTCCACTCTAGCGCAGCCGGCCCACTTCTCCAAGGCCGCAGCAGCCCATCCCGCGCAGAACCCTAGCGATCTCCCGACCGCAGCCTCTCATCGCTCCCTCTCTTCCCTCGTGCGCCGCCGGACCTCTCTTCCCCTCGACCGCATCCCCCTCGTCCTCCCGTTTTTCCCCATCGAGCCCTCGATCTCCTTCCTCTGCCCGATCTCCCTCTCCCGTCTTCCTTCCTCCCTCCCTGCGAGCCGCCCCGGCCTCTCGCCTTCTGGCCCCGGCGCCTGCTTCCTCGAGGCCGCACCCCAGCCGGCGAGCAAGGCCGAGCTCCCGCAGCGCCCCAGGCCCGAGCGGCGCCCGTTCTGCTTCGATTCCCCAGCGCCAGTACCTCGAGCGCCCCTTCCTTCCGTGCTCATGGCGCGCCGGCCGTCGTCCTCGCCAGCGCCGCCGCGCCTCTTCTCCAGGTCGCCTCCTCCGCCTACCGCGCGCCTGGCCCGCGACCAGCGCCATCTGGCCTCCGTTTCCCTCCGGTGCAGCGCCCGCCCGGCCAGGAGCTCCCCTGCTGGCCGACCTCGTCCAGTCTCCGGTCCGACGCCGAGGTGCCTTGGTGGCCCGCACCTTCCCTTGCAGCACCACGAGCCCCGCGTCCGGCCACCGGATCCCGCGGCCCTGCCTCGCCGTGCTGCTGCCTGGCCTCGTCGAACCGCTGCTGCCGCCTTTCTGTTGCCTTGTTTTGCCTACAGGAGACCGCAGATTCGACATCTTCGCCTCATGTTCATGTTGACCGGAAGACCTCAAGTACCTCTACTGCCATCTACGAGATCGGCAGGTCCGAAGACCCGTGTACGACTCGAGACCGAGACCCCAAGTACCCCTCCGATGGCATGTACCTCTACGAACGGGAACACCTACACGACTACACGATGACTCGCCAAGTACCACGACATGACGGATGAACATCTACAAACGTGTACCACGATGACCGAGTACATCTACGGCCCGAACGTCTACCGTCGCCCGAACGTCTACCGTCGCCCCGTGTACCTCTACGGCAAGTACCTCGACGACATGTACCACTACGGCTCAAGTTCCTCTCCGATACGTCCAAGTACCACGACACCGACCCGAACATCTACGGCTACGAGCTCCGTGAACGACTATCGTCGCTGTGTACCACTACCGTCGCCGAAGACCCGTGAACAACTACTTCCTCTTCGGCCGTGTACCACTACTTCCTCTACGAACGTGTACCCCGACTCGCGAGAACGCCTTCTTCCTCTACGTCTCGAACCGCCCCGAAACGCACGCTTCAAAGGTATAACAAGACGACCCCGTGGATGACCCGTGAGATGCTTGTTGTGTTGTATGAAATGTTCCCCTTGTGCACCGTGTCCGTTTCGTCCCTTTTGTCATGTTCCTCGGTTGCCTCGTCACCGACTCGTGGGAACCCGGTGACGGGATCAACCCACTTTCATCTCGTTTGACTCGCTCACGCCATCTTTCTTTTGCACCGGTCTCTCAACGAGTTACCGGAACCGAGATGTTGCCATGCTTCATTTTCGGATCGTTGCCGTGGCATCGTTTTCCCTTACACCACGGCGACAATTGCTTCATATCTCTTATGTTAACCTTTTAATAAAAAAATTGCATAAACTTGATCATGTCATCCGCATCATTTAACAACATTATATATGTTAATTATTGTTGTTGCTTTAATAATTATTAAACATGCTCATGGGGATTTTCCGGACTTGTTGTTGTTATCTCCGGCCTCATTTAAAATGTCTTAATAGTGTAGTTTCTTTATGTTTCACCTCTTGCCATGCTAAAAACATTTAATCTTGTCTTGTAAATAACGAGAGTCAACTAAATAATAACATGTGGTGTTTCGTCAATATGCAACTCGTTGCATATTGATCTCCACTTAACTTGTAGTATTGTTTGTGCACTTTGCCATGCCATGCATATTAAACCGGACATGCATCATACTTGTTTGTGCATCGTATGCCATGTATATGCTTGTGTGTTTACCGTGTTGTTTCTTTCTTTCCGGTTGTTTCTCTTGTTAGCTTCGGTTTCGTTCCGGAGTTGTGAGGATTCTCTCGGCTGTGTTGCTCCGTCTTCTTCATGGATCCGTTCTTCTCCCTTGTGGAATCCCAGGCAAGATGACCGAACCCCGATAACATTACTATCTTTGCCTATTGCTAGTAGATCCGCTCTATAGTTTTGCCTCGATGCCCATGATCTTCTTGTCAGCCTCCTACTTGTAACCATTGCCATGTTTAACCAACCTACCTATGCAAACCGTTGCTTGGCTAAGTACGCTTCGCTCAGCCCTTCTTATAGCATTGTTAGTTGCAGGTGAAGATTGAAGATGCTTGCTTCATGTTGAAGTTTGGTTGGGTTATATCACACTATATAAATGCTTAAAATGAAATCATCTATATACTGGCAAGGGTGGAAGGCTAAGCCTTTTGCTTGGTGATTTGTTCCACTCATGCCGTTAGGAACCGTATAAACCGGTGTTATGTTCCTTGATTATGCGTTCCTAACACGGTTGGGGTGTATGGGACCCCCTTGATAAACCGCTAAGTGCTAAGTCTTTTCCAGCAAGTCCCAACATTGGTACTATTTGCCTAATAACTAATAAAACTTGCATGTGGACTAGCTATCCCTTTTATTTTAATTCAACCCCCCGGGCCAGTGCTCCACATGAGTGTTGGTCCGAAATGAGCGGACTGCGGGGCCACCTCAAGGAAACTTGAGGTCTGGTAAAAACCCGTAGGATGTCTCATCCGGTCGTGGCCTGAGACGAGATACGCGCGGCTACTATCAGGGTGTCGGCACGCCGGGAGGATTTGCTGGATTAGCCTTACCTTAGTTTGGTTTAACTTGAGCACGGGATTCCGAGGATACTCGGGTCTTCCCACCTATGGAGTTACGACTCCGCGGATCGTGGGCTTGTGATGGGCCAAGTTGGAACACCCCTGCAGGGTTTGAACTTTCGAAAGCCGTGCCCGCGGTTATGTGGCAGATGGGAGCTTGTTAATTCCGGTTGTAGATAACTTGACACAATGTTTCCAATACACTACCAGCGTGTGTATCGTGACTGTCAATTTCCGAATAGGGATTCGGGAGTTGAACACGGTGGGGTTATGTTTGACCGGCTTTAGCTAGGATCACTTCGTGATCATCTTTCGACCGAGGCACTTCTCTTCTCGCTCTCTATTACGTAAGTTAGTGCTAGTTGCTGCTGCAGACTCTTGTTGTTCCTCCACCTCTCGTTCTTTCTTCAGCCTTGTCCTCACCCAAGGCTTAAATAGTCTTGTTACCCGGGAACGGGATTGCTGAGTCCTCTGTGGCTCACAGTTACTTCACCACACCAGATGCAGGTTCAGGCGAGTTTGATGCAGGAGTGGGTTCAAGTTCTTCACCGGGAGCTCGATGAAGAGCGTGGCCGTTTGCTTGTGACGTTTCGACGTTCAGTAGTGGTTTCTACTAGGATTCGATCTAGGACCTGTGGCTTTATGTTGTTTTGGTATCTTTCTTTTGGTTCTTCACCCGTAGTCGGGTTGTGATGTTTTGAATGATGTTTTGCTTATGTAATGTATTGTGTGAAGTGGCGAGTGTAAGCCAACTATCTCCTTTTGCAATTTAATCCCTTTTTTTACATGAGTCGTGCAAAGATACCAAACTTGAGATCATTCTAGGATGGGCTTATACCTTTAAGTCGTGCCTCGACACGTAGGAGGTATAGTCCCATCCTGGGCATTACAACTATAGTTGGTGAGGATCCCAATGCGAATGAATGTGCATGATTCCAGTTAGCGTAGTCGCCGTGTGCTCCTATGCAATTTCGAGGCTCGGGAGGTGGATTAGGAGCACTCGGCGACGCAGCCCTCCGAAATCACGACCGGTCCTCTGCCCGCTCGGGATGCGTGTCACTTTTGACAAAAAGATTTGTTACATGTGAATACACGACCGATGTATGTACATGTGCTGCATCATTTAATATAGGTGGGACATCGATCGTATTAAATTTGGCAGCTAAAGTCCACAAACATTGATGAATGGAAGACTTGTGAACGTCGCCTTGATTGTATATTGTACAACAGTGTATGTAGGTAAAAGTTGTTCGTGGGAGAATGTTTGTTACCGTGGGAAACTGGTGTCGGGAGTGAAAAAGATGTGAAAGTTCACTGTCGGGAGTAAAAAAAGTACACTGTCGCGTCTACAGTCCGTCATAAAAAAGGATATACATAAAGAAGATTTCAAGTCAACAAGATTAGCTTGAACACCATTGGGATTAACACTAATGGAGGCGGTACAAGTTCACAAGCATGTAGCAACCACATCATGTGCTTATTAGAAGGAAATATTGTTGGGGAACGTAGTATTTTAAAATTTTCCTACGATCACGCAAGATCTATCTACCAGATGCATAGCAACGAGAGGGAAGAGTGTGTCTACGTACCCTCGTAGACCGGGAGCGGAAGCGTCAAGTGACGCGGTTGATGTAGTCGAACTTCTTCACGATTCAACCGATCAAGCACCGAACGTACGGCACCTCCGCGTTCAGCACACGTTCAGCTTGATGACGTCCCACGAGCTCTTGATCCAGTTGAGCTTCACGGGAGAGTTTCGTCAGCACGACGGCGTGGTGACGGATATGATGTATTCACCGGCGCAGGGCTTCGCCTAAGCACTGCGACGGTATGACCGAGGTGTGTTTCTGTGGAGGGGGGCACCGCACACGGCTGGAACAATTCAACTTGTGTGTCTTTGGGTGCCCCCCTGCCCCCGTATATAAAGGAGCAAGGGGGGAGGCCGGCCGGCCCTTGTTTGGTGCGGCTAGAGGTGCAATCCTACTAGGAATAGGATTGCAATCCTATTCCTAGTAGGAATCACCAAAGAAGGAAGAGAGGGAAAGGAAAAGAGGGAAAGGTGGCGCCCCCCCAATCCTAGTCCAACTAGGAACCCTAGGTGGGGCGCCGGCCAGCCCTATGGGCTGCCTCTCTCTTTCCCTTAAGGCCCACTATGGACCATCCCCCTTCGTAGGGGGTTCTGGTAACCCCCTCCGGCAATCCCGTTAAATCCGAAACTTTTCCGGAACACTTCCGGTGTCCGAATATAGTCGTCCAATATATCAATCTTTATGTCTCGGATATTCCGAGACTCCTCGTCATGTCCGTGATCTCATCCGGGACTCCGAACTACCTTCGGTACATCAAAACTCATAAACTCATAATACCGATCGTCATCAAACGTTAAGCGTGCGGACCCTACGGGTTCGAGAACTATGTAGACATGACCGAGACTCATCTCCGGTCAATAACCAATAGCGGAACTTGGATGTTCATATTGGCTCCTACATATTCTACGAAGATCTTTTATCGGTCAAAACCGCATAACAACATACGTTGTTCCTTTTGTCATCGGTATGTTACTTGCCCGAGATTCGATCGTCGGTATCTCTATACCTAGTTCAATCTCGTTACTGGCAAGTCTCTTTACTCGTTCCGTAACACATCATCTCGTGACTAACTCATTAGTCTTTTGCTTGCAAGGCTTATTGTGATGTGTGTTACCGAGAGGGCCCAGAGATACCTCTCCGACACTCGGAGTGACAAATCCTAATCTTGATCTATGCCAACACCACGAATACTTTCGGAGACACCTGTAGAGCATCTTTATGATCACCCAGTTACGTTGTGACGTTTGATAGCACACAAGGTGTTCCTACGGTATTCGGGAGTTGCATAATCTCATAGTCATAGGAACATGTATAAGTCATGAAGAAAGCAATAGCAGTAAAACTAAACGATCATAGTGCTATGCTAACGGATGGGTCTTGTCCATCACATCATTCTCCTAATGATGTGATCCCGTTGATTAAATGACAACTCATGTCTATGGTTAGGAAACATAACCATCTTTGATCAATGAGCTAGTCTAGTAGAGGCATACTAGGGACACTCTGTTTTGTATATGTATTCACACATGTACTAAGTTTCCGGTTAATACAATTCTAGCATGAATAATAAACATTTATCATGATATAAGGAAATATAAATAACAACTTTATTATTGCCTCTAGGGCATATTTCCTTCAGTCTCCCACTTGCACTAGAGTCAATAATCTAGCTCACATCGCCATGTGATTTAATACCGATAGTTCACATCGTTATGTGAATAACACCCATAGTTCACATCGCCATGTGACCAACACCCAAAGGGTTTACTAGAGTCAATAATCTAGTTCACATCGCTATGTGATTAATACCTAAGAGTAATAAGGTGTGATCATGTTTTGCTTGTGAGAGAAGTTTAGTCAACGGGTCTGTCACATTCAGATCCGTATGTATTTTGCAAATTTCTATGTCTACAATGCTCTGCATAGAGCTACTCTAGCTAATTGCTCCCACTTTCAATACGCATCCAGATTGATACTTAGAGTCATCTGGATTTTAGTGTCAAAGCTTGCATCGGCGTAACCCTTTACGACGAACTCTTTATCTCCTCCATAATCGAGAAACATTTCCTTAGTCATCCAGTTACTAAGGATAATTTTGACCGCTGTACAGTGATCTACTCCTGGATCACTATTGTACCCCCTTGACAAACTCATGGCAAGGTACACAACATGTTTGGTACACAGCATGGCATACTTTATAGAACCTATGGCTGAGGCATAGGGAATGACTTTCATTCTCTCTATATTTTTCTGCCGTGGTCTGGCTTTGAGTCTTACTCAACTTCACACCTTACAAGTCAGGCAAGAACTCCTTCTTTGACTGATCCATTTTGAACTACTTCAAAATCTTATCAAGGTATGTACTTATCGAAAGTCTTATCAAGCGTCTTGATCTATCTTTATAGATCTTGATGCCCAATATGTAAGCAGCATCACCAAGGTCTTTCTTTGAAAAACTCCTTTCAAACACTCCTTTATGCTTTCCAGAAAATTCTACATCATTTCCGATCGACAATATGTCATTCACATATACTTATCAGAAAGGTTGTAGTGCTCCCACTCACTTCTTGTAAATACAGGCTTCTCCAAAAGTCTGTATAAAACCATATGCTTTGATCACCTCATCAAAGCGTATATTCCAACTCCGAGATGCTTGCACCAGTCCATAGATGGATCGCTGGAGCTTGCATACTTTGTTAGCACCTTTTGGATCGACAAAACCTTCTGGTTGCATCATATACAACTTTTCTTTGAGATATCCATTCAGGAATGCAGTTTTGACATCCATTTGCCATATTTCATAATCATAAAATGCGGCAATTGCTAACATGATTCGGACAGACTTAAGCATCGCTACAGGTGAGAAAGTCTCATCGTAGTCAACTCCTTGAACTTGTCGAAACCTTTTCGCAACAAGTCGAGCTTTGTAAACAGTAACATTACCGTCTGCGTCGGTCTTCCTCTTGAAGATCCATTTATTTTTGATGGCCTGCCGATCATCGGGCAAGTCAACCAAAGTCCATACTTTGTTCTCATACATGGATCCCATCTCAGATTTCATGGCCTCAAGCCATTTTGCGGAATCTGGGCTCATCATCGCTTCCTCATAGTTCGTAGGTTCATCATGGTCTAGTAACATGATTTCCAGAACTGGGTTCCCGTACCACTCTGATGCGGAACGAACTCTGGTTGATCTACGAAGTTCAGTAGAAACTTGATCTGAAGTTTCATGATCATCATCATTAGCTTCCTCACTAATTGGTGTAGGAATCACTGGAACTAGTTTCTGTGATGTTCCACTTTCCAATTCGGGAGAAGGTACAATTACCTCATCAAGTTCTACTTTCCTCCCACTCACTTCTTTCGAGAGAAACTCCTTCTCTAGAAAGGATCCACTCTTAGCAACAAAGACCTTGCCTTCGGATCTGTGATAGAAGGTGTACCCAACAGTTTCTTTTGGGTATCCTATGAAGACCCATTTCTCCGACTTGGGTTCGAGCTTATCAGGTTGAAGCTTTTTCACATAAGCATCGCAGCCCCAAACTTTAAGAAACGACAACTTTGGTTTCTTGCCAAACCATAGTTCATAAGGTGTCGTATCAACGGATTTAGATGGTGCCCTATTTAACGTGAATGCAGTTGTCTCTAAAGCATAACCCCAAAACGATAGTGGTAAATCGGTAAGAGACATCATCGATCGCACCATATCTAATAAAGTACGGTTATGACGTTCAGACACACCATTACACTATGGTGTTCCGGGTGGCGTGAGTTGTGAAACTATTCCACGTTGTTTCAAATAAAGACCAAACTCGTAACTCAAATATTCTCCTCCACGATCAGATCGTAGAAACTTTATTTTCTTGTTACGATGATTCTCTACTTCACTCTGAAATTCTTTGAACTTTTCAAAAGTTTCAGACTTGTGCTTCATTAAGTAGATATACCCATATCTGCTCAAATCATCAGTGAAGGTCAGAAAATAACGATACCCGCCGCGTGCTTCAACACTCATTGGTCCACATACATCAGTATGTATGATTTCCAACAAATCTGTTGCTCGCTCCATGGTTCCGGAGAACGGAGTTTTAGTCATCTTGCCCATGAAGCATGGTTCGCAAGCACCAAGTGATTCATAATCAAGTGATTCCAAAAGTCCATCATTATGGAGTTTCTTCATGCGTTTTACACCAATATGACCTAAACGGCAGTGCCACAAATAAGTTGCACTATCATTATTAACCTTGCATCTTTTGGCTTCAATATTATGAATATGTGTATCACACGATCGAGATCCAACAAACTATTTTCATTGGCTGTATGACCATAGAAGGTTTTATTCATGTAAACAGAACAACAATTATTCTCTAACTTACATGAATAACCGTATTGCAATAAACATGATCAAATCACATTCATGCTCAACACAAACACCAAATAACACTTATTTAGGTTCAACACTAATCCCGAAAGTATAGGGAGTGTGCGATGATGATCATATCAATCTTGGAACTGCTTCCAATACACATCGTCACTTCATCCTTTAACTAGTTTATGTTCATTATGCAACTCCCACTTCGAGTTACTACTCTTTAGCAACTGAACCAGTATCAAATACCGAGGGGTTGCTATGAACACTAGTAAATACACATAAATAATCTGTATATCAAATATACCTTTGTTCACTTTGCCATCCTTCTTATCCGCCGAGTATCTAGGGCAGTTCCACTTCCGGTGACCATTTCCTTTGCAGTAGAAGCACTCAGTTTCAGGCTTGGCTCCAAACTTGGGTTTCTTCGTGGAAGTAGCAACTGTCTTGCTATTCTTCTTGAAGTTCCCCTTCTTTCCCTTGCCCTTTTTCTTGAAACTAGTGGTCTTGTTAACCATCAACACTTGATGCTCCTTCTTGATTTCTACCTCCGCAGCCTTGAGCATGGCGAAGAGCTCGGGAATTGTCTTTTGCATCCCTTGCATATTATAGTTCATCACAAAGCCTTTATAGCTTGGTGGCAGTGATTGAAGAACTCTATCAATAACACTATCCTCGTCAACTTTGCAACCAAGTTGAGTCATATGATTGTAGTACCCAGACATTCTGAGCAAGTGTTCACTGATAGAACTATTCTCCTCCATTTTGCAGCTGTAGAATTTATTGGAAATCTCATATTTCTAAATCCGGGCATTTGCTTGAAATATTAACTTCAACTCCTGGAACATCTCATATGGTCCATGACGTTCAAAACGTCGTTGAAGTCCCGGTTCTAAGCCGTAAAGCATGGCACACTGAACTATCGTGTAGTCATCAGACCGCGACTGCCAAACGTTCAAAGCGTCTACATTAGCGGGAGGGGGCTTGTCACCTAGCGGTGCTTCAAGGACATAATTCTTCTGTGCAGCAATGAGGATAATCCTCAGGTTACGGACCCAGTCCGTGTAATTGCTACCATCATCTTTCAACTTAGCTTTCTCTAGGAATGCATTAAAATTCAAAGGAACGGTAGCACGGGCCATTGATATACAACAACATAGATATGCAAAAACTATCAGGACTAAGTTCATGATAAGTTAAAGTTCAATTTAATCATATTAATTAAAGAACTCCCACTTAGATAGACATCCCTCCGGTCATCTAAATGATCACGTGATCCAAATCAACTAAACCATGTCCGATCATCACGTGAGATGGAGTAGTTTCAATGGTGAACATCTTATGTTGATCATATCTACTATATGATTCACGCTCGACCTTTCGGTCTCCAGTGTTCCGAGGCCATATCTGCATATGCTAGGCTCGTCAAGTTTAACCCGAGTATTCTGCGTGTGCAAAACTGGCTTACACCCGTTGTATTTGAACGTAGAGCTTATCACACCCGATCATCACGTGGTGTCTCGACACGACGAACTTTCGCAACGGTGCATACTCAGGGAGAACACTTATACCTTGAAATTTAGTAAGGGATCATCTTATAATGCTACCGTCGTTCTAAGCAAAATAAGAAGCATAATAAGATAAACATTACATGCAATCAAAATATGTGACATGATATGGCCATCATCATCTTGTGCTTTTGATCTCCATCTCCAAAGCACCGTCATGATCACCTTCGTCACCGGCGCGACACCTTGATCTCCATCGTAGCATCGTTGTCGTCTCGCCAACTATTGCTTCTACGACTATCGCTACCGCTTAGTGATAAAGTAAAGCAATTACATGGCGATTGCATTTCATACAATAAAGCGACAACCATATGGCTCCTGCCAGTTGCCGATAATTTTACAAAACATGATCATCTCATACAAAACCGTATAACTCATCATGTCTTGACCATATCACATCACAACATGCCCTGCAAAAATAAGTTAGACGTCCTCTACTTTGTTGTTGCATGTTTTACGTGGCTGCTACGGGCTTAGCAAGAACCGTTCTTACCTACGCATACAAAACCACAACGATGTTTCGTCAAGTATGTGCTGTTTTAACCTTCACAAGGACCGGGCGTAGCCACACTTGATTCAGCTAAAGTGAGAGAGACAGACACCCGCCAGTCACCTTTAAGCAACGAGTGCTCGTAACGGTGAAACCAGTCTCGCGTAAACGTACGCGTAATGTCGGTCCGGGCCGCTTCATCTCACAATACCGCCGAAGCAAAGTATGACATGCTGGTAAGCAGTATGACTAGTATCGCCCACAACTCATTGTGTTCTACTCGTGCATATCATCTACGCATAGACCTGGCTCATGATGCCACTGTTGGGGAACGTAGTATTTTAAAATTTTCCTACGATCACGCAAGATCTATCTACCAGATGCATAGCAACGAGAGGGAAGAGTGTGTCTACGTACCCTCGTAGACCGGGAGCGGAAGCGTCAAGTGACGCGGTTGATGTAGTCAAACTTCTTCACGATTCAACCGATCAAGCACCGAACGTACGGCACCTCAGCGTTCAGCACACGTTCAGCTTGATGACGTCCCACGAGTTCTTGATCCAGTTGAGCTTCACGGGAGAGTTTCGTCAGCACGACGGCGTGGTGACGGATATGATGTATTCACCGGCGCAGGGCTTCGCCTAAGCACTGCGACGGTATGACCGAGGTGTGTTTCTGTGGAGGGTGGCACCGCACACGACTGGAACAATTCAACTTGTGTGTCTTTGGGTGCCCCCCTGCCCCCGTATATAAAGGAGCAAGGGGGGAGGCCGGCCGGCCCTTGTTTGGTGCGGCTAGAGGTGCAATCCTACTAGGAATAGGATTGCAATCCTATTCCTAGTAGGAATCACCAAAGAAGGAAGAGAGGGAAAGGAAAAGAGGGAGAGGTGGCGCCCCCCCAATCCTAGTCCAACTAGGAACCCTAGGTGGGGCGCCGGCCAGCCCTATGGGCTGCCTCTCTCTTTCCCTTAAGGCCCACTATGGACCATCCCCCTTCGTAGGGGGTTCTGGTAACCCCCTCCGGCAATCCCGTTAAATCCGAAACTTTTCCGGAACACTTCCGGTGTCCGAATATAGTCGTCCAATATATCAATCTTTATGTCTCGGATATTCCGAGACTCCTCGTCATGTCCGTGATCTCATCCGGGACTCCGAACTACCTTCGGTACATCAAAACTCATAAACTCATAATACCGATCGTCATCAAACATTAAGCGTGCGGACCCTACGGGTTCGAGAACTATGTAGACATGACCGAGACTCATCTCCGGTCAATAACCAATAGCGGAACCTGGATGTTCATGTTGGCTCCTACATATTCTACGAAGATCTTTTATCGGTCAAAACCGCATAACAACATACGTTGTTCCTTTTGTCATCGGTATGTTACTTGCCCGAGATTCGATCGTCGGCATCTCTATACCTAGTTCAATCTCGTTACTGGCAAGTCTCTTTACTCGTTCCGTAACACATCATCTCGTGACTAACTCATTAGTCTTTTGCTTGCAAGGCTTATTGTGATGTGTGTTACCGAGAGGGCCCAGAGATACTGAAAGTGCAACTAATCCCCGGGTGGTTTTGGTAATTAATAACAACATATATATCATTGAACTAATAGTTGCTTGAGAATCATTTCAGAGAAGTTCAGTGATATGGGTATGGCAATGTCTGAAGAAGTGGACCCCTCAAAATGCTAAGGCAAGCATTGGCAAAAGCTCAAGACTCCATTTTTGGTTTAGTGATCAAAGATCACATTGTGTCCATAGGAAAAGCCAATACTATTAAAAGGGGATGAGGTTGTGTTGATGATCTGGTTGCTCAAGTGCTTAGTGATATATCTCCTTCAACTATCAGCAACTTTCACTACTATACACACTCATAAGTAATCTCGGACAAACCGATTGTTCCAACTCAGTCCCACCGAGATGAACCACCTCAGCCATAAGCCAAACCCTAGAAAAATCGGTCAATCCGAGTTTGAGTTCGGTCTCACCGAAATACGGGCTGCCAACCTTCTGTAACCGTTTGACATCATTTCGGAATATCCGAGTTGATTATTTCGGTCTCACCGAAACTGGCAAGTTCCTATCTTTGATCAAATCGGACAAACCGAGATGGTATTTTCGGTCCCACCGAAAACCCCAACGTTCACTATATTTGAACTTTCGGTCTGACCGAGTTTCCACTTCGGTCTCACCGAGATTGCTCAATTATGTGTGTAACGGTTGGATTTTGTGTGGAGGCTATATATACCCCTCCACCCCCTCTTCATTCGTGGAGAGAGCCATCAGAAAGTACTACCACTCCTACCTTACACTTTCTGAGAAGAGAACTACCTACCCTTGTGTTGAGATCAAGTTGCTCCATTCCTACCATATGAAACTTGATTTCTAACCTTCCCAAGTTGCTTTCCACTCAATCCTTTCTTCCACCAAAGCCAAATCAGTGAGGAGAGTTGAGTGTTGGGGAGATTATCATTTGAAGCACAAGAGCAAGGAGTTCATCATCATCTACAACATCTATTACCTTTTGAAGGGTGGTGCCTCCTAGATTGGTTAGGTGTCGCTTGGGAGCCTCCGTCATCGAGATGTGGAGTTGAACCAAGAAGTTTGTAAGGGCAAGGAGATCGCCTACTTCGTGAAGATCTACCCCGAGTAAGGCTAGCCCTCCGTGGGCGTAGGCCATGATGGAATAGACAAGGTTGCTTCTTCGTGGACCCTTCGTGGGTGGAGCCCTCCGTGGACTCGCGCAGCCGTTACCCTCCGTGGGTTGAAGTCTCCATCAACGTGGACGTACGATAGCACCACCTATCGGAACCACGGGAAAAATCATTGCGTCTCCAAATTGCGTTTGATCTTCTCCATCTCTCTTTACTACATGTGCAATTTACTTTCCGCTGCTTATACTCTAGAATTGCATGTGTAGGGTGATACTTGTCTTGATCATAATTGTGAAACTGCCAAAAAACTGTTCATGATCAAAAGACAGAATTTTTATACATACAAGTAGTCTAATCACCCCCCCTCTAGACATACTTTCGATCCTACAAGTGGTATCAGAGCTTTGGTCTCCATTGTTTTGGTTTCCATTGCATTGGACTCCATAAGCTTGGTTTCACAACCTAGGAGACTATGGCGTCTAGTGAGGGTAATTATCGTAGAGGTCCTTACTTTGATGGTACAAATTTTGCTAGTTGGAAGCATAAAATGAAAATGCATATTCTTGGTCATAACCCAGCCGCATGGGGCATTATTTGTGTTGGTATGCAAGGTGAATTCTTCGAGGAAGGAAAAGTTCCGGATCGCGAAGCTACACCGGAAGAGTTGCGGATGTTGCAAAACAATGCTCAAGCTTGTGACATTCTCTTCAATGCTTTGTGTCCCGAGGAGTTCAACAAAATCAGCCGTCTTGAGAATGCTAAAGAGATTTGGGATACTTTGGTTGAAATGCACGAAGGTACCGAGTCTGTGAAGGAATCAAAGCTAGATATTCTTCAAGGTCAACTTGACAAGTTCAAGATGAAGGATGGTGAAGGAGTCGCTGAAATGTACTCTAGGCTTGCTCTCATCACAAACAAGATTGCCGGCTTAGGAAGCGAAGAAATGACCGACCGATTCATCATTAAGAAGATTCTTAGAGCTTTGGATGGAAAGTATGACACCGTGTGCACTTTGATCCAAATGATGCCAAACTACAAGACTCTCAAGCCAACTGAAGTCATTGGAAGAATTGTTGCTCATGAGATGACACTTAAGGATAAGGAAGAGCTTCACAACAAGTCAAGTGGTGCTTACAAAGCTACAAGTGATGCTCCCACAACCTCAGGTGACAAGTTAATTTCCAATGAAGAGATAAGCCTAATGGTTAAGAACTTCAACAAGTTCTACAAGAATAGAGGCAAAGAAAGAAGCTCAAAGTCTAGATCATATGATGAAAAGAGATCTTCTAGCCGTGATCGAAACTGCTATAATTGTGAAAGACCCGGACACTTCTCAAATGAGTGTACGGCTCCCCACAAGAGAAGAGAAGAATCTCCAAGAAGAAGATCAAGAGATGAGTCACCTCGGAAAGAGAGAAGGAGTAGAGATGATCGTTATGAACGAAGACCCTCTCGGAGAAGCAAGGATTCGGAGAGGAAAGACAAGTCATCAAGGAGCTACACAATAAGAAGACATCAAGCTCATGTAGGTGAATGGGTCTCCGGCTCCGACTCCGACAATCAATCCGATGGAAGCTATCACTCCGACTCCGACTACAGTCAAGATGAAGGTGTTGCCGGTCTTGCTCTCGTATCCTCCAACTCCAACTCCTACGACTTATTTGATTCACCAAATGAGGGAATTGGAAGATGCTTCATGGCTAAAGGCCCCAAGGTAACACACCCTGAATTCATTGACTTTGATAGTGATGAGGATGACTTGCTTGGTGAAGATGAGCTCTTGCATGATAAATCTAGTGAGCTTAGTAACGATGAAAATGCTAGTAGTCTTTATAGTAGAGAAGAGTCGAATGACAATGCTATGAAGGAGGTTGAGCGTCTAACTAAAGAACTAAACACTCTTAAGTTAGCTCATGAAACAACTCAAGAAGATCATAGAGAGCTCCTAAGATCTCATGAGAAGCTACGCTTCGAGAAGCTCACTCTAGAGCAAGAACATGAGTTTCTAAAAGCGATCAATGACGATCTTCGAAAGAAGAGTTCTTCATATCTTGCCAAACGACTTCTCTTGTCTAATTTCTTGCCACCTATTAAGACTAAGCATGACAAGCATAAGAAAAAATCTTCCTCTAGTAGTAACAATAACCATGTTAAATCTAATATTGTTGCTTCTAGTAGTTCTCTTGATTCCACTAACAATGTTTCAAGCCAAGTTACACTTGAGCAAGAAAATAGCTTATTGAAGGAAATCATAGAGAAAGGTGTCTACAAGAGTCTTGCCGGAAGCAAGAACTTTGAGGAAATTGTTCGCAAACAAGGAAGGCACCGGAAGAATCAAGGAATTGGTTTTGAGCGAAAGTTCAACGCCGAAGGTGTTGAGTGGGAAGAAGGTCAATACCCTACTCCACAGTTTGTTTCTCAAAAGGAGAAGTATGATCCTACTTCTTCCAATGTGGAACAAGCTCAAGATGACCTTCCACCACAAGACCACAAGCTAAAAGCCAAGGACAAGCTTCAAGAGGAGATTGATGCATTCATTGAAGCACCTCAAGCCATGGTCAAGTGGGTTCCCAAGGACACGTCAAGTTCTACTTCGACAAGCTCAACTACAACCCCAAGGATTCCCATCAAGATGATGTGGATCCCGAAGAAGAAGAACTAGAAGGTTCTTGAGGGTGACTCCGCCAACATACTTCACTCACATTCATTTTTGGCAAAGAACTTGTGCAATCAACTTCCACATCATGCACTAGTTCATGGAGTCACAAACCCCCTTGTTGGTAAGTCAAGGGACAAGGTAATCATTGCTTTCATGGACATCATCTATTGTGAACTTCAATCTATGTCTATGGATATCCTTGTTTGTTCCTTGTGGGACTAACCCATGTAGGTATTGAAAGTGCCCTAATCCAAAGGATAGCTCCCAACTCTTGATGATCTACATCAACATTGAGCATCCACATCTTCAACATCTACATGAAGTCTTCTACGACAACCCAAGGTTAGTTTGACCCTTTAAAAGGGGTTCTCACATCTAGGGGGAGCTTTGCTCTAAAAATTGAGCTAAAGCATCTCCAAATGATGTGAACACATCAATGCTTTATGTAAAAGTGGTAACCCCACTTGTGCTTAAACGATGAGTATGACCTATGATCAAATGTTCTCATTTGGCTCCTAAGTCAAAATACTCATATATAGATGACCTAGTCATCGACAAATTGTGTGCTAGTAGCTAGAGTTTTGGTTGTGCATGTTTGACACATATTTCATTTGCTATCTTATTGTGTGAGCATGTTGAATGCATGATTTTATCCATTCGAGGACATCCATTTGTTGTTTTGATTGTTTTGATTTTCTGGCCAAATGGATGGACAAGAATGCCTAAGCACCTTCCCTAGCTATCTATGCTTTCTTGTCTCAAATTCTATTCATGCTTACATCACAAACTTTGAACAAGTCATTTTCGGACTCTCCGAGTGAGGAGCACTCGGAGCCACCGATCCGTCTAAGGTTGACTTCCAAAACCTTCTAAGTCAATTTCGGACAGACCAACTTCTCCCACTCGGTCCAACCGAAATGCTTAGACTGATCTAGGTTTCATCTCGGTGAAACCGAGTTCTAAATCTCGGCGTGACCGATATGCGTAACTGCATAGCAGTTATCCATCTCGGTGTCACTGAGTTTTTCAACTCGGTCCCACCGACAGCAAGGGGATATAAATACTGAGGGCAGCGCGCGATTTTTCCTTCAAACGTTTTCGCCCCCAAGTCCCCTGCTGCCGTCGCCCTGATCTCCGGATCGTCGCCGTCGTCGCCTGTGCGCCCTCGCCGCAGGTCTCCGCCGCCGTCAACGGTTTTCTCCTCCGCGCCGTTGCCGCCGTAGAGGGACTCCACCAAGTTAGGGTGAGTCTCGATCCCTCTCGTGCTCCCCATCTGATTCATTGCACGATTGGTTAGCCCTGCATCTGGCCACGTTTGAAAAATTCCTTAACACCAGATCGGTTCTAGTTTCGAGCAAAATTCTTAGGTTTAGGTTTCCACGGAACACATCTCGGTGAAACCGGTTTTAAATTCTCGGTGTGACCGATTCGGCCTCTGGCCATTGCACTGCACTTTCGGTCTAACCGAGTTGTGCAAATCGGTGTGACCGAAGCTCAGTTTTAGTGAAAACCTAGAGTATCGGCAAGACCGAAACCCATTTCGGTCCAACCGAAAGTGGTGTGTAAGTTTCTGTTATACACTTCGGATTCACCGAAACTGAAAATTGGTTTGACCGAAATGCATTCTGTGAAAACTTAAAACTAAGATTTGAACTCATTTTTTTTGCAAAAACCTCTGCAGTTTGTGATAACTCTTCTACTCTGCCTATACCTTATCTATTCACAGGTTGTCAGCCATGTCAGATGCCAGTGACAGCCAGAACAGGTCAGAATCACCTTTTGCAGAGATTCCTGAGGCAGATACTAGTCCTGAGGCTAGTAGTCCTAGTGATGATGGTGAGAGGAGTACACCTAGTGGTTTGCCTCCTGCAGCCACCAGAACCAGAAAGCAGAAAAATTCTGATGATGAGGACTCTGACTTCATTGCTGAGGAAGTAACCTCCAAGCCCAAGAGAAAGGTTGTTGCCAAAGAGCAACAAGGGCATCAGTCAAAGAAAGGCACCAGCAAGGTCAAGCAATCAGCTGTTGCCAAGAAGCTGAACTTGGAAGAGCCAGCCCCAAGTAAAGTGAAGAAAACTTCCAAGAGGAAGAGGGTAGTGTATGCTGAACCTGATACAGAAGCAGCAGTTGAGGAAGAAGAAGAAGAAGCACCCCAGCCTGCTCCTCAGAAGCAGAAACTCATGGGTGATGCAATTAGGGCTCAAGCCACTTCTAAGCCCAAGAAGCCTGCTCAAGCCAAGGCAGCTCCAGCAAAGCCTTCTGCCAAGCCCAAGAGGACTACCAGGAACATTCCAGCATCTGAGAAGAACAAGGGTGATGTGCCACCGTCTGAGTCTGATGAGGAAGGACATGTGTTGCTGAAGCTCCGTCCAAAATTGCCACTCCACAACGATGCTCATCCTCAAGCCGAGGATATGAAGGCAAGGAAAGATAGAGGTCTCAGGCTATGGAGACAATCTGATCCATATGCCGTGAGGAGAAGGACTGCTGTGGACCCCAGATTCCACACCAAAGAGCAGCAGGACTTCTATGAGACTGTGCTGATGGACAAGAAGCCTATTGTTGCAGATACCAGATACGTTGACTGGGAGTACATTGACAGTGAAGAGCACCGAGACTTCTTTCCCCATGTGCATGAGAGCTTCACTGCATGTGGAGTTGATGAGTTCGTGGGTCAGAAACTGACAGATTGGAACGATGAGATGATTATGCAGTTCTATGCCACAGCCCACTTCTATGAAGAATGGGCAGAACTTCTGAATGCTCCAGTGCAAAGAGAGGACGACATTGATGTCTATGGGATTCCCAAGAAGAACCATGATTCCATGAAGAACATGTACAAGGAGATCCCCGCAACAGATTTGGAAGGGTGGAAGCTTGGCTCAGTGTACTATCTCCAGGCAGGTCTAACTACCACTAACACTATTCTGAGGCATACCTTGATGCCCAAGTCTGGAGACCATCGCATGATCCGAGGCTATTCTATCAACATGCTGCATATACTCGATGAGAAGGCACCTTTCAAGGTGATGGACTTAATGGTAGAGACCATTAAGAGGACTGCAGCTGACCAGAAAAGGTCATGTGGATTTGCCCCACAGATTCAGATGCTTATCAATGCCAAGTTTGGCACGGGCAAATTCATGTTGGATAGGAAGCACTTACCACTGCAGCCAGAGCATGAAGATAACGTTGTTGTGATGGACGAGGAGGATCCAACTTCGGTTGAAGGTCAAGCCAAGATTGAAGCTGCTAGGAAAGCCAAAGCTGACAAAGAGGCAGCAGCAGCAGCAGCTAAACCAAAGAGCTTCGGAGAGCAGATTCTTGAAGCTACCCAGAGGATTGAACAACGCCTGGCCAGCATTGAACAATCTCAGGAAAGCTTGGAAAGGATTGTTGACGACAAGATCCACGCTCTGGACGTGAAGCTGACTGAACTTCAGGTGACCGTCAACAAGCTTGAGGCAGACATGGAGGAAGCTAGGCAGGACAGAGCAGAGCTCATGCAGGATGACCTAGTCCAGGACTCTCATCGCCAGACTGTTCCGGTTCCCAGAGGATCCCGATCAGCTGCTATTCAAGTGACTGACTCCAGGACTACCACTTCAGCACCTCCTACAGCTCCAGCAGTCACTCCAGCCACAGCTCCAGCATCCACTCCTCCAGCGCAGACATCAGCTGAAGTCTTCGCCGATGCCGTCATTTCTACTCCGACATCTACCCAGACAGGAGCCGCCAGCAGAGCCCACAGTGACGTTTAGCTCTATGCTTTTTCGAACTTTTTGGTAACTTGTTGCCAAAGGGGGAGAAATTGTATAGATCATAGGGCTTCAAGAGAGAGAGTGCTCTTTCGTTCTTTTGCCGGTTTTCTTTGAGATACATTTGGTTCTTTTGGTTCTTGAAACTTTCAGTGTGCTTGATACTACGTTTGATGCTACCTTAATGAGTGCTTAGTCATACTATGCTTTAATGTGTGCTTAATGCTTATCATATGCTATTCCTATCTTGTATGGCTATTTACTCTTGTCTTGGTGATTGGGTGCATGTTATTCATTCTTATCATTTTGTGCGCTCCACCAAGATGTATGTGACATGGAAGAGTGACCCATGATCCTAATTGATTGTGCATTTGCATTCAAACGCAAATTTTAAATAATGCACAAATTTAGGGGGAGCTCTTGCTTATCACATACTTCTCAAAGCGACGATATTATTCATTGATTATATCCTTTGTCGAAGCTTTGATCTATATGTTGTCATCAATTACCAAAAAGGGGGAGATTGAAAGTGCAACTAATCCCCGGGTGGTTTTGGTAATTAATAACAACATATATATCATTGAACTAATAGTTGCTTGAGAATCATTTCAGAGAAGTTCAGTGATATGGGTATGGCAATGTCTGAAGAAGTGGACCCCTCAAAATGCTAAGGCAAGCATTGGCAAAAGCTCAAGACTCCATTTTTGGTTTAGTGATCAAAGATCACATTGAGTCCATAGGAAAAGCCAATACTATTAAAAGGGGATGAGGTTGTGTTGATGATCTGGTTGCTCAAGTGCTTAGTGATATATCTCCTTCAACTATCAGCAACTTTCACTACTATACACACTCATAAGTAATCTCGGACAAACCGATTCTTCCAACTCAGTCCCACCGAGATGAACCACCTCAGCCATAAGCCAAACCCTAGAAAAATCGGTCAATCCAAGTTTGAGTTCGGTCTCACCGAAATACGGGCTGCCAACCTTCTGTAACCGTTTGACATCATTTCGGAATATCCGAGTTGATTATTTCGGTCTCACCGAAACTGGCAAGTTCCTATCTTTGATCAAATCGGACAAACCGAGATGGTATTTTCGGTCCCACCGAAAACCCCAACGTTCACTATATTTGAACTTTCGGTCTGACCGAGTTTCCACTTCGGTCTCACCGAGATTGCTCAATTATGTGTGTAACGGTTGGATTTTGTGTGGAGGCTATATATACCCCTCCACCCCCTCTTCATTCGTGGAGAGAGCCATCAGAAAGTACTACCACTCCTACCTTACACTTTCTGAGAAGAGAACTACCTACCCTTGTGTTGAGATCAAGTTGCTCCATTCCTACCATATGAAACTTGATTTCTAACCTTCCCAAGTTGCTTTCCACTCAATCCTTTCTTCCACCAAAGCCAAATCAGTGAGGAGAGTTGAGTGTTGGGGAGATTATCATTTGAAGCACAAGAGCAAGGAGTTCATCATCATCTACAACATCTATTACCTTTTGGAGGGTGGTGCCTCCTAGATTGGTTAGGTGTCGCTTGGGAGCCTCCGTCATCGAGATGTGGAGTTGAACCAAGAAGTTTGTAAGGGCAAGGAGATCGCCTACTTCGTGAAGATCTACCCCGAGTAAGGCTAGCCCTCCGTGGGCGTAGGCCATGATGGAATAGACAAGGTTGCTTCTTCGTGGACCCTTCGTGGGTGGAGCCCACCGTGGACTCGCGCAGCCGTTACCCTCCGTGGGTTGAAGTCTCCATCAACGTGGACGTACGATAGCACCACCTATCGGAACCACGGGAAAAATCATTGCGTCTCCAAATTGCGTTTGATCTTCTCCACCTCTCTTTACTACATGTGCAATTTACTTTCCGCTGCTTATACTCTAGAATTGCATGTGTAGGGTGATACTTGTCTTGATCATAATTGTGAAACTGCCAAAAAACTGTTCATGATCAAAAGGCAGAATTTTTATACATACAAGTAGTCTAATCACCCCCCCTCTAGACATACTTTCGATCCTACAAGTGGTATCAGAGCTTTGGTCTCCATTGTTTTGATTTCCATTGCATTGGACTCCATAAGCTTGGTTTCACAACCTAGGAGAGTATGGCGTCTAGTGAGGGTAATTATCGTAGAGGTCCTTACTTTGATGGTACAAATTTTGCTAGTTGGAAGCATAAAATGAAAATGCATATTCTTGGTCATAACCCAGCCGCATGGGGCATTATTTGTGTTGGTATGCAAGGTGAATTCTTATTAGACATATCAACTACATTTATAAACATCTGGTTTCCAGGACTAGTTGTGCTAACAGGTGCACATTAGGGTCGAGCATCACGCAGTGTAAGATTCTGAGAAGACAACGGATTCAAGCGATCTTGCAGCATACGAACAACACAGGGACAGTGGCAATTATAACCATCTAAAGATAGGATCGAGCGTAGGGGAAGAGTGGAGCTGAGAATGAAACAACTGGAGCAAGATTCGTGTGGTAAAGAAGATGATTATTTTTATGAGCATGAGGAAGGGGGAAGATGACCGTCTCCGTGAACATCATTATGTCTTTGGGAGGAAGAGAGAG
This sequence comes from Secale cereale, assembly GCA_902687465.1. NCBI lineage: Eukaryota > Viridiplantae > Streptophyta > Magnoliopsida > Poales > Poaceae > Secale > Secale cereale. The sequence continues at coordinate 565,767,034 of LR738713.1, read as the reverse complement.
AGAGAGAGAGCTTGCGCATTAAATTCAACCAGGTGGTTGGGGAGTTATGTGAGGGCGGCTCCACCACAGGAACTTTGTGCGGCGGAAGCAGAACCGCGTGGACTTAGTTCTGATATACTGCACAGTGAAAAGCAGATACGATGTGATAAAGCAGTGAATACAGTGCATCTACTATAGTGGGTGAGGATCCCAATGCGAATGAATGTGCATGATTCCAGTTAGCGTAGTCGCCGTGTGCTCCTATGCAATTTCGGAGGTGGATTAGGAGCACTCGGCGACGCAGCCCTCCGAAATCACGACCGGTCCTCTGCCCGCTCGGGATGCGTGTCACTTTTGACAAAAAGATTTGTTACATGTGAATACACGACCAATGTATGTACATGTGCTGCATCATTTAATATAGGTGGGACATCGATCGTATTAAATTTGGCAGCTAAAGTCCAAAAACATTGATGAATGGAAGACTTGTGAACGTCGCCTTGATTGTATATTGTACAACAGTGTATGTAGGTAAAAGTTGTTCGTGGGAGAATGTTCGTTACCGTGGGAAACTGGTGTCGGGAGTGAAAAAGATGTGAAAGTTCACTGTCGGGAGTAAAAAAAGTACACTGTCGCGTCTACAGTCCGTGATAAAAAAGGATATACATAAAGAAGATTTCAAGTCAACAAGATTCGCTTGAACACCATTGGGATTAACACTAATGGAGGCGGTACAAGTTCACAAGCATGTAGCAACCACATCATGTGCTTATTAGAAGGAAAGATAACATATTAGTTGGAAATACTAATCCGGCGCACGCAGACAGAGGATGATCCCCAATTCGTTTACTGAATCTTATTAGACATATCAACTACATTTATAAACATCTGGTTTCCAGGACTAGTTGTGCTAACAGGTGCACATTAGGGTCGAGCATCACGCAGTGTAAGATTCTGAGAAGACAACGGATTCAAGCGATCTTGCAGCATACGAACAACACAGGGACAGTGGCAATTATAACCATCTAAAGATAGGATCGAGCGTAGGGGAAGAGTGGAGCTGAGAATGAAACAAGTGGAGCAAGATTCGTGTGGTAAAGAAGATGATTATTTTTATGAGCATGAGGAAGGGGGAAGATGACCGTCTCCGTGAACATCATTATGTCTTTGGGAGGAAGAGAGAGAGAGAGAGAGCTTGCGCATTAAATTCAACCAGGTAGTTGGGGAGTTATGTGAGGGCGGCTCCACCACAGGAACTTTGTGCGGCGGAAGCAGAACCGCGTGGACTTAGTTCTGATATACTGCACAGTGAAAAGCAGATACGATGTGATAAAGCAGTGAATACAGTGCATCTACTATAGTGGGTGAGGATCCCAATGCGAATGAATGTGCATGATTCCAGTTAGCGTAGTCGCCGTGTGCTCCTATGCAATTTCGGAGGTGGATTAGGAGCACTCGGCGACGCAGCCCTCCGAAATCACGACCGGTCCTCTGCCCGCTCGGGATGCGTGTCACTTTTGACAAAAAGATTTGTTACATGTGAATACACGACCGATGTATGTACATGTGCTGCATCATTTAATATAGGTGGGACATCGATCGTATTAAATTTGGCAGCTAAAGTCCACAAACATTGATGAATGGAAGACTTGTGAACGTCGCCTTGATTGTATATTGTACAACAGTGTATGTAGGTAAAAGTTGTTCGTGGGAGAATGTTTGTTACCGTGGAAAACTGGTGTCAGGAGTGAAAAAGATGTGAAAGTTCACTGTCGGGAGTAAAAAAAGTACACTGTCGCGTCTACAGTCCGTGATAAAAAAGGATATACATAAAGAAGATTTCAAGTCAACAAGATTCGCTTGAACACCATTGGGATTAACACTAATGGAGGCGGTACAAGTTCACAAGCATGTAGCAACCACATCATGTGCTTATTAGAAGGAAAGATAACATATTAGTTGGAAATACTAATCCGGCGCACGCAGACAGAGGATGATCCCCAATTCGTTTACTGAATCTTATTAGACATATCAACTACATTTATAAACATCTGGTTTCCAGGACTAGTTGTGCTAACAGGTGCACATTAGGGTCGAGCATCACGCAGTGTAAGATTCTGAGAAGACAACGGATTCAAGCGATCTTGCAGCATACGAACAACACAGGGACAGTGGCAATTATAACCATCTAAAGATAGGATCGAGCGTAGGGGAAGAGTGGAGCTGAGAATGAAACAACTGGAGCAAGATTCGTGTGGTAAAGAAGATGATTATTTTTATGAGCATGAGGAAGGGGGAAGATGACCGTCTCCGTGAACATCATTATGTCTTTGGGAGGAAGAGAGAGAGAGAGAGAGCTTGCGCATTAAATTCAACCAGGTGGTTGGGGAGTTATGTGAGGGCGGCTCCACCACAGGAACTTTGTGCGGCGGAAGCAGAACCGCGTGGACTTAGTTCTGATATACTGCACAGTGAAAAGCAGATACGATGTGATAAAGCAGTGAATACAGTGCATCTACTATAGTGGGTGAGGATCCCAATGCGAATGAATGTGCATGATTCCAGTTAGCGTAGTCGCCGTGTGCTCCTATGCAATTTCGGAGGTGGATTAGGAGCACTCAGCGACGCAGCCCTCCGAAATCACGACCGGTCCTCTGCCCGCTCGGGATGCGTGTCACTTTTGACAAAAAGATTTGTTACATGTGAATACACGACCGATGTATGTACATGTGCTGCATCATTTAATATAGGTGGGACATCGATCGTATTAAATTTGGCAGCTAAAGTCCACAAACATTGATGAATGGAAGACTTGTGAACGTGGCCTTGATTGTATATTGTACAACAGTGTATGTAGGTAAAAGTTGTTCGTGGGAGAATGTTTGTTACCGTGGGAAACTGGTGTCGGGAGTGAAAAAGATGTGAAAGTTCACTGTCGGGAGTAAAAAAAGTACACTGTCGCGTCTACAGTCCGTGATAAAAAAGGATATACATAAAGAAGATTTCAAGTCAACAAGATTCGCTTGAACACCATTGGGATTAACACTAATGGAGGCGGTACAAGTTCACAAGCATGTAGCAACCACATCATGTGCTTATTAGAAGGAAAGATAACATATTAGTTGGAAATACTAATCCGGCGCACGCAGACAGAGGATGATCCCCAATTCGTTTACTGAATCTTATTAGACATATCAACTACATTTATAAACATCTGGTTTCCAGGACTAGTTGTGCTAACAGGTGCACATTAGGGTCGAGCATCACGCAGTGTAAGATTCTGAGAAGACAACGGATTCAAGCGATCTTGCAGCATACGAACAACACAGGGACAGTGGCAATTATAACCATCTAAAGATAGGATCGAGCGTAGGGGAAGAGTGGAGCTGAGAATGAAACAAGTGGAGCAAGATTCGTGTGGTAAAGAAGATGATTATTTTTATGAGCATGAGGAAGGGGGAAGATGACCGTCTCCATGAACATCATTATGTCTTTGGGAGGAAGAGAGAGAGAGAGAAAGCTTGCGCATTAAATTCAACCAGGTAGTTGGGGAGTTATGTGAGGGCGGCTCCACCACAGGAACTTTGTGCGGCGGAAGCAGAACCGCGTGGACTTAGTTCTGATATACTGCACAGTGAAAAGCAGATACGATGTGATAAAGCAGTGAATACAGTGCATCTACTATAGTGGGTGAGGATCCCAATGCGAATGAATGTGCATGATTCCAGTTAGTGTAGTCGCCGTGTGCTCCTATGCAATTTCGGAGGTGGATTAGGAGCACTCGGCGACGCAGCCCTCCGAAATCACGACCGGTCCTCTGCCTGCTCGGGATGCGTGTCACTTTTGACAAAAAGATTTGTTACATGTGAATACACGACCGATGTATGTACATGTGCTGCATCATTTAATATAGGTGGGACATCGATCGTATTAAATTTGGCAGCTAAAGTCCACAAACATTGATGAATGGAAGACTTGTGAACGTCGCCTTGATTGTATATTGTACAACAGTGTATGTAGGTAAAAGTTGTTCGTGGGAGAATGTTTGTTACCGTGGGAAACTGGTGTCGGGAGTGAAAAAGATGTGAAAGTTCACTGTCGGGAGTAAAAAAAGTACACTGTCGCGTCTACAGTCCGTGATAAAAAAGGATATACATAAAGAAGATTTCAAGTCAACAAGATTCGCTTGAACACCATTGGGATTAACACTAATGGAGGCGGTACAAGTTCACAAGCATGTAGCAACCACATCATGTGCTTATTAGAAGGAAAGATAACATATTAGTTGGAAATACTAATCCGGCGCACGCAGACAGAGGATGATCCCCAATTCGTTTACTGAATCTTATTAGACATATCAACTACATTTATAAACATCTGGTTTCCAGGACTAGTTGTACTAACAGGTGCACATTAGGGTCGAGCATCACGCAGTGTAAGATTCTGAGAAGACAACGGATTCAAGCGATCTTGCAGCATACGAACAACACAGGGACAGTGGCAATTATAACCATCTAAAGATAGGATCGAGCGTAGGGGAAGAGTGGAGCTGAGAATGAAACAACTGGAGCAAGATTCGTGTGGTAAAGAAGATGATTATTTTTATGAGCATGAGGAAGGGGGAAGATGACCGTCTCCGTGAAAATCATTATGTCTTTGGGAGGAAGAGAGAGAGAGAGAGAGCTTGCGCATTAAATTCAACCAGGTGGTTGGGGAGTTATGTGAGGGCGGCTCCACCACAGGAACTTTGTGCGGCGGAAGCAGAACCGCGTGGACCTAGTTCTGATATACTGCACAGTGAAAAGCAGATACGATGTGATAAAGCAGTGAATACAGTGCATCTACTATAGTGGGTGAGGATCCCAATGCGAATGAATGTGCATGATTCCAGTTAGCGTAGTCGCCGTGTGCTCCTATGCAATTTCGGAGGTGGATTAGGAGCACTCGGCGACGCAGCCCTCCGAAATCACAACCGGTCCTCTGCCCGCTCGGGATGCGTGTCACTTTTGACAAAAAGATTTGTTACATGTGAATACACGACCGATGTATGTACATGTGCTGCATCATTTAATATAGGTGGGACATCGATCGTATTAAATTTGGCAGCTAAAGTCCACAAACATTGATGAATGGAAGACTTATGAACGTCTCCTTGATTGTATATTGTACAACAGTGTATGTAGGTAAAAGTTGTTCGTGGGAGAATGTTTGTTACCGTGGGAAACTGGTGTCGGGAGTGAAAAAGATGTGAAAGTTCACTGTCGGGAGTAAAAAAGTACACTGTCGCGTCTACAGTCCGTGATAAAAAAGGATATACATAAAGAAGATTTCAAGTCAACAAGATTCGCTTGAACACCATTGGGATTAACACTAATGGAGGCGGTACAAGTTCACAAGCATGTAGCAACCACATCATGTGCTTATTAGAAGGAAAGATAACATATTAGTTGGAAATACTAATCCGGCGCACGCAGACAGAGGATGATCCCCAATTCGTTTACTGAATCTTATTAGACATATCAACTACATTTATAAACATCTGGTTTCCAGGACTAGTTGTGCTAACAGGTGCACATTAGGGTCGAGCATCACGCAGTGTAAGATTCTGAGAAGACAACGGATTCAAGCGATCTTGCAGCATACGAACAACACAGGGACAGTGGCAATTATAACCATCTAAAGATAGGATCGAGCGTAGGGGAAGAGTGGAGCTGAGAATGAAACAACTGGAGCAAGATTCGTGTGGTAAAGAAGATGATTATTTTTATGAGCATGAGGAAGGGGGAAGATGACCGTCTCCGTGAACATCATTATGTCTTTGGGAGGAAGAGAGAGAGAGAGAGCTTGCGCATTAAATTCAACCAGGTGGTTGGGGAGTTATGTGAGGGCGGCTCCACCACAGGAACTTTGTGCGGCGGAAGTAGAACCGCGTGGACTTAGTTCTGATATACTGCACAGTGAAAAGCAGATACGATGTGATAAAGCAGTGAATACAGTGCATCTACTATAGTGGGTGAGGATCCCAATGCGAATGAATGTGCATGATTCCAGTTAGCGTAGTCGCCGTGTGCTCCTATGCAATTTCGACGCCTCTATACACAACCATTTCATCAAACAAAGTATATAGTTCAATACAAATTCGCAAAAAAAAGCCGAAAGAAAAGGAATAAACTGCCACAACGGATAAAAATAGGGCAGCATGACTAGACACATATTTTTTTGCGGGATATAAACTTCCAATCTATTCATCTTCAATCATGATAGTACAACGAACACTAAAAATAATAAAAATTACATCCAGATCAATAGACCACCTAGCGACGACTACAAGCACTGAAGCGAGCCGAAGACGCGCCGCTGTCATCGCCCCTTCCTCGCTCGAGCCGGGCAAACGTTGTTGTAGTAGACAGTCGGGAAGTCGTCGTGCTAAGGTCCCATAGAACCAACGCACCAGAACAGCAACCGTCGCAGATGAAGAGTGTAGATTAAAAGGAACCAACATGAAGACACACGACCGAAGATGAACGACGAACAGATCCGAGCAAATCTACCAAAGATAGATCCGTCGGAGACACAGCTCCACACGACCATCGATGATGCTAGACGCATCACCGGAACGGGGGCTAGGCGAGGAGACCTTTATTCCATCTCCAGGGAGCCACCGCCGTCTTGCCTTCATGAGCAGGACACAAACCCTAATAAAGCTCGAAAAAAGATCTAAAAATGGAGCCCACCCACCGGCAAGGGCCGAGATCCATTCCGCCTCCATGGCGGTAAGGCCACCGGTGCCGGCGCCAGCGGGAGGCAGACAACCTTAAGTTTGCAGGACCGGCGCCGGCGTGTGGGGGAGGGGGTTAGTGGGTCAGCGCGGTCAGAAGCGGGCTTGGGATTGGTCTGGGCTCTCGCAAACCTACCAACTTTTGTCTCCGTTTTGCAGAAGAAAACACGTTCGGACCACACCGCGAACTGATACAGTTTAACGTTGGATGGCTTTCATGGTCCAGACAGCGTGATAGTTCGATTGCCGGAGGTTTGGGGATCGGCGTTAGAAATGCCCTTAGCCTTAGGTCCCATAAAAGTGATAGTTTTTGGAACACACATGCTCAAGTGTGATAGTTCATCTCCATGTGCAAACGAGGATGCTTGTACCCAGAACCAGAAATCACCATTTCTTAATCTTCTACGCATTTCCACTGGCCTATAAAATGCTCTCGGCCACCAGCCAACCTCGCACACTCGCACCACCTCCATCTACACTACTTAGAATGGAAACCACCACCACCACCATGCCATTCCCCCCACCGCTAGCCCCATTGCACGTCACTACGCCCACGCTAGTCCTTCTGGCCGTCTCATGCATTCTGCTGCTGCTAGTGCGTAGCAAAACGCGAGCCAGAAAACCTCCCGCGCACCGCCTCCCACCGTCCCCGCGGGGTCTCCCGATCGTAGGCAACCTCCACCAGCTCGGCGCGCTCCCGCACCGCGCCCTGCACGCGCTCGCCGCGGCGCACGGGCCGGTGATGCTGCTCCGCCTCGGCCGCGTGCCCACCCTGGTCGTCTCGTCGGCGGGCGCGGCGCGCGAGGTGCTGCAGCTGCAGGACCACGCCTTCGCCAACCGGCCGTCGCTCGCCATCCCGCGGCGGCTCCTCTACGGCTGCACGGACATCGCCTTCGCGCCCCACGGCGCCTACTGGCGCGGCGTGCGCAAGATCGCCGTGCTCCACCTGCTGAGCCCCGCCAGGGTGCGCGCCTACCGCGGCGTGCGCGAGGAGGAGGTGGCCGAGCTTGTCCGGAAGGTGGAGCGGCAGGCACGTGAAGGCGGCGGCGTGGTGCGGCTGAGCGAGCTCCTGAGCGGCTTCGCCAAGGACGTGAACGGGCGGATCGTGCTCGGGGTGCGCGCCTCGGGCGCGGCCGGGTGGCGCGCCAAGGTGGACGCGCTGCTCGAGGAGGCCAACGCGCTGCTCGGAGAGTTCCACGTCGGCGACTACTTCCCGTGGCTGGCGTGGGTGGCCGCCGTTGACGGGACGGACGCCAAGGTGAGCAGGGCGTTCGAGAGGATCGACCGCATCCTGGAGGAGATCGTCGTGGCCGCGAGCGCTGGCACGGGGGGACGCCACGTCCAGGCGTTCGTGCACGTGCTGCTCGCGCTTCAGAGTGATTCGAGCGGGGCTGGGTGGCGCTTGACCAGGGACAACGTCAAGGCTCTACTTGAGGTACGTAAAACTGCATGCATGGTCCTTTCAAAAAAAAAAAAAAAACTGCATGCATGGTGCATTCCTGCTGCTGGAGGCTGGACACGTACTTTCTCAACGCATCGAAACAAGAGCAGTGCTACATCCACTGGATGTTACTCATAGTTTGAAAAATGATATTATATTATGAGACGGAACAGTTAGCAAGATTTGATAGAAAAGAAGGGGAAGGAGAGGCCCACCCCAATGAAATTAGGTGGGGTGGTGGCGATAGAATTAATACGTACCTCCTCGTAAGGGCTTTGTAGGTGTAGGATTATCGTCGAAACAAACTGGTTTTGCTAAACCTTATGTGCCTCAAATTATTCTTAGTGCCAGTCACTTATTTCTTTTCTCGAGCGTGCGAGATTGGGGGG
>LR738713.1:565710372-565747372 GCA_902687465.1 Secale cereale | reverse complement strand
CAGCTTCTCCCCCTCCTCTCTGGCAGCTTCCCCCTCCTCTCCGGCAGATCCCCCTCCCCCTCCTCTCCTGCAGTTCCTCCTCACCCTCCTCTCCTGCAGATTCTCCATCCTCTCCAGAACAACAAGCAAGCAGCACCTCTCCAAGAGGACCAAGGCACCAGGCAGCAACAAGCAATCAACGTCGCCTAATGTCTACCAAATTCTACTTAATTATGTCGCTTACAAGTCTCTAAGGCGTCGCCTCGCATTATGCCTTAGCGCTTAGGCAGTGAGGCGCCCCCCCCCCCCCAGCGCCTCGCCTCGCCTTACCGCCTTAAAAACAATGATCGAAAGTACCCTCTTGTTTTTTGAGCCAAGTCGCTATGGCAACACGCAGTTCTCTCACTTTTGTGGTGACCCTCTCAAGCGCGGCTACATCTTGCTTATTGCGAGACGGTAGCTCGTCTCACCTCAAGGGAACCTATTACTGGCCAAATCGGTACTGGTACGCTACCATTACTCGTTATTCATTTGGTCCTTTTTATTCCTTTTTTCACTATTGTTTACCTTTTTGATATGTTATAAATACATATTTTAAAACTTAATTTACCTCAATTAAAAAAATCATCACACCTTTACGAAATGTCCATGCATTTCAAAAATATATTCAAGAAATTTTGAAAAAACTACAAAAATGTGCGTGTAGCTTAGAAAAATATTAGTTAAATTCAAAAATAAAATGTTCATGCGGTTTAAAAAATATGTATGTGTCATATTCAAAAAATGTTTACATGTATAATAAAATAGCCGCGTTATTTATAGAAATATTTCGTACCATCCAAAAAATGTTCATGACATTTATAAAATATTCTGACAATTAGCAAATATGTTCAATGTGTGTCAAAAAAAGTATTCAGCGTGTTTAAAATAGTGTTGAACATGTATCTGGAAAAGGTTTAACATGTATTATAAAAATCTTGAGCGTGCACTCGAAAAGAAAATCAGTGTGTATCTGAAAAATGTTAAGCTTATATATGAAATATGTCAAAAGTGCATTTCAATAAAACCCGGATGTATTTTTGAAATTAATAAAAACGAAAAAGACAAAATGAGAAACAGATGGCAATAAAAAATAAGGAGAAAACCAAAAGAAAATTAGAATAAAAACAAACAAAAACCAAAAATAAAATCTGTAAAAATACATAGAAAAACACACAAAAATAATACAAAAATAAGTGAAAACCGCGCGGAGGTGTAAAACTAGAACGTTTCCAAACCGTGTGGTTGGACCGGCCCACTCAGAGAAACTGCTTGAGGCGAGGCCATCTTCCGCGCAGTAGGCGTGATAAAGCGGACCTCTCGGCGCCTCCGTCCAGTCCAGTCCACGCACGACTTACCACACGGTCCGCGCGCACCACACGAGAGCAGAGTGGCAGCAGCAAACACGCGACACGCTTCCGCTTTCCTCCACGTGACCGCGAAGCGGGCAAAAGGCTGGCGCTCGAGGCCACCGTCGTGGCGACCGGACCGCCGGTGGAAGGATCATTGAAGCCTTGACCGGCGACCGCCCGTTAATTTCCCCCCGGCTGGCTGTCTGCCTGAGCACACGGGCAGGCGGCGAGCTGCGCCACGAGCACGTACCAGATACGGCAGCACGCGCGTGCAGACTGCAGAAGGGATGGGTCATGGGGTGGACGGTGAGTTAATTTTTTACCAGGAAAGAGGGACGGACGGAAGCAGCCGGGCGCAGGCGATGGCACAAGGCTGTCTGCCGGCGCATGCAGATGCAGACACCCCCCGATGCTGCCTGCCTGCCGCGCCGGGCGCCGACCCGCTGCGCTCTACTCGTCGGGGAGCGCGCGTACTCGCCCGGCGCGGGCACCGCATTCAACCAGCTGTATCGATCTCGTACGCACGGCTGGACGTGGCTGCGCAGTGCCACTGCGCGCAGCACCGACCGAGCTTAGCTTGCTGCTGCTCCACTGCATGCCAGAGCTACGAGGAAGCCACGCACGGCGGCCGGCCGCGTTCACGCTTGTGCTGGAAGCTGGCCACCGCCAGCAGCGCCGCGTGATGATGGTCGAGCCTTTGGTGCGCCTTCCGTCTGTTCCACGCCATCTCCACGGCCGCCTCGGTCGCTCGCAATCGCTCGCTCGCCCGCTCCGATCGGCGCCCCCTTTTGCATGAGTTTTCTTTTCTGCGGTTGGCCGAGTTGGACGCGAGTGGTTTAGTTTTGCAGTTTTGCTCTTCACATGGACAGATGAGCAATTCTATACGTAGAAACAATTTACAGGCTTTTATAGGGTGGGTTAACCTTAATTGGTCAATAGATGAGCGGGGCGGCCCACCCCCCTTAAAATCAGGGGGGAGAGGTTTGTGATTGGTTGTTAGATTGGAAAGAGCGTGTAAAATCTTGTAAATCTTTGTATGTCTAGCATTTTTGTGAACAGATCAACTGAGCTTTGCTACATCAACGGATAATTACAGGCTTGTTACGGGGTGAATTTGAGGTGTCGAGCTGAGCAATGCTAGACGTACGGAAAGTTACAGGGAGTTTACAGGGCTGATGGGTTGTGATTGGCAGAGATTTAATTAGGAGGGCGGGCCCACCAATTAAAATCAGGAGGGGCCAATTAGATGAGGCCACGTTCTTTCCCTGTAAAGTTTTGTATCAATAAGCCTGTAGGTGTAGTATTATTGGGGGCAAGATTAGTTAGTTGGAAGGGTCCGTTGCTACTCCGTAATCAGCCCGTGTGTAGCATTTTTGAGATCAACTGCATTCTTTTTGAACATCAGTACACACACAAACGCTCATATACACGCGCATACACTCACCCCTATGAACTGCACTCGAAGACGTTTTTTTCTCTCATATCGAGGCATTTCGGTTCTAAACATATGTACAGTCTTAACTAAATATCTAGTTTTTTTAGACAAACTATATATCTAGCTTAAATATCAAATATTATGCCATGGGCCTATCTACACCATCAACCCACGCACCCGGCCCAAAGAACAAAGAGGGTGTAAGGCGTTATTTTAGGGCATGTACAATGGCTGATAGGATAGTCATATCTTAAGTCTTGCATCTAATTTCGAGAAGATAAAAAAATATCTACAATGGGTTATCTCTTAGCCTTATCTTTAATAACTAGTTATTCCTAAAAACGTGGTGAGACATATTATGCTAAGAGATCATCTCTTGTTTTCTCTTAAATAAGAGAAGATAAGTCTTCTCTTAATATTTCTCTCTCCTCCACCGCATCATTTATTCTACGCAACATTCCTAAGATAAAACCATTGTACATGCCCTTACTGATTTATACACGAGTATCACGTACTGATTGGGTCATTGTTTAGTAGGCACCTTTGGTTGGAAAGAAGATTAGAGCTCAAACAACCAACTTTGTTTCTTCTTTGACTCCAAAGACAACCATTAAGGTAGATGACATCATTCACCTTCGATAATTGATACACCCCCCTCGCGCCGTCTACTATAAGGCGACTCGGGGGCCAACCCTAGTCGCCGCCGCCTTCGTTCCTGTGATAGCCTGGCTTATTAGGGATGATAGACTACTCATATCAATAAGGTATTCCTTATTTTCCGGAAGCCCATTCGGACAGAACTCCAAAGTTAAGCATGCTCAGCTTGGAGTACTGTCAGGATGGGTGACCGACCGGGAAGTTGGTCCCGGGTGCACATGAGTGAGGACAAAGTGCACAGAAAAGACTAGTATTGATATGTGGGGCCAGTTCATATCTCGCTAGGAGTATCGACCATCGCCGGGTGTGTACGAGGCGTTACAAGTTGGTATTAGAGCCGACCCTCGTGGTTACATGGATGTTTGCGGACAGGTGCGCGATCATGTTGTGCATGACGTTTGTTGTGACGCCCCCGATTTGACCGTACACTAATCATGCACGCAAAGGTGTACGACCAAGATCAAGGACTCACGGGAAGATATCTCAACACAACTCTAGACACAAATTAAAATAATACAAGCTTTATATTACAAGCCAGGGGCCTCGAGGGCTCGAATACATAAGCTCGAATACACAAGAGTCAGCGGAAGCAACAATATCTGAGTACAGACATAAGTTAAACAAGTATGCCTTAAGAAGGCTAGCACAAAACATCAATGATCGAAAAGGCAAGGCCTCCTGCCTAGGACCTCCTAACTACTCCTGGTCGTCAGCTGTCTCCACGTAGTAGTAGGCTCCGTCGGTGCAGTAGCAGTCGTCAAGTATGGCATCTGGCTCCTGGACTCCACCATCTGGTTGCATCAACCAGCAAGAAGAAAGAAGGGGAAAAGGGGGAGCAAAGCAACCGTGAGTACTCATCCAAAGTACTCGCAAGCAAGGATCTACACTACATATGCATCGGTATCAATGAAAGGGGGGTAGTATCTGTGGACTAAGCTGCAGAATGCTAGAATAAGAGGGGGAGAAGCTAGTCCTATCGAAGACTAGAATCTTCTGGAAACCACCGTCTTGCAGCAAGAGGGGGGAAATAGAGTAGTATAACATAAGTCATATTTATGTTGTTGTTCCGACGCTTCGGGATCCTTTCTCGACTCCCAAAGCAACATAACCAAACAATGCCTCAGCATCCAGTTCTAGTTGTAGCGATCGGGATACAACTCCAAGTGTCCGTTACCGTAGGACAGGCTATCGATAGATGTTTTCTTCCCTGCAGGGGTGCACCAACTTACCCAACACGCTTGCTTAACTCCGGCCGGACACACCATCAGGTCATGCCCGCCCTCGGCCAAACAATACGCCGCAACCCGACCTAGGCTTAATAGAGAGGTCATGCACGCCGGACTAAACCCTATGCCCCCAGGGGTCATGGGCCAATCGCCCCGGGAACTCCTGCACGTTGCGTACGCGGCCGGTGAGCAGACCTAGCAACCACCTTTAAAAAGGTACGAGCCTAACCAGTCCAACCCGGCGCGCGCCGCTCAGTCGCAATGACGTCAGTTAAGCTTCGGCTGATGCATACGACGCAGAACGCCCATACTATGCCCACGTGATGGTTAGCGCTATCAGGCCAGAGGCCCCTTGGATCAAATATCCAAACCGTTTAGTGTCTTGGGGACGCGCGGTAACGAGCAGAGACTCACGAAAGATGTGACCCCATCGCCCCGTCTCGAGAACTTGCGGCAAGGGCGAGTGCCCGGCCACGCCTCGTATTTATCTCGCGGGCACCTTCCAGGTCAACCCGACTACACATCACTCGCAATTAAGCTCGCGCGGGTACCCCTCTGGGTCGACCCGTCTTTAGTAACCAGTACAGTGTAAAGTCATAGTAACCATAGTAACTGTGTGTCTGACACCAAAGGGAAACCTGAGGAAATCACCCTCGATGGAATTCCACCTAATGTCTATCGTCAAGGTGAACGAAAGAGGAGTCACCCTCGAGGTCCACTCTTGAGGAGTTGCACGACAGTGTCGTTATCGGGAGTGGAGAAAGAGGAATCACCCTCGATGACCACAACCGATGAACTAACCTACAAGGTTAACATCAGAAGTGCTGATGAGGTCTCATCCTCGGCACTCGATAGTAACCCAGTAGTGTCGAGCAACTAAGGGGAAAGTGATGTGCGGTGCCAGGTCCTGGTCTTCGATCCCGTTGATCGGGTCTTCTGATAATCCAGCGGGGCAGTCGGGACAAGGTAGGGGGGTCACTGGTGGATCTCTAACCAGCCTATACTAAGCAGTTTAGTATAAACATATAAGGTATGAAAGCAGTATCAACATCAGGCTATGCATCAGAATAGGATCATACAAAAAGCAGTAGCAGTTCTAATGCAAGCATAAGAGAGAAGAGAATGGGCGATATCGGAATGATCAAAGGGGGTTGGCTTGCCTGGTTGCTCTCGCAAGAAGGAGGGGTGGTCAACACCGTAGTCGATCACCGGGGCATCATCGGTCTCGGGGTCTACCGGAGAGAAGAGGGGGAAGAAACAGTAAATATAAAGCAAACAGTTGCATGACAAGTAAAAGGCAGCGCTCGGTGTGATCTAACGCGGTGCTACACGATACCGGTGGAGGGGGATAACATCCGGGAAAGTATCCCCGGTGTTTCGTGTTTTCGGACAGATGAATTGGAGGGGGAAAGTTGCAGGTTCACTATGCTAGGGATGTGTGGCGGATGAACGAACCGCGTATTCGGATTCGTCTCGTCGTTCTGAGCGATTTTCATATATAAAACATTTTCATCCGAGTTACCGATTATTTTATATGAATATCTAAAGTTTTAAACATTTTCTAGAATTTATTTAATTAATTTAAATCTAACATTATCCAGAATAGTATGTGATGACGTCAGCATGAGGTCAAGGTGATGTCAGCGGTCAGTTGACTTAGTCAAACTGACGTGTGGGTCCTACCGTCATTGTCTGATTATCTAAACAGATAGTTAAGGTTAATTAATCATGATTAATTAGTTTAATTCACATGATTAATTAAGTTAATTAATTAATTTAATTAATTTATTAATATATTTTCTAACTTATTTTTTTCATTAAAAAAATAAAAAGGGGCTGGGCCCCGCCTGGCAGTGAGCCAGGGCTTAGCAGGGGCGGGTTGGCTCGAGCGGTTGCGGGCACAGGCGCCCGCACCCGAAGCCATGGCGGGGCGCGGCCGGCGGGCGCGGCCGGCGGCCAGGGGGCTGCGGCCGGGGCCGGGGAGGGGCGGTCGGTGCGGCGCTAGGAAGAGCAGGAGTGGGCGCGTCGGTCGGGGACGGCCGGTGCGGCACGACGCTCGTGGGCGGGCGAGGCCTGGCCAGCGGGCGCGGCCGGCCGGGCAGCCGCGGCGCGGCCAGGGGGGCGCGACCGGCGCGGCAGGGGCGCCCACCGCCGGAGGGACGGATGGCGGGCGACGCAAGGGCCGGCGGCGAGGCGCAGAGAGCGGCAGCGCGGGTAGCTGGACGGGGCGCTGCAGGCGAGGCGGGTGCAGCCAGGGCCTGCGGCGGGCGGCGCGAGCAGCCGCAGCTAGCACGAACAACAGCAGAGCAACGGCGACGGCGGCAACAGAACGGAGCAATATAAGCAGCAGCAGGCAGCTCGATAGAGCGCATGAACAGAGTTTCTGAAGGAAATATGCCCTAGAGGCAATAATAAAGTTATTATTTATTTCCTTATATCATGATAAATGTTTATTATTCATGCTAGAATTGTATTAACCAGAAACTTAATACATGTGTGAATACATAGACAAAACAGAGTGTCCCTAGTATGCCTCTACTAGACTAGCTCATTGATCAAAGATGGTTATGTTTCCCAGCCATAGACATGAGTTGTCATTTGATCAACGGGATCACATCATTAGGAGAATGATCTGATGGACAAGACCCATCCGTTAGCTTAGCACTATGATCGTTTAAGTTTTACTGCTATTGCTTTCTTCATGACTTATACATGTTCATATGACTATGAGATTATGCAACTCCCGAATACTGAAGGAACACTTTGTGTGCTACCAAACGTCACAACGTAACTGGGTGATTATAAAGGTACTCTACAGGTGTCTCCGAAGGTACTTGTTGGGTTGGCGTATTTCGAGATTAGGATTTGTCACTCCGATTGTCGGAGAGGTATCTCTGGGCCCACTCGGTAATGCACATCACTATAAGCCTTGCAAGCATTGCAGCTAATGAGTTAGTTGCGGGATGATGTATTACGGAACGAGTAAAGAGACTTGTTGGTAACGAGATTGAACTAGGTATTGAGATACCGACGATCGAATCTCGGGCATATAACGTACCGATGACAAAGGGAACAATGTATGTTGTTATGCGGTTTGACCGATAAAGATCTTCGTAGAATATGTGGGAGCCAATATGAGCATCCAGGTTCCGCTATTGGTTATTGACCGGAGACGTGTCTCGGTCATGTCTACATAGTTCTCGAACCCGTAGGGTCCGCACGCTTAAGGTTTCGATGATAGTTTTATTATGAGTTTATGAGTTTTGATGTACCGAAGGAGTTCGGAGTCCCGGATGAGATTGGGGACATGACGAGGAGTCTCAAAATGGTCGAGACGTAAAAATCGATATATTGGACGACTATATGCGGATAACGGAAAGGTTCCGAGTGATTCGGGTATTTACGGAGTACCGGGGAGTTACGGGAATAGAGGAGAGAGGCCAAAAGGAAGGAGGCGTGCACCCCCCTTCTGGTCCGAATTGGACAAGGGGTGCAGCCCCCTTTTCCTTCTCCCTCTCCCCCTCTTTCCTTCTCTCCTACTCCGGAAAGGAAAGGGGAATCCTACTAGGACTTGGGAGTCCTAGTAGGACTCCCCACACTTGGTGCGCCCCCTCTAGGGCCGGCCTCTCCCTCCCTCCTTTATATACGGGGGCAGGGGGGCACCTCTAGACACAACAATTGATCTCTTGATCTCTTAGCCGTGTGCGGTGCCCCCCTCCACCATAGTTCTCCTCGATAAATATTGTAGCGGTGCTTAGGCGAAGCCCTGCGACGGTAGAACATCAAGATCGTCACCACGCCGTCGTGCTGACGGAACTCTCCCTCGACACTCGGCTGGATCGGAGTTCGAGGGACATCATCGAGCTAAACGTGTGCTAGAACTCGGAGGTGCCGTAGTTTCGGTGCTTGATCGGTCGGGCCGTGAAGACGTACGACTACATCAACCGCGTTGTTCTAACGCTTCCGCTTTTGGTCTACGAGGGTACGTAGACTCGCTCTCCCTTCTCGTTGCTATGCATCTGGTAGATAGATCTTGCGTGATCGTAGGAAAATTTTAAAATACTACGTTCCCCAACAGTGGTATCAGAGCCAGGTCTATGCGTAGATGATATGCACGAGTAGAACACAAGTGAGTTGTGGACGATACTAGTCATACTGCTTACCAGCATGTCATACTTTGATTCGGCGGTATTGTTGGATGAAGCGGCCCGGACCGACATTACGCGTACGCTTACGCGAGACTGGTTCTACCGACGTGCTTCGCACACAGGTGGCTGGCGGGTGTCAGTTTCTCCAACTTTAGTTGAATCAAGTGTGGCTACGCCCGGTCCTTGTGAAGGTTAAAACAGCACATACTTGACGAAATATCGTTGTGGTTTTGTATGCGTAGGTAAGAACGGTTCTTGCTAAGCCCGTAGCAGCCACGTAAAACTTGCAACAACAAAGTAGAGGACGTCTAACTTGTTTTTGCAGGGCATGTTGTGATGTGATATGGTCAAGTCATGATGAGTTATACGGTTTTGTATGAAATGATCATGTTTTGTAAAGTTATTGGCAACTGGCAGGAGCCATATGGTTGTCGCTTTATTGTATGAAATGCAATCGCCATGTAATTGCTTTACTTTATCACTAAGCGGTGGCGATAGTCGTAGAAGCAATAGTTGGCGAGACGACAACGATGCTACGATGGAGATCAAGGTGTCGCGCCGGTGACGAAGGCGATCATGACGGTGCTTTGGAGATGGAGATCAAAAGCACTAGATGATGATGGCCATATCATGTCACATATTTTGATTGCATGTGATGTTTATCTTATTATGCTTCTTATTTTGCTTAGAACGACGGTAGCATTATAAGATGATCCCTTACTAAATTTCAAGGTATAAGTGTTCTCCCTGAGTATGCACCGTTGCGAAAGTTCGTCGTGCCGAGACACCACGTGATGATCGGGTGTGATAAGCTCTACGTTCAAATACAACGGGTGTAAGCCAGTTTTGCACACGCAGAATACTCGGGTTAAACTTGACGAGCCTAGCATATGCAGATATGGCCTCAGAACACTGGAGACCGAAAGATCGAGCGTGAATCATATAGTAGATATGATCAACATAAGATGTTCACCATTGAAACTACTCCATCTCACGTGATGATCGGACATGGTTTAGTTGATTTGGATCACGTGATCATTTAGATGACCGGAGGGATGTCTATCTAAGTGGGAGTTCTTTAAATTAATATGATTAAATTGAACTTTAATTTATCATGAACTTAGTCCTGGTAGTATTAGCATATCTATGTTGTAGATCAATAGCTCGCGATGTTGCTCCACGTTTATTTTTTATATGTTCCTAGAGAAAACAAAGTTGAAAGATGTTAGTAGCAATGATGCGGAATTGTTCCGTGATCTGAGGATTATCCTCATTGCTGCACAGAAGAATTATGTCCTTGATGCACCGCTAGGTGACAGACCTATTGCAGGAGCAGATGCAAACGTTATGAACGTTTTGACAAAAGCTCGGTATGATAACTACTTGATAGTTTAAGTGCACCATGCTTTACGGCTTAGAACCGGGACTTCAAAAACGTTTTGAACGCCACGGGGCATATAAGATGTTCCAAGAGTTGAAATTAGTATTTCATACTCATGCCCGTGTCGAGAGGTATGAGACCTCTGACAGTAATTTGCCTACAAGATGGAGGAGAATAGCTCAACCAATGAGCATGTGCTCAGACTGTCTGGGTACTGCAATTGCTTGAATCAAGTGGGAGTTAATCTTCCAGATAAGATAGTAATTGACAAAGTTCTCTAGTCACTATCACCAAGTTAGTAGAACTTCATGATGAACTATAATATGCAAGGGATGACGAAAGTAATTCCCGAGCTCTTCGCGATGCTGAAGTCGGCGAAGGTAGAAATCATGAAAGAGCATCAAGTGTTGATGGTTAACAAGACCACTTGTTTCAAGTAAAGGGCAAAGGGATAGAAGGGGAACTTCAAGAAGAATGACAAGCAAGTTGTCACTCTCGTGAAGAAACCCAAAGCTAAAACTCAAGCCTGAAACTAAGTGCTTCTACTGCAAAGGAAATGGTCACTGGAAGTGGAACTGCCCTAGATACTTGGCGGCTAAGAAGGATGGCAAAGTGAACAAAGGTATATTTGATATACAGATTATTGATGTGTATTTTACTAGTGTTCATAGCAACCCCTCGTTATTTGATACTGGTTTAGTTGCTAAAGAGTAGTAACTCGAAATGGGAGTTGCATAATGAACAGAAACTAGTTAAAGGATGAAGTGACGATGTGTATTGGAAGTAGTTCCAAGATTGATATGATCATCATCGCACACTCCCTATACTTTCGGGATTAGTGTTGAACCTAAATACGTGTTATTTGGTGTTTGTGTTGAACATGAATATGATTTGATCATGTTTATTGCAATACGATTATTCATGTAAGTTAGAGAATAATTGTTATTCTGTTTACATGAATAAAACCTTCGATGGTCATACACCCAATGAAAATAGTTTGTTGGATCTCGATCGTGGTGATACGCATATTCATAATATTGAAGCCAAAAGATGCAAGGTTAATAATGATAGTGCAACTTATTTGTGGCACTGCTGTTTAGGTCATAATGGTGTAAAGCGCATGAAGAAACTCCATAGTGATGGACTTTTGGAATCACTTGATTATGAATCACTTGGTGCTTGCGAACCATGCCTCATGGGCAAGATGACTAAAACTCCGTTCTCCGGAACAATGGAGCGAGCAACAGATTTGTTGGAGATCATACATACAGATGTATGTGGACCAATGAGTGTTGAAGCTCGCGGCGGGTATCGTTATTTTCTGACCTTCACTAATGATTTGAGCAGATATGGGTATATCTACTTAATGAAGCACAAGTCTAAAACATTTGAAAAGTTCAAAGAATTTCAGAGTGAAGTGGAGAATCATCGTAACAAGAAAATAAGAGTTTCTACGATATGATCGTAGAGGTAAAATATTTGAGTTAGCGAGTTTGGCCTTCAGTAAAAACAATGTGAAATAGTTTCACTAATCACGCCACCTGGAACACCATAGTGTAATGGTGTGTCCAAACGTCATAACCGTACTTTATTAGATATGGTGCGATCGATGATGTCTCTTACCGATCTACCACTATCGCTTTTGGGGTTATGCATTAGAGACAGATACATTCACGTTAAATAGGGCACCATCTAAATCCGTGGAGATGACACCGTATGAACTGTGGTTTGACGAGAAACCTAAGCTGTCATTTCTTTAAGTTTGGGACTGCGATGCTTATGTGAAAAAGTTTCAACATGATAAGCTCGAACCCAAATCGGAGAAATAAATCTTCATAGGATACCCAAAAGAAACTGTTGGGTACACCTTCTATCACAGATCCGAAGGCAAGGTCTTTGTTGCTAAGAGTGGATCCTTTTTAGAGAAGGAGTTTCTCTCGAAAGAAGTGAGTGGGAGGAAAGTGGAACTTGATGAGGTAATTGTACCTTCTCCCGAATTGGATAGTAGTACATCACAGAAACTGGTTCCAGTGATTCCTACACCAATTAGTGAGGAAGCTAATGATGATGATCATGAAACTTCGGATCAAGTTACTGCTGAACTTCGTAGATCAACCAGAGTGCGTTCCGCACCAGAGTGGTACGGCAACCCGGTTCTGGAAGTCATGTTACTAGACCATGATGAACCTACGAACTATGAGGAAGCGATGATGAGCCCAAATTCCGCAAAATGGCTTGAGACCATGAAATCTGAGATGGGATCCATGTATGAGAAGAAAGTGTGGACTTTGGTTGACTTGCCCGATGGTCGGCAAGCCATCGAAAATAAATGGATCTTCAAGAGGAAGACTGACGCTGACAGTAATGTTATTGTTTACAAAGCTCGACTTGTTGCGAAAGTTTTTCAACAAGTTCAAGGAGTTGACTACGATGAGACTTTCTCACCCGTAGCGATGCTTAAGTCTGTCCGAATCATGTTAGCAATTGCCGCATTTTATGAAATCTGGCAAATGGATAACAAAACTGCATTCTTTAATGGATTTATTAAAGAAGACTTGTATATGATGCAACCAGAAGGTTTTGTCAATCCAAAAGGTGCTAACAAAATGTGCAAGCTCCAGCGATCCATCTATGGACTGGTGCAACCATCTCGGAGTTGGAATATACGCTTTGATAAGTTGATCAAAGCATATAGATTTATACAGACTTGTGGTGAAGCCTGTATTTACAAGAAGTGAGTGGGAGCACTACAACCTTTCTGATAAGTATATTGGAATGACATATTGTCGATCGGAAATGATGTAGAATTTTCTGGAAAGCATAAAGGAGTGTTTGAAAGGAGTTTTTGAAAGAAAGACCTTGGTGAAGCTGCTTACATATTGGGCATCAAGATCTATAGAGATAGATCAAGACGCTTGATAAGACTTTCGATGAGTACATACCTTGATATGATTTTGAAGTAGTTCAAAATGGATCAGTCAAAGAAGGAGTTCTTACCTGACTTGTAAGGTGTGAAGTTGAGTAAGACTCAAAGCCAGACCACGGCAGAAAAATATAGAGAGAATGAAAGTCATTCCCTATGCCTCAGCCATATGTTCTATAAAGTATGCCATGCTGTGTACCAAACATGTTGTGTACCTTGCCATGAGTTTGTCAAGAGGGTACAATAGTGATCCAGGAGTAGATCACTGTACAGCGGTCAAAATTATCCTTAGTAACTGGATGACTAAGGAAATGTTTCTCGATTATGGAGGTGATAAAGAGTTCGTCGTAAAGGGTTACGCTGATGCAAGCTTTGACACTAAATCCATCTGACTCTAAGTATCAATCTGGATGCGTATTGAAAGTGGGAGCAATTAGCTAGAGTAGCTCCATGCAGAGCATTGTAGAAACATAGAAATTTGCGAAATACATACGGATCTGAATGTGACAGACCCGTTCACTAAACTTCTCTCACGAAGCAAAACATGATCACACCTTAGTACTCTTTGGGTGTTAATCACATAGCGATGTGAACTAGATTATTGACTCTAGTAAACCCTTTGGGTATTAATCACATGACGATGTGAACTATCGGTGTTAAATCACATGGCGATGTGAACTAGATTATTGACTCTAGTGCAAGTGGGAGACTGAAGGAAATATGCCCTAGAGTCAATAATAAAGTTATTATTTATTTCCTTATATCATGATAAATGTTTATTATTCATGCTAGAATTGTATTAACCGGAAACTTAATACATGTGTGAATACATAGACAAAACAGAGTGTCCCTAGTATGCCTCTACTAGACTAGCTCATTGATCAAAGATGGTTATGTTTCCTAGCCATAGACATGAGTTGTCATTTGATCAACGGGATCACATCATTAGGAGAATGATCTGATGGACAAGACCCATCCGTTAGCTTAGCACTATGATCGTTTAAGTTTTACTGCTATTGCTTTCTTCATGACTTATACATGTTCCTATGACTATGAGATTATGCAACTCCCGAATACCGAAGGAACACTTTGTGTGCTACCAAACGTCACAACATAACTGGGTGATTATAAAGGTACTCTACAGGTGTCTCCGAAGGTACTTGTTGGGTTGGCGTATTTCGAGATTAGGATTTGTCACTCCGATTGTCGGAGAGGTATCTCTGGGCCCACTCGGTAATGCACATCACTATAAGCCTTGCAAGCATTGCAGCTAATGAGTTAGTTGCGGGATGATGTATTACGGAACGAGTAAAGAGACTTGTTGGTAACGAGATTGAACTAGGTATTGAGATACCGACGATCGAATCTCGGGCATGTAACATACCGATGACAAAGGGAACAATGTATGTTGTTATGCGGTTTGACCGATAAAGATCTTCGTAGAATATGTGGGAGCCAATATGAGCATCCAGGTTCCGCTATTGGTTATTGACCGGAGACGTGTCTCGGTCATGTCTACATAGTTCTCGAACCCGTAGGGTCCGCACGCTTAAGGTTTCGATGATAGTTTTATTATGAGTTTATGAGTTTTGATGTACCGAAGGAGTTCGGAGTCCCGGATGAGATTGGGTACATGACGAGGAGTCTCAAAATGGTCGAGACGTAAAAATCGATATATTGGACGACTATATTCGGATATCGGAAAGGTTCCGAGTGATTCGGGTATTTTCGGAGTACCGGAGAGTTACGGGAATAGAGGAGAGAGGCCAAAAGGAAGGAGGCGTGCACCCCCCTTCTGGTCCGAATTGGACAAGGGGTGCAGCCCCCTTTTCCTTCTCCCTCTCCCCCTCTTTCCTTCTCTCCTACTCCGGAAAGGAAAGGGGAATCCTACTAGGACTTGGGAGTCCTAGTAGGACTCCCCACACTTGGTACGCCCCCTCTAGGGCCGGCCTCTCCCTCCCTCCTTTATATACGGGGGCAGGGGGGCACCTCTAGACACAACAATTGATCTCTTGATCTCTTAGCCGTGTGCGGTGCCCCCCTCCACCATAGTTCTCCTCGATAAATATTGTAGCGGTGCTTAGGCGAAGCCCTGCGACGGTAGAACATCAAGATAGTCACCACGCCGTCGTGCTGACGGAACTCTCCCTCGACACTCGGCTGGATCGGAGTTCGAGGGACGTCATCGAGCTGAACGTGTGCTAGAACTCGGAGGTGCTGTAGTTTCGGTGCTTGATCGGTCGGGCCGTGAAGACGTACGACTACATCAACCGCGTTGTTCTAACGCTTCCGCTTTTGGTCTACGAGGGTACGTAGACTCACTCTCCCTTCTCGTTGCTATGCATCTGGTAGATAGATCTTGCGTGATCGTAGGAAAATTTTAAAATACTCCCCAACAGTTTCGGCCATGGCGGCCGAGCTCGCGGGGATACTCCTACGGCGATAGATCGAGACAGAATAAGGAGGGGAAACGAGATGGAGCTCACCGGGTAGGCACACGGGGGCCCGGTGGTAGCTTAGGAGCAGCAGAACGACGACATTCGCCGGAGGAGCGCCGGCGGTCGTGGATGAAGACGGGCTCGATCCCGAGGCTGCGGTGGCGTAGAGCTCGAGCTTGGGGATGGAGAGGGAGTAGTGGAGCTTGGCGGAGCCCGTGCACTTGTCAGCGAGGTGCAGGGATGACGATGGCCACGGCTACGACGCGGCCATGGCGATGACGGCGTTCGGTTGGAGATAGCAGAGGAATTGGGACGAGAGGGGGAGAACTACGAGTGGGAGTGGACACGGGCGAAACCCTAGGCATCGGGGACGGCCTTATCATCGCCGGGGAGGCTCGGATGGCCGGCGCGTGGCGATCCCCGGTCATGGACGCACGCCCGGCGGCCACCGCGTGCGGTGAGCAGTAGGAGGTAGGGAAAGGCCCCCGAGTGGGCTGGGCTGGTTACTGCGCGCGGCTTGGCCGTAATCACAGAAGCATTTCCTTCTCTTCCTTACCTTATCTTAGTTTTGCTTTTCTTTATATAACTTTTCTGATTTACAATTAGTTTCCTTTTGTTTTAGTTATATAAAATGTAAAACTTACTTCTAAATTTAGTATAACAAATTAGGTCACTTCCAAAATAAGTTTCGTAGTTTAAACAAATTAATTTAGCATTTTTTATTAGTTAAAAAGCATTTGGGTGAAAAAGATTTAGCCACTGTTTTAATTACTTTAGGGCATTGGAACACTTTACAAAAAGGTCAATGACCACCACAATTAGTTATGGAAAATTTGGCACATGAGGAACATTTTAGTTTTCATGTTTGTCAAATTTTGAATTTCACTTAGCATTTGAATTTGCATTCAAAGGGAAAATTGAAAGAAACATGAGACAATAACGATTAGAAACTTGTTTAGCAAAATTAAGAACTTAACCTCAAGGGTTACTGTAGCATCATTACACCGGGGTGTTACATTTGTGACCCATCATGGCACACGGCATGGCACATGTGCCAGACTGGCTGCACAGACGTATGTGCCAAGAGGGGACGTTCCTGTGGCCCGACGAGGACGTCGGTTCCTCTGAGTGGGGGTGTATGTGATAGCCTGACTTATTAGGGATGATAGACTATTCATATCAATAAGGAATTCCTTCTTTTCCGGAAGCCCATTCGGACAGAACTCCAAAGTTAAGGGTGCTCGGCTTGGAGTAGTGTCACGATGGGTGACCGACCGGGAAGTTGGTCCCGGGTGCGCATGAGTGAGGACAAAGTGCACAAAAAGACTAGTATTTATCTGTGGGGCCAGTCTAGATCTCGCCAGGAGTAACGACCACCGGCGGGTGTGTCCGGGGCGTTACAGTTCCCCATCTCCCTCTCACGTCTACCACAGCCAGAGGTGGCCTCCGGCGCGGTTTCGTGGCACCGATGAACGTGGCGGTGGGGACTTGGTGGTTCCACCCCTCATGGAGGGCCTCGGATCCTGAGGCGGCGGCCCCGGCACAAGGCGCTCGGCGTGGCTTGAGCAGCGCACTGCGTTGGCGGGTGCAAATGGGTCATCCCTTGACCATGCGGGTAGCGGTCGTCGGCTGCGTGGGCGGTGGTTCCTCGTTGTCCTCCCCGATTCCTAGTGCTGCTTTGCTCGCTCGATCTACTTTATTCCGAGCCATCTTCTGCTCCCGGCCGTTGTGGTTGTCTTCCTCATGCACTGGATCTACGAATCTGGTGGGAGGACGCGAATCCAGAGGATACTTCTGGTTGGCGAGGCGACCAGATCGAAGTTGGCATCTTTTGGTGTTGATCCCCTTCCTAAAGGCTTCGGTGGGGATCCTCCCCTGCCCACCCCCATCCTTGAGCAGGGGTGAAAGCCCTTGGTCCCCTGTTTTGGACGGCGGCAGCATCGTGTTACCGTGCTCCTTTCTGAAGGCGTCGGTTGAGGGAGCCCTGGATTTAGGGTCCTCGGGTGTCCGGGCTACTAAAGCTGGGCTAGACTGATGGGTCATGAAGATAAAAGCAGAAGGTCATCCCCCGTGTCCGGATGGGACTCCTATGTATGTAGAAAGGCAAAATAGATGTCAAGATGTAATGATTCCTTCCTCCCCAAGTCATCTTTATGTAACCCTAGGCCTCCTCTAGCGTGTATATAAGCCGAAGGGTTTAATTTGTAAGGGCTAGCAGAATCACAGTTACATAGGCTAGACTTCTAGGGTTTAGCCATTACGATCTCGAGGTAGATCAACTCTTGTAACCCTATATTCATCAAGATCAATCAAGCAGGAAGTATGGTATTAGCTCGATAGAGAGGGCCCGAACCTGGGTAAACATCGTGTCCCCAGTCCTTAGTTACCATAGATCCTTAGACGCACAGCTTGGGTAACCCTACCCGAGATCCGCCGGTTTTGACACCGACAATGGTGCTTTCATTGAGAGCTCCGTTGTGTACTCACCATAAGCGATCAGTGGCTCATCTTATTATCAAGGACGACATCACCCTCGAAAAAGGCTTGGCTCTTGGCCAGGTCCTCCGGCTCGGCGGGTTCGCCATCTGTGCCCGCGTGGCCTTCAAGCCGACTGCATCCCCTGCAGTCACCGAGCACCACTCTTACATCGGCTCCAAACACTCCGAAGATGAGAATCCGATAGGCTCCTCATCTTTAAATGACTTGCTCGATCTCATTGCTGCCCTGGGGCTTTTTGAAGAAAATATGCCCTAGAGGCAATAATAAAGTTGGTATTTATATTTCCTTATTTATCATGATAAATGTCTTTTATTCATTCTAGAATTGTATTAACCGGAAACTTGATACATGTGTGAATACATAGACGAAACTAAGTGTCCCTAGTAAGCCTCCACTAGACTAGCTCATTAATCAAAGATGGTTGAGTTTCCTAACCATAGATATGTATTGTCATTTGATTAATGGGATAACATCATTAGGAGAATGGTGTGATGGACATGACCCATCCGTTAGCTTAGTGTATTGATCGTTCAGTTTTTATCGCTACTGCTTTCTTCATGTCAAATACATATTCCTCAAACTATGAGATTATGCAACTCCCGGATACCAGAGGAATGCCTTGTGTGCTATCAAACATCACAACGTAACTGGGTGATTATAAAGATGCTCTACAGGTATCTCCGAAGGTGTTTGTTGAGTTGGCATAGATCGAGAATAGGATTTGTCACTCCGAGTATCGGAGAGGTATCTATAGGCCCTCTCGGTAATACACATCATAATAAGCCTTGAAAGCAAATGACTAATGAGTTAGTCACGGGATGGTGTATTACGGAATGAGTAAAGAGACTTGCCCGTAACGAGATTGAACTAGGTATGAAGATACTGATGATCGAATCTCGGACAAGTAACATACCGATGATAAAGGGAATAACGTATGTTGTCATTATGGTTTGACCGATAAAGATCTTCGTAGAATATGCAGGAGCCAATATGAGCATCCAGGCTCCACTATTGGTTATTGATTGGAGAAGTGTCTCGGTCATGTCTACATAGTTCTCGAACCCGCAGGGTCCGCACGCTTAACGTTCGATGACGATTTGTATTATGAGTTATGAGTTTTTGGTGACCGAAGATTGTTTGGAGCCCCAGATGAGATCACAGACACGATGAGGAGTCTCTAAATGGTTGAGACATAAAGAATGATATATTGGACGATCTTATTCGGACACCGGATGAGTTCCGAGAGGTGCCGGGTAAATATCGGAGTGCCGGAGGGTTATCGGAACCCCCCCGGGGGAACTAATGGGCCTACATGGGCCTTAGTGGAGAGAGAGGAGGGCCGCAAGGGGGGGCCCCATGGCAGTCTGAATTGAACTAGGGGAAGGGGGCGGCGCCCCACTTTCCCTCTCCCTCTCCATCTCCTTCCTTCTTCCCCCCTTCGTTGAGAGGGAGTCCTACTAGGACTAGGAGTCCTAGTAGGACTCCTCTCCTTGGCGCGCCCTAGGGGACGGCCGACCGGCCTCCTCTCCCTCCCTCCTTTATATACGTGGGGAGGGGGCACCCTAGAAGACACAAGTTATTTTCTTAGCCGTGTGCGGTGCCCCCTCCATAGTTTACACCTCACGTCATATTGTCATAGTGCTTAGGCGAAGCCCTGCACGATCTACTTCACCATCACCGTCAACACACCATCGTGCTACCGGAACTCTCCCTCGACCCTCTACTGGATCAAGAGCTCAAGGGACATCATCAAGCTAAACGTGGGCTAAACTCGGAGGTGCCGTACGTTCGATGCTTGATTGGTTGAATCGCGAAGACATTCGACTACATCAACCGCGTTAATCTAACGCTTCCGCTTTCGGTCTACGAGGGTACGTAGACACACTCTTACCGTCTCGTTGCTATGCATCTCCTAGATAGATCTTGCGTGACCGTAGGAATATTTTTTAAATTGCATGCTACGTTCCCCAATAGTGGCATCATGAGCTAGGTCTATGCGTAGATGATATGCGCGAGTAGAACACAAAGGAGTTGTGAACGGTGATGTTCATACTTCTTACCGCCAATGTCCTATTTTGATTCGGTGGTATAGTAAGATGAAGCGGCCTGGACCAACATTACATGACCGCGTTCATGAGACCGGTTCCACCGTTACGTGCAACTTGTTTGCATAAAGGTGGTTGGCGGGCGTCTGTCTCTCTTGCTTTAGTTGAATCAAATTTGACTGCGACCGGTCCTTATTTAAGGTTAAAACAGCAAACTTGATAAATCACCATTGTGGTTTTTGTGCCGTAGGTAAGAACGATTCTTGTTAGAAGCCCGTAGCGGCCACGTAAAACTTGCAACAACAAAGTAGCGAACGTCTAACTTGTTTTTGCAGGGCATGTTGTGATGTGATATGGTCAAGATGTGATGAGTTATACGTTGTTGTATGAGCTGATCATCTTTTGTAAATTACCGGCAACCGGCAGGAGCCTAATGGTTGTCTCTTTATTGTATGAATTATGAACGCCATGTTATTGATTTACTTTATCACTATGAGTTAGCGTTAGTGGTAGAAGCAATGGTTGGCGAGACGACCACGATGCTACGATGAAGATCATGGTGTCAAGCCGGTTATGATGGAGATCATGACGATGATTTGGAGATGGAGATCAAAAGCACAAGATGATGATGGCCATATCATGCCACATATTTGATTGCATATGATGTTTATCTTTTTATGCATCTTATTTTGCTTAGAACGACGATAGCATTATAAGACGATCCCTTACTAAAATTTCAAGGTACAAGTGTTATCCCTGAGTATGCACCGTTGCGACAGTTCGTCGTGCCGACACACCACGTGATGATCGGGTGTGATAAGCTCCGCATTCACATACAACGGATGTAAGACAGTTTTGCACGTGCAGAATACTCTGGTTAAACTTGACAAGCCTAGGATCTACAGACATGGCCTCGGAACACTGGAGACCTAAAGGTCAAACGTGAATCATATAGTACATATGATCAACATAAGATGTTCACCATTGAAAACTACTCCATCTCACGTGCTGATCGGACATGGTTTAGTTGATTTGGATCACGTGATCATTTAGATCACTTGAGGGATATCTATCTAAGTGGGAGTTCTTTCGTAATATGATTAATTGAACTTAACTTATAATGAACTTAGTCCTGATAGTTTTTATATATCTATGTTCTAGATCAATGGCCCGTGCTACCGTTCCCTTGAGTTTTAGTGCGTTCCTAGAGAAAGCTAAGTTGAAAGATGATGGTAGCAACTACACGGGCTGGGTCCGTAACTTGAGGATTATCCTCATTTCTGCACAGAAGAATTATGTCCTTGAAGAACCGCTAGGTAAAAAGCCCCCTCCCTATAATGTGGACGCTTTGAACGTCAGGCAGACGCGGTCTGATGACTACTCGATAGTTCAGTGTGACATGATTTACATCTTAGAATCGTGACTTCAAAGATGTTTTGAACGTCATGGAGCATATGAGATGTTCCTGTTGGGGAACGTAGTATTTTAAAATTTTCCTACGATCACGCAAGATCTATCTACCAGATGCATAGCAACGAGAGGGAAGAGTGTGTCTACGTACCCTCGTAGACCGGAAGCGGAAGCGTCAAGTGACGTGGTTGATGTAGTCGAACTTCTTCGCGATTCAACCGATCAAGCACCGAACGTACGACACCTCCGTGTTCAGCACACGTTCAGCTTGATGACGTCCCACGAGCTCTTGATCCAGTTGAGCTTCACGGGAGAGTTTCGTCAGCACGACGGCGTGGTGAAGGATATGATGTATTTACCGGCGCAGGGCTTCGCTTAAGCACTGCAACGGTATGACCGAGGTGTGTTTCTGTGGAGGGGGGCACCGCACACGGCTGGAACAATTCAACTTGTGTGTCTTTGGGTGCCCCCCTGCCCCCGTATATAAAGGAGCAAGAGGGGAGGGCCGGCCGGCCTCCTATGGTGCGGCTAGGGCAATCCTACTAGGAATAGGATTGCAATCCTATTCCTAGTAGGAGTCCACCAAGAAGGAAGAGAGGGAAAGGAAAAGAGGGAGAGGTGGCGCCCCCCAGTCCTAGTCCAACTAGGATCCCTAGGTGGGGCACCGGCCAGCCTCTATGGGCTGCCTCTCTCCTTTCCTCAAGGCCCACTATGGACCATCCCCCCTCGTAGGGGGTTTCGGTAAACCCCTCCGGCAATCCAGTTAAATCTAAAACTTTTCCGGAACACTTCCGGTGTCCGAATATAGTCGTCCAATATATCAATCTTTATGTCTCGGACATTCCGAGACTCCTCGTCATGTCCGTGATCTCATCCGGGACTCCGAACTACCTTCGGTACATCAAAACTCATAAACTCATAATACCGATCGTCATCAAACGTTAAGCGTGCGGACCCTACGGGTTCGAGAACTATGTAGACATGACCGAGACTCATCTCCGGTCAATAACCAATAACGGAACCTGGATGTTCATATTGGCTCCTACATATTCTACGAAGATCTTTTATCGGTCAAAACCGCATAACAACATACGTTGTTCCTTTTGTCATCGGTATGTTACTTGCCCGAGATTCGATCGTCGGTATCTCCATACCTAGTTCAATCTCGTTACCGACAAGTCTCTTTACTCGTTCCATAACACATCATCTCGTGACTAATTCATTAGTCTATTGCTTGCAAGGCTTATTGTGATGTGTGTTACCGAGAGGGCCCAGAGATACCTCTCCGACACTCGGAGTGACAAATCCTAATCTTGATCTATGCCAACACCACGAATACTTTCGGAGACACCTGTAGAGCATCTTTATGATCACCCAGTTACGTTGTGACCTTTGATAGCACACAAGTTGTTCCTACGGTATTCGGGAGTTGCATAATCTCATAGTCATAGGAACATGTATAAGTCATGAAGAAAGCAATAGCAGTAAAACTAAACGATCATAGTGCTATGCTAACGGATGGGTCTTGTCCATCACATCATTCTCCTAATGATGTGATCCCGTTGATCAAATGACAACTCATGTCTATGGCTAGGAAACATAACCATCTTTGATCAATGAGCTAGTCTAGTAGAGGCATACTAGGTACATACTGTTTTGTCTATGTATCCACACATGTACTAAGTTTCCGGTTAATACAATTCTAGCATGAATAAAAGACATTTATCATGATATAAGGAAATACAAATAACATCTTTATTATTGCCTCTAGGGCATATTTCCTTCAGTCTCCCACTTGAACTAGAGTCAATAATCTAGATTACAAAGTGATGATCCTCACACCCATGGAGTCCTGGTGCTGATCATGTTTTGCCCGTGGAAGAGGCTTAGTCAACGGGTCTGCAACATTCAGATCCGTATGTATTTTGCAAATCTCTATGTCTCCCTCCTTGACTACATCGCGGATGGAATTGAAGCGTCTTTTGATGTGCTTTGTTCTCTTGTGAAACCTGGATTCCTTCGCCAAGGCTATTGCTCCAGTGTTGTCACAAAAGATTTTCATTGGACCCGATGCACTAGGTATTACACCTAGATCGGATATGAACTCCTTCATCCAGACTCCTTCATTTGCTGCTTCCGAAGCAGCTATGTATTCCGCTTCACACGTAGATCCCGCCACGACGCTCTGCTTGGAACTGCACCAACTGACAGCTCCACCGTTCAATAAAAATACATATCCGGTTTGTGACTTAGAGTCATCCGGATCAGTGTCATAGCTAGAATCGACGTAACCGTTTACGACGAGCTCTTTGTCACCTCCATACACGAGAAACATATCCTTTGTCCTTTTCAGGTACTTCAGGATGTTCTTGACCGATGTCCAGTGATCCACTCCTGGATTACTTTGGTACCTCCCTGCTAGACTTATAGAAAGGCACACATCAGGTCTGGTACACAGCATTGCATACATGATAGATCCTATGGCTGAGGCATAGGGAATGACTTTTATTTTCTCTCTATCTTCTGCAGTGGTCGGGCATTGAGTCTTACTCAACTTCATACCTTGTAATACAGGCAAGAACCCTTTCTTTGACTGATCCATTTTGAACTTCTTCAAAATCTTATCAAGGTATGTGCTTTGTGAAAGTCCAATTAAGCATCTTGATCTATCTCTATAGATCTTGATGCCTAATATATAAGCAGCTTCACCGAGGTCTTTCATTGAAAAACTCTTATTCAAGTATCCTTTTATGCTATCCAGATATTCTATATCATTTCCAATCAACAATATGTCATCCATATATAATTTTAGAAATGCTACAGAGCTCCCACTCACTTTCTTGTAAATACAGGCTTCTCCAAAAGTCTGTATAAAACCATATGCTTTGATCACCTCATCAAAGCGTATATTCCAACTCCGAGATGCTTGCACCAGTCCATAGATGGATCGCTGGAGCTTGCATACTTTGTTAGCACCTTTTGGATCGACAAAACCTTCTGGTTGCATCATATACAACTCTTCTTTGAGATATCCATTTAGGAATGCAGTTTTGACATCCATTTGCCAGATTTCATAATCATAAAATGCGGCAATTGCTAACATGATTCGGACAGACTTAAGCATCGCTACAGGTGAGAAAGTCTCATCGTAGTCAACTCCTTGAACTTGTCGAAACCCTTTCGCAACAAGTCGAGCTTTGTAAACAGTAACACTACCGTCTGCGTCGGTCTTCCTCTTGAAGATCCATTTGTTTTCGATGGCCTGTCGATCATCGGGCAAGTCAACCAAAGTCCACACTTTGTTCTCATACATGGATCCCATCTCAGATTTCATGGCCTCAAGCCATTTCGCGGAATCTGGGCTCATCATCGCTTCCTCATAGTTCGCAGGTTCATCATGGTCTAGTAACATGATTTCTAGAACTGGGTTGCCGTACCACTCTGGTGCGGAACGTACTCTGGTTGATCTACGACGTTCAGCAGAAACTTGATCCGAAGTTTCATGATCATCATCATTAACTTCCTCACTGATTGGTGTAGGAATCACTGGAACAATTTTCTGTGATGTACTACTTTCCAATCCGGGAGAAGGTACAATTACCTCATCAAGTTCTACTTTCCTCCCACTCACTTCTTTCGAGAGAAACTCCTTCTCTAGAAAGGATCCATTCTTAGCAACGAATATCTTGCCTTCGGATCTGTGATAGAAGGTGTACCCAACAGTCTCTTTTGGGTATCCTATGAAGACACATTTCTCCGACTTGGGTTCGAGCTTATCAGGTTGAAGCTTTTTCACATAAGCATCGCAGCCCCAAACTTTAAGAAACGACAACTTTGGTTTCTTGCCAAACCATAGTTCATAAGGTGTCGTATCAACGGATTTATATGGTGCCCTATTTAACGTGAATGCAGCTGTCTCTAAAGCATAACCCCAAAACGATAGTGGTAAATCGGTAAGAGACATCCTAGATCGCACCATATCCAATAAAGTACGGTTACGACGTTCGGACACAGCATTACGCTGTGGTGTTCCGGGTGGCGTGAGTTGTGAAACTATTCCACATTGTTTCAAATGAAGACCAAACTCGTAACTCAAATATTCTCCTTCACGATCAGATCGTAGAAACTTTATTTTCTTGTTACGATGATTCTCTACTTCACTCTGAAATTCTTTGAACTTTTCAAATGTTTTAGACTTGTGCTTCATTAAGTAGATATACCCATATCTGATCAAATCATCAGTGAAGGTCAGAAAATAACGATACCCGCCGCGAGCTTCAACACTCATTGGCCCACATACATCAGTATGTATGATTTCCAACAAATCTGTTGCTCGCTCCATAGTTCCGGAGAACGGAGTTTTAGTCATCTTGCCCATGAGGCATGGTTCGGAAGCACCAAGTGATTCCAAAAGTCCATCACTATGGAGTTTCTTCATGCGTTTTACACCAATATGACCTAAACGGCAGTGCCACAAATAAGTTGCACTATCATTATTAACCTTGCATATTTTGGTTTCAATATTATGAATATGTGTATCACTACAATCGAGATCCAATAAGAATAGACCACTCTTCAAGGGTGCATGACCATAAAAGATATTATTCATAAAAATAGAACAACCATTATTCTCTGATTTAAATGAATAACCGTCTCGCAATAAACAAGATCCAGATATAATGTTCATGCTCAACGCTGGCACCAAATAACAATTATTTAGGTCTAAAAGTAATCCCGAAGGTAGATGTAGAGGTAGCGTGCCGACGGCGATCACATCGACTTTGGAACCATTTCCCACGCGCATCGTCACCTCGTCCTTAGCCAATCTTCGTTTAATCCGTAGTCCCTGTTTCGAGTTACAAATATTAGCAACCGAACCGGTATCAAATACCCAGGTACTACTACGAGCATTAGTAAGGTACACATCAATAACATGTATATCACATATACCTTTGTTCACCTTGCCATCCTTCTTATCCGCCAAATACTTGGGGCAGTTCCGCTTCCAGTGTCCAGTCCCCTTGCAGTAGAAGCACTCAGTTTCAGGCTTGGCTCCAGACTTGGGTTTCTTTGTGAGAGTAGCAACTGTCTTGCTATTCTTCTTGAAGTTCCCCTTCTTTCCCTTGCCCTTTTTCTTGAAACTAGTGGTCTTGTTAACCATCAACACTTGATGCTCCTTTTTGATTTCTACCTCCGCAGCCTTAAGCATAGCGAAGAGCTCAGGAATTGTCTTTTGCATCCCTTGCATATTATAGTTCATCACGAAGCTTTTATAGCTTGGTGGCAGTGATTGAAGAACTCTATCAATAACACTATCCTCGTCAACTTTGCAACCAAGTTGAGTCATATGATTGTAGTACCCAGACATTCTGAGCAAGTGTTCACTGATAGAACTATTCTCCTCCATCTTGCAGCTGTAGAACTTATTGGAAATCTCATATTTCTCAATCCGGGCATTTGCTTGAAATATTAACTTCAACTCCTGGAACATCTCATATGTTCCATGACGTTCAAAACGTCGTTGAAGTCCCGGTTCTAAGCCGTAAAGCATGGCACACTGAACTATCGTGTAGTCATCAGACCGCGATTGCCTGACGTTCAAAGCGTCTACATTAGCGGGCGGGGGCTTGTCACCTAGCGGTGCTTCAAGGACATAATTCTTCTGTGCAGCAATGAGGATAATCCTCAAGTTACGGACCCAGTCCGTGTAATTGCTACCATCATCTTTCAACTTAGCTTTCTCTAGGAATGCATTAAAATTCAAAGGAACGGTAGCACGGGCCATTGATCTACAATAACATAGATATGCAAAAACTATCAGGACTAAGTTCATGATAAGTTAAAGTTCAATTTAATCATATTAATTAAAGAACTCCCACTTAGATAGACATCCCTCCGGTCATCTAAATGATCACGTGATCCAAATCAACTAAACCATGTCCGATCATCACGTGAGATGGAGTAGTTTCAATGGTGAACATCTTATGTTGATCATATCTACTATATGATTCATGCTTGACCTTTCGGTCTCCAGTGTTCCATGGCCATATCTGTATATGCTATGCTCGTC
Source organism: Secale cereale (assembly GCA_902687465.1). NCBI lineage: Eukaryota > Viridiplantae > Streptophyta > Magnoliopsida > Poales > Poaceae > Secale > Secale cereale. Next base: position 565,719,770 of record LR738713.1, on the reverse strand, counting down.
AAGTTTAACCCGAGTATTATGCGTGTGCAAAACTGGCTTACACCCGTTGTATTTGAACGTAGAGCTTATCACACCCGATCATCACGTGGTGTCTCGGCACGACGAACTTTCGCAACGGTGCATACTCAGGGAGAACACTTATACCCTCGAAATTTAGTAAGGGATCATCTTATAATGCTACCGTCGTTCTAAGCAAAATAAGAAGCATAATAAGATAAACATCACATGCAATCAAAATATGTGACATGATATGGCCATCATCATCTTGTGCTTTTGATCTCCATCTCCAAAGCACCGTCATGATCACCTTCGTCACCGGCGCGACACCTTGATCTCCATCGTAGCATCGTTGTTGTCTCGCCAACTATTGCTTCTACGACTATCGCTACCACTTAGCGATAAAGTAAAGCAATTACATGGCGATTGCATTTCATACAATAAAGCGACAACCATATGGCTCCTGCCAGTTGCCGATAACATTACAAAACATGATCATCTCATACAAAACCGTATAACTCATCATGTCTTGACCATATCACATCACAACATGCCCTGCAAAAACAAGTTAGACGTCCTCTACTTTGTTGTTGCAAGTTTTACGTGGCTGCTACGGGCTTAGCAAGAACCGTTCTTACCTACGCATACAAAACCACAACGATGTTTCGTCAAGTATGTGCTGTTTTAACCTTCACAAGGACCGGGCGTAGCCACACTTGATTCAGCTAAAGTGAGAGAGACAGACACCCTCCAGTCACCTTTAAGAAACGAGTGCTCTTAATGGTGAAACCAGTCTCGCGTAAGCGTACGCGTAATGTCGGTCCGGGCCGCTTCATCTCACAATACCGCCGAAGCAAAGTATGACATGCTGGTAAGCAGTAGGACTAGTATCGCCCACAACTCATTGTGTTCTACTCGTGCATATCATCTACGCATAGACCTGGCTCATGATGCCACTGTTGGGGAACGTAGTATTTTAAAATTTTCCTACGATCACGCAAGATCTATCTACCAGATGCATAGCAACGAGAGGGAAGAGTGTGTCTACGTACCCTCGTAGACCGGAAGCAGAAGCGTCAAGTGACGCGGTTGATGTAGTCGAACTTCTTCGCGATTCAACCGATCAAGCACCGAACGTATGGCACCTCCGCGTTCAGCACACGTTCAGCTTGATGACGTCCCACGAGCTCTTGATCCAGTTGAGCTTCACGGGAGAGTTTCGTCAGCACGACGGCGTGGTGACGGATATGATGTATTTACCGGCGCAGGGCTTCGCTTAAGCACTGCAACGGTATGACCGAGGTGTGTTTCTGTGGAGGGGGGCACCGCACACGGCTGGAACAATTCAACTTGTGTGTCTTTGGGTGCCCCCTGCCCCCGTATATAAAGGAGCAAGAGGGGAGGGCCGGCCGGCCTCCTATGGTGCGGCTAGGGCAATCCTACTAGGAATAGGATTGCAATCCTATTCCTAGTAGGAGTCCACCAAGAAGGAAGAGAGGGAAAGGAAAAGAGGGAGAGGTGGCGCCCCCCCCCCCCCAATCCTAGTCCAACTAGGATCCCTAGGTGGGGCACCGGCCTGCCTCTATGGGCTGCCTCTCTCCTTTCTTCAAGGCCCACTATGGACCATCCCCCCTCGTAGGGGGTTCCGGTAAACCCCTCCGGCAATCCAGTTAAATCTGAAACTTTTCCGGAACACTTCTGGTGTCTGAATATAGTCGTCCAATATATCAATCTTTATGTCTCGGACACTCCGAGACTCCCCGTCATGTCCGTGATCTCATCCGGGACTCCGAACTACCTTCGGTACATCAAAACTCATAAACTCATAATACCGATCGTCATCAAACGTTAAGCGTGCGGACCCTACGGGTTCGAGAACTATGTAGACATGACAGAGACTCATCTCCGGTCAATAACCAATAGCGGAACTTGGATGTTCATATTGTCTCCTACATATTCTACGAAGATCTTTTATCGGTCAAAACCGCATAACAACATACGTTGTTCCTTTTGTCATCGGTATGTTACTTGCCCGAGATTCGATCGTCGGTATCTCCATACCTAGTTCAATCTCGTTACCGGCAAGTCTCTTTACTCGTTCCGTAACACATCATCTCGTGACTAATTCATTAGTCTTTTGCTTGCAAGGCTTATTGTGATGTGTGTTACCGAGAGGGCCCAGAGATACCTCTCCGACACTCGGAGTGACAAATCCTAATCTTGATCTATGCCAACACCACGAATACTTTCGGAGACACCTGTAGAGCATCTTTATGATCACCCAGTTACGTTGTGACGTTTGATAGCACACAAGGTGTTCCTACGGTATTCGGGAGTTGCATAATCTCATAGTCATAGGAACATGTATAAGTCATGAAGAAAGCAATAGCAGTAAAACTAAACGATCATAGTGCTATGCTAACGGATGGGTCTTGTCCATCACATCATTCTCCTAATGATGTGATCTCGTTGATCAAATGACAACTCATGTCTATGGCTAGGAAACATAACCATCTTTGATCAATGAGCTAGTCTAGTAGAGGCATACTAGGGACATACTATTTTGTCTATGTATCCACACATGTACTAAGTTTCCGGTTAATACAATTCTAGCATGAATAAAAGACATTTATCATGATATAAGGAAATACAAATAACATCTTTATTATTGCCTCTAGGGCATATTTCTTTTAGTTCCGAGAGTTGAAGTTAATATTTCAAGCAAATGCCCGAGCTGAGAGATATGAAGTCTCCAAAAAGTTCTATAGCTGCAAGATGGAGGAGAACAGTTTTGTCAGTGAACACATACCCAGAATGTATGGGTACCATAACCACATGACTCAGTTGGGAGTTAATATTCCACATGATAGTGTTATTGATAGAGTTCTTCAATCACTACCACCAAGCTATAAAGGCTTCATGATGAACTATAATATGCAAGGGATGGAGAAGACAATTCCTGAGCTCTTCGCAATGCTCAAAGCTGCAGAGGTAGAAATCAAAAAGGAGCATCAAGTGTTGATGGTTAACGAAACCACCAGTTTCAAGAAAAAGGGCAAGGGAAAGAAGGGGAACTTCAAGAATAATAGCAAGCAAGTTGCTACTCTCAGGAAGAAACCCAAGTCTGAAACTGAGTGCTTCTACTGCAAAGGGACTGGTCATTGGAAGCGGAACTGGCCCAAGTATTTGGCGGATAAGAAGGATGGCAAAGTGAACAAAGGTATATTTGATATACATGTTATTGATGTGTACCTTACTAATGCTCGTACTAGCGCGTGGGTATTTGATACTGGTTCGGTTGCTAATATTTGTAACTCGAAATAGGGGTTACAGATTAAACAAAGATTAGCTAAGGATGAGGTGACGATGCGCGTGGGAAATGGTTCCAAAGTCGATGTGATCGCCATCGGCATGCTACCTCTACATCTACCTTCGGGATTAGTTTTAGACCTCAATAATTGTTATTTGGTGCCAGCGTTGACCATGAACATTATATCTGGATCTTGTTTGTTGCGAGACGGTTAATCATTTAAATCAGAGAATAATGGTTGTTCTATTTATATGAGTAATATTTTTTATGGTCATGCACCCTTGATGAGTGGTCTATTTTTGTTGAATTTCGATCGTAGTGATACACATATTCATAATATTGATGCCAAAAGATGCAAAGTTGATAATGATATTGCAACATATTTGTGGCACTACCGTTTAGGTCATATTGGTGTAAAGCGCATGAAGAAACTCCATGCACATGGACTTTTGGAATCACTTGATTATGAATCATTTGGTACTTACGAACCATGCCTCATAGGCAGGATGACTAAAACTCCGTTCTCCGGAACAATAGAGCGAGCAACTGACTTATTGGAAATAATACATACCGATGTATGCGGTCCAATGAGTGTTGAGGCTCGCGGCGGGTATCGTTATTTTCTGACCTTCATAGATGATTTGAGTAGATATGGGTATATCTACTTAATGAAACCTAAGTCCGAAACATTTGAAAAGTTCAAAGAATTTCAGAGTGAAGTAGAGAATCATCGTAACAAGAAAACAAAGTTTCTACGATGTGATCCCGGAGGCGAATATTTGAGTTACGAGTTTGGTCTTCATTTGAAACAATGTGGAATAGTTTCACAACTCGCGGCTACTGGAACACTACAACGTAATGGTTTGTCCGAACGTCGTAACCGTACTTTATTAGATATGGTGTGATCTATGTTGTCTCCTACCGATTTACCACTATCGTTCTGGGGTTATGCATTAGAGACAACTACATTCACGTTAAATAGGACACCATCTAAATCAGTTGAGACGACGCCGTATGAACTATGGTTTGGCAAGAAACCTAAGCTGTCGTTTCTTAAAGTTTGGGGTTGCGATGCTTATGTGAAAAAGCTTCAGCCTGATAAGCTCGAACCCAAATCAGAGAAGTGCGTCTTCATAGGATACCCAAAAGAAACTGTTTGGTACACCTTCAATCACAGATTCGAAGGCAAGACTTTTGTTGCTAAAAATGGATCCTTTCTAGAAAAGGAGTTTCTCTCGAAAGAAGTGAGTGGGAGGAAAGTAGAACTTGATGAGGTAATAGTACCTTCGCTCGAATTGGAAAATGACTCATCACAGAAAATAGTTCCCGTGATGCCTACACCAATTAGTGAGGAAACTAATGATGATGATCATGAAACTTCAGATCAAGTTACTACCAAACCTCGTACGTCATCCAGAGTACGTGTCGCACCAGAGTGGTACGGTAATCCTGTTCTGGAAGTCATGTTACTAGACCATGACGAACCTACGAACTATGAGGAAGCGATGATGAGCCCAGATTCCACAAAATGGCTTGAGGCCATGAAATATGAGATGGGATCCATGTATGAGAACAAAGTGTGGACTTTGGTTGACTTTCCCGATGATTGGCAAGCCATTGAACAAAAATGGATCTTTAAGAAGAAGATTTACGCCGATGGTAATGTAACTGTCTACAAAGCTCGACTTGGTGCGAAAGGTTTTCGACAAGTTCAAGGAGTTGAGTACGATGAGACCTTCTCACCCGTAGCGATGCTTAAGTCTGTCCGAATCATGTTAGCTATTGCCACATTTTATGATTATGAAATCTGGCAAATGGATGTCAAAACTGCATTCTTTAATGGAATTCTCAAAGAAGAGTTGTACATGATGCAACCGGAAGGTTTTGTCGATCCTAAAGGTGCTAACAAAGTATGCAAGCTCCAGCGATCCATCTATGGACTGGTGCAAGCATCTCGGAGTTGGAATATACGCTTTGATGAAGTGATCAAAGCATATGGTTTTATACAGAATTTCGGAGGAGCCTGTATTTACAAGAAAGTGAGTGGGAGCTTTGTAGCATTTCTCATATTATATGTGGATGACATATTGTTGATTAGAAATGATATAGAATTTTTGGATAGCATAAAAGGATACTTGAATAAGAATTTTTCAATGAAAAACCTCGGTGAAGCTGCTTATATATTGGGAGTCAATATCAATAGAGATAGATCAAGACGTTTAATTGGACTTTCACAAAGCACATACCTTGATAAAGTTTTGAAGAAGTTCAAAATGGATCAGTCAAAGAAAGGGTTCTTGCCTGTGTTACAAGGTGTGAAATTGAGTCAGACTCAATGCCCGACCACTGCAGAAGATAAAGAGAAAATGAAAGTCATTCCGTATGCTTCAACCATAGGTTCTATCATGTATGCAATGCTGTGTACCAGACTTGATGTGTGCCTTGCTATAAGTCTAGCAGGGAGGTACCAAAGTAATCCAGGAGTGGATCATTGGACATCGGTCAAGAACATCCTGAAGTACCTGAAAAGGACACATGATATGTTTCTCGTTTATGGAGGTGACAAATAGCTCTCCGTAAATGGTTACGTCGATGCTAGCTTTGACACTGATCCGGATGACTCTAAGTCACAAACCAGATACGTATTTTTGTTGAACGATTGAGCTGTCAGTTGGTTTAGTTCCAAGCATAGCATCGTGGCGGGATCTACGTGTGAAGCGGAGTACGTAGATGCTTTAGAAGTACCAAATGAAGGATTTTGGATGAAGGAGTTCATATCCGATCTGGGTGTAATACCTAGTGCATTGGGTCCAATGAAAATCTTTTGTGGCAACGCTGGAGCAATTGCCTTGCCGAAGAACTCCATGTTTCACAAGAGAACCAAGCACTTCAAGAGATGCTTCAACTCTATCCTCAATCAAGTCAAGGAGGGAGACATAGAGATTTGCAGACCCGTTGACTAAGACTCTTCCATGAACAAAACATGATCAGCACCAAGACTCCATGGGTGTTAGAATCATTGCTATGTAATCTAGATTATTGACTCTAGTGCAAGTGGGAGACTGATGGAAATATGCCCTAGAGGCAATAACAAAGTTGTTATTTATATTTCCTTATATATCATGATAAATGTCTTTTATTCATGCTAGAATTGTATTAACCGGAAACTTGATACATGAGTGAATACATAGACGAAACTCAGTGTCCCTAGTAAGCCTCTACTAGACTAGCTCATTAATCAAATATGGTTGAGTTTCCTAACCATAGACATGTGTTGTCATTTGATTAATGGGATCACATCATTAGGAGAATGGTGTGATGGACATGACCCATCCGTTAGCTTAGCGTCTTGATCTTCCAGTTCTTATCGCTACTGCTTTCTTCATGTCAAATACATATTCCTCAGACTATGAGATTATTCAACTCCCAGATACCGGAGGAATGCCTTGTGTGCTATCAAACTTCACAACGTAACTGGGTGATTATAAAGATGCTCTACAGGTATCTCCGAAGGTGTTTGTTGAGCTGGCATAGATCGAGAATAGGATTTGTCACTCTGAGTATCGGAGAGGTATCTCTGAGCCCTCTCGGTAATAGACATCATAATAAGCCTTGCAAGCAAATGACTAACGAGTTAGTCACGGGATGATGTATTACGGAACGAGTAAAGAGACTTGCTGGTAACGAGATTGAACTAGGTATGAAGATACCGACGATCGAATCTCGGGCAAGTAACATACCGATGACAAAGGGAATAACGTATGTTGTCATTATGGTTTGACCGATAAAGATCTTCGTATAATATGTAGGAGCCAATATGAGCATCCAGGCTCTACTATTGGTTATTGTCCGGAGAAGTGTCTCGGTCATGTCAACATAGTTCTCGAACCCACAGGGTCCGCACGCTTAACCTTCGATGACGATTTGTATTACGAGTTATGTGTTTTTGGTGACCGAAGATTGTTTGGAGTCCCAGATGAGATCACGGACATGACGAGGAGTCTCGAAATGGGCGAGACATAAAGAATGATATATTGGATGATGTTATTTGGACACCGGATGAGTTCCGAGAGGTGCCAGGTAAATATCGGAGTGCCGGAGGGTTATCGGAACCCCCGGGGGAACTAATGGGCCTACATAAGACTTAGTGGAGAGAGGAGGGCCGCAAGGGGAGGGGGGTGCCCTCCCATGGCAGTCTAAATTGGACTAGGGGAAGGGGGCGGCGCCCCACTTTCCCTCTCCCTCTCCATCTTCTTCCTTCTTCCCGCCTTCGTTGAGAGGGAGTCCTAGTAGGACTCCTCTCCTTGACGCGCCCTAGGGGACGGCCGACCGGCCTCCTCTCCCTCCCTCCTTTATATACGTGGGGATGGGGCACCCTAGAAGACACAAGTTATTTTCTTAGCCGTGTGCGGTGCCCCCTCCACAGTTTACACCTCACATCATATTGTCGTAGTGCTTAGGCGAAGCCCTGCGCGATCTACTTCACCATCATGCCGCCGGAACTCTCCCTCGACCCTCTACTGGATCAAGAGCTCGAGGGACGTCATCAAGCTGAACGTGGGCTGAACTCGGAGGTGCCGTACGTTCGATGCTTGATTGGTTGAATCGCGAAGACATTCGACTACATCAACCGCGTTAATCTAACGCTTTCGCTTTCGGTCTATGAGGGTACGTAGACACACTCTTTCCATCTCGTTGCTATGCATATCCTAGATAGATTTTGCGTGAGCGTAGGATTTTTTTTGAAATTGCATGCTATGTTCCCTAACACTTGCAGCATCTAATGATCAGATTAGGCCTAAACCCGATCAGGAGGAAGATAATTCCACCGTGATCACTCACCTGTTGGCAGCCATCGAGGAACGGGCCGAAGACACTTCTCCTCGTAAATTGGAGACCGATTGTGTCATAATCCTCGGACCCTTTGAGCCGAGCACCCCTCCTTCAGGCGGGACTCCACATCTTTCGAGCTCAGGGACAGACACCGAGCTCGGGGAACGCTCAGATCCTGCTGGGCCCGGGTTGTCAACACCGAACGTTTTGCAAGCCCCAAACAGTATATTGGGTCGGGATTCAAATTTTACCACACCAGCCACCACAATCAATACTCTCCATGTAACTCGGTCCCTCCAGACATATGTGACTTAATGTACGTGCGGCAGCAGCCCCAGGAGACAGTCCACCACTTCAGGGCCAGATTCCTACTTGTTAAAAACAAGATTAAGGACTGCTGCGACAACGACACGGCTGCAATTGCACGGACGAGAGAGTCTTGAACGCCCTCAACCACTATCGCATACAGAGTTTCACAAAATTGTTGCAATTAGTACGAATGTACTGCGCCATGGAAAGTACTTGGAAGGCCCAGAATACCCATCAGGAATAGCCTGTCTTCGGACAAAACACCGCTAAGGCGAAACGGACGTACCCTAATAGGGCATCTGATCATATACTTGTCGGCAAGAAACATAAACCTTTTGCAGGACACATGTCCGTTTTGGACGCACTCCTAGATAAACCTTGCCTGATACAAGCAACCCTGGGCACGACCCCAACTCATAGCCTTCGAGCATGTTGGGTACTCTCGCAGGTAGCCAAAAGCGACGAAGCCATCCTGGCCGCTGCAACTCCAGAAGAGGACAATTTTGACGTCCTTACGGTCTTCGAGACCTTCTCTTCAAACAACCGGCGCAAGAGAGCACATCGCGAGCTCGCCGAGCTTCATCAAATAACTACTGCAAGCCCATGGAACGACGCGGCAATCACTTTCACTGCCAATGATGAACCTCGAGTCCGGACAGTCCGAGCCCCAGCCGCTGATACGTCCAAAACGTATCTATAATTTCTGCTTGCTCCATGCCACTTTTGGGTGATATTGCTATGATATTCATACACTTCCATACACTTTTGATCATATTTGGACTAACCTACTAATCCAGTGCACCCCAGTGCCAGTTTCTGTTTTCGACTGTTTTTGTATTTCAGGTTTTCACATTACGAGAACTGCCAGAAAAATCCAGAAAAATTATATAAAAAATCAGCGTTCCAGAACCTACCTTGCGCCCGAAGGACAGCCCGGGGGGGGGGGGGG
>LR738713.1:565596670-565704991 GCA_902687465.1 Secale cereale | reverse complement strand
TGGGCCCCCCGAGCCCCGTCTGGTGCCCCCCTTTGGCATATATTTAGAGGGTCCTTCGAAACCCTCGGGATGGGAACTCTTTTTCGCGATCTCATCTCTGTTCCGCCGCTGCCGCCGCTTCCAAGATCGGGAGCACCAGGAGAACTCTTCCCGGCACCCTGCCGGAGGGGAGGATCACCACCGGGAGCCTCTCCACCACCATGGACGCCTCCCGGATGAGTTGTGAGTAGTCTCCCTTGGACCATGAGTCCATGACCAGTAGCTATGTGATGTTCTCCTCCCGTTCTTGTGCTTCACTAATTAGTCCTCGTGAGCTGCCCTACATGATCGAGGCACATATGTAATCCTTATGCTGTTGCTATGATGAGTTTGCTGGGATCCGATGGATTATGAGATTATGTTCAGATTGTTCTTGAGTAATATATTTGATCTACCTCTTTTATATTTATGTTCATAAGTAATTCTTGCATGTTCTCCGTTGTTATTTATTGCTTTGGCCAAGTAATAGGTAGTGACTCCAAGAGGGAACGTTATGCTCGATTGTGGGTTCATGCCCCTCGATGACTAGCTTGAGTGACAGAAACATGAGTCTAGGGGATGTGCTGTTGCCACAAGGGGGAAAACTGTTGGGGAACGTTGCATGGGAAACAAAAATTTTTCCTACGTTCACCAAGATCAATCTAGGAGATGCTACTACGAGAGGAGAGTTGGATCCACGTACCCTTGTAGATCGCTAAGCGGAAGCGTTAAGAACGCGGTTGATGGAGTCGTACTCGCCGCGATTCAGATCGCCGAAGATCCTAGCACCGAAGCAACGGTGCCTCCGCGTTCTTCACACGTACGGCTCGGGGACGTCTCCTCCTTCTTGATCCAGCAAGGGGTGGAGGAGAGGTTGATGGAGAGACCGGCAGCACGACGGCGTGGTGGTGATGGTGGAGGAGGATTCCAGCAGGGCTTCACCTAAGCACCGCGGGAAGACGAATATATTGTGGGAGAGGAAGGGCAGCACCGAGGCACAAACGTGTGTTGGCTGCCCTCCCTCTGCCCCTCTATATATAGGGGGAATAGATGGGAGGGGGGCGCCCTAGGGTTTCCCCTAGGGGGGCCGGCGGCCAGGGCAGTGGGGGGGCGGCGGCCAAGGGCTGCGCAGGCCCTAGGGTTTCCTCCCCTAGGTGCCTTGCCCTCCAAGCCAGGGGGTGCGGCTGCCCTAGGAGGGGCCAGCCCCCCATGCGCCATAGGAGAGGGCCTAGGGGGGGGGGCGCACAGCCCTATGAGGGCTGTGGTGTCCCCCCTTTGTGGCCCATTAGGCCCAGAACCACTTCCGGGACCCCCGAAACCCTTTTCGGTAATCCGCCGATTTCCCGATGCTCGCCGGAACACTTCCGGACTCCGAAACCTTTCATCCTATATATCAATCTTCGTCCCCGGACCATTCCGGAGACCCTCGTCACGTCCAGGATCTCATCCGGGACTCCGAACAACCTTCGGTAACCATGCACTGTTCTCACTAACAACCCTAGCGTCACCGAACCTTAAGTGTGTAGACCCTGCGGGTTCGGAAACCATGTAGACATGACCGAGACACTCCCAGGTCAATAACCAATAGCGGGATCTGGATACCCATATTGGTTCCCACATGTTTCTCGATGATCTCATCGGATGAACCACGATGTCAAGGATTCAGGCAATCCTGTATACAGTTCCCTTTGTCTCGTCGGTATGTTACTTGCCCGAGATCCGATCGTCGGTATCTCTATACCTAGTTCAATCTCGTTACCGGCAAGTCTCTTTACTCGTTACCGTAATACATAATCCCGTGACCAACTACTTAGTCACTTTGAGCTCATTGAGATGACGTATTACCGAGTGGGCCCGGAGATACCTCTCCGTCACACGGAGTGACAAATCCCAGTCTCGATCCATGTCAACTCAACAGACACCCTCGGAGATACCTGTAGAGTACCTTTATAGTCACCCAGTTACGTTGTGACGTTTGGCACACACAAAGCACTCCTACGGTGTCAGTGAGTTACATGACCTCATGGTCATAGGAACTTATACTTGACATGCAGAAAACTATAGCGATAACTGACACGATCAAAAGCTATGTTTAACGTTTGGGTCTCGTCCATCACATCATTCTCCTAATGATGTGATCCCGTTATCAAATGACAACTCATGTCTATGACCTGGAAACCGCGGTCATCTTTGATCAACGAGCTAGTCCTGTAGAGGCTCACTAAGGACACAAAGTCTGTCTATTCATCCACGCATGTATTTGAGTTTCCAATCAATACAGTTATAGCATGGATAATAAACGATTATCATGAACAAGGAAATATAATAATAACTCTTTTATTATTGTCTCTAGGGCATATTTCCAACAGTCTCCCACTTGCACTAGAGTCAATAATCTAGCATTACAAGGTAATGAATCTAACACCCATAGAGTCTTGGTGTTGATCATGCTTAGCCCGTGGAAGAGGCTTAGTCAACGGATCTGCAACATTCAAATCCGTGTGTACTTTGCAAATATTTATGTCCTCCTCCTTGACCGAATCGCGGATGGAATTGAAGCGTCGCTTTATGTGTCTGGTCCTCTTGTGAAACCTTGGTTCCTTGGCTAGAGCAATGGCACCAGTGTTGTCACAGAACAGAGTCATTGGGTTCAGTGCACTAGGCACAACTCCAAGATCTGTCATGAACCCCTTCATCCAGACACCTTCCTTTGCCGCCTCCGAGGCAGCTATATACTCCGCTTCACATGTAGAATCAGCTACCACGCTCTGCTTGGAACTGCACCAGCTTACCGCTCCCCCGTTGAGAATATATACGTATCCGGTTTGAGACTTAGAGTCATCCGGATCAGTGTCAAAGCTTGCATCGACGTAACCCTTTACGACGAGCTCTTGATCACCTCCATAAACGAGAAACATCTCCTTAGTCCTTTTCAGGTACTTTAGGATATTCTTGACCGCTGTCCAGTGATCCATACCAGGATTACTTTGAAACCTTCCGGCCATACTTATGGCAAGGCTGACATCTGGTCTTGTGCACAGCATTGCATACATGATAGAGCCTATGGCTGAAGCATAGGGGACGACACTCATCTTTTCTCTATCTTCCGCAGTCACTGGGCATTGAGTCTTACTCAACTTTGTACCTTGCAATACCGGCAAGAACCCCTTCTTGGATTGATCCATTTTGAACTTCTTCAAAAACTTTATCAAGGTATGTACTTTGTGAAAGTCCTATCAAGCGTCTTGATCTATCTCTATAGATCTTGATGCCCAATATGAAAGCAGCTTCACCGAGATCCTTCATCGAAAAACTCTTGTTCAAATACCCCTTCACGCTATCCAAAAATTCTATATTGTTTCCAATCAGCAATATGTCATCCACATATAATATTAGAAACGCTATAGAGCTCCCACTCACTTTCTTGTAAATACAAGCTTCATTGTAAACTTGTACAAACCCAAACGCTTTGATCACCTCATCAAAGCAAAGATTCCAACTCCGAGATGCTTGCACCAGCCCATAAATGGAACGCTGGAGCCTGCATACTTTGTCAGCATTCTCTGGATCGACAAAACCTTCCGGTTGCATCATATACAACTCTTCCTTAAGAAAACCGTTAAGGAACGCTGTTTTGACATCCATCTGCCAAATTTCATAATCGAAATATGCAGCTATTGCCAACATGATTCGGACGGATTTAAGCATCGCTACGGGTGAGAAAGTCTCATCGTAGTCAATCCCTTGAACTTGTGAAAAACCCTTTGCCACAAGTCGAGCTTTATACACGGTGACATTACCGTCAGCGTCCGTCTTCCTCTTAAAAATCCATTTATTCTGAATGGCCTTCCGCCCTTCAGGTAATACTTCCAAAGTCCATACTTTGTTTTCATACATGGATCCCATCTCGGATTTCATGGCCTCTAACCATTTGTCGGAATCCGGGCCCACCATCGCTTCTCCATAGCTCGTAGGTTCACCGTTGTCTAACAACATGACCTCCAAGACAGGGTTACCATACCACTCAGGTGAAGTGCGTACCCTTGTCGACCTACGAGGTTCGGTAGTAACTTGATCAGAAGCTCCTTGATCATCATCATTGGCTTCCTCTTCAACCTCTGCAGGCTCCACAAAAACATCTTTCTGTGCTGCGCTACTCTCTGGTTGAAGCAGAGGTTCAATAACCTCATCAAGTTCTACCTTCCTCCCACTCAATTCTTTCGAGAGAAACTCTTTCTCGAGAAAGGACCCGTTCTTAGCGACAAACACTTTGCCCTCGGATCTGAGATAGAAGGTGTACCCAACTGTTTCTTTTGGGTATCCTATGAAGACACATTTGTCCGCTTTGGGTTCGAGCTTTTCTGGCTGAAGCCTTTTGACATAAGCATCGCAACCCCAAACCTTGAGAAAAGACAACTTAGGTTTCTTACCAAACCACAGTTCATACGGTGTTGTCTCAACGGACTTAGATGGAGCCCTATTTAAAGTGAATGCATCTGTCTCTAACGCATATCCCCAAAACGATAGTGGCAAATCGGCAAGAGACATCATAGAACGTACCATATCTAATAGGGTTCGATTACGACGTTCGGATACACCATTACGCTGTGGTGTTCCAGGTGGCGTCAACTGTGAAACAATTCCACATTTTCTTAAGTGATCACCAAACTCATAACTCAGATATTCTCCCCTTCGATCAGATCGTAGGAACTTGATCTTCTTGTTACGATGATTTTCAACTTCACTCTGAAATTGCTTGAACTTTTCAAAAGTTTCAGACTTATGCTTCATCAAGTAAATATACCCATATCTACTTAAGTCGTCAGTGAAGGTGAGAAAATAACGATATCCACCGCGCGCCGTTACACTCATCGGACCGCACACATCAGTATGTATGATTTCCAATAAGTCACTTGCCCGTTCCATTGTCCCTGAAAACGGGGTCCTTGTCATCTTGCCCATGAGGCACGGCTCGCACGTGTCAAGTGATTCAAAATCAAGAGACTCCAAAAGTCCATCAGCATGGAGCTTCCTCATGCGTTTCACGCCAATATGACCGAGACGGCAGTGCCACAAGAAAGTGGTATTATCATTATCTACTCTACATCTTTTGGCATCAATGTTATGAACATGTGTATCATCACTATCGAGATTCAATAAGAATAAACCCCTAACTTCGGGTGCATGACCATAAAAGATATTACTCATATAAATAGAACAACCATTATTCTCTGACTTAAATGAGTAACCGTCTCGCAATAAACAAGATCCAGATATAATGTTCATGCTTAACGCAGGCACTAAATAACAATTATTCAGGTTCATAACTAATCCCGATGGCAATCGAAGAGCGAGCGTGCCGACGGCGATCACATCAACCTTGGAACCATTTCCCACGCGCATCGTCACTTCGTCCTTCGCCAGCCTCCGTTTATTCCGCAGTTCCTGTTTAGAGTTGCAAATGTGAGCAACCGAACCGGTATCAAATACCCAGGCACTACAACGAGAGTTGGTAAGGTACACATCAATAACATGTATATCAAATATACCTTTGTTGTTGTTGTTGGCCCCCTTCTTGTCTGCCAGATACTTGGGGCAGTTCCGCTTCCAGTGGCCGTTCCCCTTGCAATAGAAACACTCAGTCTCTGGCTTGGGCCCAGCCTTGGGTTTCTTCACTGGATTAGCAACTGCTTTGCCACCCTTCTTAGAGTTACCCTTCTTGCCCTTGCCATTCTTCTTGAAACTGGTGGTTTTATTGACCATCAACACTTGATACTCCTTCTGGATGTCTGCCTCAGCGACTTTCAGCATTGAAAACAGCTCGGCGATGGTTTTATTCATCCCTTGCATGTTGTACTGCTGCACGAAGCTCTTGTAGCTTGGCGGGAGTGACTGGAGAATTCTGTCAATGATAGCCTCATCCGGGAACACAAGTCCCAGATCAGCTATGCGGGTATAGTACCCAGACATCTTCAGTAAGTGTTCACTGACAGACGAATTCTCCTCCATCTTGCAAGCAAAGAATTTATCGGTGGTCTCATACCTCTCAATCTTAGCATTCTTTTCAAAGATGAACTTCAACTCCTGGTACATCTCATATGCACCATGACGTTCAAAATGCCTTTGAAGTCCTCCTTCCAAGCCGTACAACATGGCACACTGCACTATCGAATAGTCATCCGAACGCGACTGCCAGGCGTTCAAAACGTCTGCAGTGGCTGTAGGAGCGGGGGGGTCACCTAGCGGTGCATTTAGGACATAAACCTTTTGGGCAGCTGTGAGGATGATCCTCAGATTGCGGAGCCAGTCCACAAAGTTGCTCCCATCATCTTTCAGTTTAGCTTTCTCTAGGAACGCATTAAAATTCAGGGGAGCTACTGCGCGAGCCATCTACAACAAAAGATTTGCAAAGACATTTTAGACTATTGTTCATGATAAGTGAGTTACTACCTAATCAAATTATTTATAACTCCCACTCAAATTGACATCCCTCTGGTCATTCAAGCGTGACGTGATCCAAATTCACCAACCCAAGTCCGATCATCACGTGAGATGAGGTGGTGTCAATGGTGAACATCTACATGTTGATCATATCTACTATATGACTCATGCTCGACCTTTCGGTCTTCCGTGTTCCGAGGCCATGTCTGTACATGCTAGGCTCGTCAAGTCTAACCCGAGTGTTCTGCATGTGCAAAACTGGCTTGCACCCGTTGTATGCGAACGTAGAGTCTATCACACCCGATCATCACGTGGTGCTTCGAAACGACGAACCTTCGCAACGGCGCACACTCGGGGGGAACACAATTTTATCTTGAAATTTTAGTGAAGGATCATCTTATAATGCTACCGTCGTCCTAAGCAAAATAAGATGCATAAAAGGATTAACATCACATGCAAATCATAAGTGACATGACATGGCCATCAACTCGTGCTTTTGATCTCCATCTCCAAAGCACCGGCATGATCTCCATCGTCACCGGCGCCACACCATGATCTCCATCATCGTGTCGCCATCGGGGTTGTCGCGCGCCCACCATGCTCTTACTACTATTGCTACCGTTTAGCGATAAAGTAAAGCATTACAAAGCGCTTAATGATTGACACGCAGGTCATACAAAAATTAAAGACAACCCTATGGCTCCTGCCGGTTGCCGTATGCATCGACATGCAAGTCGATATTAACTATTACAACATGATCATCTCATACATCAAATATATCTCATCATGTCATTGGCCATATCATATCACATACATACCCTGCAAAAACAAGTTAGACGTCCTCTAATTTGTTGTTGCATGTTTTACGTGGCTGCTATGGGTATCTAGCAAGAACGCTTCTTACCTACACAAAGCCACAACGGTGATATTCAAGTTGCTATTTAACCTTCTACAAGGACCGCCTTGTTCTATTCCGATTCAACTAAGATAGGAGAGACAGACACCCGCCAGCCATCTTATGCAACAAAAGTCACATGTCTGTCGATGGAACCGGTCTCATGTACGTGGACATGTAAAGTTGGTCCGGGCCGCTTCATCCCATAATACCGCTGAATCAAGAAAGACTAAGGAGGGCAGCAATTTAAACATCAACGCCCACAAACCCTTTTGTGTTCTACTCGAGAAAGCATCTACGCAAGATCCTAGCTCATGATGCCACTGTTGGGGAACGTTGCATGGAAAACAAAAAATTTTCTCTACGTTCACCAAGATCAATCTAGGAGATGCTACTACGAGAGGAGAGTTGGATCTACGTACCCTTGTAGATCGCTAAGCGGAAGCGTTAAGAACGCGGTTGATGGAGTCGTACTCGCCGCGATTCAGATCGCTGAAGATCCAAGCACCGAAGCAACGGTGCCTCCGCGTTCTTCACACGTACGGCTCGGAGACGTCTCCTCCTTCTTGATCCAGCAAGGGGTGGAGGAGAGGTTGATGGAGAACCGGCAGCACGACGGCGTGGTGGTGGTGGTGATGGAGGATTCCAGCAGGGCTTCGCCTAAGCACCGCGGGAGAGGAAGATGTTATGGGAGAGGGAGGGCAGCACCGAGGCACGAACTTGTGTTGGCTGCCCTCCCTCTACCTCTCTATATATAGGGGGAAGGAGGAGAGGGGGGCGCCCTAGGGTTTCCCCTAGGGGGGGGCCGGCGGCCAAGGGCCAGGCCCTAGGGTTTCCCCCCCTAGGTGCCTTGCCCCCCACTCCAAGGGGTGCGGCTGCCCTAGGGGGTCCACCCCCCTTAGCCGCATGAGGAGAGGGCCCAGGGGGGGCGCACAGCCCTATGAGGGCTGTGGTGTCCCCCCTTGTGGCCCATTAGGCCCAGAAACACTTCCGGGACCCCCGAAACCCTTTCCGGTAATCCGCCGATTTCCCGATGCTCCCCGGAACACTTCCGGACTCCGAAACCTTTCATCCTATATATCAATCTTCATCTCCGGACCATTCCGGAGACCCTCGTCATGTCCGGGATCTCATCCGGGACTCCGAACAACCTTCGGTAACCATGCACTATTCTCACTAACAACCCTAGCGTCACCGAACGTTAAATGTGTAGACCCTGCGGGTTCGGAAACCATGTAGACATGACCGAGACACTCCCAGGTCAATAACCAATAGCGGGATCTGGATACCCATATTGGTTCCCACATGTTTCTCGATGATCTCATCGGATGAACCACGATGTCAAGGATTCAGGTAATCCCGTATATAGTTCCCTTTGTCTCGTCGGTATGTTACTTGCCCGAGATTCGATCGTCGGTATCTCTATACCTAGTTCAATCTCGTTACCGGCAAGTCTCTTTACTCGTTACCGTAATACATAATCCCGTGACCAACTACTTAGTCACTTTGAGCTCATTGAGATGACGTATTACCGAGTGGGCCCGGAGATACCTCTCCGTCACACGGAGTGACAAATCCCAGTCTCGATCCATGTCAACTCAACAGACACCCTCGGAGATACCTGTAGAGTACCTTTATAGTCACCCAGTTACGTTGTGACGTTTGGCACACACAAAGCACCCCTACGGTGTCAGTGAGTTACATGACCTCATGGTCATAGGAACTTATACTTGACATGCAGAAAACTATAGCGATAACTGACACGATCAAAAGCTATGTTTAACGTTTGGGTCTCGTCCATCACATCATTCTCCTAATGATGTGATCCCGTTATCAAATGACAACTCATGTCTATGACCTGGAAACCGCGGTCATCTTTGATCAACGAGCTAGTCCTGTAGAGGCTCACTAGGGACACAAAGTCTGTCTATTCATCCACACATGTATTTGAGTTTCCAATCAATACAGTTATAGCATGGATAATAAACGATTATCATGAACAAGGAAATATAATAATAACTCTTTTATTATTGCCTCTAGGGCATATTTCCAACAAAAACAACGGTGCTTGTGCCCGCGGGTGCAAGGATTGTTTACTTTACGCAAAGTTCTTTTAATGCAGTTGTCTGTTGCATTGAGTTTACACTATGGGTGGGGCTCGCAACTTAATACCAGCAAGATGTTCTGGATAGATATCTCAAGGTGGATGATTAGTAGTAGATATTGATGGATTTCGGTCTACTTACTTTGGCGTACCGCCCATGCTTTGAACCTCAACCTTTCTTGCAATGTAGTCAGCATTGGTTTGCGTTCGTGGTCCTGTCAATTGCCCGGCTGTAATTCGTTTACCTCACATAGCTGTTTTATTGTCTTTTGGGAGAGAGACATCACTAGTGAACATCATGAGACTCCGGTCCATATTACCATCATTGATCACATCCGCTATTTACTTTTCGCTATTACTTACTATTGCAAACACTATCTATCACTACTATCATTTGCGTTTAATCCTTTGTGAACTACAATGCCGGAGGGATTGACAACCTCTCTGTACTCGTTGGGAGCAAAGTTATTTGTATCTGTGTGCAGGTCCACATTGATTGCTAATATCTGGCGCCGTTAGCAGTTGATAGGGATGAAAACGGAGCGGAAACGGACGGAACTGAGTGCTATCATATTTGTTTTCGTATATTTTTGCGAAAGCGGAAACAAATACAGAAACCCCGGAAATGAATACGGAAACAGATACTACCAGAAACAGACACGGAGCGAATACAAAATGGACACAGAAACTGAAGTGGGCGTTGACTGGAACTTAAGGCCGCCTTAGATCATAGAGAAATACACGCACAAAAAAATGAATTGTTAACATGGCTACAAAATAGTATCATTATGTTAGCAACTTATCGTAGTATTGTAGTACTACTAGACAATTGTGTATAGAAGTTGGCCCTCAAATGATTCATTCTACTCATTGTGTCATTGTGTATTGTTTGTTAGTTGTGCTACAAAGCAACCATAGGTCTATAGCAAAAATGGAAATTCCATATTCATGGAAAGGGAAAGTTCCATTTCCACGCATGTTCCACCGGAAAACACCATTCCGTATTTGTTTCTGTTTTCCGCATAAAAAATTTCATTTCCGTTTCCATTTTGCAAATTTCCATTTCCGTTTCCATATTTTCTCTCCATTTCCATTTTTCCATCGGAAAAGTGGAAAGTTTCCACTCCATTTTCATCCCTAGCAGTTGACACCTACTTGTTGAACCTAGGAGTCTCTGGGGATTCGATCCTTGGCATCTTTGCTAAGGGAAAAACTTCCACAACACTGCATCTCACACCTTCCACTTGGGGTAACCAACGAGGGGTTAGAGGCCCATCAGCCGCGCTTGTACTAAATCGAGTAGTATATGACTTTTCGCCTCACCAAAGTGCTCATGGACGGCGATAGCGGACTCAACCTCAGATACGAGGACACGCTCAAAAAAATGCAGATCGATAAAACCAACACTGAGCAAAGTAACACAACCTTTCGAGGAACCATCCCCAGTCGGGGAGCCCGGTGTTCAGGAAGTAGTAAATTCGACGTGGTATTCGGCACGCCCAAGAACTACAGGTCAGAAGAGCTGCTCTTCCACATTGTCCCCTTCAACAGCTGATACCACGCCCTTTTAGGGCGAGATGCTTTCTCACGCTTTCAAGCCATACCCCATTATGGGTACATGAAGCTTAAGATGACAGGTCCCAATGGAATAATCACAGTCATAAGTGATCCGGACAGAGCACTCCGTGCCAAAAACAAAACCGCATCCTTGGCCCTAGAGTCACTATCCGAAGCCTTTGCAGCCGAAGAACTAACCACCTTACGATCCATGATGGACAAGGACGACGTAGTCCTTGATAAAAAAATCTAA
This sequence comes from Secale cereale, assembly GCA_902687465.1. Classification (NCBI taxonomy): domain Eukaryota; kingdom Viridiplantae; phylum Streptophyta; class Magnoliopsida; order Poales; family Poaceae; genus Secale; species Secale cereale. The sequence continues at coordinate 565,693,723 of LR738713.1, read as the reverse complement.
GTCTACCTCCTTCAATCCAGCAGATGAAATTATTAAATTTCAGGTACATCCAACAGACCCTAATAAAACAACATCCATTGGAGCACAGCTGGACCAAACGGTAGACCGCGCTCTACGTCCATTCCTATGAGAAAACTGGGACATATTCGGCTGGCATCCTTCAGACATGCCTGGGATCCCACGGAGGCTGGCCGAACACAGCTTCAACATCATCAAAGGGTTCAAACCAGTCAAGCAATCACTGCGACGATTTTCCGAACCCAAAATACAAGCCATGGGCAAAGAGTTGGCCAAGTTACTGGTGGTCGGATTCATCAGGGAAATTAAGCATCCGGATTGGCTAGCCAATTTGGTCATGGTACCGAAGAAGGATAAATCATGGCACCTTTGTGTCGACTTTAAAGACCTGAATAAGGCTTGCCCTAAGGACCCTTTTCCGCTGCCCCGCATCGATCAAATCATCGATGCAACAGCAGGACATGACTCGTTATGCTTCCTCGACGCTTACTCCGGATACCATCAGATAAAATTGAAGGAATCCGACCAGGCCGCGACGACGTTTATCACTCTGTATGGGCCTTTTTGCTTCAACACTATGTCCTTTGGGCTCAAAAACGCTGGTGCCACGTATCAACGCATGATTCAAACATGCTTAGAGAAACAAATTGGCAAGACGGTGGAGGCATACGTCAACGATGTAGTCATCAAGACCAAACACGTCGAAACATTGGTGGACGTTCTCTGCCTCACGTTCGATAACCTACGAACATATGACATACGGCTCAATCCAAAAAATGCGTCTTCGGTGTTCCGGCCGGAATGCTGTTAGGGTTCATCGTCTCCCATAGAGGAATTGAGGCAAACACAGCTGAAATCTGAGCCTTGTTATAGCTGGCTACACCAACCAATCTAAAACAAGTCCAAAAGCTAGCAGGGTGCGTGGCGGCCTTAAGCCGCTTCATCTCCAGACTAGGAGAAAAAGCATTACCACTTTATAGACTGCTGAGGCGCATAGACAACTTCGAATGGACGGATGCGGCCACGGCCAGATTGGAAGAAATAAAAACCCTATTAGCGGGCAACCCAATCCTAGCCGCTCCAGGTATTGGCGAGCCAATGCTGCTTTATATCGCAGCCACTCACCAGGTAGTGAGTGATGTACTCTTCGTCAAACGGAAGGAAGAGAGCCATAAATTCCATGTCCAAAAACCAGTATACTACGCATCAGAGGTTCTCACACCGTGCAAGTCACGATACCTCCATTATCAGAAAATCGCTTATACAGTGTTCATGGCATCTCGGAAGCTCCGACACTACTTTCAAGAGTGTTTGATTATAGTGGCATCCGAAGTACCACTAAGTGGTATCATAAACAATAAAGACGCCACAGTCCGCATAGCCAAATGGGCCATTGAGCTCTTGTCGTTCGAAATAACATACAAACCACGCCGGACTATTAAATCTCAGGTGCTGGCAGACTTTGTCACAAAATGGACTAAGGCCGAACTCCCTAAAGAGTACAAAGCATACTCCCATTGGACCATGTATTTTGACGGCTCAATAATGCTAGCCGGATTGGGGGCCGGCTATACGTCCATTTTGCATCATGCTTTTATATTGATGTTTATTGCATTATGGGTTGTTATTACACATTATGTCACACTACTTATGCCTTTTCCCTCTTATTTTCCAAGGTTTACATGAAGAGGGAGAATGCCGGCAGCTGGAATTCTAGGCTGGAAAAGAAGCAAATATTGGAGACCTATTCTGCACAACTCAAAAAGCCCTGAAACTCCACGAAAGTCAGTTTTGGAAAATACAAAAAATATCTGGCGAAAGAAGGCTTTCGGGACGAAGAGCCGCCGATGTCCATCTTCTGCTATATGATGTGTTTTGACCTGGAAAAAATCATAAGGAGGCTTTCGGGACGAAGCGTCGCCGTCTCGAGGCGAAACCTTGGCGGAACCAATCTAGGGCTTCGCCGGAGCTGTTCTACTCGGGATACTTCCCTCTGGGAGGGGGAAGTCGTCACCATCGTCATCACCAACAACTCTCCCATCTTGGGGAGGGTTATCTTCATCAACATCTTCACCAGCACCATATCCTCTCAAACCGTAGTTCATCTGTTGTATCCAATCTTTGTATCAAAACCTCATATTGGTACATGTGGGTTGCTAGTAGTGTTGATTACTCCTTGTAGTTGATGCTAGTTGGTTTATCCGGGTTCAGATCCATTATGCATATTAATACCCCTCTAATTATGAACATGAATATGTTTTGTGAGTAGTTACGTTTGTTCATGAGGACATGGGAGAAGTCTTGCTATAAGTAGTCATGTGAATTTGGTATTCGTTCGATATTTTGATAAGATGTATGTTGTCTTTCCTCTGGTGGTGTCATGTGAACGTCGACTACATGACACTTCACCATTGTTTGGGCCTAGAGGAAAGCATTGGGAAGTAATAAGTAGATGATGGGTTGCTAGAGTGATAGAAGCTTAAACCATAGTTTATGTGTTGCTTCGTAAGGGGCTGATTTGGATCCATATGTTTCATGCTATGGTTAGGTTTACCTTAATACTTCTTTTGTAGTTGTGGATGCTTGCAATAGAGGTTAAAGATGGCAATGGGTCGGGTTTGGATCGGGTTAAATAATATCAAATCCATATCCATATCCATGAAGACAGTCTCTGTCCGCCCATGAAAAAACCCATGGGCGAAAAATTGTGTCCATGTCGAAACCCGATGGATATCCATATCCGTTGGATATCCATGGGGTTCTCTCAAGACATATACATAATACACAACACACCATTCACATAAGCTGTTGCGCCCATGCATCAATGCATGTGTGAAAAGGTAGAGACGGAGGAGTCGAGGGGATATTTAGTTGCGTTGTCATAGGCCAGTGGTGCTGGCTATTGAAGTGCTCCACCATACATGGAGATAGCAGCTGACAGTGTCGACCATCTCTTGGGATGCAGGAGAAGTAAGAAGAGGAGACGGTGCTAATTATTAATGATGAGTCATTCAACATGTTGGGGAACGTAGCAGAAATCAAACAAATTCTACGCTTCACCAAGATCAATCTATGGAGTCATCTAGCAATGAGGGAGAGGGGAGTGCATCTACATACCCTTGTAGATCGCGAGCGGAAGCGTTCAAGAGAACGTGGATGACGAAGTCGTACTCGTCGTGATCCAAATCACCGATGATCCTAGCGCCGAACGGACGGCACATCCGCGTTCAACACACGTACGGAGCAGAGACGTCACCTCCTTCTTGATCCAGCAAGGGGGGAGGAGAGGTTGATGGAGATCCAGCAGCACAATGGTGTGGTGGTGGATGCAGCGTTATTCCAGCAGGGCTTCGCCAAGCAGCACTGGAGGAGGAAGGGGTGTCACGGGAGGGAGAGGGAGGCGCCAGGGCATGGGTGCGGCTGCCCTCCCTCCCCACCACTATATATAGGGGCCCTAGGGGGGCGCCGGCCCTAGGAGGCCCTGGGGGGGCGCCGGCCCTAGGAGATCCAATCTCCTAGGGGGGCGGCAGCCACAGGGGGGGGGGGACTTGCCCCCCAAGCAGGTGGGGCGCCCCCCACCCCTAGGGTTTCCAACCCTAGGCGCAGGGGGAGGCCCAAGGGGGGCGCACCAGCCCACTATGGGCTGGTTCCCTTCCCCTTTCAGCCCATGGGCCCCTCCGGGATAGGTGGCCCCACCCGGTGGACCCCCTGGACCCTTCCGGTGGTCCTGGTACAATACCGGTGATCCCCGAAATTCTCCCGATGGCCAAACTGGACCAACTATATATAAATCTTTACCTCCGGACCATTCCGGAACTCCTCGTGACGTCCGGGATCTCATCCGGGACTCCGAACAACTTTCGGGTTACCGCATACTTATATCTCTACAACCCTAGCATCACCGAACCTTAAGTGTGTAGACCCTACGGGTTCGGGAGACACGTAGACATGACCGAGACGACTCTCCGGTCAATAACCAACAGCGGGATCTGGATACCCATGTTGGCTCCCACATGCTCCTCGATGATCTCATCGGATGAACCACGATGTCAAGGATTCAATCAATCCCGTATACGATTCCCTTTGTCTATCGGTATAGTACTTGCCCGAGATTCAATCGTCGGTATACCGATACCTTGTTCAATCTCATCATGGCAAGTCTCTTTACTCATTCCGTGATACATCATCCCGTGACCAACACCTTAGTCACATTGAGCTCATTATGACGATGTCTTATCGAGTGGGCCCAGAGATACCTCTCCGTCACACGGAGTGACAAATCCCAGTCTCGGTTCGTGCCAACCCAACAGATACTTTCGAAGATACCCGTTGTGTACCTTTATAGCCACCCAGTTACGTTGTGACGTTTGGCACACCCAAAGTATTCCTACGGTATCCGGGAGTTGCAAAACCTCATGGTCTAAGGAAACGATACTTGACATTGGAAAAGCTTTAGCATTACGAACTACATGATCTTGTGCTAGGCTTAGGATTGGGTCTTGTCCAACACATCATTCTCCTAATGATGTGATCTCGTTATCAATGACATCCAATGTCCATGGTCAGGAAACCGTAACCATCGGTTGATCAACGAGCTAGTAACTAGAGGTTTACTAGGGACACGTTGTGGTCTAAGTATTCACACATGTATCACTGTTTCCGGATAATACAATTCAAGCATGAACACTAGACAATTATCATGAACACGGAAATATAATAATAACCATTTTATTACTGCCTCTAGGGAATATTTCCAACATAACAATGACATAAAAGATTAGAAGGGGTCTAAAGTAATATAAGGCGGGGATTAAATGTCAACTAATAAATGTTACGGTGGGGATTGTGTGATTTGCGTTGAATGTTTTAGATTATAGTGGCTAAAATTACAGTGTGACATGCGACTGTGAGGTAGGGATAGCCGAATATTGCCATTAAGTCATACTGTCGGGTCGGGTTTGGATATATCCATGGGTACAAGATTATGTACATGCCCTACACGAGTAAACGGGCTGGGTTTGGGCGCCGCCCATGGGCGCAAAAGCATATCCAAACCCTGTCCATACGGGTTCGATATCCATGGGTATCCATGTCCATGGGTAAAATTGCCATCCTTAATAGAGGTTAATCATAAGTGGGATGCTTGTCCAAGTAAGGGCAGCACCCAAGTACCGGTCCACCCACATACCAAATTATCAAAGTAACGAACGCGAATCATATGAACGTGGTGAAAACTAGCTAGACGATAATTCCCATGTGTCCTCAGGAGCGTTTTCCTTTATATAAGAGTTTGTCCAGGCTTGTCCTTTGCTACAAAAAGGATTGGGCCATCTTGCTGCACCTTATTTACTTTTATTACTTCTTACTCGTTACAAATTATCCTATCACAAAACTATCTGTTACCAACAATTTCAGTGCTTGCAGAGAATACCTTACTGAAAACTGCCTATCATTTCCTTCTGCTCCTCGTTGGGTTCGACACTCTTACTTATCGAAAGGACTACGATAGATCCCCTACACTTGTGGGTCATCAAGACTCTTTTCTGGCGCCGTCGCCGGGGAGTGAAGCGCCTTTGGTAAGTGGAATTTGGTAAGGAAAAATTTATACAGTGTGCTGAAATTTACTGTCACTTGTTACAATGGAACATAATCCTTTGAGGGGCTTGTTCGGGGTATCTTCACCCCGACCAGTAGAGCAAAGAGTTGCTCCTCAACCTAATGAACCTACTGAAATTTTTTACTTTGAAATTCCTTCGGGTATGATAGAGAAACGGCTAGCTAATCCCTTTACAGGAGACGGAACCTTGCATCCCGATTTTCACCTAATCTATGTGGATAAAGTTTGTGGATTATTTAAGCTTGCAGGTATGCCCGAGGATACTAAAGCTTCTTGAGGCGGGTATAATTTATCCAGTTGCTGATAGTCATTGGGTAAGTACTGTCCATTGTGTCCCTAAGAAGGGAGGTATTGCTGTTGTTCCTAATGATAAAGATGAATTGATCCCACAAAGAATTGTTACAGGTTATAGGATGGTAATTGATTTCCGTAAATTAAATAAAGCTACTAAGAAAGATCATTACCCGCTACCTTTTATTGATCAAATGCTAGAATGATTATCCAAACATACTCATTTTTGCTTTCTAGATGGCTATTCTGGTTTCTCTCAAATACCTGTGTCAAAAGAGGATCAAGAAAAGTCCACTTTTACTTGCCCTTTCGGTACCTTTGCTTATAGACGTATGCCTTTTGGTTTATGTAATGCACCTGCTATCTTTCAAAGATGCGTGATGGCTATATTCTCTGATTTTTGTGAAAAGATTGTTGAGGTTTTCATGGATGATTTTTCTATTTATGGAACTTCTTTTGATGATTGCTTAAGCAACCTTGATCGAGTTTTGCTGAGATGTGAAGAAACTAATCTTGTCTTGAATTGGGAAAAGTGCCACTTTATGGTTAATGAAGGTATTGTCTTGGGGCATAAAATTTCTGAAAGAGGTATTGAAGTTGATAAAGCTAAAGTTGATGCTATTGAAAAGATGTCGTGTCCCAAGGACAACCAAGGTATAAGAAGTTTTCTTGGTCATGCCGGGTTTTATAGGAGGTTCATTAAAGACTTCTCAAAAATCTCTAGGCTTCTGACTAATCTATTACAAAAAGATAATCCTTTTGTCTTTGATGATGATTGTGTAGAAGCATTTGAAATACTTAAGAAAGCATTGATCTCTGCACCTATTGTCCAGCCACTTGACTGGAATTTACCCTTTGAGATTATGTGCGATGCTAGTTATTATGCTGTATGTGCTGTTCTAGGACAAAGAGTTGATAAGAAATTGAATGTTATCCAGTATGCTAGTAAAACCCTAGACAGTGCCGAGAGAAATTATGCTACTACTAAAAAAGAATTTTTAGTAGTTGTATTTGCTTGTGATAAGTTCAGGCCTTATATTATTGGTTCTAAAGTAACTGTTCACACTGATCATGCTGCTATTAAATATCTTATGGAAAAGAAAGATGCTAAACCTAGACTTATTAGATGGGTCCTCCTGCTTCAAGAATTTGATTTGCATATTACTGATAGAAAGGGAGTTGAGAACCCCGTTGCAGACAACTTGTCTAGATTAGAGAATATTCTTGATGACCCACTACCTATTAATGGTAGCTTTCCTGATGAACAATTAGCTGTCATAAATGCTTCTCGTACTGCTCCATGGTATGCTGATTATGCTAATTACATTGTTGCTAAATTTATACCACCTAGTTTCACATACCAGCAAAAGGAAAAAGTTTTTCTCTGATTTAAGACATTACTTCTGGGATGACCCACACCTCTATAAAGAAGGAGTAGATGGTATTATTAGATGTTGTGTACCTGAGCATGAATAGGAACATATCCTATGCAAGTGTCACTCCGAGTCTTATGGAGGACACCACGCTGGAGATAGAACTGCACATAAGGTACTGCAATCTGGGTTTTATTGGCCTACTCTCTTCAAGGATGCCCGTAAGATTGTTTTGTCCTGTGATGAATGTCAAAGAATTGGTAATATTAGTAGACGTCAAGAAATGCCCATGAATTATTCACTTGTTATTGAACCATTTGATGTCTGGGGATTTGATTATGTGGGACCGTTTCCTTCCTCTAATGGGTATACACATATCTTAGTTGATGCTGATTACGTTACTAAGTGGGTAGAAGCTATAACAACTAGTAGTGTTGATCATAACACCTCTATTAAGATGCTTAGAGAAGTTATTTTTTCGAGGTTTGGAGTCCCTAGATACTTAATGACTGATAGTGGTTCACACTTTATTCATGGTGATTTCCGCAAAATGCTTGCTAAGTATGATGTTAATCATAGAATTGCATCCCCATACCACCGACAGTCTAGTGGTCAAGTAGAACTAAGTAACAAAGAGCTGAAATTAATTTTGCAAAAGACTGTTAATAGATCTAGAAGGAATTGGTCCAAGAAACTTGATGATGCATTATGGGCCTATAGAACTGCATATAAAAATCCTATGGGTATGTCTCCGTATAAAATGGTTTATGGAAAAAGCATGTCACTTACCTCTCGAACTAGAACATAAGGCATATTGGGCTATCAAAGAGCTCAATTATGATTTCAAACTCGCCGGTGAGAAGAGGTTATTTGACATTATCTCGCTTGATGAATGGAGAACCCAGGCCTATGAAAATGCCAAATTGTTTAAAGAAAAAGTTAAAAGATGGCATGACAAAAGGATACAAAAGCGCGAGTTTAACGTAGGAGATTATGTTTTGATGTACAACTCTCGTTTAAGATTTTTTGCAGGAAGCTTCTCTCTAAATGGGAAGGTCCTTACGTTATCGAGGAGGTCTATCGCTCCAGTGCCATAAAAATCAATAACTTCGAAGGCACAAATCCAAAGGTGGTGAACGGTCAAAGAATCAAACATTACATCTCACGTAATCCCATAAATGTCAAAACCAATGTTATTTAAACCGTAACCCCGAAGAAACACATTAGGGACACTTTCCAGAACGATTCAGACTCCGAAAGGGAAGATGTATGTGGTACGGTAAGTAAACCGACTCCAAAACAGTTCTAATGGCAATTTTTCTCCGTTTTGGAATATTATAAAAATATAGGAAAATAAGAAGTAGTCCGAACGGGACACGAGGCGTCCACGAGGGTGGAGGGCGCGCCCTACCCCCCTGGGCGCGCCCCCTACCTCGTGGGCACCTCGTGTGCCTTCCGAACTCCGTTTTCTTGCAGGTTACTTCTTTTGGTCGGTAAAAATTCATTATATAATCCTCCGAAGGTTTTGACCACCGCACCACGCGAAAATCTTCTGTTTTTGTTTCGAGCTATTTTCTGCCAGAGCTCACAAGGCTAGACACCATGTCGTCCTCCTCCTCCAACAATGAGGGCAATGATGCTTGGCTAATGAAGACAGAGCTGAAGAGGGAAGAACCTGGAGAGATCAACAAGGAAGATAGGATCAATAAGGCTATGGAGGATCAGGCTCCGGCAGCAGAAGAACAAGACATCCTTCAACCCCTTCTGAACCTTTTTACCCCAACTGAGATTGACTCTTTCAAGATGATTGAATTAGCTCAAATACAAAACAAGTATCTCACACGTGAAAATATTTTGCTGAAGGAGCATATTACCGCACTCAAGGGCATTATCCGCAAGTTGGACGATCTCCTACGCTCGATGTACGACACTCCATCATCACTGCTGCCAACCCCATCAAGACCCCCTCCGAAGAAAGAGATATAATCACATGGGTATGGGCACTCCCCTTGGCAACTGCCAAGCTTGGGGGAGGTTCCCCGGTATCTTATCACCATCACACTTCTATCTTTACCGTTTTTATTAGTTCGATCCTTTTGGTTATATCTTGATCTAGTAGAATAAAGTTTAGTATGATCTAGTTCTGAGCTTTGCTTTATGATCTTTATCTTTGTAATCGAGTTTGTGAGCTATATATAATAAAGATTAGTTTTGAGTCAAGGACTTGATTATCTCACTATGATCATGAGAGGATAAAAGAAAGAATAAAAAGAATCAAAGAGATCATATTGATCTTATGGAGAGTAATGACTTCACATATAAAGAGTATGATGAATAAAAATTGTTGAGAGTTGACAAACATAGTTTTGGTCATCGTTGCAATTAATAGGAAGTAATAAGGAAAGAGTGGTTTTCACATATAAATATAGTATCTTGGACATCTATCATGATTGTGAGCACTCATTAAAATATGACATGCTAAAGAGTTGATGTTGGATAAGGAAGACAACGTGATGGGTTATGTCTTCTTGTATCCGAAATAAAGTATATTGTCATGGACCATCCAACATGTTGAGCATGCCTTTCCCTCTCATGCTAGACAAATTCTTTCCACCAAGTAGAAATACTGCTTGTGCTTCCAAATATCCTTAAACCCAGTTGTGCCATGAGAGTCCACCATATTTACCTATGGATTGAGTAAGATCCTTCAAGTAAGTTGTCATTGTTGCAACTCTCTAAAATATGTATGATCTATTAGTGTGGAGAAAATAAACTTTATACGATCTTGTGATATGGAAGCAATAAAAGCGACACGCCGCATAATAAAGGTCCATATCACAAGTGGCAATATAAAGTGACGTTCTTTTGCGCTAGGATTTTGTACATCCAACCATAAAAGCACATAACAACCTCTGCTTCCCTCTGCGAAGGGCCTATCTATTGTTCTTATCATGTAAGAGTCATGGTGATAACCCTCAACCGTAAGGGATCGAGATAGTCTTCGCGGGTAAGAATAACCCAATTTATTGATTTGACACACGGGGAGCCAAAGAGTATTTATAAGCTTTAATAGTTGAGTTGTCAATTCAACCGCACCTGAAATATACTAACTTGCAACAAAAGATAAGTGGTAACAGTGATATGATAGTGACGATAGTGATAGTAAAAGTAAACAGTAAAAGTAGATAGCAGTAGTAAATGACAAAAGTAGCGACTAGTAACAAGCAAGGTTTAAAATACTGTAGGCTAGGGAGATGGATGGTTGGGCGTTGCATGGATGAGATAGATTCTAACTTGGGGCACGGCACACGGAAAAGTAATGATCATCTAGGCAAATATCAAACATTAGGCATGTATCCCGTAGGTAGTTGTACGTGCTTGCAATAAGAACTTGCACAACATCTTTTGTCCTACCATCCCGCTACGAACGGGGCCAAAAGGAACTAATGGATATTAAGGTGCTCCTATCAAAGAGCACCGGAACAAAGCAATGAACTCAGTGGATACATGTAATCCTCAAACTACGGACCATCCCCTTTGGTGTCCCAAGCTGTCACTTTTGGGATCGCCGGTTCCGAACCGTAATAGGTGCATACAACTCATAGATAGGATCAAGAACTCAAATATATTCATGCAAACACATATGGTTCAGATCTGAAATCATGGCACTCGGGCCCTAAGTGTCAAGCATTAAGAATAACAAGTTGTAGCAAAGATGATATACACCATACTAGATGATAGGCAACATGCCCCCAACAATCTGACGAACTATTACATGATCTAACTCATCCAATCCCTACCATCCCCTTCGCCTACAGCAAGGGAATTAGTCACACATGAAGGGGGAAGTCATGGAGGGATGATGGAGTGGTGATGATGATGACGATGGTGACGATCTCCCCTCTCCGGAGGCCAAATCAGCCTCCAGATTAGCCCTCCCGAAGAAGAACAGAGGGTGGCGGCGGCTCCGCGATGAAAAACAGCGAAAGAACTCCCGATCTGGGGTTTCTTCGTCGGGAGGAAAAATACGGGCTAAAGTAGGGCACCAGGGGGTGTGGGCCCCACCCAGGCGCCCCCACGGCGCAGCCTAGGGGGGGGGGCGCCCACAGGGCGCCTGGGCACCCCCTGGCCCCCCTCTGGCCCCACTTCTGGCATTTGGTTTCCTCGGGTGCGTGGATTTTTTGTGATTTTTCGTGGATTTTTCTGAGATGCTTAAAAATCCGTTTTCCTGCACACAAATAAACCATACAGGTAGCTCTGCTAAAAACAGCGTCAGTCCGGGTTAGTTTAGTCCAAATCATGCAAGAATGAGGTCAAAACAATATCAAAAGTGTTTGGAAAAGTAGATACGTTTGAGACGTATCAACTCCCCCAAGCTTAGCATATTGCTTGTCCTCAAGCAATTCAGTTCAACGAACTGGACGCGACAAAGAAAACTTTGACAAACTCTTTTGCTTCATTAGATGTATATAAGCATGTACTACGAAAAGAGTTCAGCAAGTATTAAGACAGTACTTATGAGAACAATGCAAGGAGCAATCCTTCTTTCAAGTGACCAGTCACAAATAATTAAGAGTAAACAATATATTACCGAAAATCAAGACAAGATCACATTGCACATAGCTTGAGCATATTAAGGTGGTATCTCGCTAGCCTCCATGAGTGAAGCAAAACATAAATGCAGAGACTCCTCTAGAGTTTTAAAGGAGACTAGAACTAAGAATTTCAGAATAAATCATATCACAAGTATGCAGAAGACAATGTAATACTTTGGGACAATGCACATTACACTCAGAATGACAATTATGCTCTCCTAGTCAGTGCTTTGAAGAAAGAAGATGATACTCTCGAACCGTGGCTTTTATTGGCAAAGTTGAAAACCCGTGATCAGAAACAAAAACTAAACATGTACCAGAGCTCTTGGTTTTAAAAACAGAGGTAAATATGTTTTTGAGAGGTGCATATTTCGTCAACGAATGCTAGCAGACAACTCAATCACTTTTTAAGCTAGACAAGTCTCGAGGAACGGCTCCCGCATGAGGACGATCACATCCTCTTAATCTCCTTTGTTCATCACTGCCAAAGTTTTCTGATTTCTCATGAACAAAGCGTGAAGGAGGGTTTGTTTGTTATATTATCTTTTCGAGCCGGGCGCACTCAATGCCAGTTCCTTTTCATATTAGGGGTTCACACATTATACATGCAATCTAGGGGTGAAACTTGTCCAACTTAAATAGATCATGAATTAACTACTACTTCCTCATGAGCTAAAACATAGGCACAAAAAGAGAAATGCTTTTGATTAATTTCGAGATGGTACACGAAAGTCTTTGTTAGGAATGGCAGGTAAATACCATATATAGGAAGGTATAGTGGACTCATATGGCATAACAGGTTTAAAGGTTTTGGATGCACAAGCAGTCATTCCGCTTAGTACGGGTGGAGGTTTAGCAAAAGACTGGGAAGCGACCAACTAGAGAGCAATAACGGTCATAATCATGCAGAGCGACAAAGCAACATTGAATCGGGCATGAAAGTGATATAACTATTCTAAAACTCAAAGATCATCAAGGCAAAGTAGACTTTTTAGTCTTAAACATGTGTAAGCATGTGCCAAGTCAATCCAAAAATTCTCTAAAGGGAAATACCACCCTAGTATGCCAGACTATGAACAGTGCGATGCATGTAGATCATTTCAATAACACATTATATACTCTAGTTATTGGAGACTAGCCACAAGGAAAGCATGAACCACTGGAAGAGCATTGTAAACATAGCACTATGTCGCTACAAGATGGTCTCTAGATCATAAGTACAGGCATATGTACAAAAGTAGAAACAATAAGAGTTCATACCGGTCTTCCTTGTTGCTTCCTTTCAGTCGATCTTCGTCATTACTGCTTGTCACTTGCACGATCGAACGTAGGAAATATAATCAAATGCCATCACGGACTCGAGCTGATCTCTGGAAACAAAGCAAACTAAAGAGAGAAAGGAAATCTTTTTGTTGTTTTTGCAAATAGAGGAATAAAGAAGAATGGGAAAAAACTTCAAAAAGATCAAAGCGAATAAAACGGATAATACAATGAAAAAGTGAGAAGGGCACGTACTCCCCCAAGCTTAGGCTTTTGGCCTAAGTTGGTAGCAGCTACTGCCCCCAGGAGCCTCCTGCTCCAGGGGTATGGTGGTGAAACCAAGGGTCATAGAAGGATGAAGGCGCGTATACCGAACTCCTCGGAGTCTCCCACGAGGAAGGTTCCGAGCGCCAAACAGAGGAAGACCCTTCACCAAACTCGGTGGCGGTCTCATCCTGAAAATGTGGTATCTCACCGTGCCTCTCCTCGTCGGGCACAACCCCCTCCATGGGGTTATGGAACTGATGCTGGACCATGAACTCATCGAACTGGACAACATCAAAGGACCATCCGTTCCTGCGAGAGAAATCAAACAAAAGAGGTGCAGGTAGACGGATCTCGCGTTCCGCGGTAGTTCCGAAACGCAAGATATAAACAAGGTTATCAAGTTCAGAACCCATGGTAACAAACTTATGCCTCTTCATAGCAGCAAGATCAAAGCTTAAATAAGTAAAAGGAGTATCATCAGGGTGTGGGGTGCCTCCAAGATGCTCTAAGATAAGTGTGGCATAAATGCCACCATATAAGTCCCCCTTGTTACCGTTCATAGCAAGGCGTCGAGCAATTAAGGTACCAATATTATAATCAGACCTCCCTGAGAGGGCTGCTGCCAGGATAGCAATATCCGGAGCAGAAATGCTGCTCGTGTTGTCACGAGCTAACACCCCTCTAGCAATATAATATGCAAAATACCTGAGGTGAGGAAACAAGATACTGAAGATCTTCGACCGATGAATATCCCTCGTACCCATGCTGCAGAGAGAGTTGATGACCGTTTTCAGCTCAGAGGGCTGAGTGGCCATCCTTGCCGTCCTCCCAACGTTCGGCACACCTATTACTTCACAAAAATTTCCCAGAGTCATGGTGATAAGATCATTATAAACTTTAAACTCAATAGCACCTGAATCAGGATTATATCTAAAACTGTTAATGAAACCGGAGGTGAGTTTCTGATACAGAGTAACACGGCTCGTGACGAGTCGTGTCAAACCTGCATTAGCACAAAGATTATAAAACTCATCCTTGATTCCCGCAGCTTCCATGAATTCATCACATGGAAATGTCATCGCACGTGCTGGACTTGTGTCTTCCAACAACTCCAGGGGCACATGATCCTCATTATAGCTCACCCTAGCAGTCGATGGTGAAGCTGCGGCTCTAGTGACTCGATCGGAGTGTGCGGGCCTCCTCTTCTCAAGCCATCCTTTTGCCCTTCCTAACAAACTCATTTCTGAATTTTTTTTACAATTTACAAAAACGAGGATTAAAACAAAGTGAGCTAAGGCAAACTACTCAACTCACTTGCCCAAGACATAAACTTGCATCAAAACTTGGAAAACAACTTTCTACACATGCATGCAAGCTCATCTCTACAGCACCAAGAACTACTAAATACTCACAAATGAGGCCACCAATCAAAAATCTAATTGGAGGGGTGGAGGAGTCACATACCCGGGAGTATTTGCTCAAAATTTCAGCTCAAATGATGGGCTGTAGAGAGAGATCGAAGAATCGCCCCCAAGAACAGCAAGAACAGCAAGAACAGGACCAGAACTCGGGTTTCTGGAAAAAGAGAGAGAGAGAGGGGAAGAAGAAGTACCTGGAGGGGGGGTCCCGTGGGCCCTAGGCGCCCTGTGGGCGCGGCCAGGGGCTGGGCCGCGCCAGCTGGCCGCCTGGGGCACTGGTGGCCCCCCCTGGCTGGCCCCAGGACTTTCCGGGTTTCTCCCGTTGTGGAAATTTTTAATATAATTTTTCTGGAATTTTTCTGAAAACTTCACTGTTGAAATTTTTTCGAAGTTCAAAAAGCTGCGAAACTCTCTGAAAACTCGAAGCAGTTAGTAGTATTGTGAAGCTTCAAAAACATAGATACTTGGTACAGCAAGTATGACAACACTAAAAACAAATAAAAACATAGAAAGCTCAACTTTTTATCCATATAAAACACGTTCACTAGTAAGGTTGATCAAGTCTTACCAACAAACAAACGGTATATAGAACAAAAAGTCTCACCTCCTACGAAGTAATCACTGAACTTTTACCTTGATGGACATTGTCCCTACCATGATAGTTTTGTATTTGTGAGGCACATGTAGTGGACGGTCCCATTCTCCAATTTTCACGGTCTCGATATTCTCTATAGAATTGAGGGCATGCCTCCTGTCGGTCTTCTTCGGAAAATATACCGTGTGTTCTTTATCATTCACATGAAAGGTAACCTTCCCTTTGTTGCAATCAATAATAGCACCTGCGGTGTTAAGGAATGGTCTACCAAGAATAATGGACATGCTCCCATCCTCGGGCATGTCAAGCACAACAAAATCAGTAAGAATTAAACAATTAGCAACTTCAACTGGAACATCCTCACAAATACCTATCGGAACAGCGGTTGACTTGTTAGTCATCTAAAGGGAGATATCTGTAGGAATTAGTTTCTCTAAACAAAGCCTCTCGTAAAGAGAGAGAGGCATAACACTCACTCCCGCTCCAAGATCACATAAAGCAGTTTTGACATAATTATTCTTTATGGAGCAAGGGATGGTGGGTATACCTGGATCACCGAGCTTCTCAGGAATCTTTCCGCTGAAAGAATAGTTAGCAAGCATAGTAGATATTGCATCATTAGGAACTTTTCTTTTGTTAGTGACAATATCTTTCATATATTTTGAATAAGGAAGTAACTTAATAGCATCAGTCAAAGGAATTTGAAGAAAAAGAGGTTTAATCCATTCACAAAACTTATTGTAATGCTCTTCTTCTTTAGATTTGATGGACTTACCTGGAAAGGGCATGGGTTTCTGTACCCATGGTTCTTTCTCCTTCCCATGTTTTCTTGCGATGAAGTCTTCTTTAGTGTACCTCTTACGTTTGTCAGGTGCTTCTTCTTCTCGAACTTCAGGCGGATCATTCTTCTCATTATCATTACCTTCAGGTTCAGCACCGTCTTCAGTCTCAGCATCGGAGATAGATACACTGTTGGGATCAATAGCTGGCTCTTCATCTGCAATAGGATCATTAGAATTGTCAGTCTCTTTATGTTTCTTCTTCTTATTTGGAGAGACAACAATTTCTTCTTCCTGCATTTGAGAATCTTGCTCGATTCTCTTCGGATGTCCCTCTGGATAAAGAGGATCTTGAGTACTAGTTCCTCCTCGGGTCTTAATCCCAAAAGCCTGCAATTTATCTTGTTTGGCATTGTTTGCAAGCAAATCTCTTTGCACATTAGAAATTTGATCGAGCTGAGTTTGAACCATATGAAAATGCTTCACAAGACATTGAACATCATTAACTGTTCTATCTAAAACACCAAGCAACTTTTTGATAGCAAGGGAATTATCATGCAACTGACTTTCTATCCTCTCATTAAAATGATTCTGTTTCAAAATAAAATTATCAAACTCATCTAAACATTGATCAGGAGGCTTACCATGAGGGATGTCACTTGCGTTGAAATCTAAAAGAGAGTGTACCTCTACCATAGGAGGGTGAGTGGTAGGCTCACACAGCTTCTCAATAGGGGGTAGATTCTTCACGTCTTCAGCTTTAATACCTTTCTCTTTAATAGACTTCTTTGCTTCTTGCATATCCTCGGGGCTTAGAACAAACATGCCCCTCTTCTTTGTTGGTGGAGGTGGTTCAGGGACGGACCAATCTTCATGGTTTTTGGCAATCCTGCCCATTAGATCTTCCGCATCGTCCGGTGTTCTTTTCCTGAAAACACAACCAGCACAACTGTCCAAATAGGACCTAGATTCATCAGTTAGACCAGCATAGAATATATCAATTAATTAATTCTTAGGAACTACATGTCCTGGTCTAGCCTGAATCAAACCGCAATACCTCCCCCAAGCTTTAGGGAGGGACTCATCCTGCAACTGTTTAAAATTATAAATTCTTTGTAAAGCAGCATGTTGCATATGAGCAGGAAAGTACTTATCAACAAAAGAGTGAGCTAAGTCCTGAGGACTCTTAATAGAACCGCATGGGAGTGAATCATACCATGCTTTAGCACCTTCCTTCAAGGAGAAAGGAAGAATCTTGGTCACATAAAAGTAGCGTATCTTCTCATCTGCGGTAAACAGGCTACCTAGTTCACCAAGTTTGGTTAGGTGTGCAATAGCATCATCATTTTCTCTGCCATAAAAGGGGTCAGCTTCAACCATAGGTATAAGTGAAAGGTCAACAGAGATCAAAATCAGGATCATCAATGCATATAGGAGATGTAGCAAACTCGGGATTAGGAACGGTTTTGTTTTTCAAAGAGTGTTTTTCAAATATTTTCTTAATAGTTTCAGGGTCAGAGCCGGCAAACTCTGTCAGTTCCCTGCATAAATCTTCATCAAGTATATAGTAATCATCATCAAGGAGCCTCTCCTGCAGTTTACTCAAATCAGGATAATCATAAGTTTCACCAATAGGGTAGAGAGTAACAGGAAGTTCAATTCCATATTTTTCAGTAGCAACAGTAATTTGTTTCTCAAGAGCATAACCAAGCGAACTAATATCATCATTAAAAGTAGTAGAAGCATCATCAAGAGTATCAGACATAGTAACAGATTCAGTAGGAGCATCATGTGGTGGTGGTGAGGCAAACTTACTCATAACAGAAGGTGAATCAAGCGTAGCACTAGTGCTCAGAGCAGTACCTCTTCTTGTAGTGGATCGTAAGATCGGAACCTTGGGGTCACCTTTCTTACCCATAGTGAATAAAGTGCAGCAGGTAGAATACCTCAAGTAGACTTGTAAATATTGCTATGCTCCCCGGCAACGGCGCCAGAAAACGGTACTTGATAACCCTCAACCGTAAGGGATCGAGATAGTCTTCGCGGGTAAGAATAACCCAATTTATTGATTCGACACACGGGGAGCCAAAGAGTATTTATAAGCTTTAACAGTTGAGTTGTCAATTCAACCGCACCTGAAATATACTAACTTGCAACAAAAGATAAGTGGTAACAGTGATATGATAGTGACGATAGTGATAGTAAAAGTAAACAGTAAAAGTAGATAGCAGTAGTAAATGACAAAAGTAGCGACTAGTAACAAGCAAGGTTTAAAATACTGTAGGCTAGGGAGATGGATGGTTGGGCGTTGCATGGATGAGATAGATTCTAACTTGGGGCATGGCACACGGAAAAGTAATGATCATCTAGGCAAATATCAAACATTAGGCATGTATCCCGTAGGTAGTTGTACGTGCTTGCAATAAGAACTTGCACAACATCTTTTGTCCTACCATCCCGCTACGAACGGGGCCAAAAGGAACTAATGGATATTAAGGTGCTCCTGTCAAAGAGCACCGGAACAAAGCAATGAACTCAGTGGATACATGTAATCCTCAAACTACGGACCATCCCCTTTGGTGTCCCAAGCTGTCACTTTTGGGATCGCCGGTTCCGAACCGTAATAGGTGCATACAACTCATAGATAGGATCAAGAACTCAAATATATTCATGCAAACACATATGGTTCAGATCTGAAATCATGGCACTCGGGCCCTAAGTGTCAAGCATTAAGAATAACAAGTTGTAGCAAAGATGATAAACACCATACTAGATGATAGGCAACATGCCCAACAATCTGACGAACTATTACATGATCTAACTCATCCAATCCCTACCATCCCCTTCGCCTACAGCAAGGGAATTACTCACACATGAAGGGGGAAGTCATGGAGGGATGATGGAGTGGTGATGATGATGACGATGGCGACGATCTCCCCTCTCCGGAGGCCAAATCAGCCTCCAGATTAGCCCTCCCGAAGAAGAACAGAGGGTGGCGGCGGCTCCGCGATGAAAAACAGCGAAAGAACTCCCGATCTGGGGTTTCTTCGTCGGGAGGAAAAATACGGGCTAAAGTAGGGCACCAGGGGGTGTGGGCCCCACCCAGGCGCCCCCCCGGCGCGGCCCAGGGGGGGCGCCCACAGGGCGCCTGGGCACCCCCTGGCCCCCCTCTGGCCCCACTTCTGGCATTTGGTTTCCTCGGGTGCGTGGTTTTTTCGTGGATTTTTCTGAGATGCTTAAAAATCCGTTTTCCTGCACACAAATAAACCATACAGGCAGCTCTGCTGAAAACAGCGTCAGTCCGGGTTAGTTTAGTCCAAATCATGCAAGAATGAGGTCAAAACAATATCAAAAGTGTTTGGAAAAGTAGATACGTTTGAGACGTATCACATGGTGATCTTCACCTTTCCTTTTTACATTTTATCCTTTGGCAAGCACATTGTATTGGAAAGATCCTGACATATATACCCACTTGGATGTAAGCTATCATGATCTATTACTGTTGACATTACCCTTGAGGTAAAAGGTTGGGAGGCAACACTATAAGCCCCTATCTTTCTCTGTGTCCGATTAAAACTCCATACCCATAAATATTGCGTGAGTGTCAGCAATTGTGAAAGACTAAATGATAGTTGAGTATGTGGCCTTGCTGAAAAGCTCTTATGTTGACTCTTTCCGATGTTATGATAAATTGCAATTGCTTCAATAACCGAGATCATAGTTTGTTAGTTTTCAATGAAGTTTCTGATTCATACTTGACATTGTGAATAGATAGTTACTTTAGCATAATAAATCATATGATTATATATATATATATATATATATATATATATATATATATATATATATATATGTGTGTGTGTGTGTGTGTGTGTGTGTGTGTGTGTGTGTGTGTGTGTGTGTGTGTGTTGTTGTTGTTGTTGTTGTTGTTGTTCTAAGAATGATCATGATGCCCTCATGTCCGTATTTTATTTTATCGACACCTCTATCCCTAAACATGTGGACATATTTTTTGATATCGTCTTCCGCTTGAGGAAAAACGAGGTATAAGCTTGGAGGAGTTGATACGTCCATTTTGCATCATGTTTTTATATTGATGTTTATTGCATTATGGGCTGTTATTACACATTATGTCACAATACTTATGCCTTTTCTCTCTTATTTTACAAGGTTTACATGAAGAGGGAGAATGCCGGCAGCTAGAATTCTGCACAACTCAAAAAGCCCTGAAACTCCACGAAAGTCAGTTTTGGAAAATATAAAAAATATCTGGCGAAAGAAGTACAGGAGGGGGCCACCCATCGTCCATGAGGGTGGGGGCGCGCCCTACCCCCATGGGCGCGCCCCCTGCCTCATGGCCCCCCTGGCAGGCCTATGATGTCCATCTTCTGCTATATGATGTGTTTTGACCTGGAAAAAAAATCATAAGGAGGCTTTCGGGATGAAGCGCCGCCATCTCGAGGCGGAACCTTGGCGGAACCAATCTAGGGCTCTGGCGGAGCTGTTCTGCTGGGGATACTTCCCCCCGGGAGGGAGAAATCGTCACCATCGTCATCACCAACAACTCTCCCATCTTGGGGAGGGTCATCTTCATCAATATCTTCACCAGCACCATCTCCTCTCAAACCCTAGTTCATCTCTTGTATCCAATATTTGTATCAAAACCTCAGATTGGTACCTGTGGGTTGCTAGTAGTGTTGATTACTCCTTGTAGTTGATACTAGTTGGTTTATCCGATGGAAGATCATATGTTCATATCCATTATGCATATTAATACCCCTCTGATTATGAACATGAATATGTTTTGTGAGTAGTTACGTTTGTTCCCGAGGACATGGGAGAAGTCTTGCTATAAGTAGTCATGTGAATTTGGTATTCATTCCATATTTTGATAAGATGTATGTTGTCTTTCCTCTAGTGGTGTCATGTGAATGTCGACTACATGACAGTTCACCATTGTTTGGGCCTAGAGGAAGTCATTGGGAAGTAATAAGTAGATGATGGGTTGCTAGAGTGATAGAAGCTTAAACCCTAGTTTATGCGTTGCTTCGTAAGGGGCTGATTTGGATCCATATGTTTCATGCTATGGTTAGGTTTACCTTAATACTTCTTTTGTAGTTGCGGATGCTTGCGATAGAGGTTAATCATAAGTAACGAACGTGAATCATATGAACGTGATGAAAACTAGCTTGACGATAATTCCCATGTATCCTCGGGAGCGTTTTCCTTTATATAAGAGTTTGTACAGGCTTGTCCTTTGCTACAAAAAGGATTGGGACATCTTGCTGCACTTTATTTACTTTTATTACTTGTTACTCATTACAAATTATCCTATCACAAAACTATATGCTACCGATAATTTCAGTGCTTGCAGAGAATACCTTACTGAAAACTGCTTATCATTTCCTTCTGCTCCTCGTTGGGTTCGACACTCTTACTTATCGAAAGGACTACGATAGACCCCCTACACTTGTGGGTCATCACCGGCGTCATCTTGATATCTTCCACAGGGGATACAGTCTGCTACGTACTGCAAATCATGTATATGAATTCAAACAATGTTGCCGAATATGAGGCACTACTACATGGCCTCATCCATGGGCATACAACGCCTCGAGGTGCACGGAGACTCAAACCTCGCAATATCTCAGGTAAATGGAGAATTTGATGCGAAGGATTCAAAGATGGCAGCTTATCGAAACGCCATTTTAAAAATATCGGCTCGATTTGAGGGGCTGGAATTTCACCATGTCGCTCGGGACAGTAACCAGTCAACATATATACTCGCTCACATGGGCGCCAAACGCGACCCGGTCCCGCCAAACACCTTTGTAGAATGGCTTTTTAAGCCATCAGTGAGATGGCAGGACGAGAGTGGGGCGCTAATTCAGACCCGTACACGCCCCCACCAGCCGAACTCAATACAGAGGTCGTCAGGGATTCGGATATGGAAATAACATCCTCGGCTCATGAGATCATGGTTGTCATAGCCCCCTGGACCGAACCCTTCCTGGCCTACCTTAATAGGCAAGAGCTCCTCGATGACCAAAATGAGGCCCGTCGCATAATTCGGCGTTCTAAAGCCTATAAAGTTCACGAAGGTGAACTATACAAGAAAAACACTACTGATGTTCTCCAAAGGTGGATCTCTGAAGAGGAGGGATGACAACTTCTAGTCAAAATACATGCTGGCATGGGCGGCCATCACGCCACAGCTCGGGCTCTCGTAAGCAAGGCTTTCCGAACATGTTTCTTCTGGCGAACTGCCCGAGTAGATGCTCAAGCCCTAGTCCAACATTGTGTTGGATGCCAACTTTTTGCAAATCGAAGTCATATGCCTCCCACCGCTCTGAGAACCATCCCCATTACTTGGCCCTTTGCGGTCTGGGGGCTGGATATGGTTGGACCCCTTAAAGGGGGAAGCCACAAAAAGAAATATTTGCTGGTCATGGTGGATAAATTCACTAACTGGATAGAAGCCAAACCAGTCAGAACGGCTGAAGCAGGGCTAGTCATAGATTTGATATCCAGTGTAGTACACCGTTATGGTGTCCTGCATAGTATTATCACAGATAATGGCTCCAACTTCACAGCCGACGAGGTGAAAAACTAGCGCGCCAAGTTAGGCATTAAACTTGATTATGCCTCGGTGTACCACCCTCAAATAAATGGTCAAGTCGAACGGGCCAATGGCTTAATAATGAGCAGCATTAAACCCCGACTAGTGCGCTCCCTACTTGAGTTAGATAAACATTGGATTGAGGAGCTCGATCCCGTACTCTGGGGGATGCGGACCACACCTAACCGGACAACCGGATATATGCCTTTTTTCATGGTGTACGACACATAAGCTGTTTTGCCCTGCGACGTTAATCATGACTCACCTCGAGTGCGTATGTATGAAGAGAGAGAGGCCGAGCTCGATCGGCAGGACGACCTAGACAACCTTGAAGAGGAGCGCGATATCGCGCAGGCCCGTTCCGCATTCTATCAGCGACAGGCTAGGCGATACCAGAGCAGAGAAGAGCGGGCCAAAACATACAATGTTGGCGAACTCGTTTTGCGCCTCCTGGAGAAGAAAATGGATAAGCTCAAACCAAGATAGGAGGGCCCATTCATTATCGACGAAGTACTCACCGGAGGAGCCTATCGCCTTCAAAACGCATCAGACAATCGCCTTGAGCCGAATCCATGGAACGCTGCCAGGCTCCAACGATTCTACGGATAGTTCGGTAGCACCTTTTATCTCTCTTTCTGTTTAGGTCTCTTCCTTCCTTTTTTACTTTTTTCCTATTCATTTTTTGTTTTTTCCTTCCCGGATAGTGTTTGGCTAAACCGAACTGTTAGGGGTGAAAATTTTCAAATGTATATACCTCAACATACCCGGGGGCTTCTATAACGAAGCTTATTATCCCAAGCTTATTGCTTACAGTACTCATGTCGTCTGTTCTATACAGCCTCTTCGCCATTATATGCACCTTTATGACTTAAGTTTTTGCCAAGCTGGGTTGCCTGGCTCCTGTGTTTATACCCTACGTTCCCGATTGTTTGGCTAGGGTGTAAAGGGAGCACCTCTGCGCTACAACCGGGTAATCCGGACCTATACCTCAGACGGGTGAAGCCGAAATCTAGCGTTCTTAAGGGTATCATTGGTCAGCGGACAAACAACGGATTGCTTTTTGGCACATAATTTTCCAATTTTAAAGGATAGGTTTCCTGTAATCCTGTTTTTTAGGATCAAAGCCTAGGCACGCATACATACGCATGTTGACCCAGGGAAACGAACCCTTAATGGAACTATTCTCTCTGGAAGATGTTTCTTACGTTACATAGTAATATAACATAACTCCCTGAACGAAACTTGTCTGTTCAAGCAAAAATGGCCGCATTGCCTGGTTTCCGAACATACTAAGTGTTTACCACAAGTATAGTATCTGAAAACACTCCAATCCTTGGGTGTATGAGGTGGAAGCCGAAGGTCTGCCATGACAAACTTTTTAACAAGTTCGGTAGGAGATAAGTTTGATGATAAAGTATGGTATTACATGGAATCAAACGCCTATTCTTCATCTATGTCATCTATAAGACAGTCTAACTTACAGTCTTCTTGCGAAAACTTTGCGGCAATCATTACTTGGTCATACACCAAGCTAATAGGACTTTCTTGTCCATTGGGTCCCCGAGGTCCAACCCGGGCCATATGATCTATATCAAGTCCGGTATACCACATTTTCACCATGGCCCAGGCCTCTCGTGGACCTTCTCGACATGCCGATGCCTTCCATAGTTCAAAACAACGCCGAGCTCCTTTGAATAAGTTCGTCAGCTCCCCATAATTTCTGGAGGAGAATCGGAAGGCCATAAGGCTTTGGCCATGCTTTTCATGGTTTTTTGAACTCGCTCATGTACTTTGGAGAGCTCTTGTAGCACGTCACCTTGAAATCCGGATACTTCTCCTTCGGGCCTACCAGTTAACATATCTGCAAGAATAGCATCATAAATCCATGGATCATGGATAAATATGAAGGCTAGGTTAAAGGTCATACTGAATATGCCGCCTTTTAAATTTTTATTCTCCTTCAAAGCATCCAACAGTTGGACCCGTAGATCATTTAGCTCTTCGGCTTGGTTGAGATTCTCATCTAGCAATTTGTTCTTTTCATTAATGGTCCGTGTTAGTACATGTTGACCAGCAACTTCTTTCCCTTCGGCATGTCTTTTGTCTGCCTGAGCAGCCCTTAGCTTCTCCTCCAGTCGATATGCTGATTCCGCCGCTGAAATTGAAACAATGTATGCTTAAACATCATTGATGGCGCATAATCATATTTTCCGGACACTATTCGTCCTTACCATCAGATTCCTTCTTGGATTTCCTCAAATCTTCTAGCTCGACGGTGACAACATTTAGCTTAAACCGGTTCAACTCAAGCTCCTTGGACAATGCGTCATTCTTTTCCTTGAGAACCTGTGGGCATAAATGATCCTTAAATGAATTGGGCCAACTACTTCAAGTTTCGGGGCTACTGGCATATGCTTATTGAAGTTACAAAAGTTCTTACCAACATATCTTTTGAAAGCAGGCGAGTGGCTCCAGCGAGTCCATCCTGAGCAGCTCGGATATACGCATCCGCAGAGCTGAGGGCGTTAAACGCCTCCTTAGTAAAAACTGGATCGCGCATGGCCTCCTTTCGCTGCCGATGGTTCATCGCGCTCTCCACTTCAGAATTTGTAACTGATACAGTATCTGAATCCTCCTAGAGAGGACAATCCGGCATTACGCCCGTATCGACTCTTGTCCCTGTGGATGGGCCCGGGGCCAACAGGGTCTTCGGACATAGTTCGGCGTATACTCCTCCTGAAATGAAACGAAGGGAAAATGTAACAATCCGGCCTTGCTACCAAGCACATATTGAAAACTATACCTCTTAGATGAAGGAGGGGGCTCGACGGTGCCTCCCGTTTCCTTTTCGCTTCAAAGACTCGCCCTGCGCAGGCGTCATCCTCTTAAGATATGCCCTTGAAGCAGTACGACAAACGAGCGCCGCCCCTTTGGAGCATGAGACGGTGCAATTGGTGAGGCGCAAATGGGAGGCTCTCTTTGAAGGGATGTCTCCTGGGCACTTACGTATGAGTGATACGTCCATTTTGCATAATGCTTTTATGTTGATATTTATTGCACTATGGGTTGTTATTACACGTTATGTCACAATACTTATGCCTTTTCTCTCTTATTTTACAAGGTTTACATGAAGAGGGAGAATGCCGACAGCTGGAATTCTGGGCTAGAAAAGGAGCAAACATTGGAAACCTATTCTGCACAACTCAAAAAGCTCTGAAACTCCACGAGACACCATTTTAGAAAATATAAAAAATATCTGGCGAAAGAGATTCACCAGGGGGGGCATCACCTGTCCACGAGGGTGGGGGGCGCACCCCCCCTCTGGGCGCCCCCTGCCTCGTGGGCCACCCGGTGACCCCCCGATGCCCATCTTCTCCTATATGGGGTGTTTTGACCTGGAAAAAAATCATAAGGAGGCTTTCGGGACCAGACGCCGCCGTCTCGAGGCGGAATCAATCTAGGGCTCCGGTGGAGCTGTTCTGCCAGGGATACTTCCCGCCGGGAGGGGGAAATCGTCACAGCCGTCATCACCAACAACTCTCCCATCTTGGGGAGGGTTATATTCATCAACATCTTCACTAGCACCATCTCCTCTCAAACCCTAGTTCCTCTCTTGTATCCAATCTTTGTACCCAAACCTGAGATTGGTACATGTGGGTTGCTAGTAGTGTTGATTACTCCTTGTAGTTGATGCTAGTAGGTTTACTTGGTGGAAGATCATATGTTCAGATCCATTATGCATATTAATATCCCTTTGATCATGAACAATATTATGTTTTGTAAGTAGTTACTTTTGTTCCTGAGGACATGGGAGAAGTTTTGCTATAAGTAGTCATGTGAATTTGGTATTCGTTCGATATTTTGTTGAGATGTATGTTGTCTCTCCTCTAGTGGTGTCATGTGAACGTCGACTACATGAAACTTCACCATTATGTGGGCCTAGAGGAAGGCATTGGGAAGTAATAAGTAGATGATGGGTTGCTAGAGTGACTGAAGCTTAAACCCTAGTTTATGCGTTGCTTCGTAAGGGGCTGATTTGGATCCACTTGTTTCATGTTATGGCTAGGTTTACCTTAATACTTCTTTTGTAGTTGCGGATGCTTGCAATAGAGGTTAATCATAAGTGGGAGTCTTGTCCAAGTAAGGATAGCACCCAAGCACCGGTCCACCCACATACAAAATCAAAGTACCGAACGCGAATCATATGAATGTGATGAATACTAGCTTGACGATAATTCCCATGTGTCCTCGGGAGCGTTTTCTTTCATATAAGAGTTTGTCCAGGCTTGTCCTTTGCTACAAAAAGGATTGGGCCATCTTGTTGCACCTTATTTACTTTTACTATTTGTCACTTGCTACCAATTACCTTATCACAAAACTATCTGTTACTGATAATTTCAGTACTTGCAGAAAATACCTTGTTGAAAACTGCCTATCATTTCCTTCTGCTCCTCGTTGGGTACGACACTCTTACTTATCGAAATGACTACGATAGATCCCCTACACTTGTGGGTCATCAGTGATGAAGGAAGAAGGCCAGGGTAATCGTGTAATGCCCAGGATGGGACTATACCTCCTACGTGTCGAGGCACGACTTAAAGGTATAAGCCCATCCTAGAATGATCTCAAGTTTGGTATCTTTGCACGACTCATGTAAAAGAGGGATTAAAATGCAAAAGGAGATAGTTGGCTTACACTCGCCACTTCACACAATACATTACATAAGCAAACATCATTCAAAACATCACAACCCGACTACGGGCGAAGATCCAAAAGAAAGATACCAAAACAACATAAAGCCACAGGTCAGGATCGAATCCTAGTAGAAACCACTACTGAACATCGAAAGTCACAAGCAAACGGACACACTCTTCAACGAGCTCCTGGGTGAAGAACTGATCCAACTCCTGCATCAAACTCGGCTGAACCTGCATCTGGTGTGGTGAAGTAACTGTGAGCCACAGAGGACTCAGCAATCCCGTTCCCGGGTAACAAGACTATTTAAGCCTTGGGTGAGGATAAGGCTGAAGAAAGAATATGAGGTGAAGGAAAAACAAGAGTCTGCAGCAGCAACTAGCACTAACTTACGTAAAAGAGAGCGAGAAGAGAAGTGCATCGGTCGAAAGATGATCACGAAGTGATCCTAGCTAAAGCCGGTCAAACATAACCCCACCGTGTTAAACTCCCGAATCCCTATTCGGAAATTGACAGTCACGGTACACACGCTGGTAGTGTATTGAAACATTGTGTCAAGTTATCTACAACCGGAATTAACAAGCTCCCATCTGCCACATAACCGCGGGCACGGCTTTCGAAAGTTCAAACCCTGCAGGGGTGTTCCAACTTGGCCCATCACAAGCCCATGATCCGCAAAGTCGCAACTCCATAGGTGGGAAGACCCGAGTATTCTCGGAATCCCGTGCTCAAGTTAAACCGAACTAAGGTAAGGCTAATCCAGCAAATCCTCCCGGCGTGCCGACACCCTGATAGTAGCCGCGCGTATCTCATCTCAGGCCACAACCGGATGAGCACAGCGTACAGTGGCCGAAATACCCAAGTTGCCAAGGGGGGCCCCGCACACGACTCTAGTTTGGACCAACACTCAAATCGAGCACTGGCCCAGGGGGGTTGAATTAAGATGAAAGGGGTAGCTAGTCCCATTCAAGTTTTATTAGTTTGTTATAAGGCAAATAGTACCAATGTTGGGACTTGCTGGAAAAGACTTAGCACTTAGCGGTTTATCAAGGGGGTCCCATACACCCCAACCGTGTTAGGAACGCAAAATCAAGGAACATAACACCGGTTTATACGGTTCCTAACGGCATGAGTGGAACAAATCACCAAGCAAAAGGCTTAGCCTTCCACCCTTGCCAGTATATAGATGATTTCATTTTTAAGCATTTATATAGTGTGATATAACCCAACCAAACTTCAACATGAAGCAAGCATCTTCAATCTTCACCTGCAACTAACAATGCTATAAGAGGGGCTGAGCAAAGCCTACGTATAGCCAAGCAACTGTTTGCATAGGTAGGTTGGTTAAACATGGCAATTGGTTACAAGTAGGAGGCTGACAAGAAAGACATGGGCATCGAGGCAAAACTATAGAGCGATACTCTAGCAATAGGCAAAAATAGTAATGGTATCCGGGTTCGGTCATCTTGCCTGGAATTCCACAAGGGAGAAGAACGGATCCAAGAAGAAGACGGAGCAACACAGACGAGAGAATCCTCACAACTCCGGAACGAAACCGAAGCTAACAAGAGAAGCAACCGGAAAGAAAGAAACAACACGGTAAACACACATATCATAAACATGGCATAAGATGCACAAGCAAGCATGATGCATGTCCGGTTTAATTATGCAAGGCATGGCAAGTGCACAAACAAATACTACAAGTTAAGTGGAGCTCAATATGCAACGTGTTGCATATTGACGAAACACCACATTAATTATTTAGTTGACTCTCATTAATTACAAGACAAGTTTAATTGTTTTTTAACATGGCAAGAGGTGAAGCAAAAAGAAACTACACTATTTAGGCATTTTAAATGAGGCCGGAAAATAACAACAACATATCCGGAAAAATCCTCATGAGCATGTTTAATAATTATAAGCAAACAACAATTTAACATTTTAGTGTTGTTAACATGATGCGGATGACATGATCAAGTTTATGCAAGTTTTATTAAAAGGTTGACAAGAAGAAGATAAGAAGCATTTGTCACCGTGGTGGAAAGAAAGGGTGCCACGGCAACGATTCCGAAAATGATGCCACGGCAACATATCGGTACCGGTAACACGTTGAGAGTCCGATGCAAAAGGTAAGATGGCATGAGCGAGTCAAACGAGATGAAAGGTGGGCGATCCCGTTACCGGGTTCCCACGAGTCGGTGACGAGGCAACCGAGGAACATGACAAAGATCGGAACGGGCACGAGCACACACAAGGGGGACATTTCATACAAAACACAACAAGCATTCACGAGTCATCCACGGGGTCGTTTCGGTATACCTTCGAAGCGTGCGTTTCGGGGCGGTTCGAGACGTCGAGGGACGTAGTGGAAGAAGAGGAAGTAGTTGTTCACGTCATCGTGTCGTGGTACTTGGCGAATTCCTCGTTTCCGGGCGACGGTAGTGGTACTCGCGGTCGTCAAGCGACGGTAGTGGTACTCGGGGCGACGGTAGACGTTCACGGGGCTCGGTCGTCGTGGTACTTGCCGTAGGGGTACAAGAGGTCGTCGTGTAGAGGTACTCGTCACGGTTCATAGACGTTCGATTGTATACGTAGAGGTACTTGTCTCGAAGAGGTACTTGGTCGGGTCGCCGGTAGTCGTACACGGGTCATCTGTCAAAAATACAGCACAGGCACACAAAACAAAAACAAAACACAACACAAACAAAACAAAAACTACAGGAGCTAAACAAAAGGGGCAGCACAGCGCTGCGGAGCTCGATGCTGGAGGGGAACGGCTCGAGGGAGCTCCTGGCGAGGCGCACAGCGAAGGAAGGGCGGCTTCGCCCTGGCTGGAGGAAGGAGGCCCGCAGCCTTGGCGCGTGCAGAGGCAGGGAACAGGGAGGCGCGGACGAGGGACGGCGTGGGCCGGCCGTCTCCCTGGCTGGAGAGGAGGGCGACGAGGGTGCGGTGCTGGCCGGAACACTGGAGAGGCCAAGGCGAGGCCCTGGCAAGGAGATGGCGAGGCGGCGCCCTGGCTGGACGCGGCGGAGAGAGGAGCCAGGCGCGGGGCGCGCGGGGCTCGGCCAGGGGACTCGGTCCTGGCGCGGGAGGCCGGCCGCTGGTCTTTGGGGAGCTGGAGGACGGGATCGGCCAGGCCTGGCCGGGCTTCTGGATGGGCGCGGAGGCTCCGGGAAGGGAGCCAGCTGGCGAGGCAGAGGCCTCGCGCGCGGCCTCGAGGAGGAGGTCGCGAGGGAGAGCTGCGAGGAGATGGGAATGAAGGCAGCTCGGGCCTGGAGAAGGTACGGCGACGAGCACTCGAGGGGAAGGAAGAGGCTCCTGGTCGAGGGGAGAGAGATGCGGGCGAGCGAGGCTGGAGGGACGAGGGAAAACGGGGAATGAGGGGTTCGGTCTCCTGGCGGCGGAGGGAGGAACGGAGGGAGAGTGCGGTCGAAGGATTAGGGTTCGGTGCCGTCGGGCTGGACAAAGTGATTTGGGCCTTGGGCCTAAGTGGGAAGATGGGCCTTGAGGGAGGTGGCTGGCCTGGGCCTTAGGGGAAGAGGAGGCCCAAGAGGCTGGCCTAGAAGGCTGCGGGGGAGATGGACTCTGCTTCTTTTAATTTTCTTTAGCAGAAAAAAATAAAAGAGAAGAAAGAAAAGAGGAGGGGAGTTAGGAAAAGATAGCACATGGGAGCATTTTCTCGGGCATCATAAAATGAGCAAGGACCGAGAAAAATAAGAAAGGCATGATTGGAAAATAATTCAAACATAATTGAATATAATTCAAATAGGTTTGAACTAAGACGAGATTATTGAAGTGTCCAAAAATGTCCGGAATTTTGGAGGAGCCTCGAAACAACGAAAAAGAATTATTGGCAAGATTTTGAAGGTGAAACTCGAAGTGAAAAGACATGGGGAAATTATGCAAGTGTGTTTGAGTAATTCCAAAGAATGGAATATTTTAATATAGCTCCCTAAAATAATGAGAGGCTTTTATATGTTATAAAGAGAAGACATTCTTCCCTCG
The DNA here is from genome assembly GCA_902687465.1 of Secale cereale. Lineage (NCBI taxonomy): Eukaryota > Viridiplantae > Streptophyta > Magnoliopsida > Poales > Poaceae > Secale > Secale cereale. The sequence continues at coordinate 565,662,191 of LR738713.1, read as the reverse complement.
ATTTAAATGGACCGAAGGTCCACATGATTTATTTGGTTGAGATGCAAAAAAATAAATAACATGATGGCATGATGACATGATGCAATGCAAAAAAAAAATAACACAAGCACAAACAAACACACGGGCAACCCGGAACATCTGGAATCTTCTGGAATCTTCTGGGACGTCGGTCTTCGGGCGTCACAATTCTCCCACACTAACAGAGGATCTCGACCCGAGATCCTAGAGATATCACCGGGTAAAAACGGAAGAGGAAGAGGTAAAACAAAGTTGCTTCTTTGACAGACGAGTGAAACCACGAACCTTGAGAGGTTGAACAAGTTGAAAGAAGAAAGCAACGGAGATGAACGAAGTTAGGAGCACTCCGGTAAGCAGGAGGAACAAGGAACATAACAAGAACCTTGTAGGTTGAAAGACATGAAACAGAGCTCACGAACGAAAAGAATATGAAACCAGAACGGTATAGCCAAGGAATAAGAATGACAGAATTCGGACAGCACTCCGTCTGTAAATGGAAGGAAAAGAACAAAAACTTGCCAAGTTTAGATGATACTTGATGAAAACAACAACATATGCCTCCGAAACAATTGAAAGAAAGGCACAAAGGTAAGAAAGATTCAGACAGCACTCCGGTTGAAAAGAGAGGCAAAACTTGATAAGATGAGGTTACTTGAATGAAGAATACAACACTCCGGTTAAATGATAAGCAAGGGAAAATATGATCTCGATAAAAACAAGATGATGGTTTGGAGAGAGCAACATCAGAAAGCCTCTGGGATGAAAGAATAGCATATATATCCAAGAAAGAAAAGAATGGAGAAGAAAATGACAACTTCTCCCACCAAATTGAATTGAAAGAGCATCCATACGAAGAAGGGTTGAACGGAGTTGTTGGACATTTAACAACGAAAGAATAAGCTTGATGTGGGCTTATGGAAAACATCTCAAAATTATGAGGTGACAACCAGCCACTAATGGAAAACAATTTGATTGGATTGAGATCAACAAGGAGATGAAAACTTATTTCACCGGAATGATTAATGAAGAACTTGGGTCATTTATAAGCACCACAATAGCAACAATTCTCAAGGAAAGCTTTTAGGTGAAATATAACCCAAGATAACTCCAAGAGATAAAAGGAGGGGTTGAAAGGATCTCCTAAAGAGAAAGAAATGATGGTTTTAATTATCTCATTCTTGACAACTCGTGAATCATAAAACATGAAGGAATTGACAAGAATGACATAACACCACCTGAAAAGATAAGGTAGAAAGAATTGCAATTAGAAAGCATGATGAAGAATGCTTGAGCTCCAACAAGAATCTTGATGAAGACTTCGAGGATGAATTAAATGATGATGAACCACCATGAAGAACTCCGGTAATGAAAACATGAGAAGTGAAAGATGAAAAGAATAAGATTCAAGGCCTGCGGTGAATTAGATGGAGCTTGAAATGATATAATTGAAATAACTTGAAGCTCCGGAAAACAAGATGAACAACTTAGAAGCGAGAATATGATATGATGAACAAGCTCCAGACAAAAGAATTAATTCACCTTGAAGGAATAAGAATAAGAATTATGTCATGCATCTTCTTCACCAATTTTAATTGATGACAACCAAGGATTTGGCATACTACTTATTCTCGTTGGAAAGGATTAAAGAGAGATCTAGCACAAGCTCGGATAAATCTTCAACAAAGCACCGGTAGGATTATGAAAAGAACAAATGAATTAAAATGATAACAACGGAAGAGTAACTTGAAAGAACCACCGTAAGAATATGGAGACGAACGAAGAGACATCAATGAAGAATAGTTGGAGGACGAAGTTGAAAACTGAGAACGAAGAATATGCTGAAATGATGGCCTTCGGAGGAACACAAAGAAAAGAATTCAAGAATTGCTCTGAAGGGGCATGAAACAATTCCCACAATCCAAAACAATGATGAGGATGGCATGAAGGTAGAACCACGAATCTCATCAAGAGAACGGGCCAAGATTTAAGAGAAACACTTCTCCGGTCTCCAAATGCTGAGAATGAAGACAAGAAATGCCATAAGAATTGTTGAGCACTCCGGAATGAAGAATTAAAAAGGTTGAACCAACGATGGAAAGAATTTGAAAGCGATGTTAGAGAAGGCATGTGACTGATGGAATTCATACTTACGTCACAATTGAAAAGAATTTTGAGTATAACTCCAGAAAAATTAGAAGAGTCAGGTAAGATCCTGGAAAGACCTGTGGGTTAGGGCCCACTCAAAGAAATCACCGTTGAAAAGATTGCTTAAGAGATATTGCACCGGTTGAATTAAATAGCTTGTATGAGATAACAATGTCAAAAATAGCTTGACAGGATTAAGAATGGAAACATGAATCTTCTGATATATCTTCAACACTCCGGAATAAGAAAGCATTGTGAAAAGAGGAAAAGGATAAGATCAACACCGAAATCTTGAATTCCATCCACCGGCAGAATTAGAGAACAAAAGAATGATGAACTTGAAGCTCTTGAGCAACTTCACGATAAATCACCGGATAAGAACATTGAAGGAAAAGAATGAAGAAACATCACATGAATAAAAATGGATACTTCATCTGAGAATTGCTGACTCCATAAAGAAAAGGGGTGGGAGGGTGGGCAAAACAAAGACGACTTGAGATGAATGAAACAGACAAATCGTCAGATTTCTCAACGACGTCCGTATGGAATAACTTGAAGAGAAAGCACACCGGTTGGAAAGGATTAACATGACCATCTTGATGATCAAGAAGAATTAGCACTCCCATAGGAATATGAGAACACCGATTAGGAAAGGTCTGGAATCAACATTTGACATCGAAGCAACTCGAATACCAGAATCAAAACAAGAACAAAGGATAGATATGCAACATGATCTTCACAATATCATCCGAACAGAGACTTGAACGAATGAATTCCGCAGGTGCATCGACTTAACGAGAAGCCACTTGGAGAACAAAATAAATAAATAAAAGGAACAAGGATCAGATAGAACAAATACAAGATAGAAGTTTCGTTCGACATCTTCGTGCTGAAAGCTCATGGAACATGTTACAAAAGGGTTTTGCAATCCCCGGATCAGCATAGCCAAGGACCCTTTAAGATGCAACTCCCGATCAGAACAAGTCCATAAAACCACTTCACTCAATGTAGAACCCCGAACTTCATATCGAGCATCCGTTGGAAGAATGCCTAGAACTACTAGATGAATCCACCTATAGATTTCCGAAAGTTTCCAGTTATGCAATCAGGTGTTGGGGATACACGGGAAGCACCGCGCAATCAACTCTAAACCTACATCCAGGTGTATCCATCCTTCAACACATAACCAGTCTTTCTCGGAAACTGTGTACCTCGGACCTTCGAAAAGCATCCACTATAACAAGCTATGGCAATACTCTCGAACTACCTCCCCAGTACTGGGTGATGTCGGGGTTATCTTGCCACTGGCCGTATAGGAGAGATTTTCGATGTCGGCCGTCTTAAGTATTTAGTACTGCCGCGATATGCTTGTGTCAATGATACCCCGAAGCTCAACTCCTCGGGAACAGGAGGCATCGAGAACAATATCCTTGTCACAAGAACATCGAAACAATCCCAGAATACTCGCGGGATCCTAAAAAAAATTTGGTGCAATTTTTGAAAGTAGAAGAGGTAAGAGTAATCGTCAGGAGTCCTCACCAGAGAGAAAGGGGATGAGAAGCAAAGAAATCCTACTCTCCGATATAAATATAGGACTCAAAACATTTTTAGTGTGTGCCTAGACTCAACCGTCAACGATTCGATCAATCAGTGGGGGCTTCTAGGTCGGAGAAGGCTCTGATACCAACTTGTAATGCCCAGGATGGGACTATACCTCCTACGTGTCGAGGCACGACTTAAAGGTATAAGCCCATCCTAGAATGATCTCAAGTTTGGTATCTTTGCACGACTCATGTAAAAGAGGGATTAAAATGCAAAAGGAGATAGTTGGCTTACACTCGCCACTTCACACAATACATTACATAAGCAAACATCATTCAAAACATCACAACCCGACTACGGGCGAAGATCCAAAAGAAAGATACCAAAACAACATAAAGCCACAGGTCAGGATCGAATCCTAGTAGAAACCACTACTGAACATCGAAAGTCACAAGCAAACGGACACACTCTTCAACGAGCTCCTGGGTGAAGAACTGATCCAACTCCTGCATCAAACTCGGCTGAACCTGCATCTGGTGTGGTGAAGTAACTGTGAGCCACAGAGGACTCAGCAATCCCGTTCGCGGGTAACAAGACTATTTAAGCCTTGGGTGAGGATAAGGCTGAAGAAAGAATATGAGGTGAAGGAAAAACAAGAGTCTGCAGCAGCAACTAGCACTAACTTACGTAAAAGAGAGCAAGAAGAGAAGTGCATCGGTCGAAAGATGATCACGAAGTGATCCTAGCTAAAGCCGGTCAAACATAACCCCACCGTGTTCAACTCCCGAATCCCTATTCGGAAATTGACAGTCACGGTACACACGCTGGTAGTGTATTGAAACATTGTGTCAAGTTATCTACAACCGGAATTAACAAGCTCCCATCTGCCACATAACCGCGGGCACGGCTTTCGAAAGTTCAAACCCTGCAGGGGTGTTCCAACTTGGCCCATCACAAGCCCACGATCCGCGAAGTCGCAACTCCATAGGTGGGAAGACCCGAGTATTCTCGGAATCCCGTGCTCAAGTTAAACCGAACTAAGGTAAGGCTAATCCAGCAAATCCTCCCGGCGTGCCGACACCCTGATAGTAGCCGCGCGTATCTCGTCTCAGGCCACGACCGGATGAGCACAGCGTACAGTGGCCGAAATACCCAAGTTGCCAAGGGGGGCCCCGCACACGACTCTAGTTTGGACCAACACTCAAATCGAGCACTGGCCCAGGGGGGTTGAATTAAGATGAAAGGGGTAGCTTGTCCCATTCAAGTTTTATTAGTTTGTTATAAGGCAAATAGTACCAATGTTGGGACTTGCTGGAAAAGACTTAGCACTTAGCGGTTTATCAAGGGGGTCCCATACACCCCAACCGTGTTAGGAACGCAAAATCAAGGAACATAACACCGGTTTATACGGTTCCTAACGGCATGAGTGGACCAAATCACCAAGCAAAAGGCTTAACCTTCCACCCTTGCCAGTATATAGATGATTTCATTTTTAAGCATTTATATAGTGTGATATAACCCAACCAAACTTCAACATGAAGCAAGCATCTTCAATCTTCACCTGCAACTAACAATGCTATAAGAGGGGCTGAGCAAAGCCTACGTATAGCCAAGCAACGGTTTGTATAGGTAGGTTGGTTAAACATGGCAATTGGTTACAAGTAGGAGGCTGACAAGAAAGACATGGGCTTCGAGGCAAAACTATAGAGCGATACTCTAGCAATAGGCAAAAATAGTAATGGTATCCGGGTTCGGTCATCTTGCCTGGAATTCCACAAGGGAGAAGAACGGATCCAAGAAGAAGACGGAGCAACACAGACGAGAGAATCCTCACAACTCTGAAACGAAACCGAAGCTAACAAGAGAAGCAACCGGAAAGAAAGAAACAACACGGTAAACACACATATCATAAACATGGCATAAGATGCACAAGCAAGCATGATGCATGTCCGGTTTAATTATGCAAGGCATGGCAAGTGCACAAACAAATACTACAAGTTAAGTGGAGCTCAACATGCAACGAGTTGCATATTGACGAAACACCACATTAATTATTTAGTTGACTCTCATTAATTACAAGACAAGTTTAATTGTTTTTTAACATGGCAAGAGGTGAAGCGAAAAGAAACTACACTATTTAGGCATTTTAAATGAGGCCGGAAAATAACAACAACATATCCGGAAAATCCTCATGAGCATGTTTAATAATTATAAGCAAACAAAAATTTAACATTTTAGTGTTGTTAACATGATGCGGATGACATGATCAAGTTTATGCAAGTTTTATTAAAAGGTTGACAAGAAGAAGATAAGAAGCATTTGTCACCGTGGTGGAAAGAAAGGGTGCCACGGCAACGATTCCGAAAATGATGCCACGGCAACATATCGGTACCGGTAACACGTTGAGAGTCCGATGCAAAAGGTAAGATGGCATGAGCGAGTCAAACGAGATGAAAGGTGGGCGATCCCGTTACCGGGTTCCCACGAGTCGGTGACGAGGCAACCGAGGAACATGACAAAGATCGGAACGGGCACGAGCACACACAAGGGGGACATTTCATACAACACACAACAAGCATTCACGGGTCATCCACGGGGTCGTTTCGGTATACCTTCGAAGCGTGCGTTTCGGGGCGGTTCGAGACGTCGAGGGACGTAGTGGAAGAAGAGGAAGTAGTTGTTCACGTCATCGTGTCGTGGTACTTGGCGAATTCCTCGTTTCCGGGCGACGGTAGTGGTACTCGCGGTCGTCGAGCGACGGTAGTGGTACTCGGGGCGACGGTAGACGTTCACGGGGCTCGGTCGTCGTGGTACTTGCCGTAGGGGTACAAGAGGTCGTCGTGTAGAGGTACTCGTCACGGTTCATAGACGTTCGGTTGTATACGTAGAGGTACTTGTCTCGAAGAGGTACTTGGTCGGGTCGCCGGTAGTCGTACACGGGTCATCTGTCAAAAATACAGCACAGGCACACAAAACAAAAACAAAACACAACACAAACAAAACAAAAACTACAGGAGCTAAACAAAAGGGGCAGCACGGCGCTGCGGAGCTCGATGCTGGAGGGGAACGGCTCGAGGAAGCTCCTGGCGAGGCGCACGGTGAAGGAAGGGCGGCTTCGCCCTGGCTGGAGGAAGGAGGCCCGCAGCCTTGGCGCGTGCAGAGGCAGGGAACAGGGAGGCGCGGACGAGGGACGGCGTGGGCCGGCCGTCTCCCTGGCTGGAGAGGAGGGCGACGAGGGTGCGGTGCTGGCCGGAACACTGGAGAGGCCAAGGCGAGGCCCTGGCAAGGAGATGGCGAGGCGGCGCCCTGGCTGGACGCGGCGGAGAGAGGAGCCAGGCGCGGGGCGCGCGGGGCTCGGCCAGGGGACTCGGTCCTGGCGCGGGAGGCCGGCCGCTGGTCTTTGGCGAGCTGGAGGACGGGGTCGGCCAGGCCTGGCCGGGCTTCTGGATGGGCGCGGAGGCGCCGGGGAGGGAGCCAGCTGGCGAGGCAGAGGCCTCGCGCGCGGCCTCGAGGAGGAGGTCGCGAGGGAGAGCTGCGAGGAGATGGGAATGAAGGCAGCTCGGGCCTGGAGAAGGTACGGCGACGAGCATTCGAGGGGAAGGAAGCGGCTCCTGGTCGAGGGGATAGAGATGCGGGCGAGCGAGGCTGGAGGGACGAGGGAAAACGAGGAATGAGGGGTTCGGTCTCCTGGCGGCGGAGGGAGGAACGGAGGGAGAGTGCGGTCGAAGGATTAGGGTTCGGTGCGGTCGGGCTGGACAAAGTGATTTGGGCCTTGGGCCTAAGTGGGAAGATGGGCCTTGAGGGAGGTGGCTGGCCTGGGCCTTAGGGGAAGAGGAGGCCCAAGAGGCTGGCCTAGAAGGCTGCGGGGGAGATGGCCTCTGCTTCTTTTAATTTTCTTTAGCAGAAAAAAATAAAAGAGAAGAAAGAAAAGAGGAGGGGAGTTAGGAAAAGATAGCACACGGGAGCATTTTTCTCGGGCATCATAAAATGAGCAAGGACCGAGAAAAATAAGAAAGGCATGATTGGAAAATAATTCAAACATAATTGAATATAATTCAAATAGGTTTGAACTAAGACGAGATTATTGAAGTGTCCAAAAATGTCCGGAATTTTGGAGGAGCCTCGAAACAACGGAAAAGAATTATTGGCAAGATTTTGAAGGTGAAACTCGAAGTGAAAAGACATGGGGAAATTATGCAAGTGTGTTTGAGTAATTCCAAAGAATGGAATATTTTAATATAGCTCCCTAAAATAATGAGAGGCTTTTATATGTTATAAAGAGAAGACATTCTTCCCTCGATTTAAATGGACCGAAGGTCCACATGATTTATTTGGTTGAGATGCAAAAAAATAAATAACATGATGGCATGATGACATGATGCAATGCAAAAAAAAAAAAAATAACACAAGCACAAACAAACACACGGGCAACCCGGAACATCTGGAATCTTCTGGAATCTTCTGGGACGTCGGTCTTCGGGCGTCACAAATCGGCTACAATGGTCACTTCTGTGCCATCATGGCCCGCCTGATGAAAAACTTCGTCAGTAAGTTCTATGAATATGTTCGGATCTTATTCAAATCTAGGATCTTTGTCGCAAGCATGGTCCTCTGGCTACGGAGCGGGGCAGTAAACCCCCTCAATCACCTTCCTCCATTCCTATTGAAAACATCCGGATTTAGTTCGGTTGACATATTTTGGAAGAGAGATTGTATAAAGCTAAACAGCCAAAAATACTCACCCGGTCAATGGGGTTATACATGGAAAAACCTTCCCGACATTTCAAGCGGATGATGTCTTCCTTTTCCCCCTTATAGAGATCGGCCAGGATGGCGGCCAAGGCGGCAGGGGTATCCGGACCCTTGCGTAGGCAACGGGAGGCATCATCTTGCCCATATAATGCCACATGGGAAACCCGCTGGACTGAAGTGGCTGGACGCATCGCGTCATCGTAATAGCCATTACTTCAACTATTGAGAGTCCAGAGTGGGCAAGTACTCTGATCTTACTGACTAGCCTCTTAATCTATGCACTGTCCTCTTCCTTGAGTCTTCGAGGACGCCAATTGAAGTGTTTCTTTACGGGAGTGCTGGAGAATTCAGGAAGACCTTGCCGGATTGGGTCTGGAAGAACAACATCTTTGATATAAAACCACTCCGAGGGCCACTCTTCGGATGTCTTCTTAGGAGTACCAGATAGGTAACCTATCCCTGCTATGCGCCACGCTTCGGCGCCGCTGCTAGGCTTCTCGCCCCTCGTTGGTTACCCCAAGTGGAAGGTGTGAGATGTAGTGTTGCGGAAGTTTTTCCCTTGGCAAAGATACCAAGGATCGAATCCCCAGAGACTCCTAGGTTCAACAAGAAGGTGTCAACTGCTAACGGCGCCAGATATTAGCAATCAACGTGGACCTGCATACAGATACAAATAACTTTGCTCCCAACGAGTACAGAGAGGTTGTCAATCCCTCCGGCCTTGTCGTTTACAAAGGATTAAACGCAAATGATAGTAGTGATAGATATATTGTTTGCAATAGTAAGTAAAAGCGAAAAGTAAATAGCGGATGTGATCAATGATGGTAATATGGACCGGAGTCTCATGATGTTCACTAGTGATGTCTCTCTCCCAAAAGACGATAAAACAGCTATGTGAGGTAAACAAATTACAGCTGGGCAATTGACAGGACCACGAACGCAAACCAATGCTGACTACATTGCAAGAAAGGTTGAGGTTCAAAGCATGGGCGGTACACCAAAGTAAGTAGACCGAAATCCATCAATATCTACTACTAATCATCCACCTTGAGATATCTATCCAGAACATCTCGCTGGTATTAAGTTGCGAGCCCCACCCATAGTGTAAACTCAAAGCAACAGACAACTGCATTAAAAGAACTTTGCGTAAAGTAAACAATCCTTGCACCCGCGGGCACAAGCACCGTTGTTTTCCCCCTTGTGGCAACAACACATCCCCTAGACTCATGTTTCTGTCACTCAAACTAGTCATCGAGGGGCATGAACCCACAATCAAGCATAACGTTCCCTCTTGGAGTCACTACCTACTACTTGGCCGAAGCAATAAATAACAACGGAGAACATGCAAGAATTACTTATGAACATAAATATAAAAGATGTAGATCAAATATATTACTCAAGAACAATCTGAACATAATCTCATAATCCATCGGATCCCAGCAAACTCATGATAGCAACAGCATAAGGACTACATATGTGCCTCGATCATGTAGGGCAGCTCACGAGGACTAATTAGTGAAGCACAAGAACGGGAGGAGAACATCACATAGCTACTGGTCATGGACTCATGGTCCAAGGGAGACTACTCACAACTCATCCGGGAGGCGTCCATGGTGGTGGAGAGGCTCCCGGTGGTGATCCTCCCCTCCGGCAGGGTGCCGGGAAGGGTTCTCCTGGTGCTCCCGATCTTGGAAGTGGCGGCGGCGGCGGAACAGAGATGGGATCGCGAAAAAAGTTCCTGTTTCGAGGGTTTCTCGAGACGCTTTAAATATATGCCAAAGGGGGGCATCGGAGGAGCCTCGGGGGGCCCAGGCGCCCCCCCCCCCCCCCCCCGGCGCGGCCCAGGGGGGGGGCGCCGCCAGGGCGCCTGGAGCCCTGGTGGCCCCCCCCGGTTGTCCTTCGGGCGCACGGTAGTTTCTGGAACGCTGATTTTTTATATAATATTTCTGGATTTTTCTTGGCAGTTCTCGTAATGTGAAAACATGAAATACAAAAACAGCCGAAAACAGAAACTGGCACTGGGGTGCACTGAGTTAATAGGTTAGGCCAAATATGATCAAAAGTGTATGGAAGTGTATAAATAACATAGCAATATCACCCAAAAGAGGCATGGAGCAAGCAGAAATTATAGATACGTTTTGGACGTATCAACATCCCCAAGCTTAATTCCTGCTCGTCCTCGAGTAGGTAAATGATAACACGAATAATTTCTGTGGTGACATGCTATTAACCATATAGGACTTTTTCATAGTCATATGACAAAAGCTTACTGAGACAATGAATCTGTAGTAATTAAGTTGCCTCATGAGAAAATCACAAAGAACTGAAAGTTTTACAACATGACATTGAAACGTCAAATAGATTTCCAATGAACATGACGTGCAAATATGATAAAGTGATATCTAGCTTGCCCCCTTTAGTGAAGCAAAACATAAATGCAGGGGCACCTTCAAGGTTTAAGTGATGACTAGATACAATGATTTCAGAATAAACGATATCACAATCATGCAAAAGACAATGCTACTTTGGGACAATGCACATTACACTCTGAATGACAATCATGCTCTCAGTAGTTGGTGCTTTTAAAAGAAGGTGGAGACTCAACATAAAAGTAAAAGAATGGTCATGTGCTAGAGCTTTTTATTTTGAAAACATAGAAGCAATTTTGTCAACGGTAGTAGTACTTCATATGGGTTATGCATAAGACATCTTATAAGTTGCAAGCCTCATGCATCGAATACCAATACTGCTCGCACCTTGTCCTAATTAGCTCGGATTTCCATGGATTGTCATTGCATTACATATGTTTCAACCAAGTGTCACAAAGGGGTACCTCTATGTCACCTGTACAAAGGTCCAAGGAGATAGATCGCATTTGATTTCTCGTTTTTGATAGATCTCAACTTGAGGACATCCATACCGGGACAACATAGAAAATAGATAAATGACTCCTCTTTAATGCTTAAGCATATTCTCATAAGAGATTGAGGATTAATGTCCAAGCTAAAACTTCCACCATGATACATGGCTTTGGTTGGCGGCCCAATGTTTTTCTCTAACAATATGCATACTCATTCAACCCAATGGCAAATCACCCTTACTTCAGACAAGACGAACATTCATAGCAACTCACATGATATTCAACAAAAGTGTAACAGTTGATGGCGTCCCCAGAAACATGGATACCGCTCAGCAAGCAACTTATAAGAAATAAGATACATGAGCAACATATTCTTTACCACAATAGTTTTTAAGCTACTTTCCCATGAGCTATGTATTGCAAAAACTGAAGGTTTTAAAGGTAGCACATGTAAATTTACTTGGAGTGGCGGCGAAATACCACATATAGGTAGGTATGGTGGACTCATCTGGCATAACTGGTTTTAAAAGGATGTGGATGCACAAGCAGTTAGTCCGCTTAGTACAGGTGGAGGTTAGCAAAAGACTGGGAGCGACCAACTAAGAGAGCAATGACGGTCATAATCATGCAGAGCGACAAAGCAACATTGAATCAGGCATGGAAGTTATATCGCTACTCAGAAATAAAAGATCATCAAGGCTTGACAAACTTTCTTTACAGTCTTAAATATGCGTGAGCATACGCCGAGTCAATCAAAATAAATTCTTGAAGGAAGATATTACTAAACCATACCACATCATAGGCAAACAAATCATGTTGGTACTCCAATAACACATTGGGAATCCCCCAGCTATTTGAGATTAACCATAAGAAAACCTGAACTACTAAGCGCCATTATGCACGTAGCATCTTTATCATAGACATATCAACCAATTCAACGGAAGCAAACTCTCTTAATAAGGTGAGCATGGTAATTAAAGAGAGTTCAAGCAACCAACTAAACAAAAGCTCTTTGAAAAGATAAGCATGAATACTAAGAGCTGAACATGATAGTAGCTATTAAAAGACAAAGAACACACACAGCAAGGATAAACATGAAAATTCTATGTTATGTTCTAGGTAGAAGTGGAGCATGTTTCTCTCCCACATAAAGAAGCTGAGTTCTGACTCGTTATGAAAAACTAAAAAGAAAACTAAAAGCAAGACGCTCCAAGCATAGCACATAACACATGAAGTGATTAAAATATAGTGGAACGAAAGACGAACTGATAATGTTGATGGAGAAGGGGATGCACGGGGGCATCCCCAAGCTTAGACGCTTGAGTCTCCTTGAATATTTCTTGGGGGTGCACGGGGGCATCCCCAAGCTTGAGCGCTTGACACTCCTGAATCTTTTTATCATCTTCCCTTGCACACTTGAAAACTCCCTTCATACATAACTCATCATAATCTGATTAGCGAGGTTAGTACCCATAATAAAATAATTGTACCTTGCGGAAATAAAGATATTCTTGAAGGTCTACTATTTCTCAAGATTGCCAAAAGGTTTTTGCAAAGAAAAAGCAAGCTCTAGATTTGCAAAATGAAGGAAAGGCAAAACAGGACAGAATCTGTAAAAAACAGAACAACAGGTAGTAAATGATTTGTTCGGGGCACTTATGCAACTCTAATAAAAAAACTCAGAACAGATGCACGAAAGAAAATTATATAGAGAACGCTGTCAAAAAAGTTCAGACCAAAAAGATGATCTGGTGATTTTATACGAATTTTTCTATCCAAGGACAGAATCTGTTTCCTGGACAGCACCTCACAACTTTTGAACTTTCTAGCAATCAGAGGCTATACTTGGCACAAAATTGAAAAGAAAAGATACAATGATGATGCTACAGTAGTAACAAACATCAAGACCACTAAAACTGAAAGAACAAACTGAAAGCAAAGATAACAAGGGTTGTCTCCCTAGAGCTCTTTCTTTATAGCCATAAAGATAGGCTTAAGACTTTAATGATGCTCTCGTAGGAATAAGAGTTGAAGAACAAAAGAGAGCATCAAGAAGCAAATACCAAACACATTTAAGCCTAACATGCTTCCTATGCATAGGAATATTGCAATAGAATAATTCATTGAAGCACAAAGCAATAAGCATAGGAAGACAAAACAAGTGCAGCTTCAAAACCTTCAACATAAAGTGAGGGAATTTGGTATTATTGAAATATCTATAAGCATATGTTCACTTCTCATAATAATTTTTAGTGGGATCACGAATAAACTCAACAATATAAGCATGACATAAAGCATTGTTACCATGATCCACATGCAAAAAGGTACTCTTACTCTCCACATAAGCATCATGAAGAGGATAAAACTTAGTATAAAAGAGAGACATAAGCTCTTGCCAATCAAGCAAGTGCGAGTTATCGAGAAGCTTATACCAATCTGAAGCTTTATCTATAAGTGATACGGCGAACAATGTCCTCATGACAAACTCCCTTGATACACCTGTAAGCTTAAATAATGAACATAATTGTGACAGATATAGCAAGTGTTCACCGGGATGTCTGTCTCCTGCATAACGATTAGCCAAAACATAATTGATAATACCAGCTGGTATTTTATAGGGCACAATTTCAGTAGGGGGAGGAGCAAACACCACAGGTGTGGGGCGTCTTCCCATAAGCAACGATCCAATAGCAAGGTTGTCCATAAGCATAACTAGTGAAAAGACATAAAGAAAACCGAAAGGTAAACTAACAAGACTAAAAGCAAAGGTAAAAGATAGCATGCAACTCCCCTATCCTGAAGAGTGGAGTCCCCGGCAACTGCGCCAGAAAAACTCTTGCTAGGCTTCTCGCCCCTCGTTGGTTACCCCAAGTGGAAGGTGTGAGATGTAGTGTTGCGGAAGTTTTTCCCTTGGCAAAGATACCAAGGATCGAATCCCCAGAGACTCTTAGGTTCAACAAGTAGGTGTCAACTGCTAACGGCGCCATATATTAGCAATCAACGTGGACCTGCACACAGATACAAATAACTTTGCTCCCAACGAGTACAGAGAGGTTGTCAATCCCTCCGGCCTTGTAGTTCACAAAGGATTAAAAGCAAATGATAGTAGTGATAGATAGTGTTTATTAATAGTAAGTAAAAGCGAAAAGTAAATAGCGGATGTGATCAATGATGGTAATATGGATCGGAGTCTCATGATGTTCAGTGATGTCTCTCTCCCAAAAGACGATAAAACAGCTATGTGAGGTAAACGAATTACAGCTGGGCAATTGACCGGACCACGAACGCAAACCAATGCTGACTACATTGCAAGAAAGGATGAGGTTCAAAGCATGGGCGGTACGCCAAAGTAAGTAGACCGAAATCCATCAATATCTACTACTAATCATCCACCTTGAGATATCTATCTAGAACATCTCGCTGGTATTAAGTTGCGAGTCCCACCCATAGTGTAAACTCAATGCAACAGACAACTACATTAAAAGAACTTTGCGTAAAGTAAACAATCCTTGCACCCGCGGGCACAAGCACCGTTGTTTTCCCCCTTGTGGCAACAGCACATCCCCTAGACTCATGTTTCTGTCACTCAAGCTAGTCATCGAGGGGCATGAACCCACAATCGAGCATAACGTTCCCTCTTGGAGTCACTACATATTACTTGGCCAAAGCAATAAATAACAACGGAGAACATGCAAGAATTACTTATGAACATAAATATAAAAGAGGTAGATCAAATATACCACTCAAGATCAATCTGAACATAATCTCATAATCCATCGGATCCCAGCAAACTCATCATAGCAACAGCATAAGGATTACATATGTGCCTCGATCATGTAGGGCAGCTCACGAGGACTAATTAGTGAAGCACAAGAACAGGAGGAGAACATCACATAGCTACTAGTCATGGACTCATGGTCCAAGGGAGACTACTCACGACTCATCCGGGAGGCGTCCATGGTGGTGGAGAAGCTCCCGGTGGTGATCCTCCCCTCCGGCAGGGTGCCGGGAAGGGTTCTCCTGGTGTTCCCGATCTTGGAAGTGGCGGCGGCGGCGGAACAGAGATGGGATCGCGAAAAGAGTTCCTGTTTTGAGGGTTTCGGAGGACGCTTTAAATATATGCCAAAGGGGGGCATCGGGGAAGCTTCGAGGGGCCCAGGCGCCCCCCCGGCGCGGCCCAGGGGGGGCGCCGCCAGGGCGCCTGGAGCCCTGGTGGCCCCCCCGGCTGTCCTTCGGACGCACGGTAGTTTCCGGAACGCTGATTTTTTATATAATTTTTCTGGATTTTTCCTGGCAGTTCTCGTAACGTGAAAACCTGAAATACAAAAATAGCAGAAAACAGAAACTGGCACTGGGGTGCACTGGATTAGTAAGTTAGTCCAAATATGATCAAAAGTGTATGGAAGTGTATGAATATCATAGCAATATCACCCAAAAGTGGCATGGAGCAAGCAGAAATTATAGATACATTTTGGACGTATCAACATCCCCAAGCTTAATTCCTGCTCGTCCTCGAGTAGGTAAATGATAACAAGAATAATTTCTGTGGTGACATGCTATTAACCATATAGGACTTTTTCATAGTCATATGACAAAAGCTTACTGAGACAATGAATCTGTAGTAATTAAGTTGCCTCATGAGAAAATCACAAATGACTGAAAGTTTTACAACATGAAACTGAAACATCAAATAGATTTGCAATGAACATGATGTGCAAATATGATAAAGTGATATCTAGCTTGCCCCCTTTAGTGAAGCAAAACATAAATGCAGGGGCACCTGCAAGGCTTAAGTGATGACTAGATACAATGATTTCAGAATAAACGATATCACAATCATGCAAAAGACAATGCTACTTTGGGACAATGCACATTACACTCAGAATGACAATCATGCTCTCAGTAGTTGGTGCTTTAAAAAGAAGGTGGAGACTCAACATAAAAGTAAAAGAATGGTTAAGTGCTAGAGCTTTTTTTTATTTTGAAAACATAGAAGCAATTTTGCCAACGGTAGTAGTACTTCATATGTGTCATGCATAAGACATCCTATAAGTTGCAAGCCTCATGCATCGAATACCAATAGTGCTCGCACCTTGTCCTAATTAGCTCGGATTTCCATGGGTTATCATTGCATTACATATGTTTCAACCAAGTGTCACAAAGGGGTACCTCTATGCCACCTGTACAAAGGTCCAAGGAGATAAATCGCATTTGATTTCTCGTTTTTGATAGATCTCAACTTGAGGACATCCATACCGAGACAACATAGAAAATAGATGATGGACTCCTCTTCAATGCATAAGCATGTTCTCATAAGAGATTGAGGATTAATGTCCAAGCTAAAACTTCCACCATGATACATGGCTTTGGTTGGCGGCCCAATGTTCTTCTCTAACAATATGCATATTCATACAACCCACGGCAAATCACCCTTACTTCAGACAAGACGAACATGCATAGCAACTCACATGATGTTCAACAAAAGTGTGACAGTTGATGGCGTCCCCAGAAACATGGTTACCGCTCAGCAAGCAACTTATAAGAAATAAGATACATAGGAAACATATTCTTTACCACAATAGTTTTTAAGCTACTTTCCCATGAGCTATATATTGCAAAGTTAGTTCGCTTAGTACAGGTGGAGGTTAGCAAAAGACTGAGAGCGACCAACTAAGAGAGCAATGACGGTCATAATCATGCAGAGCGACAAAGCAATATTGAATCAGGCATGGAAGTTATATCGCTACTCAGAAATAAAAGATCATCAAGGCTTGACAGACTTTCTTTACAGTCTTAAATATGCGTGAGCATACGCCAAGTCAATCAAAATAAATTCTCGAAGGAAGATATTACTAAACCATACCACATCATAGGCAAACAAATCAAGTTGGTACTCCAATAACACATTGGGAACCCCCCAGCTATTTGAGATTAACCATAAGAAAACCTGAACTACTAAGCGCCATCATGCAAGTAGCATCTGTATCATAGACACATTAACCAATGCAACGGAAGCAAACTCTCTTAATAAGGTGAGCATGATAATTAAAGAGAGTTCAAGCAACCAACTAAACAAAAGCTCTTTGAAAAGATAAGCATGAATACTAAGAGCAGAGCATGATAGTAGCTATTAAAAGACAAAGAACACACACAGATTAGATAGACATGAAAATTCTATGTTATGTTCTAGGTAGAAGTGGAGCGTGTTTCTCTCCCACATAAAGAACGCTGAGTTCCGACTCGTTATGAAAAACTAAAAAGAAAACTAAAAGCAAGACGCTCCAAGCATAGCACATAACACATGAAGTGATAAAAATATAGTGGAACGAAAGACGAACTGATAATGTTGATGGAGAAGGGGATGCACGGGGGCATCCCCAAGCTTAGACGCTTGAGTCTCCTTGAATATTTCTTGGGGGTGCACGGGGGCATCCCCAAGCTTGAGCGCTTGACACTCCTGAATCTTTTTATCATCTTCCCTCGCACACTTGAAAACTCCCTTCATACATAACTCATCATAATCTGATTAGCGAGGTTAGTACCCTTAATAAAATAATTATACCTTGCTGGAAATAAAGATATTCTTGAAGTTCTACTGTTTGTCAAGATTTCCAAAAGGTTTTGGCAAAGAAAAAGCAAGCTCTTGATTTGCAAAATGAAAGAAAGGCAAAACAGGACAGAATCTGTGAAAAACAGAACAGCAGGTAGTAATTGATCTGTTCGGGATACTTCTGCAACTCAAATCAAAAAACTCAGAACAGATGCACGAAAGACAATTATATAGAGAACGCTGTCGAGAAACTTCAGACCAAAAAGATGATCTGGTGATTTTATACGAATTTTTCTATCCAATGACAGAATCTGTTTCCTGGACAGCACCTCACAACTTTTGAACTTTCTAGCAGTCGGAGGCTATACTTGGCACAAATATGAAAAGCAAAGATACAATGATGATGCTACAGCAGTAAACAACATCAAGACACAACAAAAGCAAAAAAATTATTCATGTGGGCTGCCTCCCAAAAGCGCTTTCTTTTATGCCTTTAAGCTAGGCATAATGCATAGAGATCAAGTTTTATCAAGAGTAAAAGAATAACTAGCCCGTACAACGGACTCAAAAGGTAACTTGATCTTCTTTCGAGGGAAGTGTTCCATCCCTTTCTTTAGAGGAAACTGAAATTTTATATTACCCTCTTTCATGTCAATGATAGCACCAACGGTGCGTAAAAAGGGACGTCCCAAAATAATTGGACATGAAGGATCACATTCAATATCCATAATAGTGAAATCAACGGGAACATAATTATCATTAACAACGATAAGAACATCGTCGATCCTCCCCAAAGGTTTCTTTATGGAAGAATCAACGAGACGAACACCAAAAGAACAAGAATCAAAAGGTTTCAATTTAAGCATATCATATATTCTTTTGGGCATAACAGAGGTACTAGCACCAACATCACATAATGCATAACAAGAGAAGTCATTCAATTTAATTTTTATCATAGGATCCCAACCATCTTCTAGCTTTCTAGGTATGGAGGCTTCTACTCTAAGTTTCTCCTCCCTAGCTTTGATAAGAGCATTAGTGACATGCTCTGTGAAGGCAAGATTAAGCGTGCTAGTGTGGGGATCTTTGGCCATTCCATGTAGAAAGGTGACAACTTCTGAAATACTACAATTATCAAAATAAATTTTATCATTAGTGGGCAGAATTGTAGTGTCATCCTCTTTGTTTAATTCGCTATCTATTATAAGAGTTTGAACATCTTCCCAAGTTTGGGGAAGCTTAGGAGCAAATTTAAACTGAGGCTCATACTCTTTTCCTGGAAGACCATGCCATGGGCATAACCCTCCGTCAAGACTAATATAATCACAAGGTTTATTACTTTTGTAGATCCCGACAGTGGTAATTGGGGTAATGGAAGAAGAGGTGTACTCCTCCCATTTAGTGTTTTTGGTAGAACCCATAATAGCAAGCAAGCAAGATAACTATTATTGTGATTTTCAATAAAACAAAAACTGAAAGGTAAACTAACAAGACTAAAAAGCAAAGGTAAAAGATAGCGTGCAACTCCCCTATCCTGAAGAGTGGAGTCCTCGGCAACGGCGCCAGAAAAACTTCTTGATGGGCCTCTAACCCCTCGTTGGTTACCCCAAGTGGAAGGTGTAAGATGCAGTGTTGTGGAAGTTTTTCCCTTAGCAAAGATGCCAAGGATCGAATCCCCAGAGACTCCTAGGTTCAACAAGTAGGTGTCAACTGCTAACGGCGCCAGATATTAGCAATCAACGTGGATCTGCACACAGATACAAATAACTTTGCTCCCAACGAGTACAGAGAGGTTGTCAATCCCTCCGGCCTTGTAGTTCAAAAAGGATTAAAAGCAAATGATAGTAGTGATAGATAGTGTTTGCAATAGTAAGTAAAAGCGAAAAGTAAATAGCGGATGTGATCAATGATGGTAATATGGACCGGAGTCTCATGATGTTCACTAGTGATGTCTCTCTCCCAAAAGACGATAAAACAGCTATGTGAGGTAAACGAATTACAGCTGGACAATTGACAGGACCACGAACGCAAACCAATGCTGACTACATTGCAAGAAAGGTTGAGGTTCAAAGCATGGGTGGTACGCCAAAGTAAGTAGACCGAAATCCATCAATATCTACTACTAATTATCCACCTTGAGATATCTATCCAGAACATCTCGCTGGTATTAAGTTGCGAGTCCCACCCATAGTGTAAACTCAATGCAACAGACAACTGCTTTAAAAGAACTTTGCGTAAAGTAAACAATCCTTGCACCCGCGGGCACAAGCACCGTTGTTTTCCCTCTTGTGGCAACAGCACATCCCCTAGACTCATGTTTCTGTCACTCAAGCTAGTCATCGAGGGGCATGAACCCACAATCGAGCATAACGTTCCCTCTTGGAGTCACTACGTATTACTTGGACAAAGCAATAAATAACAACGGAGAACATGCAAGAATTACTTATGAACATAAATATAAAAGAGGTAGATCAAATATATTACTCAAGATCAATCTGAACATAATCTCATAATCCATCGGATCCCAGCAAACTCATCATAGCAACAACATAAGGATTTCATATGTGCCTCGATCATGTAGGCAGCTCACGAGGACTAATTAGTGAAGCACAAGAACGGGAGGAGAACATCACATAGCTACTGGTCATGGACTCATGGTCCAAGGGAGACTACTCACGACTCATCCGGGAGGCGTCCATGGTGGTGGAGAATCTCCCGGTGGTGATCCTCCCCTCCGGCAGGGTGCCGGGAAGGGTTCTCCTGGTGCTCCCGATCTTGGAAGCGGCGGCGGCGGCGGA
The DNA here is from genome assembly GCA_902687465.1 of Secale cereale. Classification (NCBI taxonomy): domain Eukaryota; kingdom Viridiplantae; phylum Streptophyta; class Magnoliopsida; order Poales; family Poaceae; genus Secale; species Secale cereale. The sequence goes on along the minus strand of LR738713.1, from coordinate 565,641,526 downwards.
ACAGAGATGGGATCGCGAAAAGAGTTCCTGTTGTGAGGGTTTCGGAGGACGCTTTAAATATATGCCAAAGGGGGGCATCCGGGAAGCTTCGGGGGGCCCAGGGGGGGGCGCGCCGCCAGGGCGCCTGGAGCCCTGGTGCCCCCCCCCCCCCGGCTGTCCTTCGGACGCACGGTAGTTTCCGGAACGCTGATTTTTTATATAATTTTTCTGGATTTTTCCTGGCAGTTCTCGTAACGTGAAAACCTGAAATACAAAAACAGCCGAAAACAGAAACTGGCACTGGGGTGCACTGGATTAATAAGTTAGTCCAAATATGATCAAAAGTGTATGTAAGTGTATGAATATCATAGCAATATCACCCAAAAGTGGCATGGAGCAAAAAGAAATTATAGATACGTTTTGGACGTATCAGGGAGACTACTCACAACTCATCTGGGAGGCGTCCATGGTGGTGGAGAGGCTCCCGGTGGTGATTCTCCCCTCCGGCAGGGTGCCGGGAAGGGTTCTCCTGGTGCTCCCGATCTTGGAAGCGGCGGCGGCGGCGGAACAGAGATGGGATCGCGAAAAAAGTTCCTGTTTCGAGGGTTTCTCGAGACGCTTTAAATATATGCCAAAGGAGGGCATCGGAGGAGCCTCGGGGGGCCCAGGCGCCCCCCCCGGCGCGGCCCAGGGGGGGCGCCGCCAGGGCGCCTGGAGCCCTGGTGCCCCCCCCCCCGGCTGTCCTTCGGGCGCACGGTAGTTTCTGGAACGCTGATTTTTTATATAATTTTTCTGGATTTTTCCTGGCAGTTCTCGTAATGTGAAAACCTGAAATACAAAAACAGCCGAAAACAGAAACTGGCACTGGGGTGCACTGAGTTAATAGGTTAGTCCAAATATGATCAAAAGTGTATGGAAGTGTATAAATAACATAGCAATATCACCCAAAAGAGGCATGGAGCAAGTAGAAATTATAGATACGTTTTGGACGTATCAGCCGCCCACCTCAAATATGGATCCCTTTTGGGAGCAGGGAACGAGGCAAAAGAATTTTCTACATAGCCCGAAATGAGCCTCGCAGCCCAAAAATAGCTCGCATAGAGCTACGAAGCCCGCAATATGCTGGATGGAGCCTGGCGTGAGATTGTGCAGTTGGAGCCCATAAAACTCCAGAAAACCTCTGAGGAAAGGATGGATTGGAAATCCTACGTCTCTCAAAAGGAAGGGGATGAAACACACCCGCTCCTCTTTAGTGGGGTTAGGGAAGTTTTTCGCCAATGCTTCGCCGTCGATTGAGGTTAATCCAGCCCGATCGGAGACTAGATCCGCGGGAGGGAGTTATCCCTCCGTCTGAAGTCTTATCAGATGGGCATGAGATACCGAGCAGCTTTCCCAGTCACCCTCTTGAGGGCTGTGGGGGCGTGAGGAGGAGCCGGGAACGCTGGCCATGTTGGGAGTATTTTCCGTAGCTGGCTCTAAGGGTTTCTATGTGGTATGGAATGGCATCTGAGATCCAATCTCCTTAAATATACGCCATCCCCACACGGCCGAGGTGTTATTTGTAAAAAGTACATGGACTGTTCTCATTCGTCTGACACGTGGAAGCCGAGGCGATGGCAGGAAGGAATCAACAGGACGCAATCAAGAGCCGAACCGTCGCTTGTTCCAAAGAAGAACATGCCTTGTAAGACCGAAGACATGGAGCCAGATACAACCTCGTCATTGAAGGAAAATTCGGGGGCTACTGAGGGAGTCCTTGATTCAGGGGTCCTCGGGTGTCCGGGCTACTAAGGTTGGGCCGGACCGATGGGCTGTGAAGATAAAAGCAGAAGGTCATCCCCCGTGTCCACGTAGGACTCCTATGTATGTAGAAAGGCAAAATAGATGTGTGGATGTAATGATTCCTTCCACCCCAATTCATCTTTATGTAACCCTAGGCCTCCTCTGGCATGTATATAAGCCGAAGGGTTTAGTTCGTAAGGGCTAGCAGAATCACAATTACATAGGCTAGACTTCTAGGGTTTAGCCATTACGATCTCGATGTAGATCAACACTTGCAACCCTATATTCGTCAAGATCAATCAAGTAGGAAGTAGGGTATTACCTCAATAGAGAAGTCCCGAACGTGGGTAAACATCGTTTCCCCAGTCCTTTGTTACCATCGATCCTTAGACGCACAGCTTGGGCACCCTTACCTGAGATCTGCCAGTTTTGACACCGACATCGGCCGGGGCCTGCTAGGCGGTGGGAAAGTAGGGGTGGCTTAGTGGCGGTGTTGTTGGCTTGTTCTCATCTCCAACAACTTGCTTGACTTTGGTTGGTGCTTGGTCTTTCCCCTTTCACCCTGCTCGATGGATTGTGCCTTCGATCAACACCTTGCCCGACATGGTGCCTTTCCAATGCCGATGACGATGCCCATGTGGTAGGTCACTCATTGCTTGCAGTTCTGTTTCTGTTGTTCTTCTTTGTCAGCTTGCGAACGATGGGTCTTAGTTTTGGGGAGCCATTCTACTGGCCACCAGTGCAGCACCCATCGAGCCTGAGTGAAGGGTAGTGGCCCTTTGCGGCGGCAGAGACACACCATGTTTGGCCCATGTTTGGTCTCTTGGATGTAATCAACGCCACAATGCAAGCACAATGTGCTCCCTTCTCGTGGTCCTGTTGGTTTGCCGGTGATGGCACTGCGGTGGACATTGGCATCAGTGCTACGAGCTCTCGCCCGGTTTGTCGATGCCTTCATTTTATTTTCTCTGTATTGTGTTGCTCTTGTAATCATGGCCGGTTGATGGCTTTAATATTCAAAGCCAGGAAAGGTTCGAGCCTGCTCTCGGGCTCGGTCTTCACCTTTTCTCTAAAAGGGTAGAAGGATGGTTGAAGCCACCTGTTTGGTCTATGATGTGGGCCTCCATCATCTGTGACGACGAGAGCAATGACTATGATGAACTATTCCTACGGATGTCACCGGCTACCGAATCTTTGATTTTGTTTGTTCGTCCGTGTATGGAGCGTTAGGCCCTGACAAGTGGGGGTGGCAGTATATGGTGTCGCGGTGTGTTCCATGCCGTCCAGCATCGCCAGCCCACACAATGGCTACACATGCCACCCCTGCTTGGCTTCGGGGTACATGTTGCGGAGATCCTTTTTGGTGATCTTGTTATTTAGACAATGGTCTTTGTGCATGCGAGTGACACAATTGTTGGCGTCCACTTAGCTCATGGTCATACATTTTGTGTCGCTCGTGTCCCACCTCGACATCTAGCACTGTCAAGCTCTGGTTTCATGTGAGGGACCAATGAAATATGCACTCCCTCTAAGGCGCTTTGTTGCTGGTTGTGGGCGGCAATCATATCTGGTACTACTTGCTTGGGATCCCCATCTAATGTGGTGCTGTTTTTTTGCTCGAGTAGATTGGTCCAAGCTATTGCGAGCCTGGTTGGCATGGGTTGGGAGCTTTCTAGAGTAGGTAGAGGTTGCTCTGAGCAGGCTCTTCCTTGTGTCAGCTATGTTGCAAAGCTCTGACACCGTCTCCTCCTCGTGTGTCTGGTGTTGGCTCCACAAATGACAGGGGGACGGAGCTATATGGTTTCTTTCCCTCTTATGTTGGGGATAATTCACCATCGATGTCTGCCTTGTCCCATGTATTGTCTACCTCTAAGGGTGAGTCCATCGCCGTGCTCGTGGCTAGCTTCAGTGCTGCAAACCATGCCTGAGCATCGGGAGCTATATCTGAGTCCTATGATGGTGCATTCGGTAGCGACCTCATGCGAGGGACATGATTCACCACTGTTACGTGAGCAACTAAAGGCTCCCGAGTCCATCGTGTCAGTAGTATCTGTGGTTGATCTTGTTGTTGCGGTCGGTGTGTTGGCACCTACTCCTGAGAAGCTCAAGAGGTAAGCTTGGGGGAGCTGATACATCTAAAATGTATATGGTTTTCCAAGCACTTTTGCTACTTTTGACTCCTAATTTGCACATGATGCTATTTTTGCGCAGAAATATAAGTGCTCCAAATTGGACAGGAATTTTGGAGAATTATTTCGGAAAATAAGAAGATTTACAGAGCTGAGATTGACCATATAGGCCCCACCAGGCCTCTGCATGACTTGGTGGTAAGACCATCAGCTGGTCGCGCCCGGTGGTCATGTGGACCACCGGCCACCACCTTTCGTCGACTCTTTCGCCCCAAAATTGTATATATATACAAGAAAAAATCACAGAAAATCAACGATGCGTTTTACGATACGGAGCTGCTATCACCTCATGTTATTCCTTTGGACAAACGATCTATAGTATGATTTGGGCTTCGGTGTTGGGGATTTTTTGCCTCGCCATCACCACCTCTTCTCCAACAACAAGTTCATGAAGCTCTCATCTATGTGTGTCGTGGTTTTGTCACGGCAGATGTCCTAGCGTAAGGACTTAGTCGTGGAGCCATCGCTACGGGTTAGCTTAAAGGGGTTAAAGCGGACAAAGGACGCAAGGGATTTTTATACTAGTTCGGCCCCTTCGATGAAGGTATAAGCCTACGTCTAGTTGTTGTGGTATTGCTAGGGTTTCGATGACCAGGGAGCGAATCCGCTTTGCCTGTGTCTCGAGTTGTTGTTTGTTGTCCCTCAACCACCGCCGGGTCGTCCCTTTATATACATAGGATGACGCCCGGCCGGCTCATAAACGTGCCCGACTCGGTCTCTACTTTACCTATCTTACAATACAAGTTAGACACCGTATGGCGGTTTATTTGTATGGGCCCTAACACCTTTTGGTCCTTGGGCCTTTTAGTCTTCCATAGTAAAATTCCCTATTCTATGTCTTGATGGGCTTCAATAGGAGTAATTCTTCATAGGCATAAACCGGCCCCTCCTGGGCGGTTTATATCTAATAGTTATATCCCTGGCATTAGGCCCTGGATTGATTTGTTGGGTGTGGTATTGATGCTCCATACACCATGAAAAAAGGCGTGTAACCCGTAGATCTGTTGGGTGTAGTATTGATGCTCCATAATACGTAAGGTAACTCCTCCACCCAACAACCTAGCGTCCTTTGTAAGGGAACCATAAGCCGGGACTTGATGCCTCTCAAGATCTCTTGATTGGCTCTCACTTGCTGACTGGCTCTGCCTCCACCCACTTAGTAAACTGATCAACTGCCACCAGAAGGTGGGTCTTCTTATCTGGAGATCTCTTAAAGGGACCAATCATATCTAGCCCCCAAGTCGCGAACGGCCAAGTAATTGGAATCATCCTCAATTCTTAAGCCAGTACATGAGCACGCCTTGAGAATTTCTGACAGGCATCGCACTTTTTGACCAAGTCTTCAGCATCAGCATGAGCCGTCAACCAATAGAAACCGTGATGAAAAGCTTTATCTACCAAGGACTACGAACCAGCACGGTGACCACAATCTCCTTCATGGATCTCCCGTAGAATCTCACGGCCTTCATCCGGAGACATGCAACGATGAAACGCCCCTGTTACACTGCAGTCATGTAATTCTCCATTGACAATCGTCATTGACTTGGACCGCCGGATTATCTGCCTGGCCAAGATTTCATCCTCTGGTAACTCGCCCCGGTTCATATACGCCAAATCTGGGACTGTCCAATCTGGGATAGCGTGAAGCGCCGCTACCAACTGAGCCTCTGGATCAGGAACAACCAAGTCCTCCTCTAAAGGCAACTTAACCGACGGATTATGCAAAACATCCAGAAAAACATTAGGTGGAACCAGTTTACGTTGGGAACCCAAACAGCTTAATGCGTCCGCCGCTTCATTCTTTCGCCGGTCCACATGGTCCACCTAATAACCCTTGAAGTGACCAGCGCCATGAGTGGGTCCTTGGAATCCCAGGTGCCAGATACTTGTTAAGCCACCAGGTCCGAGTCGCCAAAGCACTTAACCCGGCTTAGATTCATCTCCTTAGCCATTCGAAGACCGTGGAGGAGAGCCTCATATTCTGCTGCATTATTAGTGCAAGGGAACATTAAACAAAGAACATAACAAAATTTATCACCTCATGGGGAAGTTAATACAACTCCAGCCCCCGAGCCTTCTAATTCCCTGGATCCGTCAAAGTGAATGGTCCAGTACGTGTGATCCGGCTTTTCTTTCGGCGCTTGTAACTCCGTCCAATCATTGATGAAATCCACAAGTGCTTGGGACTTGATTGTAGTATGAGGCACATATTTCAACCCGTGAGGTCCAAGCTCAATGGCCCACTTGGCAACCCGGCCAGTTGCTTCTCTGTTTAGGATTATATCTCCCAGAGGGGCAGAGCTGACCACAGTAATGGGATGACCCTGGAAATATTGCTTGAGCTTCCGGCTTGCCATGAAGACTCCATACACCAGCTTCTGCCAATGCGGATACCTCTGCTTAGACTCAATGAGCACCTCGCTGATGTAGTAAACCGTCCGTTGAACCAGATATTCCTTCCCAGCTTCCTTGCGCTCCGCCACAATGGTAACACTGACAGCTCGGGCATTAGCAGCCACATATAGGAACAATGGCTCATTATCGACCGGAGCAGCAAGGACAGGCGGCTCTGCCAACTGTTTCTTCAAGTCCTCAAACGCGGCATTAGCAGCATCACTCCAGACAAAATTGTCTGTCTTTTTCATCATCTGGTAGAGTGGGATAGCCTTCTCTCCCAATCGGCTGATAAACCGGCTCAGCGCTGCAATGCGGCCTGCTAGACGTTGAACATCATTGATACACGCCGGTTTAGCCAATGACGTAATAGCTGTGATCTTCCCCGGATTACCTTCAATTCCCCAGTTTGATACCAGAAACCCCAGGAGCTTGCCTGCCGGTACACCAAAAACGCATTTGGCCGGATTAAGCATCATCTTATAAACCCAGAGATTATCAAAAGTTTCCTTCAAGTCATCTATCAACGTCTCTTCTTTTCTGGATTTTACTACAATATCATCCACATATGCTTGAACATTACGCCCAATCTGTGTATGAAGACAATTCTGCACGCAACGTTGATAAGTCGCCTGGGAACTCTTGAGCCCAAAGGGCATAGATACATAGCAGAAGGCTCCAAAGGGAGTTATAAAAGTTGTATTCTCCTGGTCCTTAACTGCCATTTTGATCTGATGATAGCCGGAATATGCATCTAGAAAACTTAAACGCTCACAGCCCGCCGTAGCATCAATGATTTGATCAATACGAGGGAGAGCAAAGGGATCAGCTGGGCAAGCCTTGTTCAAATCTGTGTAATCCACACACATACGCCAAGTACCATTCTTCTTGACTACTAACACCAGATTATCCAACCACTTAGGGTGAAACACTTCTACAATAAACCCAGCCGCCAAGAGCCTGCTACCTCTTCATCAATAGCTTTGCGCCTTTCTTCATTGAAGCGGTGGAGAAACTGTTTGACCGGTTTGAACTTGGGATCAATATTAAGAGTATGCTCAGCGTGTCCTCTCGGTACACCTGGCATGTCAGAAGGTTTCCATGCAAAGATGTCCCGGTTCTCATGGATGAACTCGATGAGCGCGCTTTCCTATTTCGGATCTAGGTTAGCGTTGATGCTAAACTGCTTGGACAAATCGCCAGGAACAAAATCAACTAGTTTGGTCTCATCAGCCGATTTAAACTTCAAGGCCGGATCATGCTCTGTAGTTGGCTTCTTCAAAGGAGACATATCTGCCGGATCAACATTGTCTTTGTAAAACATCAACTCCTCTGTTGCACAAACCGACTTAGCATAGGCTGCATCACCTTCTTCACATTCCAAAGCAATCTTACGGCTCCCATGTACTGTGATAGTCCCCTTATGACCCGGCATTTTGAGCTGCAGATAAACATAACAGGGCCTCGCCATAAACTTAGCATAAACCGGCCGTCCAAACAAGGCATGGTACGGGCTCTTGATTTTTACCACTTCAAAGGTCAAGGTCTCTGATCTTGAGTCATGCTCATCTCCAAAGGTAACCTCTAGATCTATATTACCAACCGGATACGCCGATTTACCAAGTACCACGCCATGGAAGACAGTGTTGGATGGTCTGAACTTCTTATCTGTTAGCCCCATGCGGCGGAAGGTTTCATAATAAAGGATATTGATGCTGCTCCCTCCGTCCATGAGCACCTTGGTAAACTTATACCCCCAACCTGAGGTGCCACCACCAGTGCCAGTTGTCTCGGATTATCAACCCGGGGTGGATGATCCTCACAACTCCACACAATGGGCTGCTCCGACCAGCGTAAATAATGAGGTACTGCCGGTTCAACGGAGTGCACCGCCCTCTTATAAACCTTCTGATCACGCTTGCACAGGCTAGTGGTGAAGACATGATACTGCCCACTACTCAACTGCTTTGGGTTGCTCTGATAACCTGACTGCTACTGCTGATGATTCCCTTGATGATTATAACCACCTTGGTTGCCTTGATTGTTGTGTCCATTCTGATTGCCATGTCCGCCCTGATTGCCTTGGAATCCTGGACCAGAACCACCCCCGTGATAACCCGGCCCATGAAAACCAGGGCCTGAACCGCCGGGCGGTCCATGATCATACTGAAAACGATCCGAATTTTTGAACCCCCGCATAATAAAGCAATCCTTCCAAAGGTGTGTGGCTGGTTTTTCCTTCCTGTCATGCCTAGGGCAAGGCAGATTTAACTGGTGCTCCAGATTGATATTTGACCCTATGCTTCATGGGGGCGGTCTACCCTTACGACGCTGACCATCATTCTGCGTACTAGCGTTAGCCACGAAATCTGAATTATTCTTTGCTTTACGCTTACCGCTGTATCCATGGCTCGCCAGATTAGACTACGGCGCTGTACCGTTCTTCTTTCCCTTTCCTGACTTCTCGTCGTCAGACTCTGGATATTTGGCACTATCAGAATCTGCGTATTTCACCAGGGCTGCCATAAGTGTTCCCATGTCATCGCAGTGACATTTGAGCCATCCCAACTTCAGCTTTAGAGGCTCGAACCAGCAACTGCCTTCCAATGTCATGACTGATGAGTCCGGGTTGATGCGATCTGATGAATGCAGGATCTTGGAAACCCGGCGCACCCAATGACTTGTTGATTCGTTCTCTCCTTGGACACGGGCAGCTAAGCCCACAATTGACATGGGCTGCTTGCATGTATCTTTGAAATTATTGATAAACCAGCGCCTTAGCTCGGCCCATGATCCAGTGGAATTAGTTGGTAAAATTTTCAACCAGGTACGAGCCGTTCCTTCCAGCATCATGGTGAAGTACTTAGCACACGCCGGATCGTCCACATCCAGCATCTCCATCGCCATCTCATAGCTTTCCACCCACGCCTCGGGGGATATATCAGCAGTATAATTGGGCACCTTCCGTGGTCCCTTGAAATCTTTAGGCAACCGCACATTACGTAAAGCGGGGGTGAGACACGACACTCCCAAAGAGCTGAAAGAAACTCCTGGCTCCATCATGGTAGTTGGACGAACTGGGGTAAGCTGACGGGTTGTATATTGTGCTGCTAACTCAGCTTCTCGATGCTGTCTACCCTGGTCTACCACATCCTGAGAATTTGCACCACCACCTGCCGGTTTATCCCCCCGAGGAGGGTTACGGTTCCGCGCACTGCTCGACACGGCCGGTTCATCCATATGCCTGCTATAACTCCGGCTTGGGCGGGGGTGGAATGAATCCTCTCGCGACTGTAAGAATAAGCCTGGTGCTGAGTCAAAGCTGTCTCTAGGAATTCCCTAGCTCGTCACGCCTCCACAGCTATAGGGGATTCTCCTTCAAAGGGGAGGGCCGCAAATGTGAAGCGGCTGCGACTATGTTATCCAAAGGGTTGGAGTAATGACCGGGAGGCATCGGTACACGCTGTGATGGAATGATCTGACGAGATGGATCCATTGCGTGAGGCTGGACCGATGCCCCCGTTCCAGGCACTTCCGCTTGATTTACCACGAGCTAATTGATGGTTCCTGCTCCTGGCGTATTAAAGAGATTTCTTGCCTCGTAAACTGGAGGCAGGCGAGACTGGCGCCTTCTCCTCATCACATAATTTGATGTGTTCTGATCCGGCATGAGCCGATAAGCCTGAGCATCCAACTCGCCCTGTTTCGCGGCCATCCTTGTGCTCTCGGCCGCCAGATCCGCCTTGGCTTGATCTATCTGACCCTTTACTTTAGCAACTTCTGCATCGTGCTGCTCCTTATCGTCCTGGCTGACTTCCGCGGCCAACAGCATTGTCAAAGTGTCAAATAAACCGGACAGGACTAGAGCTGGCGGCTGCACAGGGCCTCCTGCCCCCGCTGCTGCCGCTGCCGCCAAACCGGGCGTTAATGCTGCCGCAGTCGAAGATTGTTGCACAGATTGTGACCCGACCATGAAGAACGCAACCTGGCTTGGTGGATCAAGGGTGTCCGGAATAATGTCACCGTCGGAACAGCCCCCAGACCGGCCATCCTGTAGTAGGTATAAAGACTCGATCTCTCTGGTAGATGACTCGTCACCCGAATAAATAACGGTCTCACCACCAGATTCCGATCTATCCTCAGCTTCCGCTTCGTGGACAACTCCCACAAAGACACGCTTCATGGCGGGCTTAACTCGGGCAGGTCTTGCACGCTGAGCCGACTCGACGAGGTTGGTGCAGATGTCCGGCTCAAGGCCCGGTTCACCGATCTTGCCAATGAAAACGTGGATGCCGCCGAAGGGGACCCGGTACCCGTACTCGGTTGAATCGGCCTCCGGGCCCCAGCCTGCATCGTCGATGTAGATCTTGCCGTGACGACTCTTAGTCATCCGGCCCACTGCATAGTCCACGAGTCCTTCAAAGCTGCCCTCTAAGAACTCGAAACCATCGTGCGATGGCCCCACGGTGGGCGCCAACTGTCGTTGTTTTGTCACGGCAGATGTCCTAACGTAAGGACTTAGTCGTGGAGCCATCACTACGGGTTAGCTTAAAGGGGTTAAAGCGGACAAAGGACGCAAGGGATTTTTATACTAGTTCGGCCCCTTCGATGAAGGTAAAAACCTACGTCTAGTTGTTGTGGTATTGCTAGGGTTTCGATGACCAGGGAGCCAATCCGCTTTGCCTGTGTCTCGAGTTGTTGTTTGTTGTCCCTCAACCACCGCTGACTCGTCCCTTTATATACATAGGATGACGCCCGGCTGGCTTACAGAATCCCGAGGCCGGCTCATAAACGTGTCCAGCTCGGTCTCTACTTTACCTATCTTACAATACAAGTTACACACCGTATGGCGGTTTATATGTACAGGCCCTAACACCTTTTGGGCCCTGGGCCTTTTAGTCTTCTATAGTAAAATGCCATATTCTATGTCTTGATGGGCTTCAATAGGAGTAATTCTTCATAAGCATAAACCGCCCCTCCTGGGCGGTTTATACCTAATAGTTATATCCCTGACAATGTGTAAGTAATTTGCACGCACATGGAGGTAGATGGGAATTGGATGAGAATTTTTATGTAATAGATATCTGATTTGTTAGAATTTGATGTCTAGTATCAACTATGTTCTGAGATTGATATTGTTATGACTTTATTAGGTTTAATGCTTGACACTAGGCCCGAGTGCCATGATTTTAGATCTGAAATCTTTATGTATCCACGAATATATTTGTTTCTTTATATTATCTGCAAGTTGTTTGCACATGTTATTGTTATGAAACCATGACCCCAAGGTGACAATAATTGGGATGTCAATGATTCATTGATTGTTAATGTTTTGATCCGGTACTCTACGAAAAGAAGCGCCTAATTACCCTTAATTTTCATTAGGATCTTGTTGCCATAGGTGGGTAGGAAAAATATGTTGTGTAAGTTCTTATCGTAAACATATACAATCACATATAAAATACATGCCTACATATGATAGACGAATTAAAACTAGTTTATCATCGCTCTATGTTATGACTATTACATAATGAATCTTGTCAAAAAGAACCCACTATCTACTTCCATGCCTACGCTTTTCATTAGCATTGCTCTCTCTAAAATTACTATTGACGTAATCTACTGCTCCCTCCATCCACAATGATAAGATGTTCCAACGTTATTTCAGATTCATACGTATATAGACGCATTTTAGTGTTCTTGCTCAGCCATTTCAATTCGTATGTAGTCCGTATTGAAATATTGACAACGAAGTACATTTCTGCATTACTATTTCTGTTACTCCCTCCGTTCCTTTATATAAGGTGTATTTGTTTTTTCTAACTGAAAGTGCAGTATATCGACTAGAGGGGGGGTGAATAGGCGATTTTTATGAAATGCTTCAAAACACGGTAGTTTCAAAGACAAACGATAAGCTCAAGCCTATTAGTATGCAGCGCAAAGTGGACTACACTAGATAAGCCATAGTCATGTATTCAATGAAGTGAAAGCATGAAGACTAATAGCAACTAGTCAGTAGTGATCATAAAGGAAGAAGGAATGAAGCCAATCACAACAAGTAGATATTCAGTGAAGACAATCAGATAAGGCAAGCATGCAATGTCTTCGCAACATAGAGCAGTAAGTAAAGGGAAGGAAAGGATAGAACCAGTAGCTCGGGGAAGACAGTGATTTGTTAGACCAGTTCCAGTTGCTGTGACAACTGTACGTCTGGTTAGGGAGGCTAAGATTTAACTCAGAAGACCGCGTCTTCACCTTGTTCCACTTGAGCTAAGGACACCTAGTCCTCGCCCAATCACTCTGGTAAGTCTTCAAGGTAGACTTCCAGGTTTGTCGTCAATACTCCAAAACTACTAGGGGAGTGAAAGGATCGATATGGTTGACTAGAGGGGGGGGTGAATAGGCAACTAACAATTTTTAACTTTTCTTAACCACTTTAAATTAAGCGTCAAAGTAAGTTGTCTAGAAATGCTATTAAGATGACAACTAATAAGAAGTAAAGATAACAACCTCACAAGCAAGCTATAAGAGGTAAACAAGTAAAGCTTGCACAAGTAAAGGGAAGAAATAACCACAAGTGGAACCGGTGAAGACGAGGATGTGTTGCCGAAGTTCCTTCCCTTTGAGGGGAAGTACGTCTCCGTTGGAGCGGTGTGGAGGCACAATGCTCCCCAAGAAGCCACTAGGGCCACCGTATTCTCCTCACGCCCTCACACGATGCAAGGTGCCGTGATTCCACTAGTGGTGCCCTTGAAGGCGGCAACCGAACCTTTACAAACAAGGTTGGGGCTATCCCCACAACTAAATTGGAGGGTCCCAACGATACCACGAAGCTTCACCACAATGGAATATGGCTTCGAGGTGACCTCAACCGTCTAGGGTGCTCAAACACCCAAGAGTAACAAGATCCGCTAGGGATTAGTGGGGGGAATCAAATATCTCTTGATGGAAGTGTAGATCGATGCCTTCTCAAGCAATCCCGAGCAAATCAACAAGTTTGATTGGCTAGGGAGAGAGATCGGGCGAAAATGGAGCTTGTAGCAACAATGGAGTATGTGGGGGAAGAGGTAAGTCAACAAGGAGGAAGAAGAAGCCTTTATATAGTGGGGGGAACAATCCAACCATTATCCCCCCACTCAGCCCCGCACAGAGCGGTACTACCGCTTGAGCGAGCGGTACTACCGCTTATAGAGCGGTACTACCGTTGCCCTTCAAGCGGTACTACCGCGCCAGGGGGGTAGGGACCCAGAGCGGTACTACCGCGGTCTCAGGGCGGTACTACCGCTGGGAGCGGTACTACCGCGCCTACTACCGCACCTAGCACCACAAAAATCAACACGAAAACGCACTCGCGAGTCGAGGCGGTGGTAGCACAGATCAGCAGCGGTACTACCGCAGTGTGCATCAAGCGGTACTACCGCTTAGTGGGGCGGTACTACCGCTTGAGGCACACATGCGGTATTGCCGCTAAGACCTGCGGTACTACTGCTGGAGCCAGGAAAACTAGAGAGGATGGGAAAGAAGGACTCCATTGCGGCGGGAAGGAATGGTGGGTGCAATAATGAACTGTACGTGTTGATTCCACCCAAACCTTACCGAAGCGGATCCCCTCTTAATAGTACGGCTTTCCTATTACTCAGATCCACCGAAAATTAAGCAAAAAAGGAAACATCGTCTTCCATAGATTTCGAGGGGCATCTAATCGTCTTGTGCCTATGTGAGATATATCTGAAAGAGCTTAGAACACTTGATTAGTCCGCAAACGCATTGTCATCAATCACCAAAACACCATTTGGCTAAATATGCCCTTACAATCTCCCCCTTTTTGGTGGATTGATGACAAAACGGGGTTTGCACAAAAGAAATAATGACATAACGTAAATGCAAAACCCACACCCCTAAAATATAGACGGGCTCCCCCTAGATGTGTGTTATCTAGATAAGTGCTTTGGACTGCACGGCACACATACTAGGATCAACACTCCCGCTATATTTTAGAGACCAACAACCTAAGTAAGATATATGAGAGCATAGTAAATAGTAAGATAATCATGCATGCTAGAGAGTACCAGATACATAAATAAGATAGGGTAGCATATGTCTCACACCATATGACGGGAACTTAGGTCTCACGAAAAACTAACCAAACCACAAGAAAAGGAAAGCACACAAGCGACAGAAGCACAAAGACACAAATTCCTAAACTCTCTCCCCCTTTGGCATTGAGACACCAAAAGGGCAGAGAGCAAAGCTACGGCTCCAGGTGAGAGCAAGAGAAGGTCTCGAATCAGTTGGGTCATCTTCTTCTTCGTCGTCGACCTGAAACTGCTCGGCGTCGGAATCTGTCCACGGGCAGTGCTGCTTGATCTACTCTTCCTCCTCGGTTACCTGTTCCTCAGAGCCACTAGCCACAGTCGCACCCAACTGACGCATGAGTTCCTTGTGACGTCCCCTGGCCTTCTTCTCTGCCACATGAGTCATGTACTGACCATGAGACTCCATGCAAAACAGCTTCTTCATCTTCTGCTTGAGCTTCTTTGCCCACGAGGGCTCTGCACCCTATGGCTGATAGTCATCATCATCTGCTTCAGCCTCAGCCTCCTCAGTCTCCATAGCAGCAGCGGAGGATGAACCTCCAGTCTTGGAAGCATGAGTGCCCAGTTGTCCTTCCGCCTCAGACGCTTGATCTCATGAGACACCAACTCTCCAGTCTCCAGCAACACGTTGGGATAGACATGATCCCAAGCCTTCTCAATCAGCAGCATGATGAAAGGTCCATAGATCAGGCACTTGCGTTCAGAAATAGCTGACAAGAGCTTAGACCACATCACATGTGAAATATCCATGGTCTCACCAGTGTTCCTCTCTAACTGATGTTGGCAAAAGAGAAGCATGTCCACAAGATAGGAGTGAACCATATCATGATTCCCAATCCGAGGGAAAAGAGTTTCACGGAAGATGCGGTGAAGGATATCCAGATAGGCAGACAACTCATAGGTTACCTTCTTAGTCTCACGGTGGACTTTCACAGTGCTGTAGGGCCAGAGAGCTTGCTTGTGAGTGGAGGTAGTGTTCTGATGAGGACGAAAGCCAACCGGTGTCTCAAGCCCCTGGTCTTCCACCCCAAGTAACTCCATGAAAGCCTTCCACTTGACAGACAACAGTTTGCCATTGGTCATCCATGTCAGAGTTCTGTCCTCATCCGTTCCTAGATGGACAGTGGCATATAATTGAGCCACAAGATCTGCATCAAAGTCTTTGTTGAACTGAGTGATCTGAAGAATGTTAAGTTGAGTGCACATCTGAAGAGCATCGCCAAAATACACAGGATCCTTTTCCAGGTATTCCGTGTCGATGGAGCAAACACTGACAAAGAGATTCTTCTTAGCCTTGAGCACATCAAAGTAGACGGCAAACTGAAAATGGTTCCAGAACGGACGGTTGACCAAATTGGGTTCTTGTTCAACCTCATAGGGATTGCGGCGTCGCCTTGCCCAGAACTCCTTGCCACTCATTTGGGTCACAGTTTTGCCCTTTGGCTTTGCCATGGCCTTCTTCTTCTGTTGAGGTGGAGGTGGAGCACTCGAGGAACCTCCAGCAGACTCAGATGTGCGGTAGCGCCTCGAGGTTGCACGATTGGGGTTGAGACGGCGAGCCTGATGCTCAGGATGTTCATCACCTGGAACCAAACACAAAAACAGACGAACCAACCAAAAGGAACGAGCAAAAGCCAACGAACACAACAAAAGAAGATCAAAGAATGAAGAAATATGTGTGAACTTGGCAAGCCGCGGTAGTATCGTGATCTGTTAAGTGGTAGTACCGCTCCAAGGGAGCGGTAGTACCGCTCGAGGCGGGGAAACAGCAGTTTCCTATGACCGTGGTCAGATCCGGAACTACCAGCCTGTCAAATTCAAAAATATTTCTACCATACTCTAATCTAGATAGTCTAGTTGCTTTCTCCATCCTACTCAAGCCTAGATTTAGCCAAAAATCTAAAGATGCAAACACTATTGCCCCTAAAACACAAGATCTGAAAAAGAGACAAGAGGAGAAGGGGAACGGGGGCAATACCGGCATCCATGGCAAGAGGACTAGGTGGGGATCGACTCCACCGAAGGAAAAGGAGAGGAACACCCCGGAGGAGGAGATCCGCCGGAGTCCTCCCGCGGCGACGAACTGCTGGAGAGAGAAAGAGAGGAACGAGGGGGCGAGTGAATGGGTATGGGGGAGAGAAACCTCCCCTGCCCTGATATAACCCCCACGTACCGCCCCGTAGTGGTAGTACCGCGCTGGTGGGCGGTAGTACCGCTTATAAGCGGTAGTACTGCGCACCACCAGCGGTAGTACCGCCCAGCAAGCCACGGCAACAAAAGTTCAAGGCTTAGCTAAAAAAACACACAAGCAGGAAAAAACAAAACACCACACACACACACACTAGCAAGAGACAAGAAACCCCTCTACAAGAGAGGGCGGTGACCGAAGTCACCTATGTTTGAGTCTAGAGGTATGGCGCTGCGAAGATTTTAACCTTGGGCCCATGACCAAAACTCGTCCTTGAAGCACTAGTACCATCCAAGATGGTTAATGAAAGACTTGATCAATTTATGCATAATGGGGGGAGAGAGAGTTCATTGAGAGAACAATGCTCCCCCTATATCCATGCCTACATCTAGATTAGACACTATGAAGAGTATGGTGGGGTGTGCACGTGCTCAAGCCACATTGCTCAAATCAATGATATTTAGCTCATACCTTAACTCGCGAAATCTTGCTTCATCCAATGGCTTTGTGAAGATATCTGCAAGGTTATCATGAGTGTTGACATAGTGAAGCTCGATATCTCCTTGCCGTATATGATCCCGAATGAAGTGATACCGAATCTCGATATGTTTCGTCTTGAAGTGTTGCACCGGGTTGAGAGAAATCTTGATGGCACTTTCATTGTCACACCAAAGAGGCACTTTGTCACAAGTGACACCGTAATCCTTTAAAGTTTGCCTCATCCATAAGAGTTGAGCACAACAACTGCCAGCAACCACATACTCGGCTTAAGTGGACGAGAGAGACACACAACTTTGCTTTTTGGAAGACCAACTAACAAGAGAGCAACCAAGAAATTGGCACCCTCCAGAAGTGGACTTCCTATCCACTTTGTCTCCCGCCCAATCCGAATTAGAGAAACCGACAAGGTTGAAGTTTGCTCCTCTTGGGTACCATAAGCCAAAGTTTGGGGTATGAGCCAAATATCGAAAGATTCGCTTGATAGCCACAAAGTGACTTTCTTTAGGTGAGGCTTGAAACCGTGCACAGATTCCCACACTCAACATAATATCCGGTCTAGATGCATAAAGGTAAAGCAAGGAACCGATCATAGAGCGATATACCTTTTGATCCACCGCTTTACCATTGGGATCAATGTCAAGTTGGCACTTGGTTGGCATTGGAGTAGTAGCCGGCTTGACATCACTTAGATTGAACCTCTTGAGCATGTCTTGAGTATACTTGGATTGTTTGATGAAGATCCCTTCTCTTCTTTGCTTGATCTCAAACCCAAGGAAGTACTTCAACTCTCCCATCATGGACATCTCAAAATGTGTGGTCATGAGTGTGGCGAACTCATCATTGAAAGCTTTGTTAGGAGACCCAAAGATAATATCATCAACATATAGTTGGCATACAAACAACTCCCCTTTGACCTTCTTATTAAAAAGAGTGGGGTCGATTTTCCCAATTTCAAACCCACCATCTTGTAACAACTCGGTAAGATGCTCATACTACGCACGTGGGGCTTGTTTAAGGCCATAGAGTGCCTTATCGAGTTGGTACACGTGATTGGGGAGCTTAGGATCCTCAAACCCCGGTGGTTGTTTAACATACACCAACTCATTAATAGGACCATTAAGAAATGCACTTTTCACATCCATTTGTTGCAATTTAAAGTTATGATGGGAAGCATAGGCAAGCAACAAACGAATGGATTCAAGGCGAGCAACGGGGGCAAAGGTTTCACCGTAGTCGATACCCTCGACTTGGGAGTAGCCTTGAGCCACCAGACGCGCCTTGTTGCGGATGACTATGCCATGAGCATCTTGCTTGTTCTTAAAGATCCACTTGGTTCCAATGACATTATGGTTCTCCTTTGGCCTTGGCACCAGACGCCACACTTTCTTGCGCTCGAAGTTATGGAGTCCTTCATGCATGGCATTAAACCAATCAGGGTCTTCGAGCGCTTCATATACCTTCTGAGGTTCAACACAGGATACAAAAGCTTGATGAGCACACTAGTTTGCTAATTGTCTACAAGTTCTTACCCCCCTTTTGATGCTTCCTAGAATATTCTCCATGCGATGTTCTCTGGAAGCAAGCCTGGAGGCAACTTTTGCAGCACGACGCTCCAATTCCTCTTCAAGAGATAACTGGGGAGCACTAAGTTGATCATCTTGAGCGACGTTAGGAGCTAGATCTTGATCTTGAGCTTCCTCTTGACCTTGATCTTGCTCGGAGGAAAGAACTTGGCCTTGTGCATCATTTGGTGGCTCCCCACCATCTTGTGATTGATCTTGCACTTGGCCTTGTTCGTCCGGTTGAGGGCCTTCATTTTGTTCTTCGGAAGCGTGTGGGTCTTGGGTTGGTGATGGTTCCACTTGAGTAGAACATTGTCCTTCTCCGTCGGCCACAAGGGGTTCCTCAATGGGTAGGATATATCCAACGCCCATTCTTCTTATGGCTTGAGGAGGAATTTCATCACCTACATCACAAGTACCACTTTGCTCCACTTGGGAGCCGTTATTCTCATCAAACTCTACGTTACTCGTCTCCTCAATGAGTCCATTGGACTTGTTGAGGACACGGTAAGCATGAGAGATTGTAGCATAACCAACAAATATGCCCTCATGAGCTCTAGATTCAAATTTAGACAAACGAACACCTTTCTTGAGGATGAAACACTTACACCCGAACACCCGGAAGTACTTGAGATTGGGCTTGTTACCGATAAGAATCTCATATGGAGTTTTGTTCAAGCCTGTGTGGAGTTAGAGCCGATTTGATGCATGGAAAGCGGTGTTGATGGCTTAGGCCCAAAAGTTGTATGGAGATTTGAATTCCGCCATCATGGTTCTTGCCGCATCCATCAGAGTCCGGTTCTTTCTCTCAGCTACACCGTTCTGTTGAGGGGTATGGGGAGCTACATATTGATGTTTGATCCCCTCATTATTAAGAAACTCATCCAAGGTGTAGTTCTTGAACTCGGTGCCGTTGTCACTTCTGATCATCAAAATCTTTGCTTCATGTTGTCGTTGAGCTTCATTTGCAAAGTTGATGACGGTTTGTTGGGTCTCACTCTTCTTCTTGAAGAAGTATACCCATGTGTATCTTGAGTAGTCATCCACAATCACCAAGCAGTACTTTCTACCCCCAAGACTATCAAAAGATGGAGGCCCAAAGAGGTCCATGTGAAGGAGCTCTAGGGGTCTTTTTGAATAGATGATAGTCGTGGGAGGGTGATCCGTCTCATGTAACATTCCTTCAATGCAATCCCTGCAAGCACGATCTTTGGCAAAGCTAACATTTGTTAGTCCACGGACATGGTCCCCCTTGAGAAGACTTTGCAAAGATCTCATATTGACATGGGCCAGACGGCGATGCCAAAGCCATCCCACATCAACTTTAGCCATTAGGCATGTCGCAATCTTAGTGGGTTGCTTCGAGAAGTTAACCACATAAAGACCGTTCTCGACATGCCCAACATAGGCTACTTTAAGAGTCTTGCTCCACTAGAGGGCCACGGTATCAATATCAAAGAATGTAGCAAAGCCCATGAGTGCAAGTTGGCGAACAGAAAATAAATTGTATGCAAGGGACTCAACAAGCATGACTTTCTCGATCGTGAGATCATGAGAGACAACCACCTTGCCAAGCCCTAATACCTTAGAAGATGAAGCATCACCCCATTCGACGTTGGTGGCCATAGATGAACCTAGATGCACGTCCACCACCAAGTCTTTGCTTCCGGTCATATGATTTGTGGCTCCACTATCGAGCAACCATGATCCCCCACCGGAAGCAAATTCCTACAAGAGATCAATGCTTGGATTTAGGTACCCATTTGGTGATGAGTCCTTTGAGGTTAGTAACAAGGGTCTTAGGAACCCAAATGGACCATTCAATGTACTCATAAGAAGAACCAACAAATTTAGCAAACACATGACCATCACTAGCACGACATAAAACATATGAAGGATTAAAGTCGCCGGCCATGTTTGATGGTATGGTGGAGTTTTTCTTGACACCACCACCTTTCACGGTTTTCTTCTTTGATGTGCTCTCTCCTTCTTTCACAAAAGTTTGTCGGAGAGGGGGTGGTAGCTTGGTCTTGTCATTCTTCTTCTTCTTGGGCTTAGGAACAAACCCAATTCCTTCCTTTGCCACAACCTCCTTTTGATTGCTCAAAAGATTGTTGAGGTTCTTCTCACCTTGTATACATGTCACAAGGCCTTTCTCGAGTTGCTTCTTCAACTCGGCATTTTCTTCAACAAGATGCACATGCTCGCAACATGGGTTAGTAGCATTTGCATTATCAATTAATACCATGCAAGGAAAGATAGCCTTTTCCTTGGTTAGCGAAACTTGGAGTTGATCATGAGACTCCTTGAGGGAAGCATGCATACCTTTCAAGGCCTTGTGAGCCTTGTCGAATATGACAAACTCTTCCTTGAGTTTAGCATGGTCAACCTCAAGTTTTGCCTTCTCGGAATTAAGCACACAAGAGACCACTAAAGCATGATCAAGATCTTTCTTTAATTTAGCATGATCATCGTTGTGTGACTCCTCAAGAGCCAAATGAAGACCACGCTCTTCCTCTAGGGCATTAGAGAGATCTGATATCTCATCGGCATAGTCTCGCTATGTCCTTCCATTTTAGTAATGGTTTCCTTGTGAGCCTCGATCATGTCATTGGCCTCACCGAGTTGTTCTAAGAGAGCAACAAAATGCTTCTTGGGTTTGCCCTTGAGTTTGTTCATGAACAACTCAAATTCATTCTCTCCCTCCTTAGTTCCCTCACTCTCATCAATACAATCCGTCAATGAAGGATTAGAAGTGATAGTAGTATTGATGTTTGGGGTTACCTTTTTGGTGGCCTTGGCCATGAGACACTTGGCGGTGATGTTCTCATTCGGTGAGTCGAAGGGAGAAGAGTGCGGAGTAGTAGCAATAGCAATTGTGGCCATGGTGACCATCTCATCATCTTCAACATATTCTTCTTGGGCCACCAACCCTTTAGGAGGAGTCTTCTTGTTGAAGTTGTTCTTGTTGAGATAAGACTTTGACTTGTCCGTCCGGATAAGCTTGCCTCCAAAGTCTTCTCTTTTCTCATATGGGCAATCCGCAACAAAGTGGCTTACATTTCCACAGTTGAAGCATGTCCTCACTCGTTGCTTGCCCTTGTTCCCACTTGAGTTGTTCCTGTTGAAGTTGGGTCTTGTGTTCTACTTGTTGCCCCAAAATTGCCGTGAAGCAAGAGCCATGTGCTCATGATAGGAATATTTGGTGTCCTCGGGGCTACACTCATCATCATCCTCCACCTCCTCTTCTTCCACACAAGCCTTGGCCTTCAGGGCGAGGTTAGGCTTCATCGATCGTTGAGCTCTTAAGACCGCATTGTCGGCGGTCATGTCCAAGATCCTCATGGCAACGAACTCATCCAACACTTCATTTGATGACAAGTGGTGGAAGTCCGGTCTCTGACGAATGACAGAGGACATGGCCTTATGATAGGGCATCATGGCCTTGAGGAACTTGCGCTTGATACAATTGTCATCCGTGTCCATACTGCCATGATCTCGAAGAGAGACCGCAAGGGTGGTTAATCTCCGATAAAGTTCACGAGGATCTTCTTCTTCGATCATAGCAAACTCATCGGCTTCATCTTGCACAACTTCATAGTTAGAGCGTTAAATGCTAGTGCTTCCCTTGTACATAGTGCCAACATGCTCCCAAGCTTCCTTGGCCACAGTGAAGGGTCGAAGATGTGCAATGTCTTCTGGAGGAATAGCATCATGAAGAATGCAAAGAGCGGACTCGTCGAATTGATGATCCGCATTTTCTCTTGGAGTCATGTTGTTGGGATCACGCGGATAAAAACCTTGCTCAATGATTCTCCAAAGATTAGTAGAGCAATGATTTATATGATGTTTGAAACGAAACACCCAAGTAGCAAAATCAGAATTTTTTATAAACTTGGGAGGAGGCCCAACGGAGTTTAAATGCGGTGTAGGAACGGGTCCTCCATAGTGAGTAGGAGGAGCGGAGTGGGCAAAGATCCCACTCCCATTATTAGTGACAGGGGCTTGTTCACTACTAGCTTCTCCCTTGTCGGGATTAGCCTCCGACACGTTGGTAGCGGGACGAACCACTTCCAACGGTGCGATGGATAATTTAAGCCCCTCAAGCAAATCTTTAAACATGCCTTTGACCTCGGTCGCTAGTGACTCTTTCAATGTGGTCATAGCCACATTGAACTCCTCACGAGAGACCGAGGCTCCCCCATCGGACGTAGGCAAGGACGGAGTTCCACCGGAATGATCCTCCGTCTCGACTACGTTGTCACCCATACTCTTTGGACGGTAAAGTCCTTAAAAAGAGACGAGGCTCCGATACCAATTGAAATGATCGATATGGTTGACTAGAGGGGGGGTGAATAGGCAACTAACAATTTTTAACTTTTCTTAACCACTTTAAATTAAGCGTCAAAGTAAGTTGTCTAGAAATGCTATTAAGATGACAACTAATAGGAAGTAAAGATAACAACCTCACAAGCAAGCTATAAGAGATAAACAAGTAAAGGTTGCACAAGTAAAGGAAAGAAATAACCACAAGTGGAACCGGTGAAGACGAGGATGTGTTGTCGAAGTTCCTTCCCTTTGAGGGGAAGTACGTCTCCGTTGGAGCGGTGTGGAGGCACAATGCTCCCCAAGAAGCCACTAGGGCCACCGTATTCTCCTCACGCCCTCACACGATGCAAGGTGCCGTGATTCCACTAGTGGTGCCCTTGAAGGCGGCAACCGAACCTTTACAAACAAGGTTGGGGCTATCTCCACAACTAAATTGGAGGCTCCCAACGATACCACGAAGCTTCACCACAATGGAATATGGCTTCGAGGTGACCTCAACCGTCTAGGGTGCTCAAACACCCAAGAGTAACAAGATCCGCTAGAGATTAGTGGGGGGAATCAAATATCTCTTGGTGGAAGTGTAGATCGATGCCTTCTCAAGTAATCCCGAGCAAATCAACAAGTTTGATTAGCTAGGGAGAGAGATCAGGTGAAAATGGAGCTTGTAGCAACAATGGAGTATGTGGGGGAAGAGGTAAGTCAACAAGGAGGAAGAAGAAGCCTTTATATAGTGGGGGGAACGATCCAACCGTTATCCCCCCACTCAGCCCCGCACAGAGCAGTACTACCGCTTGAGCGAGTGGTACTACCGCTTATAGAGCGGTACTACCGTTGCCCTTCAAGCGGTACTGCCGTGCCAGGGGGGTAGGGACACATAGCGGTACTACCGCGGTCTCAGGGCGGTACTACCGCTGGGAGCGGTACTACCGCCCCTACTACCGCACCTAGCACCGCAAAACTCGACACGAAAACGCACTCGCGAGTCGAGGCGGTGGTAGCATGGATTAGCAGCGGTACTACCGCAGTGTGCATCAAGCGGTACTACCGCTTAGTGGGGCGGTACTACCGCTTGAGGCACACATGTGGTACTGCCGCTAAGACCCACGGTACTACCGCTGGAGCCAGGAAAACTAGAGAGGATGGGAAAGAAGGACTCCATTGCGGCGGGAAGGAATGGTGGGTGCAATAATGAAGTGTACGTGTTGATTCCACCCAAACCTTACCAAAGCAGATCCCCTCTTAATTGTACGCTTTCCTATTACTCAGATCCACCGAAAAATAAGCAAAAAGGAAACACCGTCTTCCATAGATTTCGAGGGGCATCTAATCGTTTTGTACCTATGTGAGATATATCTGAAAGAGCTTAGTACACTTGATTAGTCCGCAAACGCATTGTCATCAATCACCAAAATGCCATTTGGCTAAATATGCCCTTACAGGGCTTAGATGCACTTACAATCTCCCCCTTTTTGGTGATTGATGACAAACTGGTTGAAGTTTTCAACGGGGATTAAGATATGTGAAATTGTAAAGGATAAATGTATTGTCTTCGTAAGTAGTAAAAGGCTCCCCCTGAAGATGTGCATATAGTTGATTTTCCTTTGAATGCAAATGCACATGGCAGGTTGTACTTGTGGAGATTCTCTTCAACTTATGAAGACAATTCATCATGCATAATTGATACGTCGAAGATAATGACATGCATAATGAAAAATGGACGTCTGCAATAATGACTAAGTGAGGAATATAAGGTAGCAGATGCGGAATTTATCATCGCATTACAGAGTAGCATAAAAACGTAGCAGACGACCATCAGTTTAAGTGTTACAACTCAAAGAACCAAATGTAGCAAAACAAGAGTTGTAAACACTAGGCAAATTATAAAGCACCCGCCCATATGGACCCGCTTGAAGACTATCAACTCATGTGCTTCTCCCCCTTTTGTCAGTAAGGACCAAAAAGGTTTGAAGTCATAGAGCCTCTACTCGTTCCCAGTTGGAGCAGAAGAGGATGCAGGGTCGGTGTTGTTGTTTGGTGGTGCAGAAGTGGTTGGTGCAGTGTCGATGCGCGCTGAAGTACGAGGCGGTGAAGTAGCATCATCCTGATCATCGATCACCCTAGCGTCAATTGTTGCAGCGTAGGAGGAGTATTCAGAATCTTCAAGAGATGGAGTTCGATGCATAACAGCAGTCCTTGGAGGAGTGTTGTCAAACTTGAATCTCTTAGTGAAGCCATCGTCTTGAAGATCTGCTTCAGCACTCAGCAAGGTCAAACTCTTCCAAGACCTCCTACATGTTTCATGAGCAACAAAAACATTCTTGGTGGCAAGATTGCGAATGCGATTGACATCCACCAAGAGGCTTTGCATCTGACGCTTTAACCAGAGGTGATGCTTGTCCTATTTCTGATGAAGGGCTACTAGAAGCTCTCGGTTGTTCAGGACACGAGATCGCTTCTGAGGCCTTTGAGCGATGGTGCTTTCAGTGGCTTCGGTTTCAGCGTGTCGAGGTAGACGAGTACGTCCAGCCAGAGGATAGACGCGTGAGACTGCTGGAACTCCTTCAATCTGCTGAGTGAAGCTTTGATGATCAGCATTGTGAAGACTAACTGGCTCTTTAGCAGGCTCTTGGTAGATGCTTCAGCTGACATATCAACCTCAGGCAAGAAAGTCTGATGGTTGCGAGTAGAGAGCTGATAGGTGACAGCTGAGTGCAACTTGTTGAGGCGCATTATCCAAGGGGCATAAAATTTCAGTCCAAATAGATCAGCTCCAGACATAGCCATTTGACTGATGAAGAAATCTTGAGCATTGAAGCAGATGCCATTGAAGATATAGAAGGCCAAAGTCTTCATAGTGCCTTCAAGCTTGGCTGATGTAGAATGTCCTTTGATTGGCCATAGAGTACGCTTTATGATGTGATAGATGGTGCGCGGCAGGTACTCAAGTTCTTCAACAAAGAATTCCTTAGGGTATTCAGCATCACTTGGCAGAGGCTTCATCATGCTGAGCATTTGGCTCATGTTGGGCTGACGCTTCTGAAAGATACTCTCTAAGGCTTCAGTGTGCAGTTGACAGCCAGGTTCATATAGATTTTCTGGAGTGGGCAGGCCAGTAAGCTCAATGAGATCAAAGGCTTTAGCTTCATGATGCACATTGCCTGTCATCCACTCAAGGACCCATGTCTTCGGATCCCTGCTGTAGCCTCGGATGTGGAGTGTTGCATAGAATTGCAGAAGCAGCTCTTCATTCCAATGCTCTTTATCTAGGACAAAATTGAGTAGGCCAGCATCACGGAAGCAGTCAAGAGCTTCCTCCAAGCAGGGCAGACCAGCAATAGCTTCAGTGTCAAGACGCATATGAGGGAAAATTCGGCCTTGATCATAGAGTACTCTTGAGTAGTAGCTGCGCTGTTGATGGCTCCAGAACCTATCTGATGATATTCTTGGCTTGGAATATGGGTTCTTGGCGCTGTCAAAGAAGGTGTTGTGCGCAGTGAAGCTATTGGCATTGAATGACCCTGAAGATGTTGCAATACCTGGAAACCTTGGCAGTCTTCGCTTAGGCTTCTGAACTTGGGGCCTATGAGCAACATGATGATCAAACTGAGGACCAGCAGCACGTGGTTCAGTGGTAGGTGGCAGAATCAAAATGGGCCACCGGACAGTTACAAGCTGATCATCCTTGTTGTATGCTTGCTCAATGGTATGAGGCCGTGGAGGCGGAACAGGAGCAGAGGCATTATCTTCAAGCTGCAGATTAGCGTCAGGTGCAGCACTGGCTTCAGGAGCAGCACTGGCTTCAGGAGCAGCACTGGCTTTAGGAGCAGTTACTTCAGGCGCAGTTACTTCAGGCGCCACAGTGTCTTCAGGTGCCACATAAGCTTCAGCCATGACCACGTCATTGGGTTCAGTGTTGGTGGTGGCAGCCTCTGAATTTGTAGCCTCCACTTCAGGAGCTGGAGGGTCGGACACGTTCTCCTCGAGAACAGGGGGTGCGGTAGTACTTTCTTCTTCAACTTGGGGTTGTTCTTCTTTTTGTTGGGGTGGTTCTTCTTCGGCTGATGCAGCCGGAATATCTTCAGCCGCTTTGGCTTCAGATTCTGAGGGGTTTCCAGTAGGTGCAGCATCAGGTGCAGATGGTTGCTCTACTCCTTCTGGAACACTTGGGGCAATGACTTGAGGCCTTGGTCCTTTGCGAAGCCTGCGAAAAGCTGGCGACGCCTGAGGAGATGGAGGTTGTTGGGCCTCAAAGTCTTCATCTTCAAGCACCGTACTGGTGTCTTGAGTTTGCTGGGGAGTGGCTTGCGTATCCTGTGGGTGATCAGCCCACGAGTCATCCTGAGCAATTGGCGTCAATGGACGACCAATGCTGATGCGTTCGCTGTTCGTGAGAATAGGAGAAGAGTCAATATTGTATTCGATCTGAGGAAGGACTTCATCATCTTCAACATTGTCTTGAGGACCAATGTCTTCAGCTGCGGTGGGGTCGACAGCTGGAATGTCTTCAGCCTCTGTGGGAGCAGGCTCATGAACAGTTAGTCTTGGTTCTCCCTAGGCAGATGCAGGGCGAGCAACTGAAATTGGTTCGACAAAGATAGGCTCTTTGGAAGCAGCCTTATCCCTCTTGGTCTTGCGCTTCTTGGTGGGTGGAGCTTCATCAGTAGATTGCTTACACTTGCGAGCTTCAGCTTTAGCCACCTTAGTCTTCTTGAGCTTTGAAGCGGTTGGGGTTGCCTTAGGCTTCGAGCTAGTCATGCTGGCAGGGAAGACTATGCGAGGCATTTCCTGCCCAAATTCTTCAGCTTCGGGTATAGGTTGCTTCTTCTTCTTCTTGGCAGCCATCCTTGGATCAATGCCAGGACACCCAAGAGCCTTGCGCTTTTCAGCTTCATTGAATGCTTGAACGCATTTGGCAGCCAAGTCCTTGATTCGCTCACGAGAACCTTTAGCTTCTTCACGCCGCTCGCGAAAGGCTTCCTTGAGCTCTTGCATCATAACTTTGAAGTTTTGAATTTCTTGCATGCTGAGCTTGTCCATATGCTTCTTGAACTAAGCATTTTCATAATCTATCTTTTGCTTCAGCTCAACAATTCTTTGAGCCAGAGCCAGCTCAGAAGCAATGGCGCCATGGAAGGAGACGCTGAGGCCAACTGGAAGTTGAAGATCGTCGAACCTCAGGTTGGGTGTGTCAAACCATTCATCAATGAAGTTATTGAGCACTTCAACGTCAAAGAGCGGCAAATCATTGAAGATTTCAGCATCTTGCTTGCTCTTGATCAATAGCTCCAGAGCATCATCACCAAGATCTTCATCACTTGAGAGATCAAGGGCATCATTGGCAGTCTTCAGTACTGCATCAGGAGTGAGAGCTGGACTGGGGTGCGTGTGTTGGAAATATGCCCTAGAGGCAATAATAAAAGTATTATTATTATATTTCCTTGTTCATGATAATCGTCTGTTATTCATGCTTGAATTGTATTGTACAGAAACAGCGATACATGTGTGAATATATAGACCACAATGAGTCCCTGGTAGACCTCTACTTACTAGCTCGTTGATCAACAGATGGTCACGGTTTCCTGACCATGGACATAGGATCTCGGTGATAACGGGATCACATCATTAGGAGAATGATGTGATGGACAAGACCCAATTCTGAGCCTAGCACGAGATCGTATAGTTCGTAATGCATAAGCTTTTCGGTGTCAAGTATTTATTCCTTAGACCATGAGGTTGTGCAACTCCCGGATGCCGTAGGAATACTTTGGGTGTGCCAAACGTCACAACGTAACTGGGTGGCTATAAAGGTACGCAACGGGTATCTCCAAAAAGTGTCTGTTGAGTTGGTACGAACCAAGACTGGGATGTTGTCACTCCGTATGACGGAGAGGTACCTCTGGGCCCACTCGGTAAGACATCATCATAATGAGCTCAAGGTGACTAAGGAGTTAGTCACGGGATGATGGATTACGGATCGAGTAAAGAGACTTGCCATGACGAGATTGAACAAGGTATCGGGAATACCGACGATCGAGTGAATCCTTGACACAGTGGTTCATCCGATGAAGATCATCGAGGAGCACGTGGGAACCAACATGGGTATCCAGATTCCGCTGTTGGTTATTGACCGGAGAGTGGTCTCGGTCATGTCTACGTGTCTCCCGAACCCGTAGGGTCCACACACTTAAGGTTCGGTGACGCTAGGGTCATAGAGATACATGCACATGGAAACCCGAAAGTTGTTCGGAGTCCCGGATGAGATCCCGGACGTGACGAGGATTTCCGGAATGGTCCGAAGGTAAAGAATGATATACAAGAAGTCCAGTTTCGGCCATCGGGTGAACTTCGGGGGTCACCGGGAGTGTCCCGGGACCACCGGAGGGGTCCCGGGGGTCCACCGGGTGGGGCCACCCATCCCGATGGGGCCCCTAGGCCGCAAGGGGAAGGGGGGCAGCCCCTGGTGGGCTGGCGCACCCTACTGGGCCCTCCCTCATGCGCCTAGGGTTGAAACCCTAGGGGAGGGAGGCGCCCCATGCCTTGGGGGGCAAGATTCCCCCCCTGGCCGCCGCCCCACCCTGCAGATGGGATCTGCAGGGCTTGGCGCACCCCCCTGGCTCCCTATATATATGTGGGGGGGGAGAGGGCAGCCGCACCCAATCCTCTGGCGCCTCTCCCCCTCCCGTCACACCTTCCTCCTCCTCCGCAGGGCGCCGGCGAAGCCCTGCAGGATTTCCCGCTGCATCCACCACCACGCCGTCGTGCTGCTGGATCTCCGACAACCTCTCCTCCCCCCTTGCTGGATCAAGAAGGAGGTGACGTTGCTGTACCGGACGTGTGTTGAACGCGGAGGTGCCGTCCGTTCGGCGCTAGATCATCGGTGACGAAAAACGTGAAGAGTACGACTACTTCATCCACGCTTCTTCGAAAGCTTCCGCTCGCGATCTACAAAAGGGTATGTAGATGCACTCTAATATGCTCGTTGCTAGATGTCTCCTAAGATTGATCTTGGTGAAAGCATAGAAATTTTTTGAATTCTGCTATGTTCCCCAACAGTGGCATCTGAGCTAGGTCTTATGTGTAGCATCTTGCACGAGTAGAACACAAAGCAGTTGTGGGCGTTGAGTTTGCTCAATTTTCTTACCTTACTAGTCCAATCTTGATTCGGCGGTATTGTGGGATGAAGCGGCCCGGACCGACCTTACACGTACGCTTACGTGAGACTGGTTCCACCGACAGACATGCACTAGATGCATAAGGTGGCTGGCGGGTGTCTGTCTCTCCTACTTTAGTCGGATCGGATTCGATGAACAGGGTCCTTATGAAGGGTAAATAGAAATTGACAAATCACGTTGTGGTTTCGGCGTAGGTAAGAAACGTTCTTGCTAGAAAACCTATAGAAGCCACGTAAAAACTTGCAACAACAATTAGAGGACGTCTAACTTGTTCTTGCAGCATGTGCTATGTGATATGGTATGGCCAAGAAGATGTGATGAATGATATATGTGATGTATGAGATTGATCATGTTCTTGTAATAGGGAATCACGACTTGCATGTCAATGAATTTGACAACCGGCAGGAGCAATAGGAGTTGTCTTTATTATTGTATGACCTGCGTGTCGCTAAATAACGCCATGTAATTACTTTACTTTATTGCTAAACGTTAGCCATAGTAGTAGAAGTAATAGTTGGTGTGACAACTTCATGAAGACACGATGATGGAGATCATGATGATGGAGATCATGGTGTCGAGCCGGTGACAAGATGATCATGGTGCCCCGAAGATGGAGATCGAAGGAGCAAAATGATATTGGCCATATCATGTCACTTTAATTGATTGCATGTGATGTTTATCATGTTTATGCATCTTGTTTACTTAGAACGACGGTAGTAAATAAGATGATCTCTCACTAAAATTTCAAGAATTGTGTTCCCCCTAACTGTGCACCGTTGCTAAGGATCGTTGCTCCTAAGCACCACGTGATGATCGGGTGTGATAGGTTCTAACGTTCGCATACAACGGGTGTAAGCCAGATTTACACACGCAATACACTTAGGGTTCACTTGACGAGCCTAGCATGTACAGACATGGCCTCGGAACACGGAAGACCGAAAGGTCGAACACGAGTCGTATAGAAGATACGATCAACATGAAGATGTTCACCGTTGATGACTAGTCTGTCTCACGTGATGATCGGACACGGGCTAGTCGATTCGGATCGTGTATCACTTAGATGACTAGAGAGATGTCAATCTGAGTGGGAGTTCATTAAAATTTGATTAAGATGAACTTAATTATCATGAACTTAGTCTAAATTCTTTAGAATATCTCTTGTAGATCAAATGGCCCACGCTCATGTCACCCTCAACTTCAACGCGTTCCTAGAGAAATCCAAGCTGAAAGACGATGGTAGCAACTACACGGACTGGGTCCGTAACCTGAGGATAATCCTCATAGCTGCCAAGAAAACTTATGTCCTAGATGCACCGCTAGGTGATGCTCCCGCCCCGGCAAACCAAGATGTTATGAACGCTTGGCAGTCGCGTTGTGATGATTACTCCCTGGTTCAGTGCGGCATGCTTTACAGCTTAGAATCGGGGCTCCAAAAGCGTTTTGAGCACCACGGGGCATTTGAGATGTTCCAAGAGCTGAAAATGGTTTTCCAAGCTCATGCCCGAGTCGAGAGATATGACGTCTCCGACGCATTCTACAGCTGTAAGATGGAGGAAAACAGTTCTGTCAGTGAGCACATCCTCAAGATTTCTGGGTTGCACAACCGCTTGTCTCAGTTGGGAATGAATCTCCCAGATGAAGCGGTCGTTGACAGAATCCTCCAGTCGCTCCCACCAAGCTACAAGAGCTTCGTGTTGAACTTCAATATGCAGGGGATGGAGAAGTCCATTCCCGAGGTGTATTCGATGCTGAAATCAGCGGAGGTGGATATCAAGAAAGAACATCAAGTGTTGATGGTCAATAAAACCACTAAGTTCAAGAAGGGCAAGGGTAAGAAGAACTTCAAGAAGGACGGCAAGGGAGTTGCCGCGCCCGGTAAGCCTGTTGCCGGGAAGAAGCCAAAGTATGGACCCAAGCATGAGACAGAGTGCTTTTATTGTAAGGGAACGGGTCACTGGAAGCGGAACTGCCCCAAATACTTAGCGGCCAAGAAGGTCGGCAACATCAAAGGTATATGTGATATACATGTTATTGATGTGTACCTTACCAGCGCTCGTAGTAGCTCCTGGGTATTCGATACCGGTGCAGTTGCTCATATTTGTAACTCTAAGCAGGAGTTGCGGAATAAGCGGAGACTGGCGAAGGACGAGGTGACGATGCACGTCGGGAATGGTTCAAAGGTCGATGTGATCGCCGTCGGCACGCTACCTCTACATCTACCCTCGGGATTAGTTTTAAACCTCAATAATTGTTATTTAGTACCAGCTTTGAGCATGAACATTGTATCTGAATCTCGTCTTATGCGAGATGGCTACTCATTTAAATTTGAGAATAATGGTTGTTCTATTTATTTGAGAGATATGTTTTATGGTCATGCCCCGCTGGTCAATGGTTTATTTTTGATGAATCTCGGTCGTGATGATACACATATTCATACTGTGAATGGCAAAAGATGTAAAGTTGATAATGATAGTCCCACATACTTGTGGCATTGCCGACTTGGTCATATTGGTGTCAAACGTATGAAGAAGCTTCATGCTGATGGACTTCTGGAGTCTCTTGATTATGAATCATTTGACACGTGCGAACCATGCCTCTTGGGCAAGATGCCAAGACTCCGTTCTCCGGAACAATGGAGCGAGCAACCAACTTATTGGAAATCATACATACCGATGTGTGCGGTCCAATGAGTGTTGAGGCTCGCGAAGGTTATCGTTATGTTCTCACCCTCACGGATGACTTGAGTAGATATGGGTATATCTACTTGATGAAGCACAAGTCTGAGACTTTTGAAAAGTTCAAGGAATTTCAGAATGAGGTCGAGAATTAACGAGACAAGAAAATAAAGTTCTTACGATCGGATCGTGGGGGTGAATATTTGAGTCATGAATTTGGCACACACCTTAGGAAATGTGGAATTGTTTCACAATTGACACTGCCCGAAACACCTCAGCGTAACGGTGTGTCCGAACATCGAAATCGTACTCTGTTGGACATGGTGCGATCTATGATGTCCCTCACCGATTTACCGCTATCTTTTTGGGGTTATGCTTTAGAGACTGTCGCATTCACTTTAAATAGGGCTCCGTCGAAATCCGTTGAGACGACACCGTATGAACTTTGGTTTGGCAAGAAACCAAAGCTGTCGTTTCTGAAAGTTTGGGGTTGTGATGCTTATGTCAAGAAACTTCAACCTGAAAAGCTCGAACCCAAATCGGAAAAATGTGTCTTCATAGGATACCCAAAGGAAACGATTGGGTACACCTTCTACCACAGATCCGAAGGCAAAGTCTTTGTTGCCAAGAATGGATCCTTTCTGGAGAAAGAGTTTCTCTCGAAAGAAGTGAGTGGGAGGAAAGTAGAACTTGATGAGGTGACAGTCACCCCTCCTGGACCGGAAAGTAGCGCAGCGCAGGAAATTGTTCCTGAGGTGCCTGCAACGACAAGGGAGGAAGTTAATGATGATGATCATGAAGAAACATATCAAGTTACTACTGAACTTTGAAGGTCCACAAGGGCACGTTCCGCACCAGAGTGGCACGGCAACCCTGTCATGAATATCATGTTGTTAGACAACGGTGAACCTTCGAACTATGAAGAAGCGATGGCGGGCCCGGATTCCAATAAATGGCTTGGAGCCATGAAATCCGAGATAGAATCCATGTATGAAAACAAAGTATGGACTTTGGTGGACTTGTCTGATGATAGGCACGCCATAGAAAATAAATGGATATTTAAGAAAAAGACAGACGCGGATGGTAATGTGACCATCTATAAGGCTCAGCTTGTCGCTAAGGGTTATCGACAAGTTCAAGGGATTGAATACGACGAGACTTTCTCTCCCGTAGCGATGCTGAAGTCAGTCAGAATCATGTTAGCTATTGCCGCATTCTATGATTATGAGATATGACAAATGGACGTCAAAACGGCATTCCTTAATGGCTTCCTCAAGGAAGAGCTGTATATGATGCAGCCAGAAGGTTTTGTCATTCCACAGAATGCTAGCAAGGTATGCAAGCTCCAGCGCTCGATATACGGGCTGGTGCAAGTATCTCGGAGTTGGAATATTCGCTTTAATGATGTGATCAAAGCGTTTGGCCTTATACAGACTTATGGAGAAGCCTGTATTTACAAGAAAGTGAGTGGGAGCTCTGTAGCATTTCTCATATTATATGTGGATGACATATTGCTGATGGGAAAAGATATAGAATTCTTGGAAACTGTAAAGGCCTACTTGAATAAGAGTTTTTCAATGAAGGACCTTGGAGAAGCAGCTTATATATTAGGCATCAAAATCTATAGAGATAGATCAAGACGCCTCATCGGTCTTTCACAAAGTACATACCTTGACAAGATATTGAAGAAGTTCAATATGGATCAGTCCAAGAAGGGGTTCTTGCCTATTTTGCAAGGTATGAGATTGAGCAAGGCTCAGTCCCCGACCACGGAAGAAGATAGAGAAAAGATGAGTGTCATACCCTATGCCTCGGCCATAGGTTCTATCATGTATGCCATGTTGTGTACCAGACCTGATGTGAACCTTGCCATAAGTTTGGTAGGGAGGTACCAAAGTGATCCCGGTATGGAACACTGGACAGCGGTCAAGAACATCCTAAAGTACCTGAAGAGGACTAAGGATATGTTTCTCGTTTATGGAGGTGACGAAGAGCTCATCGTAAAGGGTTACGTTGATGCTAGCTTCGACACAGATCTGGATGACTCGAAGTCACAAACCGGATACGTGTATATTTTGAATGGTGGAGCAGTCAGCTGGTGCAGTTGCAAGCAGAGCGTCGTGGCGCATTC
Source organism: Secale cereale (assembly GCA_902687465.1). Classification (NCBI taxonomy): domain Eukaryota; kingdom Viridiplantae; phylum Streptophyta; class Magnoliopsida; order Poales; family Poaceae; genus Secale; species Secale cereale. The sequence continues at coordinate 565,606,528 of LR738713.1, read as the reverse complement.
TACATGTGAAGCGGAGTACATAGCTTCTTGCGAAGCGGCACATGAAGGAGTCTGGACGAAGGAGTTCATCACCGACCTAGGAGTCATTCCAAGCGCGTCAAGCCCGATGACTCTCTTCTGTGACAACACTGGTGCTATTGCTATTACCAAGGAGCCGAGGTTTCACAAGAAGACCAAACACATCAAGCGTCGTTTCAACTCCATCCGGAATTATGTTCAAGATGGAGATATAGATATTTGTAAAGTGCATACGGATCTGAATGTCGCAGACCCGTTGACTAAACCTCTTCCACGGGCAAAACATGATCAACACCAGGACTCTATGGGTGTTCGATTAAACACAATGTAACTAGATTATTGACTCTAGTGCAAGTGGGAGACTGTTGGAAATATGCCCTAGAGGCAATAATAAAAGTATTATTATTATATTTCCTTGTTCATGATAATCGTCTGTTATTCATGCTTGAATTGTATTGTACGGAAACAGCGATACATGTGTGAATATATAGACCACAATGAGTCCCTGGTAGGCCTCTAGTTACTAGCTCGTTGATCAACAGATGGTCACGGTTTCCTGACCATGGACATAGGATGTCGGTGATAACGGGATCACATCATTAGGAGAATGATGTGATGGACAAGACCCAATTCTGAGCCTAGCACAAGATCGTATAGTTCGTAATGCATAAGCTTTTCGGTGTCAAGTATTTATTCCTTAGACCATGAGGTTGTGCAACTCCCGGATGCCGTAGGATACTTTGGGTGTGTGATACGTCCAAAATGCATCACTATTTTGTATCATAATTTATCCTTATTCATTGATATATTTCACGTTACGGTGATGTTCTTATGTTGTTTTGGTCTATTTTACACAGTTTGCAAACTTTCCGATGCCGAAGTAGCAGACACAGGATTCAGCAGTAAAAAGTGGACGCTGAGTTGCTGAAGAAGAATACCTCCAAATTACCTGAAAATTGACGGGAGATATTTTTCAGACGGATCACGAAGGCACGCGAAAGGGCAACCAGAGGGGGGCCACAGGGTGCCCAGGCGCCCTGGGGGCGCCCCCCCCCCCTGGCCCACCTCTGGCCGCCCCCCTTTTGCATATATGCTCTCCGTTATCCAAAAACCCTAGAGACGGGGATTTTTACGGAGTTCCGCCGCCGCTCCGTGGCGGAAACCTACAGAGAAGAAAATGCCATCTCCGGCGGGCAGATTCCGCCGGGGAGATCACCTCCCGGAAGGGGGGATCGTCGCCATCGTCATCACCATCGTCACGGGCATCATCGAGATCATCATCAACATCATCCCCAACACCAGCACCATCTCCATCTTCATCCAAATCTCATCTTACAATCGCAACTTGTGTTGTAACTCGTACTACCTATCCTCTCTACTCCATCGGTGTTGATTACTACTTTGTGGTGAATGCTATTGAGTTTTGTTGGAGAAATATTATTATGTCCAGATTGTTTATCACCTATTTATCCCCACTGATCATGATCTCTTTTATGTCTCGTGAGTAGTTACCTTAGTTCTTGAGGACATGGGGAAAGTCTTGTTGTTAGTAGTCATATGTTGTTGAAGTAATATGTGTTGTTTGATACTTAAGTTGTGTTGTCATTCTACTAGTGGTGTTGTGTGAGTCGAACACTCAACACTTCGCCTTATCAAGGACCTAGGAGAATGCATTGTGTATAAAGAATGCTTATGGTGGGTTGCCGGAGTGACAGAAACCTGAACCCAGTTCGCACGCTTTTGCATAAGGGAATAATGGATCCTCGATCGTATTGCTATGGTTAGGCTTTTTGCCTTAAATTCTATCTTGTATTTGCAGATGCTTGCAAGGTGTTTAATCATAAGAGTGCATTCATCTTAGTCTAGAGAGTGCACTAGCATAGATCCACCCACTCAACACTTATCAACGCATAACATAGTATCGATATGGAATATGGCGAAAGCACATGACTACCTCTCCCGTGTGTCCTCAGGAACGCTTTAGTCTTTATAAGTTCAGTTGCTAGGCCTCTCCTTTGCTAAGAAAGGATTGGGCCACTTGTTACTCTCAGTACCTTTTACATTACTTGCTTTTACTTTCCTGTTGCTTATACCGAGAAAACCCCTAAAAGTTATCTTTCAGTGCTTGCAGTAATTTCTTGCTCAGAATCGCTTATCAATACCTTCTGCTCCTCGTTGGGTTCGACACTCTTACTTATCGAAAACGCTGCAATAGATCCCTTACGGTTGTGGGTCATCAAGTACCGTTTTCTAGCGCCGTTGCCGGGGAGCGTAGCGCTATTGGTAAAGTGAAACTGGTAAGGAAGTTTTCATAATTCTGTTTTTATTTTTGCTATTGCTGCTCTTTGTCCTTATGGACAACCCTGTTATTGGATCGTTGCTTGCGGGAAGATGCCCCACACCTGTGGTGGTTGATCCTCCCCCTACTGAAATTGTGCCTTATAAAATACCAGCTGGCATTATCGATTATGTTTTGGCTAATCGTTATGCAGGAGACAGACATCCCGGTGAACACTTGCTATATATGTCACAACTAAGTTCATTATTTAAGCTTGCAGGTGTATCGAGGGAGTTTGTCATGAGGAAATTGTTTGCCGTATCACTTATAGATAAAGCTTCGGATTGGTATAGGCTTCTCGATAACTCACACTTGCTTGACTGGCAGGAGCTTATGTCTCTCTTTTATACTAAGTTTTATCCTCTTCATGAAATTCATCGAGACAGGAACTATATCTATAATTTTAGGTCTCGTGACGGAGAAAGCATTGCTCAAGCTTGGGGGAGATTGAAGTAACTAATGCTCAAATGCCCTATTCATAAGCTTCCCAAGGAAATTATACTTACAAATTTTTATGCCAGGCTTTCTCGTCAGGATAAGGAGATGCTGGATGCCTCCTCTAGTGGGGTATTTCAGAAGAAGAGTGTTGAAGAAAGGTGGGATCTCATTGAAAGGATCCAGAGGAATACCGAAGATTGGGAAATTGATAAAGGTATTGAACCCGCTATAAATTATGAACATGATTATATTGAGAGCTATGTGAAAACTGATTACTTCAATACTTTTTGCTCTAAGATTGGTCTTGATTCCCATCTAGTGATTGATTTGTGTAAGAATTTTGCCTCTCACGTTGATTCTTTTAAAAAGAAGAGAGACCAGCACCATGAACCTTTTAAAGAGTCACCTATTGATATTTATGTTGCTGACCCTATTTTGCCTGCAGTTATATATGAAAAGCCTCCTTTTCCCGCAAGGATAAAGGAGCACTCTCTTGTGACAGTCATAATAAATAAAAGTGAGAGAAGAGTTGATGAGGTTGAGGACCAGATCAGAGTCGATCCTCAAGTTGCATTGATTAAAGACCTTGCTACTAATGATGTTTTGGATTCCAATATAAATTTTTGTGCTGTTTCCACTAACCTTGTCACAGTCAAGAATAAAGGCCCAATTTCAGGTACTCCAGTGGTATCTGGTAAAATAGGAGATCATAATTATTATGGGCTATGCAATTTGGGATCGAGTGCAAGTGCTATCCCCTATTCACTTTATGAAGAGATCATCGGTGAGATTTCCCCTTGTGAACTTGAAGAAGTTGATGTTACCATTCATCTTGCAAACAGAACAACTATCTCTCCTATCGGAATTGTGAGGGACATTGAAGTCCTATGTGGAAAGGTAAAATACCCTACCGACTTTCTAGTACTTGGTTCAGAGAGGGACAATTTTTGTCCAATTATTTTTGGTAGACCTTTTCTTAGAACTTGTGGAGCTATAATAGATTGCAAGAAAGGTAAAGTTTCTGTTGAATTCGATGGTGAGCCATATGAATTTAATTTTTCTAAGTTCTCTAAGCAGCCTCGTGGTACTGATTTACCTAGTGATGATAAAATTATTGAAAGTATTGCCTCTATTGCTATTCCCCCTAATGATCCTTTGCAGCAATACATGGAGGACCACGAGAATGATTTGCATATGCAGGAAAGAAATGAACTATATGAAATATTCTTGAGGCAGCATGCTATCCTGAAACACAACCTTCCGGTTGAACCTTTGGGAATTTTATCAAAACCGAAAGAAGACCCGGTGTTCGATCTTAAACCTCTTCCCGATACGCTCAAGTATGCTTATTTAGATGAAAAGAAAGTATATCCTGTTATTATCAATTCTAACCTTTCAGGATATGAAGAAGAGCGATTATTGGAAGTACTTCGTAAACATCGAGGCGCAATTGGCTACACCCTTGATGACCTTAAGGGGATTAGTCCATCTATCTATCAACATACTATCAACCTTGAGCCTGATGCTAAACCAGTTGTTGATCATCAACGACGGTTGAACCCGAAGATGATGGATGTCATGAGAACTGAGATTCTCAAGCCTCTAGCCGCAGGTATTATCTACCCTATAGCTGATAGTAAATGGGTAAGTCCGGTACATTGTGTTCCTAAGAAAGGAGGTACAACTGTGGTTCCTAATGATAAAAATGAATTAATACCTCAGAGAATTATTATTGGATATAGAATGTGTATTGATTACAGGAAGTTGAACAAGGCAACCAGGAAGGATCACTACCCGTTGCCGTTCATCGACCAACGCTTGAAAGGTTATCCAAAAATACCCACTTTTGTTATCTCGATGGTTATTCTGGCTTCTCCCAAATTCATGTTAACACTGCCGATCAAGAGAAGACCACTTTTACTTGTCCCTTTGGTACTTATGCTTACAGGCGTATGCCTTTTGGTTTATGTAATGGCCCTGCTACTTTTCAAAGGTGTATGTCTGCTATCTTTCATGGTTTCTGCGGGGATATTATGGAAGTCTTCATGGACGATTTCTCCGTCTATGGAACTTCTTTTGACCATTGTCTTCACAACCTTAATAAAGTTTTGCAGAGATGCGAGGAGACAAATTTGGTACTCAACTGGGAAAAGTGCCACTTCATGGTTAATGAAGGAATTGTTCTTGGTCACAAGATTTCCGAAAGGGGAATTGAAGTGGACAAAGCCAAGATCGAAGCTATTGAGAGGATGCCCTATCCAAGGGACATCAAAGGTATTCGCAGTTTTCTCGGTCATGCAGGTTTTTATAGAAGATTTATTAAAGACTTTTCTAAAACCTCAAGACCCCTCACTAATCTTCTCCAGAAAGACGTTCCTTTTGTATTTGATGAAAATTGTAAGGAAGCTTTTGAAGTCCTTAAGAAAGCTTTAATAACCGCTCCTATAGTACAACCACCTGACTGGAATTTACCTTTTGAAATTATGTGTGATGCAAGTGATTTTGCTGTTGGAGCTGTTTTAGGACAAAGAGTTGATAAGAAATTGAATGTTATACATTATGCTAGTAAAACCCTTGATAGTGCTCAAAGGAATTATGCTACTACTGAGAAGGAATTCTTAGCTGTAGTTTTTGCTTGTGATAAATTTAGGCAGTATATTGTTGATTCCAAAGTTATTATTCATACTGATCATGCTGCCATTAAGTACCTTATGACAAAGAAGGATGCCAAGCCAAGGCTTATCAGATGGGTACTCCTTCTTCAAGAATTTGATTTGTAGATTGTTGATAGGAAAGGAGAAGACAATCCGGTAGCGGACAATCTTTCAAGGATGGAAGATATACCGCATGATCCCATCCCAGTCAACGATAGTTTTCCAGATGAGCAACTTGCCATTGTAAAAGTACAATCTCTTTCCGACCCTTGGTATGCAGATTATGCTAATTTTATTGTTGCAAAGTATTTGCCTCCAGGTTTAACACTTCAGCAAAGGAAGAAGATCTTTCATGATTTGAGGCACTACTTTTGGGATGACCCACATATTTTCAAAGAAGGTCCCGACGGGATCGTGAGAAGATGTATACCGGAACATGAGCAGAAGGACATTCTCAGACATTGTCATGATAGTCCCTATGGAGGACATCATGCCGGTGAGAGGACTGCACATAAGGTTCTTCAATCAGGTTTTTATTGGCCCACTCTCTTTAAAATTGCTAGAAATTATGTTTTAGCCTGTGATAAATGTCAGAGAGTTGGTAACATTAGTAGAAGGAATGAGATGCCTATTAATTACTCACTAGTGATTGAACCTTTCGATTGCTGGGGTTTTGATTTTATGGGTCCTTTTCCTTCTTCGCACAAGTACACTCACATTTTAGTAGCTGTTGATTACGTGACCAAGTGGGTTGAAGCAATCCCCACTGAAAGTGCTGATCACAAGACATCTTTGAAAATGCTTAAAGATGTAATTTTTCCTAGGTTTGGTGTACCAAGGTATCTCATGACCGATGGAGGATCACACTTCACGCACGGAGCTTTTAGGAAAGCTTTGGCAAAATACGATGTTAATCATAGAATTGCTTCACCATATCATCCTCAAACTAGTGGGCAAGTTGAGCTCACCAATAGAGAGATTAAGTTGATCTTGCAGAAGACAGTACACAAAAATAGAAAGGACTGGTCAAATAAGTTAGGAGATGCTTTGTGGGCATATAGAACTGCTTAAAAAACCACATGGGCATGTCCCCCTATAAGATGGTGTATGGCAAGGCTTGCCATTTGCCATTAGAGTTAGAGCACAAAGCTTTCTGGGCTGTTAGAGAGCTTAATGCTGACCCAAAATTAGCTGGTGAGAAGCGTCTCATGAACTTGACTTCTCTAGATGAATGGAGAAGTGAAGTTTACGAGAGCGCTAAAATGTTCAAGGAAAAGGTAAAAAGGTGGCATGATAGGAAGATTCTGAAACGTGAATTTAATGTTGGTGATAAAGTTTTGTTGTTTAGATCCCGTTTCAGGTTTTCTCCAGGTAAACTACTTTCCAGGTGGGAAGGACCATTTCATATTGAAGAAGTTTATCGGTCTGGTGCAATTAAGATTAATAATTTTGAAGGCACCAAACCTCAAGTTGTGAATGGGCAAAGACTTAAACATTACATAGCAGGAGACCCTGTCAATGTTGATGTGAATATAATATACACAACAACCCACGAAGAACATGTTGCGGCCCTGTTTCAGACGCCAGCAGAAGCAGAATAAAGAAAAGGTATGTAGTACGGTAAGGAAACATCGCGAACCGCCATAAAAGTTCCGTATTACGAGTTTCTGCAAAATTAGTAAAATTCCGAGCCTAAGTGGAGCTGGAGACGACCTCCAGGGAGTCCAGGCGCCCCCCTGGCGCCCCCCCCCCCCCTGGGCCGCGCCGGGAGGCCACCTGGACACCCGGGAGTCTGTCTCCGACCCCGCTTTGGTTCGCTACCTTCCTTTCTGTGCATAAATTTTTCCTATATATTTTCCCGGATTGTTCCGGCAACGTATCTTGCGATTTCGCGTGTTTTCTCTTCGATCTGTTTCTGCCAGGGAATCTTTCAGCTGAATTTAGGTGCCATGACTTCCCCAAGCTCCCCCAAGGACGAGTTCGTCGTCAACATCATCAACCCTTACCTCGCTGAGGTGAAGAAGCACCCTCAGGTTGTTCGGATGGAGGACGGTGTCCTTCATCAAGAAGATCTGAAGGGACCTATCAAGGAGGGGAGCGTCCAGGCCAGGCTGGAAGAAGTGGAGCAAGAAGTCTTCGAGTATAAGAAGATGATCGAGCGTGGAGTTGAAGCTAACTTTGACATCACCAACGAGCTGAAGAACTACTTCCTGAAGGAGATGGAGGAGATGTGGAAAAGCATCACCGCGTCTGAAGAAAGAATTATAGAGCTCCAAGGGCAAATTAATGATCTACATAACCAGAACTGTGAGTATGAACTAAGGTTTATGCGCATGAGTTTGGGTGCTGAATGCAGGATTCAGGAGACAAGCTTCTCATATGAGACTGGAGAACCCCTTCCATGGAAGCGTTTCGCCAAGGACTACGTGATCAACGCCAACAAGGATGATGAGTGAAATCTCCTTGGGTAACGGCATTCCCTTGGCTTGTTCCATGCTTGGGGGAGTGCCCGGTATCTTTATCTTTACCTTTTGTCTTTTAGAGTCAAGTAGAGTCGTATCATGTCTAGGGAGGTTATTATATGAGATAGGTGTGTGCATTGAGGTCTATCACTCCTTCGGTGAAGAATTGTATCCGTGAGTGTGGAGTCGTCTATGATGGAATATTAATGAGAAGTTTATCGGTTCCTTTTGCTGCACTCGGTATTCTCTTCACGCAATCGACCTTATATGATGATTCTTATGGGGAATATTGACCTTATGTCAGGTATGGCTGTGAAAACTTTATTTAATCTTGGCAAACATAGCTTTGGTCATAACAACAAGCATGATTTTCTTAAAGTATCAACATAGCCAAAACCTTTATGTTATTATGCTTGAAGTGTTATGCTAACAAGGAAGACAACTTGATGTGTTATGCTTATTTCAATGTTCATGCTTTATATTGCTTTGCATCTTAGTCATCATCAGTTGTCTGCTCTCTCAAAACCTTTGCTAGCCTAACTCTGTACTAAGCGGAATTCTGCTTGTGCATCCATACCCTTAAGCCAATACCTTCCATATGAGTCCACCATACCTACCTACTCGTGGTATTCCACTACCACCTCCTAAAAGTATATAATTTATGTGTTATCCTTAAATGTTCAAAATCTTTTATTTTGTGCCTCTGTTTTAGCTCATGAGGAAGTAATAGCTAATTCATAGTCTTCTTGAATTGGACAAGCTTCACCCCGGGATTGCATGTCTAATGTGCAAACCCATAATACGAGAAGGAACTGGCAAAGAGTGCGCCCGGCTCGAAAATAATATAACAAACAAACCCTCCTTCGCGCTTTGTTCATGAGAAATCAGGAAACTTTGGCAGCGATAAATAAAGGAGAATAAGAGGATGTGATCGTCCTCGTGCGGGAGCCGTTCCTCGAAACTTGTCCAGCTCAAGAAGCAATTGAGTTATCTATTAGCATTCGTTGACAAATCATGCACCTCTCTAAACTTGTTTTCATTCTGTTTAATTTGAGGATAGCACATGAGTTTTCCCTACTACCCTAGAGCAGGGCCTATCTTTTAATTTTAAGTTGAGTCAGTTATTCGTACTCCCTTCTATTCTGCAAGAGAACATACATTTGATGTTGATAAGGATTCATTCATATAAAGCTACATTAAGATTTGTCATATCATATCCTTGTTGACATTATCATTTGATAAGTAAGTTGTTTGTCAAGCCCAGCTAAGGCAAATATCTTCCTTTGTGTTAACATTTTCATTTCTTGCCTAATAACATGTTCTTTCAAAAGCTTCAATCAGTCTCATCAAACATAAAGAAAGAGCAAAAGTAAAAGCTATTAGTTGTTCTTTGACCAAAGGACATGTTTGCCATGATTCAATAAGTTTCCTTAGCCCTACTTTCGAATATAAGTGTTACCACTCTTTTATAAGGGCCTTATGAGTTGAAGATTGTTGTTGAGGATATTTGAGTTGGTGAGGAAACTGTGATGCTTCTTGTTCGTATTCTGTTTATCGACACTTCACTCTCTAAACTTGTTGATAGGTTTACCGAGTTCATATTCGCTTGGGGACAAGCGAGGTCTAAGCTTGGGTTGTTGATACGTCCAAAATGCATCACTATTTTGTATCATAATTTATCCTTATTCATTGATATATTTCACGTTACGGTGATGTTATTATGTTGTTTTGGTCTATTTTACACAGTTTGCAAACTTTCCGATGCCGAAGCAGCAGACGCAGGATTCAGCAGTAAAAAGTGGACGCTGAGTTGCTGAAGAAGAATACCTCCAAATTACCTGAAAATTGACGGGAGATATTTTTCAGACGAATCATGAAGGCACGCGAAAGGGCAACCAGAGGGGGGCCACAGGGTGCCCAGGCGCCCTGGGCCCCCCCCCCCCCCCCC
>LR738713.1:565533425-565592011 GCA_902687465.1 Secale cereale | reverse complement strand
TATATGAAGACAAACGAAGTGCGAAGACTTTGCAAATGTAACGCCACGAGAAACGCTTCAAACAAGAATTTGGTGGTGGCGTTACCCACCGTATAGGAAGTATTAGACCCAGACACGGCGCACAATTATCGTGGCGCTCCGAAGTCAAATTCCATGTTAATGTATTCACACTTAGAATGTAAGTGTTCATTGATTGATGATATACTTTACTTCGTGTGCTGCACATCTAAGTCATCAATATGCATAAGTGTTAGGATGTGTGCATGATTACAGGACATTTGAGGATTCTAAGATATTTAGCTCACACCGCAACTTGCAAAACCTTTTCTCATCCAAGGGCTTTGTGAAGATATCTGCCAGTTGCTCTTCAGTGTTGACGTGTATGATATCAATATCTTCCTTCATAACATGATCTCTGAGAAAGTGATGACGAATTTCAATGTGCTTTGTCTTCGAATGCTGAACTGGGTTGTTGGCAATCTTGATGGCGCTTTCATTGTCACAGTAGAGTGGCACATGCTTCCGATTGACTCCATAGTCCTTGAGTGTTTGCTTCATCCAGAGAAGCTGAGCGCAGCAAGATCCAGCAGCAATGTATTCAGATTCAGCAGTGGAGGGTGATACACAGTTCTGCTTCTTTGAAGACCAACAGACAAGTGATCGTCCTAAAAAGTGACATGTGCCTGATGTGGACTTGCGATCAACTTTGTCACCAGCATAATCAGCATCTGAAAATCCTACTAGATCAAACTTTGATCCCTTTGGATACCATAATCCTAGTGTTGGGGTGTAAGCCAAATATCGAAGTATTCGCTTCACAGCTAAGTGATGCGACTCCTTTGGTGCCGCTTGATATCGAGCACACATGCAAACACTAAGCATAATATCTGGCCTAGATGCACATAAATAGAGTAAAGAACCAATCATGGAGCAGTATACATGTTGATCAAACTCTTTACCATTGGCGTCGGGACCCAGATGGTGTTTAGCAGGCATTGGCGTCGAGTACCCTTTGCAGTCTTGCATTCCAAACTTCTTCAGGCAGTCTTTAAGGTACTTCTCTTGAGATATGAAGATGCCGTTGCTTTGCTGATGAATTCGAAGACCAAGGAAGAACTTCAGCTCACCCATCATGGACATTTGATATTGTTCTTGCATCATGCGACCAAACTCATCACTATATTTCTTGTCCGTGCAGCCGAAGATAATGTCATCCACATAGATTTGGCAGAAAAACAGCTCATCATCATATGTCTTCGTGAAGAGTGTGGGGTCTAGGGATCCAGGTTTGAAGCCTTTGCTCTTTAGGAAGTCTTTGAGAGTGTCATACCAAGCACGAGGCGCTTGTTTGAGGCCATACAGTGCCTTGTTGAGCTTGTATACCATATCAGGACGTTTTGGGTCTTCAAAGCCAGGTGGTTGTGCAACATACACTTCCTCTTCAATTCTCCCATTGAGAAAGGCACTCTTTACATCCATTTGATATAGAAGTATGTTGTGATGATTTGCATAGGCTAGCAGTATATGAATAGCTTCAAGCCTAGCCACAGGAGCAAATGTTTCATCGAAGTCAATCCCTTCAACTTGAGTGTATCCTTGAGCAACGAGACAAGCTTTGTTTCTGACCACTTGACCATGCTCATCTTGCTTGTTACGATAGATCCATTTTGTGCCTATTATATTGTGCTTTCGAGGATCAGGACGCTTGACAAGTTCCCACACATTGTTCAGCTCAAACTGTTGAAGCTCTTCTTGCATTGCTTGAATCCATTCAGGCTCCATAAAAGCTTCAGCAACTTTCTTGGGTTCAGGTATTGAGACAAAAGCAAAGTTCCCACAGAAATTTGAAAGTTGTGTTGCTCTTGAGCGAGTGAGTGGACCAGGAGCATTTATGCTATCAATTATCTTCTCAACTTGCACTTCATTTGCAACACGAGGATGAGCTGGACGAAGATTTTGATCTTGCTGTACATTGTCTTCATCAGGAGTATTGTCTTCAGGCTGAGCATTGTCGTCAGGTTGATTTGGAGCAGAGATGATGAGTTCCTCGTCAGGTTGTGCTTCAGAAGGCATGATCTCACCAGTTCCCATTAGCTTGATAGATTCATTTGGTGAAGCTTCATCTAGCACATTTGGTAGGGACTCTCTTTGTGATCCATTTGACTCATCAAACCTCACATCCACAGTTTCAACAGTTTTATAGAGAAAAATGTTGAAGACTCTGTAGGAGTGTGAGTCCTTTCCATATCCAAGCATGAAGCCTTCATGAGCTTTGGGTGCAAATTTTGACTTATGATGAGGATCGTTTATCCAGCACTTAGCTCCAAATACTCTGAAGTAGCTTACATTTGGCTTCTTTCCAGTGAGGAGTTCATAGGATGTTTTCATCAGAAGCTTGTGAAGATAAACACGGTTGATGATATGGCATGCAGTATCAATAGCTTCGGGCCAGAATCTTCTTGGTGTTTTGTACTCATCGAGCATCGTTCGAGCCATCTCAATTAGAGTTCTGTTCTTGCGCTCAATGATCCCATTTTGCTGAGGTGTATATGGGGCTGAGAATTCATGAGTGATTCCCATCTCATCCAGATAAAGATCGAGGCCAGTGTTCTTGAATTCAGTGCCATTGTCACTTCTGATATGTTTGATCTTGATGCCATAATTGTTCATGGTACGGTTGGCGAAGCGTCTGAAGACATCTTGCACTTCAGTCTTGTAGAGTATTATGTGCACCCATGTGTATCTTGAGTAATCATCAACAATGATGAAGCCATAGAGACAGGTTGTGGTAGAGAATGTGGAGTAGTGAGTAGGGCCAAATAGGTCCATGTGGAGCAGCTCGAAGGGTTTAGATGTCGTCATGATTGTCTTCGAGGGGTGCTTGGCTCTAGTCATCTTCCCAGCTTCACATGCACCACATAGATGATCTTTCTTGAACTTGACTTCCTCGATGCCTACGACATGCTTCTTCTTTGCGAGAGTGTGCAAGTTCCTCATGCCAGCATGTCCTAGCCTTCGATGTCAGAGCCAGCACTCTGAAGCTTTTTCTAGTAGACATACGGCCATCTGCGGTCCAGTTGAGAAATCTACCATATACAGATCACCTTTTCTGTATCCTTCAAATACTAAAGACTTGTCAGATTCCATTAGTACAATGCAACAAAATTTACCAAAGATCACAATCATGTTTAAGTCACAAAGCATTGAGACAGACATTAAGTTGAAACCAAGATATTCAACAAGCATGACTTTATCCATGTGCTGATCTCTTGAGATTGCAACTCTACCTAGACCCAACACTTTGCTTTTACCAGTATCAGCAAATGTGATGTGACTCTTGTTGGATGGACGTAAATTTGAGTCCATGAGAAGATTTCGATCACCAGTCATATGATTTGTGCATCCGCTATCCATAATCCATTCTGAAGACTTTGGTGTCCCCCCCTACAATGCAGTTAGGAGGATAGGCTTCACCAAAAGCCATTGTGAAGCATAAACACTTGATGCATAAGTGGATTACGAAAGCTTAGATGAAAGTTAGGACTGATGAGATGTTCAGCAAGTGACTTATGAATAGTATGAGCACTAAGTTATTGTGGGCATTTGATCTTGTGCCCAACAAGTGTTTTAGGTCCCCAGCAATAGCATCAGAAGCCTTTGATCATAGGCTGGAGACCTTTCCCTGCAAGAGAAAGTTAGTTCTTCTTAACCACCCACATTTTCAGGGGTGGCTTAGAAGCAATGAGTCTAAGAGCAGCATCTGAGAATTTTGGCTTTGGGGCCCTAGCAAATAGTTTTGCATGAGGAGAATAATACTCATAAGAATAGGCAGAAAAATTCTTGGATTTATGAACATAGCGGTTTGCAGAAACATGCTCATATTCATGGGTCTGAGTATGGTTTCCCTGCAAAACATTCGCGTTAGGGTGACTCAGATGAGTCCTTTGGTTGTATGAAGCCTTAGGACTATATGAAGCCTTTGGTCTGGGATTTGTCTTCATCCCAGGGGGTGTCATGACGGTATTTGCTGGAAGCTTCTCAAGACAACCTTTGGGTACCAAGATCTTCTTCATAGGTGGTCCATTCCTGTAGTTAGTACCAATATACCTGGCAAATACTTCACCATTTTGATTCTTAAACAGTTTAAAGTTTGCATCAAAGGATTCATCAATGATAACAGGATTGGCACAGGTGAAGCCAGATAAGGTAGATGGATCCACTGTAGGTTCCTTTGCAGCAACCCATGTGGTTTTGGGATACTGCTCAGGCTTCCAGTATGATCCATCAACATTCATTTTCCTTTCGAACCCAACACCCTCTTTCCTAGGGTTTCGGTTCAGTATCAGCTTTTTGAGGACATCACATAGAGTCTGATGCCCTTTGAGGCTTTTGTGCATCCCTGTTTCAAGAAAAGTCTTCAACCTAGCATTTTCATCAGCAATAGTAGTGGTTTCCTCAGCAGAGGGGTTAGTTACCACATCAATAGTTGAAGAGATTGCAATAGTGGCAGCAGTAGAGCATTCAGCAACAGATGTAGCATTATCACGTTCAATGCATTTTAGACATGGTGGTTCAAACTCTTCATGAGTGGAGCTGATCAGTTGTGCGCGCAGTGACTCATTCTCCTTTTGAAGATCTTCATGAGCCGCTTTCACTTTCTCAAGTTCTCGTTTCCTTTGAATGTAATCGTGGGAAAGCTTTTCATGAGTTTTTGAAAGCGATTCATAAAGACCTTAAAGTTCTTTGTACTTAACATGAAGATTTTTTATGTCTTCAATTAAGGACTGAGAACGGGTCATTTCCGCGTCCAACAGGTCATCGCTTTTGTCTAACAGTTTTTGAATATGTTCCATGGCTTTCTGCTGTTCAGTGGCAATTTTAGCAAGTGTGAGTCATCTTCACTAGATGTTTGAAAGTAAGCATCGTGTGATTTTACCTTGGCACCGCATGCCATGAAGCAGAAGGTGGGTGCAGAGTCGTCGTCCTCATCATCATTGTTGGGGACGGGGCCATTGTATTCAGTGTTGAAGATGGACTTGCCCACGTAGGCAGTGGCTAAAGCCAGACTTGCAGCACCAGAATCAGACTCTTCCTCCGACTCCACCTCCGCCTCTTCAGAAGCAGACTCTTCCTCATAATACATTTCCTTGCCAACAAAAGCGCGAGCCTTGCGAGATGAATTCTTCTTGTGTGATGAATACTTTGATGAAGACTTTGAAGAAGACTTTGAGTATTTCTTCTTTTTCTTGTCATCAGAATCATATTCTTTGCTCTTCTTTTTCTTCTTCTCGTTGTCCCACTGAGGACACTCAGAGATGTAGTGACCAGGTTTCTTGCACTTATGACATGTTCTCTTCTTGTAGTCATGAGTAGAAGCTTCATCATTTCTTGAGTTGGATCTTGAAGACTTTCTGAAGCCTTTCTTCCTAGTGAATTTCTGGAACTTCTTCACAAGCATGGCAAGCTCCTTTCCAATGTCTTCAGGATCATCAGAACTGCAGTCAGATTCTTCTTCAGATGAGGAAACATCTTTTGCCTTTAAGGCGCGAGATCGGCCATAATTGCGACTATAGATGTCACGCTTCTCAGATAGCTGGAACTCATGTGTGTTGAGCCACTCAAGTATATCAGTCGGATCGAGAGTCTTGAAGTCAGGGTGTTCTTGAATCATCAGTGCAAGGATATCGAATGAGCTGTCGAGTGATCTCAGAAGGGTCTTGACGATTTCGTGCTTGGTAATCTCAGTGGCGCCAAGTGCTTGAAGCTCATTTGTGATGTCAGTGAGACGATCAAAAGTGTGTTGGACATTCTCATTGTCATGTCTCTTGAAGCGATTGAAGAGATTGCGAAGGACGCTGATCCTTTGATCTCTCTGGGTAGAGACTCCTTGATTGACCTTTGAGAGCCAGTCCCAAACTTCCTTTGACGTGTCCAGAGCACTTACATGACCGTACTGTCCTTTGGTCAGATGACCACAGATGATGTTCTTGGCCGTTGAATCCAATTGAATGAGCCTCTTGACATCAGCAGGGGTGATGCCTTCAGTCTTGGGAACGCCGTTCTTGATGACAAACCAGAGGTCCACGTCAATGGCTTCAAGATGCATGCGCATCTTGTTCTTCCAGTAGGGATATTCGGTGCCATCGAAGACGGAGCACGCAGCGAAGACTTTGATTATCCCTGCAGTCGACATAGCTAAAACTCCAGGTGGTTAAACCGAATCACATGGAACAAGGGAGTACCTTGCTCTGATACCAATTGAAAGTGCAGTATATCGACTAGAGGGGGGGTGAATAGGCGATTTTTATGAAATGCTTCAAAACATGGTAGTTTCGAAGACAAACGATAAGCTCAAGCCTATTAGTATGCAGCGGAAAGTGGACTACACTAGATAAGCCATAGTCATGTACTCAATGAAGTGAAAGCATGAAGACTAATAGCAACTAGGCAGTAGTGATCATAAAGGAAGAAGGAATGAAGCCAATCACAACAAGTAGATATTCAGTGAGGACAATCAGATAAGGCAAGCATGCAATGTCTTCACAACATAGAGCAGTAAGTAAAGGGAAGGAAAGGATAGAACCAGTAGCTTGGGGAAGACAGTGATTTGTTAGACCAGTTCCAGTTGATGTGACCACTGTACGTCTGGTTAGGGAGGCTGAGATTTAACTCAGAAGACCGCGTCTTCACCTTGTTCCCCTTGAGCTAAGGACACCTAGTCCTCGCCCAATCACTCTGGTAAGTCTTCAAGGTAGACTTCCAAACCTTCACAGACTTTGTTCACCGGCAATCCACAATGACTCTTGGATGCTCAGAACGCGACGCCTAACCGGCTGGAGGAAACACAGTCCTCAAGTGTAATAAGTCTTCAGGTCACACAAACAGAAAGACTTCAGTGATGCCTAACACTCTTTGGCTCTGGGTGTTTGGGCTTTGTCCTCGCAAGGATTTCTCTCTCAAATGCTTCGGAGGTGGGTTGCTCTCAAACGACAAAAGCCGTGTAATAACTCTGAGAAGCCACCAATTTATGGTGTAGGGGGTGGGCTATTTATAGCCACTGGGCAACCCGACCTGATTTGTCCGAAATGACCCTGGGTCACTAAGGAACTGACACGTGTTCCAACGGTCAGCTTTCAAACACACACGGCAACTTTACTTGAGCTCCAAGTAAAGCTGACTCATCCGCCTTTGGATAAGATTTGCTCTCATAGTCTTCACTCGAAGACATAGGATTTGGTTGAGCATCACTTCAGTCACTCTGACTTAGTTCACTTGGACCCCACTTAACAGTACGACGCTTCCTATGACTCAACAAAGAAGAAAAGGAAATAGCGAAACATCTATGTCTTCGCTCTCCACGGTCTTCACACAATGTCTTCTCAAGTCATAGTCTTCAATATGATTATCTTCATATACCACCACTGATATCAATATCTTCATACATTTTAGCGGTCATCTCCGGTAGGTTAACTGAATCAATGAGGGACTACTACCTGTGTTATCCTGCAATTCTCACAAACACATTAGTCCCTCAACCAGGTTTGTCGTCAATACTCCAAAACCACTAGGCGTGGCACTAGATGCACTTACAACTTCCTCGATGCCTATGACATGCTTCTTCTTTGCGAGAGTGTGCAAGTTCCTCATGCCAGCATGTCCTAGCCTTCGATGCCAGAGCCAGCACTCTGAAGCTTTTGCTAGTAGACATACGGCCATCTGCGGTCCAGCTGAGAAATCTACCATATACATATCACCTTTTCTATATCCTTCAAATACTAAAGACTTGTCAGATTCCATTAGTACAATGCAATGAAATTTACCAAAGATCACAATCATGTTTAAGTCACAAAGCATTGAGACAGACATTAAGTTGAAGCCAAGAGATTCAACAAGCATGACTTTATCCATGTGCTGATCTCTTGAGATTGCAACTCTACCTAGACCCAACACTTTGCTTTTACCAGTATCAGCAAATGTGATGTGACTCTTGTTGGATGGACGTAAACTTGAGTCCATGAGAAGATTTCGATCACCTGTCATATGATTTGTACATCCGCTATCCATAATCCATTCTGAAGACTTTGGTGTCTCCCCCTACAATGCAGTTAGGAGGATAGGCTTCACCAAAAGCCATAGTGAAGCATAAACATTTGATGCATAAGTGGATTATGAAAGCTTAGATGAAGGTTAGGACAGATGAGATGTTCAGCAAGTGATCTATGAATAGTATGAGCAGTAAGTCATTTTGGGCATTTGATCTTGTGCCCTACAAGTGTTTTAGGTCCCCAGCAATAGCATCAGAAGCCTTTGATTATAGGCTGGAGACCTTTCCTTGCAAGAGAAAGTTAGTTCTTCTTAACCACCCACATTTTCAGGGGTGGCTTAGAAGCAATGAGTCTAAGAGCAGCATCTGAGAATTTTGGCTTTGGGGCCCTGGCAAATAGTCTTGCAGGAGGAGAATAATACTCATAAGAATAGGCAGAAAAATTCTTGGATTTATGAACATAGCGGTTTGAAGAAACACGCTCATATTCATGGGTCTGAGTATGGTTTCCTTGCAAAACATTCGCGTTAGGGTGACTCAGATGAGTCCTTTGGTTGTATGAAGCCTTAGGACCATATGATGCCTTTGGTCTGGGATTTGTCTTCATCCCAGGGGGTGTCATGATAGTATTTGCTGGAAGCTTCTCAAGACAACCTTTGGGTACCCAGATCTTCTTCATAGGTGGTCCATTCCTGCAGTTAGTACCAATATACCTGGCAAATACTTCACCATTTTGATTCTTAAACCGTTTATAGTTTGCATCAAAGGATTCATCAATGATAACAGGATTGGCACAAGTGAAGCCAGATAAGGTAGATGGATCCACTGTAGGTTCCATTGCAGCAACCCATGTGGTTTTGGGATACTGCTGAGGCTTCCAGTATGAACCATCAACATTCATTTTTCTATCGAACCCAACACCCTCTTTCCTAGGGTTTCGGTTTAGTATCTGCTTTTTGAGGACATCACATAGAGTCTGATGCTCTTTGAGGCTTTTGTACATCCCTATTTCAAGCAAAGTCTTCAACCTAGCATTTTCATCAGCAATCGTAGTGGTTTCCTCAGCAGAGGGGTTAGTTACCACATCAATAGTTGAAGATATTGCAACAGTGGCAGCAATAGAGCATTCAGCAACAGATGTAGCATTATCACGTTCAATGCATTTTAGACATGGTGGTTCAAACTCTTCGTGAGTGGAGCTGATCAGCTGTGTGCGGAGTGACTCATTCTCCTTTTGAAGATCTTCATGAACCGCTTTCAATTTCTCAAGTTCTCATTTCCTTTGAATGTAATCGTGGGAAAGCTTTTCATGAGTTTTTGAGAGCGATTCATAAAGACCTTCTAGTTCCTTGTACTTGACATGAAGATTTTTTATGTCTTCAATTAAGGACTGAGAACGGGTCATTTCCGCGTCCAACAGGTCATCGCTTTTGTCTAACAGCTTTTGAATATGTTCCATGGCTTTCTGCTGTTCAGTGGCAATTTTAGCAAGTGTTTTGTAGCTAGGTTTTGATTCACAATCAGAGTTTCTCACTAGATGTTTGAAAGTAAGCATCGCGTGATTTTACCTTGGCACCGCGTGCCATGAAGCAGAAGGTGGGTGCAGAGTCGTCGTCCTCATCATCATTGTTGGGGACGAGGTCATTGTCTTCAATGATGAAGATAGACTTGCCCACGTAGGCAGTGGCTAAAGCCAGAATTGCAGCACCAGAATCAGACTCTTCCTCCGACTCCACCTCTGCCTCTTCAGAAGAAGACTCTTCCTCAGAATCCATCTCCTTGCCAACAAAAGCGCGAGCCTTGCCAGATGAATTCTTCTTGTGTGATGAATACTTTGATGAAGACTTTGAAAAAGACTTTGAGTATTTCTTCTTTTTCTTGTCATCAGAATCATATTCCTTGCTCTTCTTTTTCTTCTTCTCGTTGTCCCACTGAGGACACTCAGAGATGTAGTGACCAGGTTTCTTGCACTTATGACATGTTCTCTTCTTGTAGTCATGAGTAGAAGCTTCATCATTTCTTGAGCTGGATCTTGAAGACTTTCTGAAGCCTTTCTTCCTAGTGAATTTCTGAAACTTCTTCCAAAGCATGGCAAGCTCCTTTCCAATGTCTTCAGGATCATCAGAACTGCAGTCATATTCTTCATCAGATGAGGAAACAACTTTTGCCTTTAAGGCGCGAGATCGGCCATAGTTGGGACCATAGATGTCACGCTTCTCAGATAGCTGGAACTCATGTGTGTTGAGCCTCTCAAGTATATCAGACGGATCGAGAGTCTTGAAGTCAGGGCGTTCTTGAATCATCAGTCCAAGGATATCAAATGAGCTGTCGAGTGATCTCAGAAGGGTCTTGACGATTTCATGCTTGGTAATCTCAGTGGCGCCAAGTGCTTGAAGCTTATTTGTGATGTCAGTGAGACGATCAAAAGTGTGCTGGACATTCTCATTGTCATGTCTCTTGAAGCGATTGAAGAGATTGCGAAGGACGCTGATGCTTTGATCTCTCTGGGTAGAAACTCCTTCATTGACCTTTGAGAGCTAGTCCCAAACTTCCTTTGACGTGTCCAGAGCACTTACATGACTGTACTGTCCTTTGGTCAGATGACCACAGATGATGTTCTTGGCCATTGAGTCCAGTTGAACGAGCCTCTGGACATCAGCAGGGGTAATGCCTTCACCAGTCTTGGGAACGCCGTTCTTGACGACAAACCAGAGGTCCACGTCAATGGCTTCAAGATGCATGCGCATCTTGTTCTTCTAGTAGGGATATTCGGTGCCATCGAAGACGGGGCACGCAGCGGAGACTTTGATTATCCCTGCAGTCGACATAGCTAAAACTCCAGGTGGTTAAACCGAATCACACAGAACAAGGGAGTACCTTGCTCTGATACCAATTGAAAGTGCAGTATATCGACTAGAGGGGGGTGAATAGGCGATTTTTATGAAATGCTTCAAAACATGGTAGTTTCGAAGACAAATGATAAGCTCAAGCTATTAGTATGCAGCGGAAAGTGGACTACACTAGATAAGCCATAGTCATGTATTCAATGAAGTGAAAGCATGAAGACTAATAGCAACTAGGCAGTAGTGATCATAAAGGAAGAAGGAATGAAGCCAATCACCACAAGTAGATATTCAGTGAAGACAATCAGATAAGGCAAGCATGCAATGTCTTCACAACATAGAGCAGTAAGTAAAGGGAAGGAAAGGATAGAACCAGTAGCTCGGGGAAGACAGTGATTTGTTAGACCAGTTCCAGTTGCTGTGACAATTGTACGTCTGGTTAGGGAGGCTGAGATTTAACTCAGAAGACCGCGTCTTCACCTTGTTCCCCTTGAGCTAAGGACACCTAGTCCTCGCCCAATCACTCTGGTAAGTCTTCAAGGTAGACTTCCAAACCTTCACAGACTTCGTTCACCGGCAATCCACAATGACTCTTGGATGCTCAGAACACGACGCCTAACCGGCTGGAGGAAACACAGTCCTCAAGTGTAATAAGTCTTCAGGTCACACAGACAGAAAGACTTCAGTGATGCCTAACACTCTTTGGCTCTGGGTGTTTGGGCTTTGTCCTCGCAAGGATTTCTCTCTCAAATGCTTCGGAGGTGGGTTGCTCTCAGATGACAAAAGCCGTGTCATAACTCTGAGCAACCACTAACTTATGGTGTAGGGGGTGGGCTATTTATAGCCACTGGACAACCCAACCTGATTTGTCAGAAGTGACCCTGGGTCACTAAGGAACTGACACGTGTTCCAACGGTCAGATTTCAAACACACACGGCAACTTTACTTGAGCTCCAAGTAAAGCTGACTCATCCGCCTCTGGATAAGATTTGCTCTCTTAGTCTTCCCTCGAAGACATAGGATTTGGTTGAGCATCACTTCAGTCACTCTGACTTAGTTCACTTGGACCCCACTTAACTGTACGGTGGTTCCTATGACTCAACAAAGAAGAAAAGGAAACGACGAAACATCTACGTCTTCGCTCTCCATAGTCTTCACACAATGTCTTCTCATGTCATAGTCTTCAATATGATTATCTTCATATACCACCACTGACATCAATGTCTTCATACATTTGTAGGGGTCATCTCCGGTAGGTTAACCAAATCAATGAGGGACTACTACCTGTGTTATCCTGCAATTCTCACAAACACATTAGTCCCTCAACCAGGTTTGTCGTCAATACTCCGAAACTACTAGGGGTGGCACTAGATGCACTTACACTAACGTCAAACGAGTTCATGTTTGACTGAGTTTTTTTGAATATATATATATATATATCAACATCCATGATACAAATTTATATCATTTGATCCATGTGAAAAGTAGTTTCATATTTTATCTATTAGGTATTGAAGATGTTGTTATTTTATTTCATAATCTTGGTGAAAAATTCAATAGTTGACTTGAACAGAAATCAATATATCGTATTATTGGAAATATGCCCTAGAGGCAATAATAAACCGGTTATTAATATATTTCCTTAATCATGATAAAGGTTTATTATTCATGCTAGAATTGTATTTGACCAAAAACTTGAATACATGTGTGGATACATAAACAAATATTGTGTCCCTAGTCAGCCTCTACTAGACTAGCTCGTTGATCATAAGATGGTTAAGATTTTCTAACCATAGACATGTGTTGTCATTTGATAACGGGATCACATCATTGGGATAATGATGTGATGGACAGGACCCATCCGTTAGCATAGCATATGATCGTTCAGTTTATTGTTACTGCTTTCTTAATGTCAAATACATATTCCTTCGACCATGAGATCATGCAACTCCCAGATACTACAGGAATACCTTGTGTGCTATCAAACGTCACAACGTAACTGGGTTATCATAAGATGCTCTGCATGTATCTCCGAAGGTGACTATTGAGTTGGCATGAATCAAGATTAGGATTTGTCACTCCATATGATGGAGAGGTATCTCTGGGCCCTCTCGGTAATACACATCACAAGAAGCTTGCAAGCAAAGTTACTAAGGAGTTAGTTGCAAGATGATGTATTATGGAATGAGTAAAGAGACTTGCCAGTGACGAGATTGAGCAAGGTATGGAGATATCGATGATCGGATCTCTCAAAAGTAACATACCGACAGCAATAAGGGAACTACGTATGTTGTAATAAAGGTTCGACCGATAATGATCTCTGTAGAATATGTAGGAACCAATATGGACATCCAGGTCCCGCTATTGGTTATTGACCGGAGAGGCGTCTCGGTCATGTCTACATCATTCTTGATCACGTAGGGTCCGCACGCTTAACGTTCTTTGATGATATAGTATTATATGAGTTATGTATGTTGGTGACCGAATGTTGTTCAGAGCCCTTCATGAGATCACGGATATGACGAGGAGATCTGAAATGGCTCCGAGGTAAATATTGATATATAGGATGATAGTATTTGGTCTCTGGAAAAGGTTTCGGAATGCACGGGGTATTTATCGGATCATCGGAAGGGGTTCCAGGAGGCCACGCGAAGTTACTTGGGCTAATGGGCCAAGGGGAGGGGAGCCCACGAGCCCACCAGGGGCTGGTGTTGTCGAATCTTGGGTTCTGACAAAACCCTTGAGGTTCGAAAACTGGGGTGCGCACGGAGATCTCTCCTTTCTGCTCTAGCTCGCTCTCGCACCGATTCCTAGGCCTAGCTCGTCGAACTCAAAGAACAAGGGACACAAGGGTTTATACTGGTTCGGGCCACCGTTGTGGTGTAATACCCTAATCCAGTGTGGTGTGGTGGATTGCCTTGCAGGCTGAGGAAGAACTAGTACATGGGAAGAACGGCCTCCCAAGGAGAGGTGTTCTGGCGCTCGGATGAGCTTGTGTGTGTGTGTGAGGTCTCCATGATCCGATCCTACTCTATGGTGGTGGCTAGCCCTATTTATAGAGGCCCGGGTCCTCTTCCCAAATATTGATCGGGAAGGGATGCCACAACGGCCAATTTGAAGGGGGCGGCTAGTACAAGCTATCCTGACAAAAGGTGGTCTTCTCTTGCCAAAGGCACTGGTGGTGACGCCGTCGTGGGCTACGCAATGACCTCCGCTCTGTCATTCTGCTGGTCTTGGTCTTGTTGCACCGATATGGAAACCTTTGCCTGATGCCTCGGGACTCCTCGCCTGCGCTTGCCTCTTTAACACCAAAGAGGAAACTGGCATCCTGCGCCCGCTGGCGCCCGCCTGGACTTGGTCGTCGTGGCTCACGTCACGGGGACCTCGTGAGGTGCCCCTTTCCTTGATATCTCCGCTCGGGAGCTAGCCTGATGAGGCCGCCCGAGGGGAGGTCTTGCGTCGTCCGCCTCGCGAGGCTTGGCCCCTCGCGAGGGTCTTGAGTGGTTGCTGATGAGGTTGGGCCATACCAGGCCGCTGGATGAGCCACACCCTCAGCCGTAGGCAGGCAAGTCTGGGTACCCCGATTCCCAGAACGCCGACAGTAGCCCCCGGGCCCAAGGCGCGCTCGGACTTGGCTTCGCGGCGAAGCCAAGGGTCAAGTGCGGAGCGCCGCAGGCCCCAAAATCATGCGGCCTTGATTGACACATGGCAATTGATGGAACGTGGGCGTCTTCACTTCCCCACGCCGCCTCGGCAACTGCACGACTCGACAAGTCCCTGCATGCATGAGAGACATCATTACCTGCAATTATGGAGGCCGGCGGTTGGCCTTCTCCTGGCTATAAATAAGGCGACGGGCAGAGATCTTATTGCCCATCTTCTTCCTCCATTCCTCTTGCTTCTTCTTCTTCCTCCTTGCTTCTTGCTTGGCAGTGCCACCCATGGCGCCGATTCGGCGATTCTCCGCCGCCGAGAAAGGGAAGACTCCTCATGAGGAGCCGGAGTTGCTCCCGCCGAAGAAAAGGCCGTTCCACCCTCGTGGCACCGTCCTGAGGCCTGAAGTGACGAGGCATTGGCTTGAGCGGCCTCCCCTCGGCTACCCGCTGCCCTTCTACGCCAGGACGCAAGGCTCCGGAGGGGGAGGCAGCGCCCAGCGCCGCCCGCGCTTTGGCCGCGTCGATCATTCCAGCGTAGTGCACGCCGCCATCCCGCGAACGCATGTTGGAGGCTCTTCGCGTGAGTTTGTGGTGTGGGTGGCGACGCCTCCTAGCTCCTGGATCCGCTTCCCGCCATTCTTCTCCGCATAGATGCCGCCGAGGGGGGGGGTGCTCGAGCTGCGGTTACAACACGCCGAGTGTCGGGCCCCGGCGACGGGGATGAGGTTGAGGTCGTCTCCCGGGCAAGATCTTCATGACCCGCGGATGGGGCGAGGTCGCCCGCGTCTGCCGCGCGGAGGGCGCCCTCACCATCCACTTCGAGTACGACGGTGCCTCTATGCTGCTCTTCAAGGTGTTCGACGAGGAGGGACGCCGCCTGGAGTGTTGCCCCAGAGGGGGCCATCGGACCGGCGTGGCGGCTGGCGCCGTGCCAGCCATCGGTCCCGCCGCCAACTCTCCCAGCAGGAGTGATGGAACCTGGGACTCCACCAGCTCTCCTGAGGACGACAGGTCTCCGGAGACGAGCGAAGACAGCTACCCGCCTCCAAGCTCACGCCGTGCCCGGAGCGCGATGGCTGCACGAGCTCGTCGCCGACGGTGACTTGAGCGGGGTTGGAGGTGGCCTCCCGTGGCCCACTGTTTATGATGGCGTCGACGACGGTAGCCGTAGCTAGGGCCTCCTGAAATCCCTTTCTGGTGTTCCCTACGAGGAATCAATGCCAACCCCATGGAGGCGTGTAAAGAACTTGTAACGCTTTTGCTCCTGTTTTGTTATCCTTGCTAATAGACCATGTTTGCAAGCCCTGTTCCGGCAATATCGCTCATTTTTACCCTTTCAATAGCTTGGTGCTCTGCACCGGCAGGTCCAAGTCCCAAGGTAGGCTGCAGCTGTCACTGGTATGCCAGGTCGCGATGCCGTGGTCAAGGCCAGGAGGTGAGCGGCCCGAGGTCCGCTAAGAGCTCCCGAGGCGCGATGCTCAGGAGGTCCCCCTTGGCGTAAAATCAGCTTCCGAAGGCTAAAAAGGGAGGTGGCATTGCCGATGTGTGACTGCTGAATCTAACTCTTCAAGTGATGATGGCATACTGATGGGGTTCACAACTTATCCTGTTGGGTATGAGGTGATTCCTCAAGCGGTGTGCCTGGCTCGCTTCCGATGTCGCGTGGCTGAGATTTCGCGATTTCCTTCCCGCTTGCCCTAGAGTTCTGCGTTGGCAGAGCCCGGCCCCGCGCGTACCTCAGCCGCCGTTGGGTCATCTGGATCACCAGGACGAGCCCAAGGGGTGAGGGGCTACGTGGCCAGTTAGGCTCCCGAGTCGCGATGCTCATGAGTCCCCCTTGACGTGAACGGCCCTTGGGAAGGAAATGCTGGACTTAGGCCTTGATGTTCTGTGTCGGTAGTGCTCGGCCCCGTGCGTACCTCAGTCGTCGCCGGCTTGTCCGGATCACCAGGACAAGACCAAGGAGTGAGGAGCTACGGGGCCAGTTAGGCCCTTGGGTCACGATGCCCAAGGGTCCCCCTTGACGTACGAACAGGCCTGAGCTCTCTAAGCCGGTCTCCCCTTCCCCCATCCTTCTTGATGCTCTACGTCCTTGGGTCCCGACCCTCGGACGAAGCTCATCCGCCGATGGTATGCCAAGTCGCGGTGCCGTGGTCAAGGCCAGGGGCTGAGGGCTGGGGAGTCGGTAGGAGCCCCTGAGGCGCGATGCTCAGAGGCCCCCCCTTTAACGCGCAAGCGAATTACATGAGAAGGGGAGACCGACAGGTTCGCGTGCCGTCGTGCTCCCGAGATTCCTGTGGGTTAGATTGAAGCAGCATCCTTTAGAACCACGCCTACCGTTGGGCCTCTGATAATTCCGCAGGAAGACGTAGGCACCGAGGACCTGGTGAGATGACGCATGCGGAGCGGGCCGCGGGTCAGAGCTCGATCTCTCGGATTTGTCAGCATTGCAAGGATGGTCCCGAGCACAAGCGTCGTGCCAACGTATGCAGCCCTCGTTGCGGGATGAGCAGAAGCCCATTAGGCAGCGAAGGAAGCCATAAGAGGTGATGAGTGAGTAGGTGATGCCTGTAAGGCAAATCGTAAGAGGAAATGAGCTAAACCAAGCGTTACAAAATGAGATGCATGCCACCGGGATGGATCCGCACGGCCTGGGGATGATGCGGCCCGAGGGGGCGCCCCCGACAGAGTAAGCTAAAGATGCAAAAGGATACACACCGCAGAGACAGGCCCGTGCGACCTGGGAATGATGCAGCCCGAGGGGTGCTCCTAGCTGAACAAAACTGGAAAATGTCGCCTGGCACAGTTGCTGAAGTAGTGTTGGTGCAGCTCAAGACGCTCGATGCAGATGTCGTTCCTTACGTGCCGCCTGACTCCGGGACTTCGCGAGACTCCGGAGGTTCCCAGAGCTCATGAAGAACCGAGGCCACCTCCGCCAAGATCTCTTGATGCCTGGCCTCATGAATCACCAGGAACTCCCGCATGTGGCGCTCGTGTAGGGTCGCTTGGTTCGGCAAGCCAAAGGGCATGCGAATATAGCTGTGAGGGGGTCCCTCACACCGGCCCACCTGAGAGGGCTAGTAGAGCTCCTGGGACGCCATCCTGTTGAGTGCTGGGACGTTGACGCAGACGCGCAGCCCGTCGCCCGAGCCTGGGGCGACAGCTGCACTTTGAGGTGTCGAGCGGCGCTCGCCCTACATTGCTCTTGGCACCTGCAAGTCTTCGACGGTCTGGCTGATGAACTCCTGAGCACTTGGTGCCTCATGCCTTGAGGCCTCCGGAGGGAAACGTGCGGCAAAGCACACCTCCACATGGTGCCCGAGCGCCTCCCTCGAGACATTGGCTAGGTCAGAGGCCCTCCAGATGAGAGCCACTGAGCCCAGCCCGAGGGGACCGCCGGGCGCGCCTTCCTATGCGAGGGAGGGAGGCGCCCCATCCCTGGGCGCAGGTCCTGAGGTGTGGCCACCAGGCTCCGCATCTTCATGAGGCTCCAGTGCGAGCAGCTACTTCTTCTTCTTGGGGACGGCCTCAGGAGGGTAGACGATGCCATCGTTGTCTGGATCGTCGATCGCCGCTGCCTGGTAAGCGCGCTCGAGTGAGCACACCGCATCCTTCTCTTCGTAACCGACGGTAATGACGCCGCCGCTTCTTGGCATCTTGAGGACGTTGTAGCCGTGGTGAGTGATACGTCTCAAACGTATCTACTTTTCCAAACACTTTTGCTATTGTTTTGACCTCATTCTTGCATGATTTGAACTAAACTAACCCGGACTGACGCTGTTTTCAGCAGAGCTGTCTGTATTGATTTATTGTGTGCAGGAAAACGGATTTTTAGGTGTCTCAGAAAATTCCAAGAAAAATCACAGAAAATCCACGCACCCGAAGGACCATTGTGCCAGAAGTGGGGCCAGAGGGCAGCCAGGGGGGCCCCAGGCGCCCTGGTGGCGCGGCCCCACCCCTGGCCGCGCCGGGAGGCCGCCTGGGAGGGTCCTTCCCCCTCTGGTGCCCTACTTTGACCCGTATTTATCCCCGTGACGAGAAAACCCCAAAACAGAAGTCGTTTTCCTAGTTTCCGTCACGGAGCCGCCGCCACCCTCTGTTCTTCTTCGGGAGGGCTAATCTGGAGGCTGATTTGGCCTTCGGAGAGGGGAGATCGTCGCCATCGTCATCATCATCACCACTCCATCCTCCCTCCATGACTTCTCCTTTCATGTGTGAGTAATTCCCTGCTGTAGGCAAAGGGGGTGGTAGGGATTGGATGAGTTAGATCATGTAATAGTTTATCAGATTGTTGGGGCATGTTGCCTATCATCTACTATGGTGTTTATCATCTTTACTTCAACTTGTTGCTCTTAATGCTTGTCACTTAGGGCCCGAGTGCCATGATTTCAGATCTGAACCATATGTGTTTGCATGAATATATTTGTGTTCTTGATCCTATCTATGAGTTGTTTGCACCTATTACAGTCCGGAACCGGCGATCCCAAAGGTGACAGGTTCGGACACCAAAGGGGATGGTCCATAATTTGAGGATTACATGTATCCATTGAGTTTATTGCTTTGTTCCGGTGCTCTTTGACAGGAGCACCTTAATCTCCATAAGTTCCTTTTGGCCCCGTTCGTAGCGGAATGGTAGGACAAAAGATGTTGTGCAAGTTCTTATTGCAAGCACGTACAACTACCTGTGGGATACATGCCTAATGTTTGATATTTGCCTAGATGATCATTACTTTTCTGTGTGCCTTGCCCCACGTTAGATTCATGATGTATCTCATCCATGCAGCGCCCAACCATCCATCTCCCGAGCCTACAGTGTTTCAATCCTGCTGGTTATTAGTTGTTACTTTTGCCGTTTACTTTTGCTGTTTACTTTTGCTGTCACCACCATCACTATCATATCACCGTTACCACTTATCTTTTGTTGCAAGTAAGTATATTTCAGGTGCGGTTGAATTGACAACTCAACTGTCAAAGCTTATAAATACTCTTTGGCTCCCCGTGTGTCGAATCTATAAATTGGGTTATTCTTACCCACGAAGACTATCTCGATCCCTTACGGTTGAGGGTTATCAAGTACCGTTTTCTAGCGCCGTTGCCGGGGAGCATAGCAATATTTACAAGTCTACTTGAAGTATCCTACCTGTTGCACTTCATCCGCTATGGGTAAGAAAGGAGACCCCAAGGTTCCGATCTTACTACCCACTACAAGAAGAGGTACTGTTCTGAACACTAGTGCTACACTTGATTCACCTTCTATTATGAGTAAGTTTGCCTCACCACCACCACATGATGCTTCTACTGAATCTGTTACTATGTCCGATACTTTTGATGATGCTTCTACTACTCTTGATGATATTGGTTCACTTGGTTATGCTCTTGAGAAACAGATCGTTGATGCTGCAAAAAAATCTGGAATTGAAATTCCTGTTACTCGCTACCCTATTGGTGGAACTTATGATTATCCTGATTTGAGTAAACTCAAGGAGAGACTCCTTGATGATGATTACATTATGCTTGATGATGATTTATGCAGGGAACTGACAGAGTTTGCCGACTCTGACCCTGAAGCTATTAAGAAGCTGCTTGGAAAACACTCCTTGAAGAACAAGACTATTCCTGATCCTGAATTTGCTACATCTCCTATATGCATCAATGATCCTGATTATGACTTCTCTGTTGATCTTTCACTTATACCTATGGTTGAAGCTGACCCCTTTTATGGCAGAGAAAATGATGATGCTATTGCGCACCTGACCAAACTCACTGAGTTGGGTGGCTTGTTTACCACGAATGAAAAGATACGAAGCTTTTATGTGACTAAGCTTCTCCCTTTCTCTTTGAAGGAAGGTGCTAAAACATGGTATGATGCACTACCATGTGGTTCCATTAAGAGTCCTCAAGACTTAGCTCACTCTTTTGTTGATAATTACTTTCCTGCTCATATGCAACATGCTGCTTTACAAAGAATTTATAACTTTAAACAGTTGCAGGATGAGCACCTCCCTAAAGCTTGGGGGAGGTACTGTAGTCTGATCCGGGCTAGACCAGGACATGGAGTCCCTAAGAATGAATTAATCGATATATTTTATGCTGGTCTAACTGATGAATCCAGGTCCTATTTGGATAGTTGTGCTGGTTGTGTTTTCAGGAAAAGAACACCGGACGATGCAGAAGAATTGATGGGCAGGATTGCCAAAAACCATGAAGATTGGTCCGTCCCTGAACCACCTCCACCACCGAAGAAGAGGGGCATGTTTGTTCTAAGCCCCGAACATATGCGAGAAGCAAAGAAGTCTATTAAAGAGAAGGGTATTAAAACTGAAGACGTGAAGAATCTACCCCCTATTGAGAAGTTGTGTGAGCCTACCACTCACCCTCCTATGGTAGAGGTACACTCTCTTTTAGATTTCAACGCAAGTGACACCCCTCATGGTAAGCCTCCTGATCAATGTTTAGATGAGCTTGATAATTTTATTATGAAACAAAATCATTTTAATGAGAGGATACAAAATCAATTGCATGATAATTCCCTTGCTATCAAAAGTTTGCTTGATGTTCTAGGTAGAACAGTTAATGATGTTAAATGTCTTGTGAAGCATTTTCATATGGTTCAAACTCAGCTTGAACAAATTTCTAATGTGCAAAAAGATTTGCTTGCTAACAATACCAAACAAGATGATTTACAGGCCTTCGGGATTAAGACCCGAGGAGGAACTAGCACTCAAGATCCTCTCTATCCAGAGGGGCATCCGAGGAAAATCGAGAAGGATTCTCAAATGCAGGAAGAAGAAATTGTTGGCTCTCCAAAGAAGAAGAAGAAGAAACACAAGGAGGCTGACAATTCCAATGATCCTATTACAAGTGAAGAGCCAGCTGTTGATCCAAACAGTATATCTACCTCCGATGCTGAGACTGAAGACGGTGTCGAACCTGAAGGTAAGGATAAGGAGAAGAATGATCCGCCTGAAGTTCGAGAAGAAGAAGCACCTGAAAAACGGAAGAAGTACACTAGAGAAGACTTCGTCGCTAGAAGACATGGGAAGGAAAGAGAACCATGGATACAGAAACCCATGCCCTTTCCAGGTAAGTCTCTCAAATCTAAAGAAGAAGAGCACTATAATAAGTTTTGTGAGTGGATGAAACCTCTTTTTCTTGAAATCCCTTTGACTGATGCTATTAAGTTACCTCCCTATTCAAAATATATGAAAGATAATTTTACTAATAAAAGAAAAGTTCCTAATGAAGCAATATCTACTATGCTTGCTAACTACTCTTTCAGTGGCAAGATTCCTGAGAAGCTTGGTGATCCAGGTATACCCACCATTCCTTGCTCCATAAAGAATAATTATGTCAAAACTGCTTTATGTGATCTTGGAGCAGGAGTGAGTGTTATGCCTCTCTCTCTTTACAAGAGGCTTTGTTTAGAGAAGCTAATCCCTACAGATATCTCTCTTCAGATGGCTGACAAGTCAACCGCCGTCCCGATAGGTATTCGTGAGGATGTTCCCGTAGAAGCTGCTAATTGTTTGATCCTTACTGATTTTGTCGTGCTTGACATGCCTGAGGATGAGAGCATGTCCATTATTCTTGGTAGACCTTTTCTTCACACCGCAGGTGCTATTATTGATTGCAATAAAGGAAAGGTTACCTTCAATGTGAATGATAAAGAACACACGGTGTATTTTCCAAAGAAGACCGACAAGAGGCATGGCCTCAAGTCTGTAGAAAATATCGAGACCGTGAAGATTGGAGAATGGGACTGTCCACTACATGTGCACCACAAATACAAAACTATTATGGTGGGGACAATGTCCATTAAAGTAAAGGTGCAATGATCACTTCGTAAGAGGTGGGACTTTCTGCTCTATGTATCGCCGGTTTGTTGGTAAGACTTGATCAACCTTACTAGTGAGCATGTTTTATATAGGTAAAAAGTTGAGCTTGTTATGTTTTCATTTGTTTTAGCTTTTGTTCTCCTTGCTGTACCAAGTGTTTGTGTTTTTGAAGCTTCACAATACTAATCATTGCTTTAACTTTTCAGAAAGTTTTGCTGCTTTTTGAACTTCGAAAAAATTTCAATAGTGAAGTTTTCAGAAAAAATCCAGAAAAATAATAAAAAAAATTCCATGCCGGGAGTGACCCAGAGGCACCTGGGGCTGACCAGGGGGAGCCACGAGTGGCCCAGGCGGCCAGCTGGCGCGGCCTGCCCCCTGGCCACGCCCATAGGGCGCCTGGGGCCCACAGGTCCCGCCTCCAGGTGAGTCTTCTTCCTCTCTCTCTCTCTTTCTCTCCGAAAACACGAGTTCTGCACCTGTTCTTGCGTTCTTGCTGTTCTTGGAGGCGATTTTCGATCTCTCTCGACAGCCTATCATTCGAGCTGAGATTTTGAACAAATACTCCCTGGTATGCAACTCCTCCACCCCTCCAATTAGATTTTTGGTTGGTGGCTTCATTTGTGAGTATTTAGTAGTTCTTGGTGCTGTGTAGATGAGCTTGCATGCATGTGTAGAAATTTATTTTCCAAGTTTTGATGCAAGTTTATGCCTTAGGTAAGTGAGTTGAGTAGTTTGCCTTAATCCACTTTGTTTAAATCCTTGTTTTTGTAATTTGTCAAAAATTTCAGAAATGATTTTGTTAGGAAGGGCAAAGGGGTGGCTTGAGAAGAAGAAGCCCGCGCGCTCCGATCGAGTTACTAGATCCGCAGCTTCACCCTCGACTGCTAGGGTGAGCTACAATGAAGATCATGTGCCCCTAGAGTTGTTGGAAGACACAAGTCCAGCACATGCTATGATGTTCCCATGTGATGAATTCCTTGAAGCTGCGGGAATTAAGGATGAGTTTTATAATCTTTGTGCTAATGCAGGTCTAACACGGCTCGTCACGTGTCGTGTTACTCAGTATCAAAAACTCACCTCCGGTTTCATTAACAGTTTTAGATATAACCTTGATACTGGTTCTATTGAGTTTAAAATTTACAATGATCTTTTGACCATGCCCTTGGAAAAGTTTTGTGAAATAATAGGTGTGCCAAACATTGGGCGGACGGCGAAGATGACCTCTCAGCCCTCCGAGCTGATAACCGTCTTCAACTCTCTCTGCAGCATGGGTACGAGGGATATTCATCGGTCAAAAATCTCCAGCATCTTATTCCCTCACCTCAGGTATTTTGCGTATTATGTTGCTAGAGGGGTATTAGCTCGTGACAACACGAGCAACACTTCTGTGCCGGATATTGCTATCCTGGCAACCGCCCTCTCAGGGAGGTTTGATTATAATTTGGGTGCCTTAATTGCTCGACGCCATGCTATGAACGGTAACAGGGGAGATTTATTTGGTGGCGTTTATGCCACACTTATCTTAGAACATCTTAAAGGCACCCCACACCCTGATGATAAGCCTTTTACTTATTTAAGTTTTGATCTTGCTGCTATGAAAAGGCATAAGTTTCTTACCATGACTTCTGAGTTTGGTAACCTTGTTTATATCTTGCGTTTCGGAACTACCGCGGAATGCAAGATCCGTCTACCTGCACCTCTTTTGTTTGATTTTTCTCGCAGGAACGGATGGTCCTTTGATGTTATCCAGTTCGATGAGTTCATGGTCCAACATCAGTTTCATAACCCCATGGAGGGGGTTGTGCCCGACGAGGAGGAGCACGGTGAGTTACCACCTTTTCAGGAGGAGACCGTCACCCAGTTTGGTGAAGGGTCTTCCTTTGCTTGGAGTGCGGACCCTTCTTCGTGGGAGGATCCGAGGACTTCGGTGTACGCGCTGGAATCCTTTTACGACCCTTGGAC
Organism: Secale cereale; assembly: GCA_902687465.1. Lineage (NCBI taxonomy): Eukaryota > Viridiplantae > Streptophyta > Magnoliopsida > Poales > Poaceae > Secale > Secale cereale. The sequence continues at coordinate 565,567,671 of LR738713.1, read as the reverse complement.
TCACCGGCACCACCCCGGAGCAGGAGGCTCCTGGGGGCAGTAGCTACTACCAACTTAGGCCAAAAGCCTAAGCTTGGGGGAGTACGTGCCCTTCTCACTTTTCCATTGTATTATCCGTTTTATTTTTGTTCGCTTTAATCTTTTCGAAGTTTTTGCCTGTTCTTCTTTGTTCTTTCTTTGCAAAAACAACAAAAAGATTTTCTCTTTCTTTTGCTTTCGTTCAACCTTTGAAAAAACCCAAAAAGATTTTCTTTCTCTCTTTAGTTTGCTTTGTTTTCAGAGTTCAGCTCGAGTCCGTGATGGCATTTATTTATATTTCCTACGTTCGATCGTGCAAGTGACGAGGCAGTAATGACGAAGATCGACTGAAGGGAAGCAACAAGGAAAACCGGTATGAACCCTTCTTGTTTCTACTTTTGTACATATGCCTGTACTTATTATCTAGAGACCAGCTTGTAGCGACATAGTGCTATGTTTACAATGCTTTCCCAGTGGTTCATGCTTTCCTTGTGGCTAGTCTCAAATAGCTAGAGTATATAATGTGTTATTGAAATGATTTACATGCATTGCATTGTTCATAGTTTGGGATACTAAGGTGGTATTTCCCTTTGGAGAATTCTTGGATTGACTTGGCACATGTTTACACATGTTTAAGACTAAAAAGTCTGCTTTGCCTTGATGATCTTTGAGTTTCAGAATAGTTATATCACTTTCATGCCCAATTTAATGTTGCTTTGTCGCTCTGCATGATTATGACCATTATTGCTCTCTAGTTGGTCGCTTCACAGTCTCTTGCTAGCCTTCGCTCGCACTAAGCGGAATTCTGCTTGTGCATCCAAATCCTTTCAAACCAGTTATTCCATATGAGTCCACCATACCTTCTTATGTGGTATTTACCGGCCATCCTAACAAAGACTTTCTTGTACCATCTCGAAATTGTTCAAAATCTTCTATTTTGTGCCCCTGTTTTAGCTCATGAGGAAGTAGTAGTTAATTCATGATCTTTCTAAGTTGGACAAGTTTTATCCCGGGATTGCATGTCTAATCTGCAAACCCCTAATATGAGAAGGAACTGGCATGAGTGCGCCCGGCTCATAAAAGATAATACAACAAACAAACCCTCCTTCACGCTTTGTTCATGAGAAATCAGAAAATTTTTGGCAGTGATAAACAAAGGAGATTAAGGGGATGTGATCGCCCCCGTGCGGGAGCCGTTCCTCGAAACTTGTCCAGTTCGAGAAGTGATTGGGTTGTCTACTAACATTCGTTGACGAAATATGCACCTCCCAAAATCATTTTTACCTCTGTTTTCAAAACCAAGAGCTCTGGTACATGTTTAGTATTTGCTTCCAACCATGGGTTTTCAACCTCGCCATCAAATTCCACGATTCGAGAGTCTCCACCTTCTTTCTTCAAAGCACCAACTAGGAGAGCATAATTGTCATTCTGAGTGTAATGTGCATTGTCCCAAAGTATTACATTGTCTTCTGCATGCTTGTGGTATTATTTATTCTGAAATTCTTAGTTCTAGTCTCCTTTAAAACTCTGGAGGAGTTTCTGCATTTATGTTTAGCTTCACTCATGGAGGCTAGCGAGATACCACTCTAGTATGTTCAAGCTATGTGCAATGTAATCTTGTCTTGATTTTCAGTAGTATATTATTTACTTTTTGGTTATTTGTGATTGGTCACTTGAAAGAAGGATTGCTTCGTGCATTGTCCTCATAGCATTGTTTCAATACTTGCTAGACTCTTTTCGTAGTACATGCTTATATACATCTAATGAAGCAAAAGAGTTTGTCAAGTTTTCTTTGTCGCGTCCAGCTCGTTGAACTGAATTGCTTGAGGACAAGCAATATGCTAAGCTTGGGGGAATTGATACGTCTCAAACGTATCTACTTTTCCAAACACTTTTGCTATTGTTTTGACCTCATTCTTGCATGATTTGAACTAAACTAACCCGGACTGACGCTGTTTTCAGCAGAGCTGCCTATATGGTTTTATTGTGTGCAGGAAAACGGATTTTTAGGTGTCTCAGAAAATTCCAAGAAAAATCACAGAAAATCCACGCACCCGAAGGACCATTGTGTCAGAAGTGGGGCCAGAGGGCAGCCAGGGGGGCCCCAGGCGCCCTGGTGGCGCGGCCCCACCCCTGGCCGCGCCGGGAGGCCGCCTGGGCGGGTCCTTCCCCCTCTGGTGCCCTACTTTGACCCGTATTTATCCCCGTGACGAGAAAACCCCAAAACAGAAGTCGTTTTCCCAGTTTCCGTCGCGGAGCCGCCGCCACCCTCTGTTCTTCTTCGGGAGGGCTAATCTGGAGGCTCATTTGGCCTCCGGAGAGGGAAGATCGTCGCCATCGTCATCATCATCACCACTCCATCCTCCCTCCATGACTTCTCCTTTCATGTGTGAGTAATTCCCTGCTATAGGCAAAGGGGATGGTAGGGATTGGATGAGTTAGATCATGTAATAGTTTATCAGATTGTTGGGGGCATGTTACCTATCATCTACTATGGTGTTTATCATCTTTGCTTCAACTTGTTGCTCTTAATGCTTGTCACTTAGGGCCCGAGTGCCATGATTTCAGATCTGAACCATATGTGTTTGCATGAATATATTTGTGTTCTTGATCCTATCTATGAGTTGTTTGCACCTATTACTGTCCGGAACCGGCGATCCCAAAGGTGACAGGTTGGGACACCAAAGGGGATGGTCCATAATTTGAGGATTACATGTATCCATTGAGTTTATTGCTTTGTTCCGGTGCTCTTTGACAGGAGCACCTTAATCTCCATAAGTTCCTTTTGGCCCCGTTCGTAGCGGGATGGTAGGACAAAAGATGTTGTGCAAGTTCTTATTGCAAGCACGTACAACTACCTGTGGGATACATGCCTAATGTTTGATATTTGCCTAGATGATCATTACTTTTCTGTGTGCCTTGCCCCAAGTTAGATTCATGATGTATCTCATCCATGCAGCGCCCAACCATCCATCTCCCTAGCCTACAGTGTTTCAATCCTGCTGGTTATTAGTTGTTACTTTTGCCGTTTACGTTTGTTGTTTACTTTTGCTGTCACCACCATCACTATCATATCACCGTTACCACTTATCTTTTGTTGCAAGTAAGTATATTTCAGGTGCGGTTGAATTGACAACTCAACTGTCAAAGCTTATAAATACTCTTTGGCTCCCCGTGTGTCGAATCTATAAATTGGGTTATTCTTACCTGCGAAGACTATCTCGATCCCTTACGGTTGAGGGTTATCAAGTACCGTTTTCTGGCGCCGTTGCCGGGGAGCATAGCAATATTTACAAGTCTACTTGAACTATCCTACCTGCTGCACTTCATCCGCTATGGGTAAGAAAGGAGACCCCAAGGTTCCGATCTTTCTATCCACTACAAGAAGAGGTACTGTTCTGAACACTAGTGCTACACTTGATTCACCTTCTGTTATGAGTAAGTTTGCCTCACCACCACCACATGATGCTTCTACTGAATCTGTTACTATGTCCGATACTTTTGATGATGCTTCTACTACTCTTGATGATATTGGTTCACTTGGTTATGCTCTTGAGAAACAGATCGCTGCTGCTGCAAAAAAACTGGAATTGAAATTCCTGTTACTCGCTACCCTATTGGTGGAACTTATGATTATCCTGATTTGAGTAAACTCAAGGAGAGACTCCTTGATGATGATTACATTATGCTTGATGATGATTTATGCAGGGAACTGATAGAGTTTGCCGACTCTGACCCTGAAGCTATTAAGAAGCTGCTTGAAAAACACTCCTTGATGAACAAGACTGTTCCTGATCCTGAATTTGCTACATCTCCTATATGCATCAATGATCCTGATTATGACTTCTCTGTTGATCTTTCACTTATACCTATGGTTGAAGCTGACCCCTTTTATGGCAGAGAAAATGATGATGCTATTGCACACCTGACCAAACTCACTGAGTTGGGTGGCTTGTTTACCACGAATGAAAAGATACGAAACTTTTATGTGACTAAGCTTCTTCCTTTCTCTTTCAAGGAAGGTGCTAAAACGTGGTATGATGCACTACCATGTGGTTCCATTAAGAGTCCTCAAGACTTAGCTCACTCTTTTGTTGATAAGTACTTTCCTGCTCATATGCAACATGCTGCTTTACAAAGAATTTATAACTTTAAACAGTTGCAGGATGAGCACCTCCCTAAAGCTTGGGGGAGGTACTGTAGTCGATCCGGGCTAGACCAGGACATGGAGTCCCTAAGAATGAATTAATCGATATATTTTATGCTGGTCTAACTGATGAATCCAGGTCCTATTTGGATAGTTGTGCTGGTTGTGTTTTCAAGAAAAGAACACCGGACGATGCAGAAGAATTGATGGGCAGGATTGCCAAAAACCATAAAGATTGGTCCGTCCCTGAACCACCTCCACCACCAAAGAAGAGGGGCATGTTTGTTCTAAGCCCCGAAGATATGCGAGAAGCAAAGAAGTCTATTAAAGAGAAGGGTATTAAAACTGAAGACGTGAAGAATCTACCCCCTATTGAGAAGTTGTGTGAGCCTACCACTCACCCTCCTATGGTAGAGGTACACTCTCTTTTAGATTTCAACGCAAGTGACACCCCTCATGGTAAGCCTCCTGATCAATGTTTAGATGAGCTTGATAATTTTATTATGAAACAAAATCATTTTAATGAGAGGATACAAAATCAATTGCATGATAATTCCCTTGCTATCAAAAGTTTGCTTGATGTTCTAGGTAGAACAGTTAATGATGTTAAATGTCTTGTGAAGCATTTTCATATGGTTCAAACTCAGCTTGAACAAATTTCTAATGTGCAAAAAGATTTGCTTGCTAACAATACCAAACAAGATGATTTACAGGCCTTCGGGATTAAGACCCGAGGAGGAACTAGCACTCAAGATCCTCTCTATCCAGAGGGGCATCCGAGGAGAATCGAGCAAGATTCTCAAATGCAAGAAGAAGAAATTGTTGGCTCTCCAAAGAAGAAGAAGAAGAAACACAAGGAGGCTGACAATTCCAATGATCCTATTACAAGTGAAGAGCCAGTTGTTGATCCAAACAGTATATCTACCTCCGATGCTGAAACTGAAGACGGTGCCGAACCTGAAGGTAAGGATAAGGAGAAGAATGATCCGCCTGAAGTTCGAGAAGAAGAAGCACCTGACAAACGGAAGAAGTACACTAGAGAAGACTTCGTCGCAAGAAGACATGGGAAGGAAAGAGAACCATGGATACAGAAACCCATGCCCTTTCCAGGTAAGTCTCTCAAATCTAAAGAAGAAGAGCATTATAATAAGTTTTGTGAGTGGATGAAACCTCTTTTTCTTCAATTCCCTTTGACTGATGCTATTAAGTTACCTACCTATTCAAAATATATGAAAAACATTGTTACTAATAAAAGAAAAGTTCCTAATGAAGCAATATCTACTATGCTTGCTAACTACTCTTTCAGTGGCAAGATTCCTGAGAAGTATGGTGATCCAGGTATACCCACCATTCCTTGCTCCATAAAGAATAATTATGTCAAAACTGCTTTATGTGATCTTGGAGCAGGAGTGAGTGTTATGCCTCTCTCTCTTTACAAGAGGCTTTGTTTAGAGAAGCTAATCAAAACAGATATCTCTCTTCAGATGGCTGACAAGTCAACCGCCGTCCCGATAGGTATTTGTGAGGATGTTCCCGTATAAGTTGCTAATTGTTTGATCCTTACTGATTTTGTCGTGCTTGACATGCTCGAGGATGGGAGCATGTCCATTATTCTTGGTAGACCTTTTCTTAACACCGCAGGTGCTATTATTGATTGCAATAAAGGACAGGTTGCCTTCAATGTGAATGATAAAGAACACACGGTGTATTTTCCAAATAAGACCGACAAGAGGCATGGCCTCAACTCTGTAGAAAATATCGAGACCGTGAAGATTGGAGAATGGGACTGTCCACTACATGTGCACCACAAATACAAAACTATTATGGTGGGGACAATGTCCATTAAAGTAAAGGTGCAATGATCACTTCGTAAGAGGTGGGACTTTCTGCTCTATGTATCGCCGGTTTGTTGGTAAGACTTGATCAACCTTACTAGTGAGCATGTTTTATATAGGTAAAAAGTTGAGCTTGTTATGTTTTCATTTGTTTTAGCTTTTGTTCTCCTTGCTGTACCAAGTGTTTGTGTTTTTGAAGCTTCACAATACTAATCACTGCTTTAAGTTTTCAGAAAGTTTTTCTGCTTTTTGAACTTCGAAAAAATTTCAACAGTGAAGTTTTCAGAAAAATTCCAGAAAAATAAAAAAAATTCCATGCCGGGAGTGACCCAGAGGCACCTGGGGCTGACCAGGGGGAGCCACCAGTGGCCCAGGCGGCCAGCTGGCGCGGCCTACCCCCTGGCCGCGCCCATAGGGCGCCTGGGACCCACAGGTCCCGCCTCCAGGTGAGTCTTCTTCCTCTCTCTCTCTTTCTCTCCGAAAACACGAGTTCTGCACCTGTTCTTGCGTTCTTGCTGTTCTTGGAGGCGATTTTCGATCTCTCTCTACAGCCTATCATTCGAGCTGAGATTTTGAACAAATACTCCCTGGTATGCAACTCCTCCACCCCTCCAATTAGATTTTTGGTTGGTGGCTTCATTTGTGAGTATTTAGTAGTTCTTGGTGTTGTGTAGATGAGCTTGCATGCATGTGTAGAAATTTATTTTCCAAGTTTTGATGCAAGTTTATGCCTTAGGTAAGTGAGTTGAGTAGTTTGCCTTAATCCACTTTGTTTAAATCCTTGTTTTTGTTATTTGTCAAAAATTTCAGAAATGAGTTTGTTAGGAAGGGCAAAGGGGTGGCTTGAGAAGAAGAAGCCCGCGCGCTCCGATCGAGTTACTAGAGCCGCAGCTTCACCCTCGACTGCTAGGGTGAGCTACAATGAAGATCATGTGCCCCTAGAGTTGTTGGAAGACACAAGTCCAGCACATGCTATGATGTTCCCATGTGATGAATTCCTTGAAGCTGCGGGAATTAAGGATGAGTTTTATAATCTTTGTGCTAATGCAGGTCTGACACGGCTCGTCACGTGCCGTGTTACTCAGTATCAAAAACTCACCTCCGGTTTCATTAATAGTTTTAGATATAACCTTGATACTGGTTCTATTGAGTTTAAAATTTACAATGATCTTTTGACCATGCCCTTGGAAAAGTTTTGTGAAATAATAGGTGTGCCAAACGTTGGGCGGACGGCGAAGATGACCTCTCAGCCCTCCGAGCTGAAAACCGTCTTCAACTCTCTCTGCAGCATGGGTACGAGGGATATTCATCGGTCAAAAATCTCCAGCATCTTATTCCCTCACATCAGGTATTTTGCGTATTATGTTGCTAGAGGGGTATTAGCTCGTGACAAAACGAGCAACACTTCTGCGCCGGATATTGCTATCCTGGCAACCGCCCTCTCAGGGAGGTTTGATTATAATTTGGGTGCCTTAATTGCTCGACGCCTTGCTATGAACGGTAATAGGGGAGATTTATTTGGTGGCGTTTATGCCACACTTATCTTAGAACATCTTAAAGGCACCCCACACCCTGATGATAAGCCTTTTACTTATTTAAGTTTTGATCTTGCTGCTATGAAAAGGCATAAGTTTGTTACCATGACTTCTCAGTTTGGTAACCTTGTTTATATCTTGCGTTTCGGAACTACCGCGAAACGCAAGATCCGTCCACCTGAGTGGGCGCGTGCCTTCGAGCTTGGGGAGAGCCGCGTTTACTTCTCGGGTGAACTGCTTGAAGAGGCGTTGAGAGGCCGGGGCCTGCACTCCTCCCAAGATGCAGGCGTTGGCGCGAGGCTCTTGGAAGCCCCCAGCCCCCTCGTCCTGGTCGTCGTTCCTTCTTGGTGGCGGCAGAGGAGGGAGGCCGGCCTTTCCCTGGGGACGGTCCTCGCGAGGCTGGTCCCTCCAGGCACCCTCACGAGGCTGGTCCCATCATGCATCCTCATGAGGCTGATCACGCCAACGATCCTCCCGAGGCTGATCACGCCACTCCTGGCGGGGACGACGGTCGTCCCAGCGTCCCTCGGTTCGACTTCCTCCATGGCCGTAGCCACGGTTGCTGCGCTCAGGGCGTTGGCTGATGCGCCCTATGCGGAGGGCCCTGAGCTCTTAGCAGTCATGGGTGTTATGGTTGTGCACGTTGTGGAAGACGCAAAAAGGACGACAGTTCTTGGATGACTCTGGGTAGTTGCGGCCACGCTTCATTTCTGGCTCAGCCACGAGCACTGCCACTCCTTTGCGCTTCACGTCCTTGCCCTTGGCCTTCTTGTCCTCAGGTTCAACGATGGGGAGCTCGAAGAGGGAGAGGCACCCCTCCTCAGCTCTGGCGCACTTGGTCGCGAGGTTGAACATCTCCAGGGCCGTGCACAGATCTTCATGGATGGCGAGCTCCTCCTTCATCTTGACGTCACGGACGCCATCTGAGAACGCTGAAATGATGGCCTCGTCCGTGACCTTGGGGATCTTGACGCGGACACTGTTGAAGCGCTGGATGAACTTCTGCGGGGTTTCTCCTGGTTGTTGCTTGATGCACCGCATGTCACCCGCGGACCGGGGGGGGGGGGTCGCGAGTGCCCTGGAAGTTGGCAATGAACCGCTCGCGCATCTCACCCCAGGTGGAGATCGATCCCGCGGGCAGGTTCAGGAGCCACGAGCGTGCGCCGTCCTTGAGAGCCATGGGGAACCAGTTCGACATGATCTTCTCGTTGCCGCCAGATGCTTCGATGCTCAACTCGTAGAGCTGCAGGAATTCAGCAGGGTCGGGGGTGCCGTCGTAGCGTGGAGCGAGGTCGGACTTGATCTTCCCTGGCCAGTTGATGTTGCGCAGCTCGGGGGCGAGGGCCTTGCAGCCTGCTGTCGACACCGGAGCTTGTCGAGAAGGCGGAGCTTGGCCTTGGTCCTCATGCGCCACCATGGCAGGGGGCGCACGGTCTCGACGCGACGGTGGAGGGAGCGCTGGCGCTCCTCCTCTAGGTCGCTGGATCTCTTGGCAGCTTCCTTCTTCGTGCACTGGCGCCGCGCGCGGGAGGTTGCGCCGCGGGGCCGCGTGCCTTGGGTCGTGGACGACGCCTTGACGTGGAGGCGGCAGGGGCGCTTCATGGGCCACGTCGCCCGCATGGGGAGGCGAGTGAAGCAGCGAGAGGGACGGGGCAGGGTAGCCCCCAGCGGTGCTGGCGAGCTCGGTGATGCGGTCGAGCCAGTCTTCATAGAAGTCATCAACGGGGCGGTTGCGTAGGAGGCTAGGAGCTCACGTGCCATGAGCAATGCAGCCTGTGTGTCCGCGGGCCCGCGGTAAGCGTGAGACGACGAGCCCGCCGGGGTCAGTGACGGGGTCGCGATGCGTCCATCTCGCCGCATGGAGGGGTGCAGGGAAGAGGCCTGCTGCTCGTGCCACGCCGGGTCAGTGACGGCGTTGGCAGTGGGTGATGGATAACGGCGAGGATGTCCGCCGGCGGGAGCTGTCTGAGCAACGCGGGCGGCAAGGGCGGCCCGCCGCTCAGCACGGGCTCGGCAAGCGTCGGCCATGGAACCGGCGGGAAGACGGAGCATGGATCGACGAAGCTTCGGCACACCTCTACCTGGCGCGCCAAATGTCGGATCTTGGGTTCCGGCAAAACCCTTGAGGTTCGAACACTAGGGTGCGCACGAAGATCTCTCCTTTCCGCTCTAGCTCGCTCTCGCACCGATTCCTAGGCCTAGCTCGTCGAACTCAAAGAATATGGGACACAAGGGTTTATACTGGTTCGGGCCACCGTTGTGGTGTAATACCCTAATCCAGTGTGGTGTGGTGGATTGCCTTGCACGTTGAGGAAGAACTAGTACATGGGAAGAACGGCCTCTCGAGGAGAGGTGTTCTTGCGCTCGGATGAGCTTGTGGGTGTGTGTGAGGTCTCCATGATCCGATGCCACTCTATGGTGGTGGCTAGCCCTATTTATAGAGGCCTGGGTCCTCTTCCCAAATATTGAGTGGAAAGGGATCCCACAACGGCCAATTTTGAAGGGGGGCAGCTAGTACAAGCTATCCTGACAAAAGGTGGTCTTCGCCTGCCAAGGGCTCTGGTGGTGACGCCGTCGTGGGCTCCGCCATGACCTCCACTCTGCCATTCTGCTGGTCTTAGTCTTGTTGCACCGATATGGAAACCTTTGCCTGATGCCTCGGGACTCCTCGCCTGCGCTTGCCCCTTTAACACCAAAGAGGAAACTGGCATCATGCGCCCGCTGGTGCCCGCCTGGCCTTGGTCGTCATGGCTCACGTCATGGGGACCTCGTGAGGTGCCCTTTGCCTTGATATCTCCGCTCCTTGGGAGCTAGCCTGATGAGGCCTCCCCAGAGGAGGTCTTGTGTCGTCCACCTCGCGAGGCTTGACCCCTCGCGAGGGTCTTGAGTGGTTGCTGATGAGGTTGGGCCATAGCAGGCCGCTGGATGAGCCACACCATGGGCCGTAGGCAGGCAAGTCTGGGTACCACCGTTCCCAGAACGCTGACAGGCGTTCCCCAACCTGGCCGCCGGCCTTGTAAAGGAAAGGAAGGGGCTGGCCCCCTCCTGCCTTTCTCCACGGAAGAGAGAAAGGGAAAGGGTCCGCCTCAAGGCAGCCAACCCCCTTTCCTTTCCCCCATGCGCCATAGAAGGAGGGGGCGGCCTGGGCAGGTCCTAGGGCTGGCCGCTGGCCCCCTTGGGGGCATCCTAGGCTGCCTCTGCTCCCCCCTCCACCTATATATATATATATATATATATATATATATGTGAGGAGGAAGAGGGGCAACACACACCACGATCCCCAAGCCGTGTGTGACGCCCCTCTCCCTCTAGTTCTAGTTCCTCCTCCGTCCACGTCCGTTGTGCTTGGCGAAGCCCTGCAGATAGTTTCACCACCACCGTCATCACGTTGTCGTGCCGCCGGAACTCATATACTATTTTGCCTCTTTTGCTGGATCAAGAAGGCGAGGACGTCATCGAGCTGAACGTGTGCTGAACGCGGGGGTGCCGTACGTTCGGTACTTGATCGGGACGGATCGTGAAGGTGTACGACTACATCAGCCGCGTTGATAAACGCTTCCGCTTAGCGATCTATAAGGGTATGTAGATGCTCTCCCCCTCTCGTAGCTATTTATCTCCATGGATAGATCTTGCGTGTGCGTAATCTTTTTTGTTTTCCATGCAACATTACCCAACACTTATAGCCTGAAACGGGGGGAGTACTATTTTGTTGCTACCGTTATCTTATTACCGTGCTACTAATAATTTGTGTCAAGCAAGTTTTCTATCCACATATGGTTAAATTGACAACTCAAATGCTAAGGCTTATAAGTATTCTTTGGATCAATAATTTTTTTTGAACCGGGCCTCAACCCCCTTCCATTACTTATCATAACGGAAATACACTTAGTTCAGTCACCACAGACCCAACAACCAACATACTTAAGGAAACTAGAAAGGGGAAAAGGCGAGTCCAAAGAATCACTGGGAAACCCACCATGGGCACTCGTCATCGAGCAGCCCACCGCAGGGTGAAAACCCAGTGACACCACAGATCACGCAAGCACTAGGACCTAACAGGAAGACCCAAGCTTCAAAGGAAATTGGCAGCGGTTCACAGTCCACAAGGCTCACATACGAGCAGGAAGACGCTCGCGCAGGAGCAGAATAACTGTCCAGGGACAAAAGCAAAACCGCATATGTCGAAGAGAGCATCAGTCCATCGCTGAGTTGGTTGGAGCCGCACAGATCCTCATCATCGTCGAAGCGTTTGTCCTGAGCATCTTGGTTCCACGCTCCATGGCCTCCCGATCATCACCAGCCATCATACCTGCCCAATATGTCAGCAGACCACAAGTAGCATAAACCACATTAAACGGGGTTTTAAGCAGCTTTTGCTCAAAAGTAGCTTGACTGCGGCAGTTCCAGATTGCCCAACATACGGCTGTCAATCCAAAGGTATAGAACTTAGCCCCATCAGAAAGGAAAACATAACACCAGGAGAAGTACTGCCAAATGTTGTTCAGGAAGGAATCAATAAATAAATTGCAATACTTTCTTCGATTGTGTGCGATCTCCTGCACTTGTATGTGTGTGTGGGGTGGTTACATCTCGTTAGCAGTGAAGCTGATGGCCGTTTTCAGCTGGCTTGCCATAGGCTTAAACTGAAACCAAACAGTAGATAGTACAATCCTTGGAGGCCGGAGGGGGTGCACGGGACGGCCATAACTACGTGACGAACAACACCATCACTCGGGTCGTCCAAGTTGTTGGTTCGTCCTCCGTGCAGAGGACACGGCCGGGTTTGTTGTTTTCCACCAAGATGGTAAATCCCTTGTTTCTTCCAGCAATTATCACCCCTCCGCGCATCTCCCTCCAAAACTAGAAACAGGGAATCATCAGTGCATCCACGATTCCACGTACACTGCGTCGTCAGGGGACATTTCACATTGGCCTTGTCTCGTCTCTCACGTTACATGTCCCCGCCGTCCTCAGTGGCCAAGTGTAAACCACAAGGAAAAGCGAGAAGAAATGGGTGGTTTTTTACCGTGACGCTGCCCGAGGCCCTGCGGGTACATTCCTGCCTGTGCCTCCACGTTTACTGCGGTCCATGGGTGGTACTGGTATAGCATCTCTCCCTCTCTTTCTCTCTCTCTCCCTGTGGAGAATAGTGTGACCAGCTCTCCTCTGCCTCTTGGTTTTCTTCTCTTCTCTGTGTGCGCACAATCTTCCACAAAACCTCAGACGCTCCCCACCCACCGCCCGTGTCTGCTGCCCAAGAGTCCATTGGCCCAACAGCATCACCCTGCGCCTCCTCTGTTCTCCGTCGTGTTCTTGCCCGAGAGCAACCGTAGATCAGTCCAGACAAACTAGCAAAACAGCCATAGATCAGTCCAGACAAACCAGCAAGCCATTGAAGATCTCCTCTTGCTGCAAGAATCCAAGAGAGGAGAGTTTTGTTAGAACAAGTTCGTCGCCTGCCTTGCCCTTCCAGCCAGCCTCTGCGTCGTTCCAGGTTCTTCGTCGTTCCTTTCTCTGTTCTTCTGTTAATCCATCCCTAGTTGGACCTGGGGTGATGATTTGGAGCTCTTCTTCATAGCGCTCCACTAGAAGTAGATGCGAGGTTGCTCGCGCGGTTCTTGCCTTTTGTTTTTGGTTGTTGGATTTAAGATGGTACAGTAGTTAGGTTGCTTTGTAGCTGGTTCTCCTTGGATGCCCACCTATCAAGCAAGCAAGCTTTCATTCCCATCTGAAATAGGGTTTAGGGACTGATTTGTTCAGTATTCCCTTCGATGCTCTTGGTTCTAGGGACAGATTTGTGGCGAGATCATCACAACTTCGGAAGATCTTTTTTGTATTTTACCCCCAAGAACACAGATGGCATGAATCTATTTGGAGGGATACATCGTTAGATTAAACCAACAGCTGGTTAATCTGAACCTTCTTTTAGCCATTTACAGAAGCAGATTTTCAGATGCTGACTGAAAGTCTGAAACCATGTCCTCTGCTCTCTTTGTTGACTGAAAATCATGTCTCTTTATGCATCAGCCATTTGATTGATTCTTTCCAAGCTAGGCACCCAGAGGAAAGATGGTCTCACTCGATTTATTTCTACTATTTCCAGCTCTGTGACTAGCTACTTCTTGGGTCAGGCTGCGGGCTGCCTGGATCCTGGATGGGCAGGCCTAGAGGTGGGAAGGCCAAGAAATCGATGGAAGCAGCGAAGAACGAGGACGACGGTAGCGCGGGTGAGGAGGTGATCCCAGCCTACAAGAGGAGGGGACGGCCGCAGAAGCTTCTCAAGCACGACGTCGATGAGGACGAGGACACCGCCAAGGTTGAAGACGACGGCGACGGCGCAAAAGAAAAGATTGCGCCACGCAAGGAGTCGACGGGCGCAGCCGGGAATGGAGGGAAGAAGAGGCGGCGGCAGTCGAAGCGCGGCTCGGAGTCAGCGACGGACGAGAAGGGCGGCGCGCCGGCGAGGGCGCCGACTGGATTCCGGCAGAATGGGAGCCGGCGGAAGAGCACCCCGCGGAGAGCTGCAGAGGCGGGGGTGGAGAGCAAGTGAGGCTCTGAAGACTGCAGAAGTGTGTGACGTAATGAGGAACTGCCTAATTGCAGCAAGTAGTTATGTACTAGCTTGAAGATGCACTATTAGTGGTAGCTTTTAGGTTTATGAGTTACGATGACATTATGGATTTTAGGGGTTTATGTCAGTTAGTTTTATGGCCAGTGCTAGTTGCTGGCACATGGATTAAGACTTTCTGAGAGGAACTCCATTTACAGAGAGCTAATTGCTTCCCCGTTCATGACATGCCTGACGAAAATGGCAATTACAGTTGTGTTTGTTCTCAGAGCATCTGCAATAGACGGTTCATATGTAAGAATAATTAACTTTTGAATCTTAAAAAAAAACAGCTCTCCAATAGATGATTCATATGCATTTTTTTACATCTCCGCCTCCGGGAAATGTAAAATACAACGCCTCGCCGCGCACCAACACCCAACCGCCCTCCAGCTCATCCCCTCCCCCTCTTCCTCCTGCCCGCCGTAGCTCCCCGCTCGGCCGCCGCTCCCCGATGCCGCCCCGCCGCAGATCCAGCCACGCCCATACCCCCTCCTGGGCCGCCGCCCGCCGTTGTACAGGCGGATCGGGCCGTCGCCGCACCGCGCCACCCCGGCCATGTCCGTCTTCGCCCCGCCCCGCCCACACTGCCGCCGCCGCCCACCCTCGCCCGCGCCGCACGCCGCCGTCCCGCTCCGTCCGCCCCCGCGCCGCATGCCGCCGCGCGGTCCCCGCTTGGCCGATGCCCCGACCTCTCTCCACCCGCCGCCACCCTGACTCGCTTCGGTCGTCGCCGCCGCTCGATGGCGCCAAAGAAGATGCCGAAGGGCAAGTCGGGTTTCTTCGGCGTGAGGGCGAAGCCCTTCGGGAACTTCGGAGTGGAGTTCTCCGACGCCCGGCGGCGTTGGTGGCTCGACACGTATCCCACCGTCGACAAGGCCGCGCGTGCCTACGACATGGCGTTGCGGCGTGCCGGACGGCCGAAGATGGACCTGAGCTTCCCGGAGATCGAGACCCGGTCGATGGCGGAGTGGCTCGTGCCGTAGGGCATCCGTATGGAGGAGATACCGTCGAAGAAGAAGAAGAAGAGACCGGCGGTTGTCGTCACTCCTGGCGAGAGTGACAAGGCGGCGATGGCTCGGTTTGCGCGGGACCATCCCGAGTATGTCCAGGCCGAGCATGAGTTCTATTGGAAGCATGATGCCGAGGAGAAGAATAAGAAGGAGGAGGAGGTGAAGAAGGAGGACGAGGACGGCCCCTCGACGGTGATCCCTATCGAGTCATCGTCGGAGGAGGACGAGGAGTTCTGGGGGCTCTCGAATGACTCCGAAGAGTCGTACTAGATACCCTCAGACGACGAGTAGTTCTGCTAGTTTAAATTTATGTCATCTATATTTGAACTATGTTTGAATTGATGTTTAAACTATATTGAGATGAAGTAGTAGTTGGTCGTTTTCAGAATTTTACATCTTCATTTTGGACCATTTGTTGGAGTTGCTCTTTTACATCTCCATTTTGGACCATCCATTGGAGTTGAGCATTTTTCGAAGATGTAAAAAGCACTTTTTGGTGATGTAAATTTTTACATCACCGGTTTGGAGCACCAAAATATACATCATCTATTGGAGATGCTCTTAAAGCTTTTTTTAGAAAAACTTCTAATTTATTCATCGATAGTTGTGGTACTACAAACAACGTCATAAGTAACAAAGATTACATCCATGTTTGTACACCATCTAGCGACGACTACAAGCACATGTACAAGCCGATGACGCGCCCTCGTCATGGCCTTTCCCTAATCGGAGTTGGGCAAACCTTATCGTAGTAGAAAGTCGAAAAATCGTTGTGTTAAGGCACATAGACCACCGCAACAACCATCACCGATCAAGAGGTCGGCTGTGTGCATCTTATTTATGCAGATGTTGAATGTAATACTTAAAGCGTTTAAGAAATAAAGCGTATTTTGTTGAAAAATCGCCAATTAAGAGAAGCATAGACACACATGAACACACACTAAGCAAATATTGAATCCACGTAGATCTACCAAAGACAAACTCTGATCGAATCATGCGAGATCTTCGAAGACACACTTCCACACGCCTTTCAATGATGCTAGATGCACCGTCGAGACGAGGAGAACCTTATTGCATCCCCAAAGAAGACACAAACCCTAAACCTAAAAAAAAACCTAAAAATGGGGTAGGAGCCCTCATACCAGCAAGAGCAGCGGTCCACCGCGCCACCATGTCCTGAGACCACATAAAGCTAGGAAGACCTGTGGCGCCGGCAGGACGTGAGGGATCCCAAAATCGCGTGGGTCTCCAGAGCACGTGCCAAGGGGAACGAGGCGTGTATGCTCTTGAAACTTTTGATTATGTAATAAGTTGTGCTTATGCACCGTGGGTGCAGAGCCAGTGCATAGTAAGCTTCCATTTCCATAAAGAGACGGAGGCCTTTTTCATTTTGAGATTTTAAAAGCATGAAAAAATTAATGTTCCAAAATAACTCCTATTTTCCGCAAAGACATATACATGCTCTCTAGTTATCTGCAAAATTTTATTAAATAATAAAATGATTTGTGGGCTACACAAAAAAGATAAAAATTCAGTCCAAGTACAAGATCATTTTAAACTTTGTATTTGTATTTTTTGTGTAAGTCACAAACAGAAATATATGTTGGTGCGATCTATACCCAGGTACTATAAAGTTAAGTGGTCATTTCTGCAATAGGCTTTGCGTATGAAGGGTTTTGATGCGTCCTGGAGGAAGCAGGTAAAATCCTTTGTGCAACAAGGCGGCGTAGGGATGATGGTCAATGATAATGGCTGTGTTTGTTTCAGCTTTTGGAGCAGTTTTAGGATTGAAAAAAGCTGAAGCTGAAACAAACAGGTTATTTAGAACAGCTGTGGAACCACAACCCAAAACTGTTTCGGGAGATTTTCAGTGTAACAGCCTAAAGCTGGTCTCGGTGTACTTTTGGGCCAAAACTGTTTCCCTAGCCCCTCTATCTTTGACGTTTGGTCATAATTATGTCGTAAATGCCACCGTAGGCATGACATATCTCTACGTTCGCCCCCCTCCTCCTGAAACATAGCGTTTTCACCAGCTCACAGTCGTTTCCACAGCTGCGTTGCCAAACAGCTAACCTTCACTACAGCTGTTTCCTCAGCACAGCAGTTTTGCCAGCACAGCAAGTCCACAGCTGAAACTGCTGAAACCGAAGCTCAAACAAACACAGCCAATGTAGGTCATTATTTCCAGACGCAAAAAGGACTGAGACAGGGGGATCCAATGCCTCCTATCATGTTTAATGTCATTGCTAATATGTTGACGGTTCTCATTGATCGAATCAAAGAGGACGGTCAAGTGGGTGAGCTCATTCCTCATCTTGTCGAGGCTGGAGTGTCCATACTACAATACGTAGATGATACTATTATTTTCGTGGAACATGCTTTGGCAAAAGTTAGAAATACAAAACTGGTTCTATGGGGTTGTTTGGATTTGGCCCCTGCCCAGCCTGCCAACGAGGGGCACGCCAATATTTTGGCAGAGGAATCGGTCATCCACGCCTGGCCAATAAATTGGTCGTGAATTTGTGTGGTGAAGGTAGCTAGGCTTGGGGCGAGCCAAATAACTGGAGCCCATCCAAACGGTTGCCAACCCTCTGGTCAACGCCAAAGTTTGGGCCGGGCAGCCATCGACACCAATCCAAACAACCCCTATGTCTTTTGAGACAACTGTCCGGTTTGAAAAATAATTTCAACAAGAGTGAACTGATTTGTTTTGGGCGCGCCAAGGAAGAATATGAAAATTATAGATAGTTGTTCGGTTGTGAGTTGGGATCTCTATCGCTTAGATACCTGGGAGACCCAATTCATCATCAAAAATTAATCAACAAAGAATGGAAGTGCATCGAGCATCGATTTGAAAAAAAGCTATGTTGTTAGAAGGCAAGCTTATGTATTATGGGGGTCGGTTAATTCTGATAAACTATGTGCTTACAAGTATGCCGATGTTTCTACTGTCCTTCTTTGAAGTACCTGGCGGGGTACAAAAAAGGCTGGACTTTTGTCGATCATGTTTTGTTTGTCAAAAGGATGTTAATAAATCCAAGTATAGGCTGGCCAAGTAGGTTATAATTTGTAGGCCAAAGGACTAAGGGGGTTGACGATTGAAAACCTTGAGGTAAAGAATAGGTGCCTGCTCAGTAAATGGTTGTATAGGTTATTTGTAGATGGGGGTGTGGATACACTTATTGCGTAACAAGTATTTGCAATCCAAATACCTCGTGCATGTAACAACGCAGCCGAATGATTCTCCTTTTTGGAAGGGGCTGATGAGAACAAAGGTTGCCTTCTTCAAGATGAGCAAATTCATTGTAGGAAACCGTAACACTACTAGATTTTGGGAAGATACATGTCTAGGATAAATGTCGCTGACCATATAATATCCAACCCTTTACAATATTGTACAACGTAAAGATGCCTTCATAAGTACACCACTAGGATCAGTTCCCTTAAACTTTCAGTTTAGGAGATCACCGGTTAGGGAACGATGGGATAGATGGGTACATCTTGTGAGTAGGTTGACAAAGGTTACCCTTTATGATGAGCCAGATACACTACACTAAAAACTTTCGGTGTTAGGGGTATTCTCAGTTAAATCAATGTATACAGATTTGATAAACACTGATTAAATTTGAAAGACGCTCCACATTTGGAAAATTAAGGTGCCTTAAAAAATAAAGGTCTTTATCTGGTTTGTTCACAAGAAGGTGATCTTGACAAAGAACAATTTGGCAAATCATAGTTGGGAGGATAGTAAAAGGTGTTGTTTCATTGATCAGGATGAATCCATCCAACATCTTTTTGTCAAATGCCCACTAGCCAAGTTATTCTGGCGTACAATACATGTGTCCTTTATTGTTAGTCTTCCATATAGTATTAACACTTATTTGGGGCAAGGCTAAATGGGGTAGAGCCTAAAATAGCAGCGCATATTCGAGTCGGAGTATGTGTATTACTTTGGGCTATTTGGAACTGTAGGAATGGCGTGATTTTTAACATACAAAACATCACAATTTTTTTGCCAGTCATCTACCGGCCAACTGGCTGGATCTGTGCATGGTCGTTATTCAGCCTTGAGGAAGTCAAGAATCATATGGAAGATGGGTGCGACCGTTGGGAGACGATAGCACGGGCTAGTTACAACCGGTTTGGGTGAAGGTCCAACAATATGATATGTGTATATTTATATTGTCCTATTTTTGCCGATTGTGGCCATTATTTCCTTTTATTTTAATTTGGTTTGCGAACTTGTATCAAACTACGTATTTTTTGGCTACTTTGTTTACTAATACGGCTGTGTGCATCAATTGATGCAGAGGTTGAGGGTAATCCTTCTTTTCGAAAAAAGTAGGGTATAAAAATATTGTTTAAAAGGAGCAGAATTCATGTTTCTGGAGCCCATCCACGCATCCATGAAAAAGCATTATCGTCGCTCATATATAATAGATAGAAACATGCTCATGTGCATCACCACCATTCATGCTAACGGCTGGGAGTCCAGAACACCAGTTTCCTTTGCCACTTCCTTTACTTGTTGCCACCTTTTCTTTTGTTTCCAAAGCCTACAACTAGTTGGGATTATGTTTGAAAAACGGTTTTTGGACTTCAACTCTGAAATTCAATTTGGTTCACGGAACCTCATGAATTCACGAAACCTTCTAAGATCCCCCCCCCCACCAATTGGTTTGTTTTAACCGTGATTTTATCCTAGCCAGCCATGTCACGTCAGTCCCTTTCTCTTCTCTACCATGTCAACCTCTCAGTCAACGGGCCTCTCTCTTTCTCTACTCGACTTAGCTTCTTCTTCTTGAGCATCTCTCTCTCTCCCAATCCAGTATTATAGGTTCCTTTCCTAGCGAGGACATCTCCATAAGACTACCTATTCCACCCTCAATACCACAAAACTGCCTGAGAGCTCACATTTTGTGCTCCAGTAGATTACCTTTCACAACCCCAATATCTATATTTCTTTAGGGTACCTACCTACAGTATGTTTTAACCCCCATCCAAACAGAGCACAGACACCCCACACCCCATGCCTGAAAATTCCGGAAGGCTGAACTTTCAACCTCCCAACCGCACCTCCCGCTTTGCATTAGTCGCCTCTGCCTCCTCTCGCTCGCTCGAACTTCCCGATGACATCGCCTCTCGCTCGTTTGGCTGAGTCGGCTCAAACGCCCCTCTTCATGGGTCAACATTGTCGCCTGCACCGCATCCTGTTGTTGCCTCAACGTGCCTCAAAGCGGCTGATACCCACAAGTGTAGGAGATCTTTTGAATATGTTTATCATAAGTATGAGTGTCAAACCCAACGAATAACATAAGAAAATGGTGTGTTGAAAATAAATGGAAATGACCACAAAATCTAAATGAAGTGATAATGTCCTTCAAAGTAGCATTATTTCAAAGTGTTGGAAAATAGAAAGTTTATGAGCTTTATATTCACTATTAGGAATTGTTTTAACATTATTTGCGCAATAGTGACTGACCAGAAGCCATAGGTTAGTGGTTCGCTCATCACTGACTAGCCCAACCACACCGGTTAGTGATAAGGCCCTCGAGGATTGACTGGAAAGTTACCACTAACGAACCATATGCCAAACGGGTAGTGATAATTGGCTCGTGTCAATCTTAGATAGCTAAAGTCGACCATTTATCATCACTGATTGGTTTCTTACTATAGTTCGTCAGTGATAATGCATTAACAATGACGTCGTGTTGCATATTAAGATTTTTACCCAACCCATGTACTAGTGGGGAAAAGAATGTTAACCATGCACCATGGTTAGGCGTACAAAGGCAGGCACACCAGATATCTCATAGTATATTGTTAGGAGATAGTTAGCTATTTAAACTCTGTACTTATCTCTATCTCCTCCTTGTATATCTCCCTGGTTGGTCTGTTTATAACAACCGAATCATGTATGCACCACATCAATCAATATATATCAATGCGGGTCACCATGTATGGTGATTGAGACGCTTAAACCATTATTCAACATGGTATACAGAGCAGGACTCTTTCACCTCGTCTAGCTCATTCTCATCTACCTCCCATCGACAGAACCCTTCGCCATCCCTTCGCCACCGACAGAAACTTCTCTCCATCGCCAGAACCCAGCCTCCACCGATCACCCCAGCAACCATGTCCTCCTCTAGCACGACCATCTTCTCCGGCTTGAATAACAATACCTCTGAACCACTCTCCCGCACCAATTATGTCCTATGGCGCGCCCAGGCCAGATCGCAGATCATGGGCGCTGGCCTCTTTGGATACATCGATCAGACTACCCAAGAACCCTCCAAAACCATCACAACCAAGAACGCCGAAGGGAAGGATCAGGCTGTCCCCAACCCTGCCTACTCCCCATGGCTTATCCAAGATCAGCAAATAGTTGCATACCTCCTTCGAAACCTATCCAAAGAAGTCCTCATCCAAGTTGCCTCCCTCGAGACGTCTGATGGCTTCTCGCCCCTCGTTGGTTACCCCAAGTGGAAGGTTTGAGATGTAGCGTAACGGTAAGTTTCCCTTGGCAAGATACCAAGGATCGAATCCCGTTAGACTCCGAGGGCCAACAAGTAGGTGTCAACGCTAACGGCGCCAACTTAGCGGTTGACAGGACCTGCACACAGATACAAATAACTTTGCTCCCAACGAGTACAGAGAGGTTGTCAATCCCTCCGGCCTTGCTGTTTACAAAGGATCAAACGCAAGAGGTAATAGTGATAGGTATGACTGCAACTAGGAAATAAGAACAAGAAGTAAATAGCGGGTGTGATCAGTGATGGTAATATGGACCGGGGTCCCATGATGTTCACTAGTGATGTCTCTCTCCCAAAAGACGATAAAACAGCTAAGCGAGGTAAACAAATTACAGCTGGGCAATTGACAGGATTATGTGCGCAAACCAATGCTAACTATGCTGTAAAGAAAGGTAGAGGCTCAAAAGCATGGGCGGTACGCCAAGGCAAGTAGACCGAAATCCATATGCATCTACTACTAATCATCCACCTTGAGATATCTATCCAGAACATCTCGCTGGTATTAAGTTGCGAGTCCCACCCAAAGTGTAAACTCAAAGCAACAGACAACTGCATTAAAAGAACTTTGCGTAAAGTAAACAATCCTTGCACCCGCAAGTACAAGCACCGTTGTTTTCCCTCTTATGGCAACAACACATCCCCTAGACTCATGTTTCTGTCACTCAAATTAGTCATCGAGGGGCATGAACCCACAATCAAGCATAACGTTCCCTCTTGGAGTTACTACCTACTACTTGGCCAAAGCAATAAACAGCAACGGAGAACATGCAAGAATTACTCAAGAACATAAATATAAAAGAGGTGAATCAAATATATTACTCACACACAATCTGAACATAATCTCATAATCCATCGGATCCCAGCAAACTCAGCAGAGCAACAGCATAAAGATTACATATGTGCCTCGATCATGTAGGGCAGCTCACGAGGTCTAATCCATGAAGAACAAAGAGGGGAGGAGAACATCACATAGCTACTGGTCATGGACCCATGGTCCAAGGGGGACTACTCACAACTCATCTGGGAAGCGTCCATGGTGGTGGAGAAGCTCCCGGTGGTGGTTCTCCCCTCCGGCAGGGTGCCGGGAAGAGTTCTCCTGGTGCTCCCGATCTTGGAAGCGCGGCGGCGGCGGAACAGAGACGAGATCGTAAAAAAGGGTTTCGTCCTTGAGGGTTTCGGGACGCGAGCAATATATATGCAAAAGGGGGTCACCAGAGGCGGAGGTGGGGCCCCAGGCGCCCACCTGGCGTGGCCAGGGGTGGGGCCGCGCCGGGTGGCCGCCTGGGCCACCCGAGGCTCCCCTCTGGCCCTGCTTTGGTTTTTCTTGAAGCTCCCGATACGCTGATTTTTCCTGTATTTTTCCCGGAATTTTAGGGCACTTTTAATATGGGGGAAACCTGAAATAGAAAAACAGCAGAAAACAGGAACTGGCACTGTGGTGCACTGAGTTAATAGGTTAGTCCAAATATGATCAAAAGTGTATGGAAGTGCATAAATATCATAGCAATATCACACAAAAGAGGCATGGAGCAAGCAGAAATTATAGATACGTTTTGGACGTATCAACGTCACATGCGATCTGGCATGCCTTGGCAAACATGTTCTCTGCTGTGTCCTTGTCCCGCGTCAACAACATCCGAGCTTCGCTCACGAACGCGCAGAAGGGATCCCAGTCGGCTTCGGCCTACTTTGGGTACATGAGGTCTCTCTCCGACGAGCTCGCAGCGGCTGGCAAACCGCTTGGGGAGGGAGAACTCATCTCCTTCATAGTTGCTGGACTTGATATGGAGTATCAACCAACCGTCTCCGCGTTGGATGTCCGCATAGAGCCCATCACCGTCGACGCTCTCTTCTCTCTCGTGGCCAATTTTGACCAGAGGGTCGAGATGTTCCATGGCAACGGAGCAGGTGGCTTCAAATCTTCAGCAAACTCCATCTCTCGCGGTAGCAGCGGTCGACCAGGAGGCAACAAGGGCGGCTACCGCAGCAACCAGAACCAAAAGGACAACGGTGGCGACCCTCGTGGTGGATCTGGTGGCTATGGTGGCAGCGGCCACCCTAATGGTGGCGGATCTGGCGCTGGCGGCGCTGGTGGCTATGCTGGCGGATCTGGCAATGACGGCTATCCTAATGGTGGCGCGGGTGGCTACCACCAGAACAACTACGGCGGCGGCGGTCCCTATTCTGGTGGTGGTGGTGGTGGCTATTACCACCAGGGAAACTCCAACAACAGCAATGGCCGGCGTCCCTTCTCCAACAACAACAGGGACCGCAATTTTCAAGGATATGAGGGCTACGAGGGTAAATGTCAAATCTGTAAAAAAAAACTAATCATATTGCTAAGGACTGTGATTGGCGCTATGCCGATGACACTTCCCAAAAGAAAAAGATTGTTGTTGCAGCTGATACATCATACGGCGTCGACACCAATTGGTACATGGACACCGGTGCAACAAATCATATCACTGGTGAATTGGAGAAGCTGACAATGCATGAGAAGTACCGCGGCAATGACCGCGGCAAATGATGCAGGTATGGAGATAAGTCATGTTGGTCAATCACATATCAAAACCCCATACAAAAACCTTGAAATAAAAGATATCTTGCATGTTCCTAATGCTTCCAAAACTTTATTATCTGTCCATCGTATTGCCCTTGATAACAATGTTTTTCAAGAATTTCACCCATTCTTCTTTTTGATCAAGGATCAGGTCACGAAGGAAATTCTCCATAGAGGTGTATGTGTGGAAGGGCTCTATGCATTACTCCCTAAGTATTGCTCCTACAATAAACAAGTTTATTGTGCCATCAAGCTTTCCGTTGAAAGGTGGCACAGTCGTTTAGGTCATCCATCCTTTTCTACTATTCATCAAATCCTTAGTAGAAATAAGCTCCCAGTTGTTGGTGAGCGAAATCCAGAGATAGTTTGTGATTCATGCCAAAGAGCAAAAAGTCATCAATTACCATATCATGTATCCACTAGTGTGTCAACCAAGCCTTTGCAACTTATATTTTCTGATGTGTGGGGTCCAACACTCACTTCTGTTGGTCGACATTCTTACTATGTAAGATTTATTGACGAATTCAGTAAATACACGTGGATCTATTTACTCAAAAAACGTTCTGATGTGTTTCAAGTCTTCCACAATCTTCAAGCACTTGTAGAACGCAAGTTTGATAGTAAAATCATTGCCATGCAATCTGATTGGGGTGGTGAGTATGAAAAACTCAATTCTTTTTTCAAAAGATTGGTATTTCTCATCACGTCTCATGTCCTCATGCGCACCAACAAAATGGGTCTGTTGAACGCAAGCACAGACACATTGTTGAAGTAGGACTAGCCCTCCTTGCTTCAGCTTCCATGCCGCTTAAATTTTGGGATGAAGCATTCCTTACTGCTGTGCACCTCATTAACATGTGGCCTAGTCGTGTCCTCTCCAATGAGACTCCCACTGAACGTCTTTTGCATGTGACACCCGACTACACTACTCTTCGAGTCTTTGGTTGCGCATGTTGGCCCAATCTTCGTCCATATAACACTCGTAAACTTATGTTTCGTTCTAAGCAATGTGTCTTCCTTGGATATAGTGCTCAACATAAGGGTGTTAAATGTCTTGATATTGCTACTGGTCGGGTCTATATCTCTCGTGATGTGGTTTTTGATGAAACACAATTTCCCTTTGCCAAACTCCAGCCCAATGCCGGTGCCCTTCTTCGCAAAGAGATCCTTCTTTTCCCTTCTCATCTTTCCGGCGTTGATCGTATGGGTGATGATAATTGTCATGATCAAGTTTTGACTAAATCTCCTAATCCTCTACCTGAGTTTGGTGTTACAGGAACAAACAGCAGCACAAATAGTGAAGAAAACAATTTTTTTTTCTGAAGATACTACTGCCCCAGCGGGCTCTGTCGCGGACACAGGAGATCGGGTGTGCTCTCCTTCGGGATCCGTGCATCCGACCGCGCCAGGTCTGGATGTATCCACGCCGGGATCGGTGTCTCGTGCCTCCCCACCTGATGCCTCCCGCACCAATTGCCTCATGCCACATGGCCCCCTGCTGAGGAACCGGTTCCCAGCCGCACGGCCCGCCAGTCCAACACGGGGGAACCGCCTGCTGCGCGCTTCATGCTCGTTCCCTGCGTCTACATGAGGCGGACTCCGCGCCTCACCGAGCTTGCGCTAGCTCGGTCTGGTGCGTCCACCGAGCCGGCTGCGAGCGGCTCCCCTGGATCTTCTATGTCGGTCTCCACTCCCTCTGCTGTGTCGCTCGCCGCAGACAATCCCGCTGCCTCTGGTGCTGTCCCCCCCTCGGGATCGGTGGGATCTGCTGCTCGGGTGGACACCGCAGCCACGGGATCCTCTGCGCCCACGCCTCCGCGTACACGTCTTCAGAGTGGTACACTTCAATCTATTAATTACAAAACCAAATATGGGCTAGTTGCTGTTGTTCCTATAGGAGAACCCCGCACTGTTCGTGAGGCGCTTGCTGATCCCAAGTGGAAACAAGCTATGGATGATGAATTTTTTGCCCTTCAGAAAAACCATACATGGCACCTTGTTCCTTCTCGTCCGGGTGCCAACGTGATTGACTGTAAGTGGATGTTTCGCATCAAGAAAAAGTCTGACGGTACCATTGATCGCTATAAAGCATGCTTGGTTGCAAAAGGTTTCAAACAAAGGTATGGGCTTGATTATGAGGACACTTTTAGTCCTGTTGTTAAAGCTGCCACTATTCGTCTTGTTCTCTCCATTGCTGTATCCAGAGGATGGAGTCTTCGTCAGCTAGACGTGCAGAACGCGTTCCTTCATGGTGTTCTGGAAGAGGAAGTCTATATGAAACAACCTCATGGGTTTGTCGATCAACACCGACCATCTCATATCTGCCGCCTGGATAAATTTCTCTATGGACTCAAACAGGCTCCACGTGCATGGAACTCCCGCTTGAGGCTCAAATTGCAAGGTCTCGTTTTTGTTCCCTCGAAGTCTGACACTTCCTTGTTCATTTACAATCAACAAACCATAGTTATATTTGTCCTTGTTTATGTTGATGACATCATTGTCACAAGTTCTTCTGATGAAGCAATCGTTGCTCCTTTGAAAGATTTGAATTCACAGTTTGCTCTCAAAGATCTTGGTGATTTGCATTATTTCCTTGGCATTGAGGTCAAGAAAAACAGAGAGGGTGGCCTACATCTTTCTCGAGAAAAATATGCTATTGATCTTTTGAGCAAGGCAGGGACGCAGAGTTGTAAGCCCTCATTGACACCCTTGTCCAGTTCAGAAAAGCTATCTCTTGCAGAAGGTGTGCTCCCGAGTCAAGAGGATGGTACTAAGTACAAGAGTTTGGTGGGTGCACTTCAGTACCTGACACTCACCAGACCTGATATTTCCTTTGCAGTGAATAAAGTGTGTCAATTTCTTCATGCACCTACCTCAGCTCATTGGACTGCTGCCAAACGAATACTTAGATATGTGAAGTATACTTTGAATGTTGGACTAACATTCACTAATTCATCCTCTACTCTTGCGAGTGCATTCTCTGACTCTGACTGGGCAGGTTGTCTGGATGACAGGAGGTCCATAGGAGGCTTTGCAATTTTCTTTGGGCCTAACTTGATTTCTTGATGTGCAAAGAAACAGGCAACTATGTCAAGATCAAGCACTGAAGCAGAATATAAGGCATTGGCAAATGCCACAGCAGAGGTTATATGGATAAAGGCCATGCTCAAGGAACTTGGAATATGTCATACACAAACTCCATGTCTTTGGTGTGATAACATTGGTGCAACATATCTTTCTGCTAACCCTGTTTTTCATGCAAGGACTAAACACATTGAAATTGATTAGCATTTTGTTAGAGAAAGGGTTGCTAATAAGGAGCTAGAGATTCGGTTTGTTCCCTCTAGAGATCAGATTGTAGATGGCTTCACAAAAGCTTTGACTACAAAACAGTTTGAGGGATTCAAGCGTAATCTAAACTTGAGGAGTTTAGATTAAGGGAGGGTGTTAACCATGCACCATGGTTAGGCGTACAAAGGCAGGCACACCAGATATCTCATAGTATATTGTTAGGAGATAGTTAGCTATTTAAACTCTGTACTTATCTCTATCTCCTCCTTGTATATCTCCCTGGTTGGTCTGTTTATAACAACCGAATCATGTATGCACCACATCAATCAATATATATCAATGCGGGTCACCATGTATGGTGATTGAGACGCTTAAACCATTATTCAACAAAGAAAAGTCCATCTCAATTGACCTCTACCCTATCCTAATAGATTGGGTTGGATCCATCACTAACCATGTATATAGAATCAATCCCTTATTTGTTAATGTAAAATTCTTTTTGTTTAAGCTTTGGCTATATATTTTATGCTATGCAATACATACTCATGAAATTACTAATTTTAAACTATCATATTTGTTAGGCCAACTGTACACAGTTCTCATTAGATTCTTTAAAGTGCACAAGCACCGGCCTTGGGCGGAGGGGGTGACCTTGCCGGTGGCTACTAGGGGGTGAGCTCACTAGCGCCAACACCATTGCGAAAACGCAAACTAAGAACAACGCAGCAAAGCGTGTCATTTATAAAAAAATGAGTCTTGGTGCGGCATGTGTCAGGACCGGTTTTCCAGTAAAATATTTGCCGAGAGAACCGACCTTTTTATCGAACCAGTACAGAAGAATACTTCTCACTGGTAGACAAATCCTTGATACAGAATTCTAGAGTACTGAATATTATACAGGGTTGAGCTGAGGTTGCTCAACAATTTATTACAAGCACACCGATATAATACATAAGGGCGGATATGACACAATGATAGGGTGGCATAACTACTAACTCGTAATTAAAAAGAGGTGGTGGATATGTCACAGTGTAGTGGGTGACATGACGCCAATATCTTACAGTTCATCGAGTATCGGAGTGAGACCCGATGAATTTATTTGGTGGTTGGCGGAAGCGGTTATAAAACAGTGATCAACTCCAGGATCACATAAGACTGACTGGGACTCCACTAGACGTCGGACTCGCTATCGAACTCTTCATCTATGAGATCGCCTTCGTCAACATCTGGCCAAATCAACAAGCCAGGTGAGTACTTTGAATGTACTCGCAAGACAGTTCGGACATAAGATATAACAAATGCAAACATGATGCATATGAGTAAACTAGCAATATGTACTCGCTGCAAAGTAAAAATGGAAGTCGGGCGGTAGTCCTCCCGAAATCCCAAAGGGAAATAAAAGAATACCATTCGAGTGTCTGAGTGACGCCTCGTGAGGAAAAATGAGTAAAAACACGCCACAGTCGGACGTCTGTGCGACTTCACATAAAGGGCTTATAACAAAAAGAAATAGCAAGCATGCCACAGTCGGACGTTTTAGCGACATCACATAAAGGGCTTATATTCAAAAGTAGATAACAAGAATGCCACAGTAGGACGTCTGAGCGACATCACATAAAGGGCTTATAACAAAAAGAAATAGCAAGCATGCCACAGTCGGACGTCTGAGCGACATCACATAAAGGGCTTATATTCGAAAGTAAATAATAAGAATGCCACAGTCGGACGTCTGAGCGACATCACATAAAGGGCTTATATAATCTTTGGTATAACGGTAATTTATTTCAAGAGATTAATCAGTACAGAAATAACTGGTTAGTTCATCTACCAAAATGACTCTTGACTAGATCACCATCATTATCATAAATTAACCGAGACGGACACTGGGGTGGACACGGAGATTGACACTAGGCCATAGGTATGGCTACTCGGAGGATTTTTGACTATGCAGAGTTTGTACTCTTAAATCACAGCCAACGAATTTCACTAGCCACAAGGACTAGTTCCGTCTACGGTGTTTTAGCAGAAACACAACTAACCAGTACACACCCATTTCACATCCTGCTGCCCGGAATCACCCGAGACAACACTCACGAAAAACTTTAAGATGGGGAGGCTACAACCTCGAATAGCATGGGATCAAATTTATATCGCGCGCTCTAAGGGGTGCCCCCCTCTCGGTCCCAACCGGAAACACCCATGCCCCCTGACCGGATGACGGACTTTAATCCAGGGCCATGGAACCCTCATCCCGGCCCCTCTATTTGGTGTGTACACGGAAAGAGGTTTGCAACTGACTAAACCGCAATCTTTGCAGAAGGCATGTGACAGTACCAAAAGGAGACGAACGGGATCGTGACTTGATCCACGTTGATACTAGAGTTAACAGTTGACTGGCATGCTCCAACAATACCAGCTCACAACCCCTCATGTCACCACATGATCAGGTTGGTTCATCATCATCTTTCGGGGCTCACCCGAAGCTGTCTTGCATGAAATATAACATCCACAAATGCTTATATAACCATGCTATGAAGAAGAACTACTCAAGCAAACATGCAACACACTCATCATATCAAAGGTTCAAACATGCTTGCCTGGTTCGGAGTAGTCAGAGTCTAACTCGATGAAGTTCGCGGCTCCGTCACTTCCTTCGGTATCTACGTGTACAAATAAAACGAGTACTAACATAAATACCGCGCGCGTATAAAAGTTGTCCCAAATATTTTTCAAATAAATATGATAAAAAACTAGACAGAAAACTAAAGAGGACAAAAAAAAAGAATCAACTCAAAATCATCTTTTGTTTAAAAGTTATTAAAGCTTATGTCCAGGGACTTGTCTGTAATGAAACAGAAAGTTTCCAGGGGCTAGAATATAAAAACAGAAAATGATTCGGTAAGCAGTACGCCAGCCGAATAGGGAAAACGTATTTTGCCCGAAGGTGTTTTCCTATAAAACGTTTCGAATGAAACAGAGAGACTGACGAGGGGGTCCCGCTTGTCAGGTTTGAAAATTGAAACAGAAAATAGAGTCGCGCCGGCGCCAGAGAGCTACGGTGGTCGCCGACGCCGATCCACGGCGAGGTAGAGGGAGTGGGTGGTACCTACGTGTTCCTGATGCTCTTCCGCGTCGGTGGGTGGTGGAGTTGGACGTTGGCGAGCACCATGTCGACGGCGACCTTGTCTCCGGCGGACGGCGACCTTGTCTCCGGCGGACGGCGGTTCGGGTGGTCGTGGGTCTCGCCGGAGAGAGCTGCTGGGGTCAAATTGGAGTGGGGGTTAGTCGCCTAGTCGTGTCAGGAGACTACTCGCAAGTCTAGGGCGGTGGAGGAGCTCTCACCAGAGAGGAAGCAACCGAAGCCCGAAGCGGATCGAGGCGGCCGGAGTTGGGGAAGAAGGGCCCCTCGAGGCTCTTCCAGTGGCTGGGCGGGGTCTGGTGAGGAGGTGGAGTTGTGCGGGGTCGAGAGCGTGCTTGGGCGCGCTATTTATAGCCGGCCCGAGGCGGTTGCCGCGAACGGGATAAGTCCGGCGAGTGATTACGGCGAGGCTGTGGCTGGACGGTTGGTTTAGGCGCTTGAGCATCGACCAGACGGTGTACTGGTTCCATTCCGGTGCATAACTTAGCAAGGCAGGGGTGCTTACGACATGTCCCCAACGGAACGGGCGTGCGGGCACGTCAGCGGCAGAGAGCGCGCTCTGCGCATCTCACGCCATGGCGACGGTGCTGCAGCGTGCGCAGGCAAGGAGACGGCCACGCGGAGCTTCCAGGTGGCTTGGGCGGTGCCGAGCGGCGTTGTGATGCAGTGTGCACCCTGTCGGCTGCCACGGGTGGCTCTGCCGCCGCGGAAGACGACATCGCAGGCAGGCCACGGCGCCACCGACGCTCGCAACGAGCCAAGCGAGCGTGCGGCGCTCAGGATAAGCGCGAGGAGCAGTGCAGCAAGGAGCCAAGGCGACACTGGTGAGATTGACGAGAGGTTCTGACGAAACTGACGAAACTGCATTGTCGGCTGAAATCTTCAGTTAACTTTTCTGAACTTTGACAGAAACAGTGCACGCCAGGTGTTTCATGAAATATTTTTGGCATGTGGAAAATCTTTCTGGAGCTGATCTTTGGTAAGGTGGTCTCTTGATGTATCTAGAGGCTGCCTGAATTTTCACAGATTTTTAGGAAGAGAGAACATATGAATTTCACCAAAAATAGCAAATCTGGTCCAAACTTGCAGCAAGTGAAATTTGAAAATTTTGAACTGTGGACCAGTGAAACAAGATGGATCTAGGTTGAGGGTACTAAGGACTAGCCAAGGGAGTTGGTTTGGAATCAAAAACCAAAAGGAAACCAGTGGTTCCTTTGTAATTCACCAGGGCTCAATTTGAAAGACATAAATTGTTTTTGGGATAAAATAATTTGAACAAAAATCCCAATGAGATTGAACCTACTGGAATTGATGAGAGACTTGATTCAAGATGGAAATGAGGTTTTGGATAGAAAGACTTTCATTGGGTGTCATGGCAAGAGAAAAAATTGAATGGGGAAAACAAGTCCATGGTTTTTAAATGAAGGTTTTTCATGAAGGAAAAATTGTCAAACAAAACCTTTTTGAAAATAACTCGTGTTGAGTTAACACAAGTAGAAAACCTTCAAGACCAGAATCAAGGTTGAGAAGGACACACAAACTTTTGTCAGAAAAGCTTTTAGAAAGGGTTTTAAGAAAAGATCAAATATCCCCTTCCAAAAGACCAAAAAGTTTGAAGAAAACAAATTCAAATATTTGGAGTGTTACAGCATGTCACGTTGGATCAGTTTTAAATAGGGTCATCCCGACCTCTGTGGCGTGTGTGTGTGTGTTCAAATGTGGCAACCCAAAAGAAGCAGTAGAGGTCTACCACAAACAACACTATAGCACACAACACACCAAAGGGTGCTCCTATACAGCACTTGTAGGCTTGCATCGTCAGTTCCCAAATCTGGCGCTCACGCGCCCCCATTTCCGAGTCGGCCCATCAATTATTCACACCTGCAGTTGTGTTTTTTCTTCCCTTTCTTAGTTGACTGTTGATCATCAAAATAAGAAATTCATAAATTTTAACAAAACTTCACCGAATTTGAATTTGACAGAATTTGAAAAAAGTGCATAACTTTGAAAAAAATGTTCACGCAAAATGAAAGATAGTTCACAAAAATTCGGAAGACAAGTTCACGGATTTGAAAAAATCCACGAAAATTAATAAAATAACAAATTATTGAAAAAAGTTTATGAAATTAGAAAAGGTCCACGAATTTGGAGGAAGTTTTTTTTTAAGTTGGTACTTCTTTTGAGAAAATTGAATTTGAAAGAAGTTCACACATTTAAACAAAATATAAATAGAAAGAAAGTAAAATGAAAAATGAAAAAGAAACCTGTCTAGAAAAAACGAAACAAAAAACAAAATTTTGGCTGGGAAGCTTCACAAAACCGGGACGAGATCTCGCTCGTTGCTAAGATGGGCAAGCCCATTCTGCAAGCGATGGTTTCTAAGATCTCGCTCGTTGCTAAGATGGGTGCCAGTTTACAAAAACCAAAAAGCCTGTAACTGGCACCGAATAGAAAATGGCCACCAAACATTCGGTCCAAGCTAGTTGACAAAAAGAAAAAAAAAGTTGATTGTCTTCCTAAAAAAAAAACTACTAGTTGATTGTCACGCTTACACTATCCCGGCCACTCTTCCTAAAGAAGCTGTACCTTGGTCACTATCGTGTGCCATCACTCTTCGAACACCCATTGACATCCAGTGTGTACTGTGTAGGCACATGACACAAAACAGTGACTTACAAGTTATTTCTACACGAAAATACAGAGAAATGGGAGGTATTGTTGGTCTGCTGCCCTCAACATTTGTACGCCGCACCCGTAAAAAAAAAAGACATTTGTACGCCGCGCAAAAGATAGAGGCAAATATACCGGTGATACATAAAATTGCAAAGGATGACCACTTTGGTGCGTCGGTGCGTGAAATAAAAAAATACATGAAATGGGTGTTCAATCTAGTCTCGAGGTGCAAATACAGTGCAATTTTCGTTTGTAGCTGTCGACGGCGCCTACGTGACGCCTGACTCACTGTTAGTGACTGGAAAGGACTGCAACATCACATTTTTGAAGAAGAATTCCTAAATTAGTACAAAATGTACTCCCTTCGTCCCAAAATTTTTGTCTTAGATTTATCTAAATACGAAAGTATCAAGTCACGTCTTAGTATTAGATACATCCGTATCTACACTAATCTAAGACAAGAATTTTGGGAAGAATGGAGCAATAAACAAGCTTTCAAATGCCACTATGATTAACAACACAAAAGGGATGAATTGATACAAAAATAATGGGTACTGGATGTTGGAGGACCGTCACATTTTTTCCAAAAAAAAAACCCTAAACTAGTACTCCCTCCATCCTAAAATAAGTGATTCAAAATTGACTCAAATTTATACTAAGTACAAAGTTGAATCAATTTTGAGTCACTTATTTTGAGACGAAGGGAGTACTAAATCTCGTAAACATGCTCCCAAACGTCCGTCTGACCGTCGGAACCCACCTGTGAGTGAACATTCTCCGTCGGGTCCTACCTGTAGGCAAACAATACAAAAGGATAAATTTATATGAAAAATGGTGGACACTGAGTCAAACCCGCCACATCGTGTCAATTCGTGGCCATCTTAGGGACTCC
>LR738713.1:565460873-565527922 GCA_902687465.1 Secale cereale | reverse complement strand
ATAGCGTGTGCGTGGCTGCTCGTGGGATAACTGCGCAAAGAGTTTTGTGGCCGCCACTCCGAGCCCTTGCCGCCCCACTGCCTTCGCTGTTCAGGATCTGGTTCATACCGCGACGGCACAATGCAGCCTGATCAAGTCAAAAAACTAGCCAAAAGTTTAATACATCATACTATCTAATCTCCTTGACTCTCTTGACATCTTGTTTCACTGTCGAACTTATACATCAGTTTTTGATTGCTTCGGCTGTGTGATTTGTGGCACTATAATTTTATCTTGTACGTCTCCCTAGAAATTATGGTGATTGTGACGCAAATTATCTAGTACAAGTTCCTTTTTGTGATGCAAAATTTTCCATTTTCTAATTTACCTAATTTCAGATTGCAATTCAGCAACTATGAAAAGAAAACTGCCAATCATAGAGGCCAATTTAAACTAACACAAATTCCATATGAAAAAAAATTGCATTGGATATTTGTTTACCTAGTTTGGCTTGGCCCCTCTATACCCAAATCCTGGCTCCGCCCCTGCCCGAGAAAGCCCTCCAGCTTAGGGAAGTGCAAGAAATGAACCCGGATACATATAAACCCAAACCCATTTCTAAATGCTAAAAGAATCTGAAAATTTTTGTACGGGTACGTCTCCATGTTCTATGTGTGTGCATAAAATTTCACGGAAAATCAACTTATTTTGTGGCATGTGCAAAAAGGACAAATAATTATGTTGTGAAACACTATTTAGAAGCACTGAGATTTGTCTTTTTTTGCGGAAACAAAATAAAAGACAAATTTTCACGAAACTTTGTGCCGTGTAAATACATTTGTGAAGATGTATGCGTGATATTTTCTTTTGATTTTTTTGACATTTTAAAACCTGCTTAAAATGTTTTAAGTGGGAGCATATGCCCATGGGTGCAGGGGGTGCCCTCCCCTTGAGCTCACTGAATCTAAACTGGGACGTAACATACAAAAAATCTAAACCCGAACTTGGGAATTTTAGCCCCTCAAACGTCCTCGGACGTGGCCGGCCAGTGTCCAGGTGTTTCTGTTTTGAGTCCATATTTGTCCGTGCACGCAATTACGTCCTCCACTATTTTTTCTATACGTCTGGTCACATGCATGGGATCAATTGAGATGGAGACAGAGAAAGGAAGAAAATAATAAAGATGGTCTGCAGTGGGTCAAATCCTATGTGGCAGACGTGGAATCATCGACTGGACACACCAGGGCACTCCTCATACTCAGCCAATATATGAGGGCAATACGAGGAGTGCGAGATAGCTTAGATGTTTAAGGAGGCCTTGAGGGGTTTAGTTGGGTAAATTTTTTCCTTCTCTCTCCTTTACGGTCAGTGATTCTATGTGCGCCCTGTTAATTCAAGGAGTTTGGTTGTAGATGCTCTTGGATGCTCCTGTAGCACCCCAATATTTTCCTAATTTGATTTTCGTATGACAACAACGGATGTCCTTAGGGAGTTTTGTTTTTTACGACCGTTGATGGCTTCCTCACGTTTGTACGCAAGTTGCCTGAAAATAGATTTGTGGTAAGTCAATTTCGACGTAGCTCCAAGATGGAGAGGAGGCCCACGTCAACCGGCAGTGAGAAGCCGACGAGATTGAACAGGGGAGGGCACGGCAGCGGCGTCGCCGGTGGAGGAGTGTTTGAGGTTGACTAGCTATGCATTGGTGCAGAGAGGGGAGTGGACCCGCCGGAGCTGGAGAACACGACAACGTCATACAAGTAGAAGGGCAATGGTAGACCTGCGAATATGGTGGTTTGTGGGAGGACAGAGCAACAATGATATCATCCTGCTAGTATTCACCTCCATCTTTCACCACAACAAAGTTATCAATTAGCACAAGCAAACTGAAGTTCTAATGACACTTTGTTGGGACGAAGTAGTAAAAATGCAATGCAGAGATTCACCGATACGACAAATATGCACACTAAACAACCCCCTTCACTTGAGTGAACTTTGAGGACACCATCAACAAACAAGCAATCAGATACATGTGTAATCATCATGATCTTCCATGGGTTCACCTCATATGGTCCACATACTACAGCTCAAGAACTCCACACGCTTCGGATACCTGTGGCTCCTTCTGGTGGAGAGACATCACGAAACTCATGCCAATTTATAGGGGAATTGCTCATGCTCAGGTCTCCAATGGCTTGGATGTTTTGTTTTGGAAAGACCAGTGGTCAAGCAACATCCTAGCGGAATCCTTCCCTAGGGCCTTTCATACGCCATTAATGAGGATATCTCGGTTCAAGGATTCCTAACTACAACTTCCCTTAACTAGACGTTCCATCTCCCCCTCTCTAGCCAAGATTTTGATGAAGTGAAAGAGTTGCAACTTCAAATGACAAACACTACTTTAAATGGAGCAATGGACAACTGGACTTACACGTGGGGCTCGGCAGCTTACTCTGCGCACGGATATTACAAGTATTACTTCAGGGACATGCATGCTCATGACACGTTCAAGTGGATATGGAAATCAAGGGCCACGATGAAAAATAAAGTTTTTGGCTGGCTTCTCCTGGTTGATCGGTTAAACACTCGCAACATGTTCAAAAGAAGGCATTATAATATTGGAGAAGACCATAGCTGCCTTCTCTGCGACTCTCCCAATGAAGAAACTCTGGAACATCTATTTTTTGAGTGCCCCTTCAGCTCCCATTGCTGGGGAGCCCTTCATATTTCCTGGGCTGCGGGGGAGACAACATTCCAAAGGATATCAGAGGCCAAACTTGGTTGGAACCGACCCCTCTTCATGGAAACATTACTGTTGGCTGCTTGGAGTATTTGGAAGGAGAGGAACAGTAAGCACTTTAGGGATATTACACCATCAAAAGAATCCTGGCTAAGAAGATTCAATGAAGATCTTTCTCTCCTCACTCATAGGGTGAAGGAGAAGCACAAGGACTCTATCCCCTCTATCCTAGCCTCTATAGTCCAAGGTTTCACTCTACCCCATCTCATGGGGATGTAAACTCTATGTACATTGTCACCCATTCTTTAATTTAATTCACAATAGGAGGTTCTCCTACTGTTAAAAGTTCAAAAAACAAACAAACAAGCAATCGAATAAATTCAAACAACATGCACATGTGCCACGTGATTTAACATGGAAAAACATCCTCTACTTGAGGAGTAAAAACCGTGACTACGGACCGGTCATTCCACACAACTTCACTATGAGAATGGTGAGTACAAAGCTTCTCTAGAATTTCTAGATTTACAACACACTCTACACATTACCAACCGACAACAACGATAACCATCACAAGAGGCAAGATTTTAGCAAAGCAGAGTTGACACAACTTATGTCCCCTTTTGCAAACTGCTCTCAAACCATTAAACCAAACAACACCAAAATGTTCAGACAAACAGACACACGAGTTACCAAGATCCCCTTATAATATCATCCTAATCAGACACTGTTTGCTTATCCAATATGTTTATCTCCCAGAACTACTCTATGCTGAAAGTGCATGTTCAATGTAAAATTTCCCTTGTTGTTGATGTTTCTCTTTTGTTCCCTGCATTCTTTTGTTGCATCAAGTCAAATCATGTCATTTTCTGTTTCGAGTGTCTTCCGATTGGGGAAATTGTCAAAAAAATATACCAAACTAATGACCTTTTAGCCAGAGCTCGTCGGTGATGCTTCCTGACCTAGCCACTTTAGTTTTGGAGTTGTTTGCAGATGGAGGCGGGCTTATTCATAGCCCGCATTGGGATTTTTTAGCAGAGAGCTTTCTGGTTCCGCTCTATAAATAGAGCTAGACGAGAAATTAATAAGCTCGTTTCCATCTGCAGATAGCTCCAAAACTGAAGTAGGCCACAAAACATCATCGACGAGCTCTAGTTAATTAAAAGCCCTCAATTTGGCAAAAAAAAATCTCGGGATCTCATGTGTCAACATGCATGTAGTGATCCCATCTGCCAAGATGTGCAACGCAAAAAAGGATATATGGTCCACATGAAGTACACAGTTCATTGGCTACAAAATCTATAGCTATATGTACTGTTTTACAAAATTTTGTATGCTTGGAACGCAACGTACAAAGAGACGAGCACATGAAAATTGACCAAAACATAGATACTAAAGTATGCTTTACTCTATTAACACATTAACTAGTTATACTACACAAGCATTTACCACACTAGGTTCAAACTTAACTCAATCGCTTATGGACACCAACAGAGCCAATATTTTATTATGCCAGACAATACTACTACAACAAAACCAAGAACATCATTAGAGCCTAGCTAACCAAATTGCCATCATGAGAGGTCACTATAGCTAACCAATTTGTCAGTACATAGATCATTATCTAGCCAAATTGACACCAATAGAGGGCATTTCCCTGTGCATGGCATTGTTGTGGCTCTATGGCCATGACCAGAGAGCGGAGGCGCACGACTGTGGGGAGGTGAGTGGATGTGCAGGGCTCCAAAAGTTGCACCAGATGCAGCCACCGTCATCGATCTAGGTGGAGCTTAGTGGCTAGTGTAGAAGTACGCGGAAGTGCAGGGGGGCGCCGGGTGGAGGGCGGAGTCTAGTGGTGGTGGTGGTGGTGGTCGGCGTCGAGATGCTGACGGGTGGTGGTCGACAAGGATATTGCTCTACGCCGTCAAGGAGGGGCAGGGGGCAACCGCCCAGGGTTCTACCTAGCTCGGGACTTTGGGGAATTTTAATATAAGCAAATGAGATCTAAAAAAACTTAAGTTTTGAAATTATTTTTGGCGACACTAAAAATCATCACAGAAGATGGACATACGTAGTGATGGCCAAATGTGTCACCTAAAGTCAGCCCAGAACGTCACCAACGTATCTGAGGGAGCTGATTCAGGAGGAAATCAACTGGTGATGGAAAACCGTAGCAGAAAATTATCTAAGGTGACATTTGTTGGGTCCGTCGCCAGGGTCTTTACCGTACGATAGCACACATTTTGTACTGATGGGGCGGTTGGTTTTCTGAATTCATCTCATTGTGAAACAAGAGCATGCCCTTGTTTTCACTACTAGCGTGTATATGACTCTCTTCTCCGTAATGAAAATGCAGGCAATGGTGGGCTCATTTTTTTTTGAAAAAATGTTAATTATCATACAAAAATATGCTCATAAAGAGATAAAATCATTTGAAGAATGTTGCCATTTTTATGTATTTTCGAGGAAAAGTATGAGATCACATCGGTGTACTACGAATGAGCCTATGTTCAATATCTCTAATTAGCATCCTTGTAAACACTCCTGCTATTAAAACTAGATGATTTTAAAACAGATGCATAAATAGGTGCAAAAACTAAAATTATTGGAAAAATAAAATTTAAGATTGCTTTCTGTTTATATTTTAAAAACAATAATGCATATGAAGCATGTGATAAAATATTGTATACCAAGAGAAAAATATTGGATTGAAGTCAATGAGGTGTCTACATAACAAAAACGTGTAACATAATGTACATATATTTGCTGCTCCAAGCGTCACGTCTATGCCCACACAAAAATTAGTGAAACTAATTGTCATGCATAATTTTTGAGGCGGCATGGTTGCATTGATAGATTAGTCCAAAATTGTAACTTATGACCAGATGCACGATTTGATGATGTGGCACAGTTGCATGAAAGGGAAAATTGATAGTGGTTGCAATTATTTCAGAATAGAACTCACATTAAAATAAACTATTTAAGAATAGAGGAGCGAACAAGAGGACCACTGTGTTCACTTTTCCATTTGAAATTGAAAGGCAACAGGGACCAGTGTATACCTGCATAGTCTTTCAAAAAAATTGTCTGACTAATTTAGGTTTCATCGATCATCGTAAGGCTCACATGGCCACCTGAAAGCTATGGTTACAAATTTGAAGTAGCCCTCTTTACATTTGTCTATACATTTTTCGTACTTCTCTTTTGTACATGCGTTTGTGCAGATTCCTTTGGGGACCTAGACCAGTAAGCAGCATGGCTCCAAGCCTCGAAGAGTTCCCTAACTAAACAAGGACAGCCCAACATTCGAAAAGGAAAATCAGAGGACAACCACCGTCCTCACACCAAGCGCCTCTTCATGTGTACGTGCAGCTACCTTCCATCCTAGATTAGCTCCCATTCTCTGGCGTGTGGTCCTGCAATTGTAAGCATCATCACAATATCTTACTGCATAATCACAGTATTCTTCGTGTGTCTGCACGCCTGGGTTCGTCGGAGACGGACTCGCAGTGCAAAAAAAGTTCTCTGCCACCAGTGCCATCAACATTTTTCATAGATGATGATGTTCGCTTTATATTCGGATACCAGGGTTAGTCCAGTAATATGAAGTGTATTATTATGCTGGAATAAAATGTTTTAATACACCCACTTGGATCACTAAGTCGGAGCTGTTTAGAAGGAGTCTTGGCTGTGACAGTAAGATCATCTACAGCCGGACTTCTGAAACCCGTCTCATACGTTTGGACGAGCCGCCCGGTCATTGTCCGACATGATTTTTTAACCCAGACAGGCCCCTCAAACGTTCCTCATAGGTCCGGGCTGACCGGCACCTCCCATATTCATTCTAAATATGAGGCGAATATGGGGGCGTCCAGACACGCCCGCCACGTCGGACCTGACAGCACGAGTTGCATCAAATCCACCCCCAAGCTGTTTATTTCTTTTTGCAAAAAAATAAAAAAAATCCACCCCCAAGCTGTCAGATCCATTTGCTGTCTCCTCTCGTCTTCCTCCTCCGCGTCGTCCGGCTCACAGCTCCGCCGCCGCGCGCGCTCTGCACCCATTCGTGGCCTCTGCGCCGGCAGCTCCGGCAGAGTAGTCCTCTCTCCCGTCCTTGTCGTGGGGGACTTCGTCTTCGGCCCGGAGGCCACCGCGGTACATCCGACAACTCTTTAGCTCCGCCTTGCACTTTATGTGTTCGACACATTATCTGACCGGATTATTTTATAATTTTGTTAGGGAAAACGATGG
Organism: Secale cereale; assembly: GCA_902687465.1. NCBI lineage: Eukaryota > Viridiplantae > Streptophyta > Magnoliopsida > Poales > Poaceae > Secale > Secale cereale. Next base: position 565,520,955 of record LR738713.1, on the reverse strand, counting down.
ATTCTGATACTTCGTCGGACGAGGAGTATGGATCGATGGAGCTTGACCAAATCATTGAAGACGAGTTTTTCGATTCATCGGATCCGAACGTGCATATATTTGCATGAATTTGAGAGTCCGTGTCGGTGTTCTGGGACTGGGGGTACACAGACATGTCTGCTTGCGGACCAACGCACGGCCTCAGGACGGCCCAGCAGGGCCCAGTTTCAAGACTACTCAAGAAGAGTCCTCGCAAGGGGCCCCTGCCCTCGCGAGGCAAGATGCGTCAAGACCTCCGAAGGAGCAGCTCCCCAGGCTTCCTCCCGAGGATCGGAGATTCATATGCAAGTGTCCCTCCTCATGAGGACACAGTGACGCAAGCCATGAAGACCAAGGCCAGGCGGGCGCCAACGGGCGCAGAGGGGGCAGTTTCCTCTTAGGTGCTAAGGGGACAAGGCCACTATAAATAGGGACCAGCGTCCATCGTAGAAGGGGATCTGAAGATCGACGCCGCATACACCCGTCGAGCCCTCACGAGGCAGCTCGCGCACAGTACCAGTTCATACTTAAGCTCCTCGCGAGGACAATCCACCACAAATCAGGAGTAGGGTTTTACACCGCAAGGTGGCCCGAACTTGGGTAAATCTCTGTGTCACTTCTCGTTCTTCGATCATCCCCGACTGCAAGCACTAGTTGTGAGCATGGCGAGTGTAGCGCTTAAGTGAAGCGGAGTTCTTCGTTCACGCCCCAGAGTTCGAACCTCTTTGGGTTTGCGGAGTCCTGAATCCGACATTTGGCACGCCAGGTAGGGGCGTGTCGAAGCTCCGTTCTTCATTAACCACCCCCGCCCTCGATCCACCGTGCTCACGGCGGAGGCTCGCCGCGTCCGCGCCGAGCGCCGGGCCACCCAGGTCGCACAGACGGCCCCGGCGGGCCGCCGCGCCCCTCGTCGCTCCGCTTCCCCGGTCGTCAATGCCATCACCGACCCAGTCGTCTAGGAGCAGCAAGACTCTTCGCTCACTCCTTCCATGCCACGCGACGGCCGCATCACCACATCCTCCTTCAGCCCCGTCGCGGTGGAGTCCTCTCAGGCTCGCCGGGCGCCGGTGAACGCTCATGCTGCGCTCGTCATGGCGCGGGAGCCGCTGCGCTACCGCCCCGCCAACGAAGGCTACGACGCCTGGCTGGGCCGCATCACCGATCTTGTCCGCGCCGCGCGCGACGCCCCGACACCCTCTATCTCGCTTCGTCCTCCACCGTCGCGTGCAGGAGAGGTGGCGCATGGTGCACCCCCGCCCCCTCTCTGGCGCGACGTTAGGGGCAACCCATGGCACCATGCATAGGGACCGAGGCCACGATGCCTGCATGGGACGAGGTCAGCTGTCAGGTCATGCAGCAGCTGCAACACGACAGTCGCGCACTCCTCGCGCAGCCACGCCGGCACCAGGACTGGGCCGCGAGGAAGATCCCGTCGCAGAACGAGCCGTGCATGTGAGCTTGGAAGGATGCCGTGCTTTCTCCCGTGAGCTGCGCCGTGTCGTCTGGCCGGTCAAGTTCAAGCCCGGCCTGACCCCGCGCTACGACGACATCCATGACCCGATGGAGTTCCTTCAGCTCTACGTGCTGAGCATCGAGGCGGCGAACGTCAACCAGAAGGTCATGGCAAACTGGTTCCCCATGGCCCTCAAGGACGGCTGACGCTCCTGGCTGATAAACCTCCCTGAGGGGTCCATCACCACATGGGACGAGCTCCACGAGCGCTTCATTGCCAACTTCCAAGGGACTCATGACCATGCCCCCACCATCAACGACCTGCGGCGCATGAAGCAATTGCGAGGCGAGACCCTCCGGAAGTACATGCAGCATTTCAACCAGGTCCGCCTCAAGATCCGAAGGCATCAGACGAGGCCATCATCTCTGTGTTCACAGATAGCATCACCGATGTCAAGATGAGCGAGGAGCTCGCCATCCACGATGAGCTGTGTACGGCTCTGGAGTTGTTCAACCTGGCGGACAAGTGTGCCACTGCTGAAGAGGGACACCTCGCCCTTCTCAAGCTCTTTGAGGCTTATGCATAGGACAAGAAGGCCAAGGCTAAGGAAGTGAAGCACATGTGCCCCCTGTGATGGTAGCAGAGCCCGAGCAGAAGCGCGGCTGAGCTGGTCAAGGATCGCTGCCCTTACTGCATCTTCCACGACCTCCACGCCCATAACACCAACGACTGCCAGGAGCTCAGGACGATCCACGACGAGCGCCTAGGCCGTCGTCCTGAGCGCGGTGACCAGAATTACGGCCATGGGGGAGGCCGTGGCAGAGGCCGCTGGGACAACTGCAACTCATGACAGGGCTGGCGTGACTAGCCTCACGAGGACCGCTGGCGCGATGGGCCTCGTGAGGGCCCCTGGCGTGACCAGCCTCGTGAGGCCCGTCCTCAGGGCAACGAAGGTCTCCCTCCGCTGTCGCCACCGCGAAGAAGGAACGAAGACAACCGTCAGGACAAGGGGGATGGGGGCTTCCAAGAGCCTCGCGCAATCACCTGCATCCCCGGCGGCGCCCAAGCGCCTGCCTCAAGCCGCGTCTTCAAGCAGTTCTCCCGCGAGGTCTTTGCGGCCCTCTTGAGCCTCGAGGTTGCACGTCCCCTCAGGTGGTTCTAGTGGGCCACCACCTTCGACTCCAAGGATCACCACAAATGCACTACCACCGCTAGAGTGCTCCCCATGCTCCGCACGTCGGCCATCAGCAACGTCTCCATCACCAGGACCCTAATAGACGGCGGTGCGGGGCTCAATGTGCTCTTCGTCGAGACCTTCTAGAGGCCCTAGTTACCCTATGAGCAGCTCAAGCCGACCAAGCCTTTCTCTAGGGTGATGGATGGCTCCACCGTTCCACTAGGGCAAGTGCACCTTCCCGTGACCTTCGACACTCGCATGAACTACCGCAAAGAGCTCATAGACTTCGATATGACCCACATCGACCTCCCATACAACGCCATCCTAGGATACCCTGCCCTAGCCAAGTTCTTGGTGGCGGTTCACCACGGCTACAACATCCTCAAGATGCCAGGTTGTCGCGGCATCATCACGAGCCGGCAACGAAGAAGATGCGGTCTGTGCCCTCGAGCACGCTTACCACTTGCGGCGGCTGGCAACCCAAAAGACGTAGATGGAACCCTGCCTCCAGAAGCCACCCTGTAAACAAGAAGTAGTTCCTCCTTGAAGGCCGCCAAGAGGCAGGGGCGTCCGCAGGCAACACCTCAGGCTACTCGCCCATTGGTGGGGCGTCCCTTCCTCGTGCATAGGAAGGCACGCCATGTACCTCCCTCGGGAAGGGCTCCGGAGCTTCGTCTGGAGGGCCTCAGACCTGGCCCACACATCGAGGGAAGTGCTCAAGCACCACTTGGAGGCGTTCCTCAACGCACGTCCCCACGGGCAAGGAGCACAGCGCGAGCCGCCTGGAGCGCGAGAGTTCATCACCAAGGTGATCGAGGAGCTTCAAGAGGCACGGGCCATGCGCGGCGAGCGTCGCCCCGCATAGCCTGTCGACGTAGCCACCCCTCCTGACCCGAGTGGCGAGACGCGTGTCTGTGTCAACATCCCGGGCCTCAATAGGCCCGCCTTGCAGGACCTCTTCTGGCCCTCGCATGTTGGACGGAGTGGTGGCCACCCATGTAACTACGTTCGCATGCCCTTCGTCCTGCTGAACGCTGCGGCCTCGCTCAAGCGGTTCATGCAGCGCATGATGGCAACTCAGGAAGCAAGGCATCTGGTGATAACCCACAAGTGTAGGGGATCGCAATAGTTTTCGAGGGTAAAGTATTCAACCCAAATTTATTGATTCGACACAAGGGGAGACAAAGAATACTCTTAAGTATTAGCAGCTGACTTGTCAATTCAACCACACATGGAAACTTAGTATCTGCAGCAAGGTAGTTTAGTAGCAAGGTAATATGGAAATAGTGGTAACGGCAATAAAAGTAACGGTAGTGTTTTTGTAACAGTAGCAACGGAAAAGTAAATAAGCAACAAGCAATATGTGAAAAGCTCGTAGGCATTGGATCGGTGATGGAGAATTATGTCGGATGCGATTCCTCATGTAAAAGTTATAACCTAGGGTGACACAGAACTAGCTCCAGTTCATCAATGTAATGTAGGCATGTATTCTGAATATAGTCATACATGCTCATGGAAAAGAACTTGCATGACATCTTTTGTCCTACCCTCCCGTGGCAGCAGGGTCCTAATGGAAACTAAGGGATATTAAGGCCTCCTTTTAATAGAGTACCGAACCAAAGCATTAACACATAGTGAATACATGAACTCCTCAAACTACGGTCATCACCGGGAGTGGTCCCGACTAATGTCACTTCGGGGTTGCCGGATCATAACACATGGTAGGTGACTATTGACTTGCAAGATAGGATCAAGAGCACACATTTATTCATGAAAACATAATAGGTTCAGATCTAAAATCATGGCACTCGGGCCCTAGTGACAAGCATTAAACATGGCAAAGTCATAGCAACATCAATCTTAGAACGTAGTGGATACTAGGGATCAAAACCTAACAATACTAACTCGATTACATGGTAAATCTCATCCAACCCATCACCGTCTAGCAAGCCTACGATGGGATTACTCACGCACGATGGTGATCATCATGGAATTGATGATGGAGGAAGGTTGATGATGACGATGGCGACGATCCCCACTCTCCGGAGCCCCGAAAGGACTCTAGATCAGCCCTCCCGAGATAGATTAGGGCTTGGCGGCGGCTCCATATCGTAAAATGCGATAATTCTTCCTCTCTGGTTTTTTCTCCCCGAAAGTGAATATATGGAGTTGGGAATACGTCGGTTGAGCAACAGGGGGCCCACGTGGCAGGGGGCGTGCCAGGGGGAGGGGACGCGCCCCCCACCCTCGTGGACAGGGTGTGGGCCCCCTGGCTTGGTTCTTTTCGCGGATATTTTTTATATATTCCAAAATAAATCTCCGTTGAATTTCAGGTCATTCCGAGAACTTTTATTTCTGCACAAAAATAACACCGTGGCAATTCTGCTGAAAACGGCGTCAGTCTGGGTTAGTTCCATTCAAATCATGCAAGTTAGAGTTCAAAACAAGGGCAAAAGTGTTTGGAAAAGTAGATACGTTGGAGACGTATCAACTCCCCCAAGCTTAAACATTTGCTTGTCCTCAAGCAATTAAGTTGATAAACTGAAAGTGATAAAGAAAAACTTTGACAAACTCTGTTTGCTCCTGTTGTTGTAAATATGTAAAGCCATCATTCAAGTTTTCAGCAAAGATCATGAACTAACCACATTCACAATAACTTTCAGGTCTCATGTTTACTCATATGACATAATCAACTAGCGAGCAATAATAATAAACCTCGGATGAAAACACTTCTCAAAACAATCATAATCTGACATAACAAGATGGTATCTCGCTAGCCCTTTCTGAGACTGCAAACATAAATGCAGAGCACCTTTAAAGATCAAGGACTGACTAGACATTGTAATTCATGGTAAAAGAGATCCAGTCACAATCATACTCAATGCAAATTAATAGCAATACATGCAAATGGTAGAGGTGCTCTCCAACTAGTGCTCTTTTATAAGAGGATGATGACTCAACATAGAAAGTAAATAGATAGGCCCTTCGCAGAGGGAAACAGGGACTTGTAGAGGTGCCAGAGCTCGATTTTTAAATAGAGATGAATAATATTTTGAGCAGTATACTCTTGTTGTCAACATAACAACCAAGAATCTCGATATCTTCCATGCTAAACACATTATAGGCGGTTCCCAAATAGAATGGTAAAGTTTATACTCCCACAACCACCAACAAGCACACTCCACGGCCATCCGAATCCACGGGGTACCGTCCAAACAAGCAACAGCCCTGGGGGAGTTTTGTTTAATTATTATGATTTGAGCATCGGACTGGGCATCCCGGTTACCAGCCATTTTCTCATGAATGATGAGCGGAGTCCACTCATCGTGAGAATAACCCACCTAGCATGGAAGATATAGACAACCCTAGTTGATACATGAGTTGTTCGAGCATACAAAACAGAATTTCATTTGAAGGTTTAGAGTTTGGCACATACAAATTTACTTGGAACGGCGGGTGGATACTCCATATAGGAAGGTATGGTGGACTCATATGGAATAACTTTGGGGTTTTATGGAAGTGGATGCACAAGCAGTATTCCCGCTTAGTACAGGTGAAGGCTAGAAAGAGACTGGGAAGCGACCAGCTAGAGAGCGACAACAGTCATGAACATGCATTAAAATTAATCAACAATGAATGCAAGCATGAGTAGGATATAAATCACCATGAACATAAATACCGTGGAGGCTATGTTGATTTTGTTTCAACTACATGCGTCAACATGTGCCAAGTCAGACCACTTGAATCGTTCAAAGGAGGATACCACCCTATCATACCACATCACAACCATTTTAATATCATGTTGGCACGCAAGATAGACCATTATAAACTCTTAGCTAATTAAGCATGGCATAAGCATCTATGATCTCTAATTGCCATTGCAAGCATGTTTCATTCATAATAGGTTGAACCGGGAATGATGAACTATCATATTTACAAAAACGAGAGAGGTCGAGTTCATACCAGCCTTTCTCATCTCAATTAGTCCATCATATATCATCATTATTGCCTTTCACTCGCACGACCGAACGGTGTGGATAATAAAAATAGTGCACGTGCATTGGACTAAGCTGAAATCTGCAAGCATTTAATACAAGAGAGAAGACAAGGTAATATGGCTCAAGATTAAATCAACAATAAAGCATATGAGAGCCACTAAACATTTTCAATCATGGTCTTCTCCTCTTGACCCCCAAAGAAAAGAAAAGAAACTATTTACACGGGAAAGCTCCCAACAAGCAAAAGAAGAACGAGAAATCTTTTTGGGTTTTGTTTTGATTACTACTACTACAGGCATGGAAAGTAAACTAGCTAAAAGCTACAACAGTTTTTTTTGTTTTTCTTAAGGTTTTTCTAACACACAAGAAAATTACTAAGACAAGAATTGAAACTAGCATGGATAGTACAATGAAACAGTGTGAGCACCGACAACTAGAATAAGTGTGTTAACATGAATGTAATGTCGGTGAGAAACACGTACTCCCCCAAGCTTAGGCTTTTGGCCTAAGTTGGTCTATGGCCACGGATCGAAGCTACTTTCTCCGGTGTACTGAGGAGTGTCCTCTGGGTGCCACTGGCTGGCAATCTCATCCGGATCCCACCCATAAACAGTCTGCCGGTAAGGGTCAAGTGGTCGCTCCGGCTCCGGCTCTGAAGCTTGTGCCTGGCTCTAGTACTTGTAGAAGGCATCTGACGAAACGAGGTATATGCCTGAAAACACATCAAACAGAGATGGTGCAGGCAAGGTAATAATCTCACAATATTTTTCATCAAACCTCAATTTATACTTAAGTAACTTCTCCTTGTCTTTAACAATAAAATCATGTGCTAACATACTCTTATAATCTAGATAAGCAGGGGCTAGCAATTTTTCTTCCTTCTCATGATGCCTAATAGGTATTCTAAAGTGTTCAACAACGCAATAAGCAAAGATGCCTCCAAAGACGGGACCTTTTGTGCGGTTCAAACTTAATCATTTAGCAATGACGACACCCAAGCTAAAAGTTGTGTCTCGAACCAAAGCATGGCGCAAAATGGCAATATCAGGGGCACTAAGATTCCCACTGTTCCTGCGACCAATTAAGCATCTACTAGCAAATATAGCAAAGTAGTGTAGAACAGGAAAAATGTATACTAGTAATTCTTGCCCCTGAAAGTTGCCTAGTTTCCCCTACAACTATCGTATCAATAAAGCCCTCAACATCCTTGCGATGGGGTTCCTCAAGACTACCAGTAAAAGGTATCTTACATACTTGAAAAAAATCATAGAATGACATCTCCTTAACCTCATCATATAAACGAAACTCCAGTGAAGGTGGTGATTTCTTAGCATGAAAATGGAAGTTTTGCGTGAAAATATTAGTGAGCAAGAGATACAGTTCACACTGGTTGTGGAGGAAGTCGGTGAGGCCTGCATTATCTGCCAAATAATAAAAGTCTCTATAAATCCCGACGGCTTCCAAGAACTCATTACAAGGCCATTCACACGACCAAACTTCCTAAGTGCGAGGAAGATTATATTTGGGCTTCTTATTCTCTTCCTTCTTCTTATCCTCTGAACTTTTACTAGAAGAGCCTCTCAACAATCGCCTTATCATTTTCCCCCTCTGAAAATTTCTGATTTTTTTAGTAACTCAAGATAAAAGTAAACCAAACTCAACAAGATTGATAGCAACAATTCCTACAAGTGCCTAGAGACTATATCATGCATTAGAACTACTTGGGACCAAAGAAATTTAACATGCAAGCTCAAGAACATGGTCACCACAGCAGCAAAAATTTGCAATAAATAAAGCACTAGAGCAAAAACTAATTGGACCAATGGAGGAGTCACATACCATGGAACAATCTCCCCAAACAGTTTTGTGAAAGGAGCTTTGAGCGAGGAGATCAAAAATGGCAGCAAGATGATCTAGAACTCGTGCTTGAGCTGGATAGTGATTTTTTGGAGGAAGGAGTGTGTGGGTGCAGCAATAAGTGGAGGGGGGCACGTGGGGCCCACGAGGCAGGGAGGCGCGCCCAGTAAGGGTGGGCACGCACTGGACCCTCATGGCCAGGTGTTGGCTCCCCTTGTTGTGTTCTCTGTGCCAAATATTCTCAAATATTCTAGAAAAAATCATATTTCATTTTCAGGGCATTTGGAGAACTTTTATTTTCGGGGTATTTTTTATTGCACGGATAAGTCTAGAAACAGACAGAAAATACTATTTTTGCTTTATTTAATCTAATTAATAGAAAGTAAAAGGAGGGTACAAAATGTTGTGCTATCTAGATTCACCCATCTCATGCTCATCAAAAGGAATCCATTAACAAGGTTGATTAGGTATTGTTAATAAACTCTTTCCGAATAACATGAAACCGGAGAATTTTCGAATAACACTAGGTTACCTCAATGGGGATATGCATATCCCCAACAATAAGAATATCATAGGTCTTCTTGACAGTAGGAAGAGGAAATTCAAAACCTCCAATAGTAATAGTTGAAATTTTTCCAATAGAATTGATATTGTGGACCTGAGGTTGTTTCCTCGAAAAGTGTATCGTATGCTCATTACCATTGACATGAAAAGTGACATTGCCTCTGTTGCAACCAATAACAGCCCCTGCAGTATTCAAAAAGGGTCTACCAAGGATAGTAGACATAGTATCATCCTCGGGAATATCAAGGATAACAAAGTCCATTAGAATAGTAACATTTGCAACCACAACAGGCACATCCTCACAAATACCGACAAGTATAGCAGTTGATTTATCGGCCATTTGCAAAGATATTTCAGTAGGTTTCAACTTACTCAAGTCAAGTCTACGATATAAAGAGAGAGGCATAACACTAACACCGGCTCCAAGATCACATAAAGCAGTTTTAACATAGTTTCTATAAATGGAGCAAGGTATAGTAGGTACTCCTGGATCTCCTAGTTTCTTAGGTATTCCACCTTTGAAAGTGTAATTGGCAAGCATGGTGGAAATTTCAACTTCAGGTATCTTTCTTTTGTTGGTAATAATATCTTTCATATATTTAGCATAAGGATTTGTTTTAAGCATATCAGTCAAACGCATACGCAAAAAGATAGGTCTAATCATTTCAGCAAAGCGCTCAAAATCCTCATCATCCTTTTTCTTGGATGGTTTAGGAGGAAAAGGCATGGGTTTCTGAACCCATGGTTCTCTTTCCTTATTGTGCTTCCTAGCAACAAAGTCCCTCTTATCATAACGTTGATTCTTTGATTGTGGGTTATCAAGATCAACAGCGGGTTCAATCTCTACATCATTATTATTGCTAGATTGAGCATCATCATGAACATCATCATTAATATTATCACTAGGTTCATGTTCATTACCAGATTGTGTCTCAGCATCAGAAATACAGATATCATTGGGATTCTCAGGTGTGTCAGCTACAGGTTCACTAGAAGCATGCAAAGTCTTATCGTTTTTCTTTTTCTTCTTCTTAGAAGAACTAGGTGCATCTAAATTAGCTCTCTGAGAATCTTGCTCAATTCTCTTAGGGTGGCCTTCAGGATACAGAGGTTCCTGAGTTACTTTACCCCCTCTAGTTGCAACTCTAACAACATAGTCATTATTCTTACTATTTAATTCATTGAGCAAATCATTCTGAGCCTTAAGTACTTGTTCTACTTGAGTGGTAACCATTGAAGTTTTCTTGCTTCACAATAAAATTATCAAACTCATCAAAGTATTGGCTAGCAGACTTATAACGAGGAATATCACCTTCATCAAATCTATAAAGAGAATTTACCTTTACTACCTGTCAGGGATATTACTACCAGGTATAAACCGGCCAGGAGGGTCTGGTTTACATTATCAAGAGTATATTATCAAAGGACCAGCGAAGCATGAAGTAGAAGATTACAGCCCAAGAGGTTTAGAGCCCAAGTGTTAGGGCCCATGATTTGTAAACCATCATACTATGTAACTAGGGATGTAAGATAGAAAGAGTAGAGACCGAGGCGGACGCGTTTATGAGCCGGCCTCGGGACTCTATAAACCGGATCGGGTGTCACCTCTTATATAAAGGGACGACCCGGTGATGGTTCAGGATAGAGAACAATAGCTTGAGACACAGGCAAAGCGGATTTCGCTCCCTGGTCATCAAGCCCAAGCAATACCACCCCAACTAGACGTAGGCTTTTACCTTCATCGAAGGGGCCGAACTAGTATAAAATCCCTGTGTCCTTCGTCCGCTTTAACCCCTTTAAGCTAACCCGTAGCGATGGCCTCAGGACTAAGTCCTTTTGCTAGGACATCTGCCGTGCTAAATCCACGACACTACCTGTGTCGGGTTATCAAGACCATGTATTTCTTCAATAGGCGGTAAATTCTTAACATCTTCAGCTTTAATACCTTTCTCTTTCATAGATTTCTTTTCCTCTTGCATATCTTCAGGACTGAGAAACAGAACACCCCTTTTCTTCAAACTTGGCTTAGGGGCTGGTTCTGGAAGTGTCCAATTATTTTCATTGGTCAACATATTATTCAATAGTAATTCAGCTTGATCAACTGTTCTTTCCCTGAAAACACAACCATCACAACTATGCAGGTGGTCTCTGGAAGTCAGGGTGTGCATTCGGTTTTTTCGATTAGATTCGGTTCGGTTTATACGGTTTATGGTTCTATATGGTTTTTATACTTTGATTTATACGGTTTTATACGTGATACGGTTCGGTCTTGGCTTCCAAGGTCCGGGTTATCAAGGTGGTGGATCTGGTTCAGGATACTAAGGTAATAACAGCAACCACAATGGGCACAATCAGCATCAGCATAACCAGCAGCATGGTCAGGGCGGATACAACAACCAAGGGAATCAACAGCGTCAACAACAGCAGCAATCCGGATATCAGAATAATCCAAAGGAACTGAGCAGTGGGCAGTATCACGTCTTCACCACGAGCTTGTGCAAGCGTGACCAGAAAGTTTTAAAAAGGGCAGTACACTCTGTTGAACCGGCAGTGCCATGTTTTCTGCGTTGGTCCGAGCAGCCTATTGTGTGGAGCAGAGAGGATCATCCACCTCGAGTTGATAATCCGGGTCAGCTGACTCTAGTTGTGGCACCTCGGGTGGGTGGCTACAAATTCACCAAAGTGCTTATGGATGGAGGCAGCAGCATTAACATCCTATATTATGAGACTTTCCGGCATATGGGGCTGACAGATAAAAAGCTTCGACAGTCCAATACAGTGTTTCATGGGGTGGTGCCCGGTAAATCGGCCTATCCAGTTGGCAAGATCGATCTGGAAGTTACCTTTGGAGATGAGCATGACTCTAGGTCAGAGACTGTGACCTTTGAGGTGGTAAAGATCTGAAGCCCATACCACGCTTTGTTTGGGCGGCCGATTTACGCCCAGTTCATGGCTAGGCCATGTTATGATTATCTACAGCTCAAGATGCCAGGTCACAAGGGAACCATTACGGTTCATGGGAGCCACAAAATTGCATTGGAGTGCGAGGAAGGTGATGCAGCTTATGCCGAAGCGGTTTGTGCAACTGAGGAGCTGAAGTTCTATAAGGACAATGTTGATCCGGCGGATATGTCTCCGCTGAAGAAACCAACCATAGATCATGATCCGACGTTGAAATTCAAATCAACTGAAGAGACTAAGCAAGTGGACTTTGTTCCTCGCAATTCATCCAAGCAGTTCACTATCAGCGCTAACCTAGATCCGAAATAGGAAGGCTTGCTCATCGAGTTCATCCGTGAGAACCGGGACATCTTTGCATGGAAGCCTTCTGACATGCCAGGTGTACCGAGGGAACTCACTGAGCACAATCTTAATATTGATCCTAAGTTCAAACCGGTCAAGCAGTATCTGCGCCGCTTCGATGAAGATAGGCGCAAGGCTATTGGAGAAGAAGTGGCTAGGCTGTTAGCTGCACGCTTTATAGTTGAGGTGTTTCATCCAGAGTGGTTGGCTAATCCAATGCTAGTATTTAAGAAAAATGGCACTTGGAGAATGTGTGTTGATTACACAAATATGAACAAGGCTTGCCCAACTGATCCTTTTGCACTCCCCCGTATTGATCAAATCATTGATGCCACGGCAGGATGTGAGCGGCTAAGTTTTTTGGATGCATACTCAGGTTATCATCAGATCAAGATGGCAGTTAAGGACTAGGAGAAGACAAGCTTTATAACTCCTTTTGGAGCCTTCTGCTATGTATCTATGCCATTTGGGCTTAAGAGTGCCCAGGCGACCTACCAGTGTTGTGTGCAGAACTGCTTTCAGGGGCAGATTGGCCACAATGTTCATGCATATGTTGATGACATTGTGGTGAAATCCAGGAAAGAGGAGACACTGATAGATGATTTGAAGGAAACTTTTGACAATCTCCGGGTCTATAAAATGATGCTTAATCCGGAGAAGTGCATTTTTGGTGTTCCGACAGGCAAGCTCCTGGGGTTCTTGGTATCAAACAGAGGAATTGAAGCTAATCCGGAGAAGGTCAAGGCAATTACGTCCCTGACTAAACCGGCGTCCATCAACGATGTCCAACTCGTGGCGGACTGTATTGCAGCACTCAGCCGGTTTATCAGCCGTTTGGGGGAGAAGGCGATCCCACTTTATCAGATGATGAAAAAGACAGACCACTTCGTCTGGAGCGATGCTGCTGATGCTGCGTTTGAGGATCTGAAGAGGCAATTGGCAGAGCCGCCGGTCCTTGTTGCCCCAGTTGACAATGAGCCGCTGTTGTTATACGTGGCTGCTAATGCCCGTGCGGTAAGCATTGCCATTGTGGTAGAGCGCAAGGAGGCAGGCAAAGAATATCCGGTTCAGCGACCGGTTTACTACATCAGGGAGGTGCTCATTGAGTCAAAGCAGAGATATCTGCATTAGCAGAAACTGGTGTATGGAGTTTTCATGGCAAACCGGAAGCTAAAGCACTATTTTCAAGGCCACCCAATCACCGTTGTCAGTTCAACTCCGTTAGGGGATATAATCCAGAACAGAGAAGCCTACTGGTCGAGTTGCAAAATGGGCCATTGAACTTAGCCCGCACGGATTAAAATATGTGCCCCGTACTGCGATAAAGTGCCAAGCACTGGTGGATTTCATCAATGACTGGACAGAGCTGCAAGCACCTGAGGAGATGCCGGATCACACATATTGGACTATTCACTTTGACGGTTCAAGGCAATTAGAGGGCTCGGGGGCTGGAGTCGTATTAACTTCCCCACGAGGTGATAAGTTCTGCTATGTCCTCCGTTTAATGTTCCCTTGCACTAACAATGCTGCTGAGTATGAAGCTCTCCTCCATGGTTTGCGGATGGCCAAGAAGATGAACTTAAGCCGGGTCAAGTGCTTTGGCGATTCAGATCTGGAGGCACATCAAGTATCTGGCAAGTGGGACTCGAAGGATCTGCTCATGGTAGCATACCGACGAGAGGCAGACGCTGTCGCTGGACACTTCAAGGGTTATCAGGTGGATCACATAGACCGGCGAAAGAATGAAGCAGCCGACGCGTTAAGCCGGCTGGGTTCCCAGCGTAAACCGGTTCCACCTAATATCTTCTTGGATGAGTTGCATAATCCATCGGTGCAGTTACCTTCAGAGGAGGACTTGGCTGTTCCTGATTCAGAGGCACAATTGGTTGCAGCACTTCATGTCATTCCGGATTGGACGCTCCCTTACCTGGCATACATGAACCGAGGTGAGTTACCAGAGGACGAAGTCGAGGCCCGGCAGATAATCCGGCGGTCTAAATCCATGACTATTGTCAATGGAGGACTTCATCATCGCAGTGTTTCTGGAGCATTTCAGCGATGCGTATCACCAAAAAAAGGTTGTGATATCCTTAGAGAGATTCATGAAGGGGATTGCGGTCATCACGCCGGTTCAAAATCTTTGGTGGCTAAAGCTTTTCGTCATGGGTTCTATTGGTTGACGGCTCATGCTGACGCAGAAGACTTGGTCAGAAAATGTGATGCTTGCTAGAAATTTTCACGGCGCACTCATATACCGGCGCAGGAGTTGCGGATGATCCCGATTACTTGGCCGTTTGCGACTTGGGGGCTTGATATGGTTGGACCCTTCAAGAGATCCCAAGATAAGAAAACCCACCTTTTAGTGGCAGTGGACAAGTTTACCAAATGGGTTGAAGCAGAGCCTGTCAGTAAGTGTGATGCAGCAACGACGGTTCAATTCATCAAAAAGGTGATTTTCCGGTTTGGCTTTCCACACAACATTATAACTGATAATGGCACCAATCTATCCAAGGGGGCTGTGGAAGAGTTCTGTCAACGAGAACACATCCGTCTCGATGTATCATCAGTAGCTCACCCTCAATCTAATGGCCAAGCTGAAAGAGCCAATCAAGAGATCTTGAGAGGCATCAAGCCCCGACTTATGGTTCCTTTGCAGAGAACACCGGATTGTTGGGTGGAGGAATTACCTTCTGTACTATGGAGCATCAATACTACACCTGACAGATCTACAGGGTACACGCCTTTCTTCATGGTATATGGAGCTCAAGCGGTCCTCCCTAGTGATATCCATCATGACTCGCCGCGGGTGGCAACTTACGTTGAAGCGGATAATGAACAAGCAAGACAAGACGCCTTGGACCGGCTGGACGAGGAACGGGACACGACAGCAGCTCGATCGGCGATTTATCAGCAAGACCTGCGCCGGTACCATAGTCGCCGGGTTAAAACCAGGACGTTTCAAGAAGGAGATCTGGTGCTCCGGCTCATCCAAGACCAGACAGACATGCGCAAGCTATCCCCACCTTGGGAAGGACCCTTTGTGGTCAGCAAGAACCTGCACAACGGATCATACTGCCTCGTCGACGTCCGAGAACATAAGGACTCACGCACGGCGGAGGAGGAGACCAGGCGGCCGTGGAACATCACTCTTCTTCGGCCTTACTATACTTGAGCCATAGGCTCCGCTTTATGTACAATGTGTATATTATGATCAATATAATAAACCAGCGCCCCCGGTAAACCGGGGTATCAGCCATCTTTTTCGTAAGAGTATCACATGGGGGCTTTCATGGGCAAGGGAGTTTTCTATGGCCTCTTAAACCGGCGCCCTTGATAAATCAAGGTATCAGCGGTCTTTTTTGTACATAAAGAGAATCACATGGGGGCTTCCGTGGGCAAGGAAGTTTCCAATGGCCTCTTTAACCGACGACCACATCAAGACCATCATAAGAGCACAGCTCTGGTTGCTTCGGCAATTTCCACATGATGATGAGGGGCAAAAGAGAGTTTGATGCCTAGCACAACTCAAACATAGGCCCCGACGAGCAATGCTCAAACGCTACCTGGGGGCTCCTAATGCAAGTTCATCAGCGAGTTGAAAACTCTTGTAGTGAACACGGCTTGGAAGCTTGGTGTATACACCTAAAACCTCGGATTAACCTGCCTGCATCAAGTAAATCACGACGTCCAGGTAAACCTGGTATGACCCGTCGAACGTACACACAAGTCAATCCTTCGGGACCCTAAACTTGGTAACGTTAAATTGACGATCATCAAGTGATTACACAAGTCAAATCTTTATGAGATTTTGAACATTCATAGCATTTGACATTGATGATTTGGTTAAGGATTGCGGATCATCTTAACAGGCTTTGCTAAAATGGTTAATGACAGTAGCCTGGCAGCTCATAAAAAGCCTCGAATTTGGAGCCTGGCAGCTCGTAAAAAGCCTTGCTACATGGTCTTATTTGCCCAAAAAAAATCTTATTTTCTATTGTTTATGATTTCTCAAATCTTTATCTTCAAGGTAATTGGTTTTTCAACCAAGTCCATTGATTCAAGAATGGATAACTACAAAGTTGCCGCTACATCTGTATTTACAGAATTATAGTCTGGGTTATAAACACCAGTACTACTTTACAGTTAAACCGGCGTTCATTGTAACCCGGATCGACCTTCATGACGAACCGCCAAACAATCAAGGGAGTCATTAGCACTTATACCTTGCATGGTTTCTGCCGGATTAAGGTTTATTAAGATACACTTAACCGCGGGTATGGTACATGCTTATATTTTATACACAGTTCAAGTTATTAACTTAGATAATGTGTTTGGGCAATATGACCCGTCTGGCGATAGACCGCCAGGACACTTTGAGCATTGTTTTATGCAGAAATAGGTAATATAAACTATCAAAGCATTGCAAGCAGGATATATTTCAGAAGCTGGCAAAGAAAGTAATGTCATGAAGGATAGTGTGGGACAAAGACAGTATCTCAACTATTCATTTACAAGGCACTGGCAGGCCCAAAAGAATATTAGTTTTCTCACAAGTACTCAACACATAAAGGTAAACCGGAGCCGGTTTAGGATTCCGCTTCAGCTCGCCGTGACGACTGCGGGTCAGCTTGCTCTGGGTCTTCGACGGTTTCTTTCAGCTGCTGGAAATCAGTGGTGCTCCAGTCAATCTTGGCAAGGGCTCGGAAATAAACTTCGTCATTTATAAGTTCTGACAATTCAATGTCAGGAGCGAAGGTGTGCTTACGGACGGGTGAAATAAGATTCTCAATGTCATAAGACGGACGCTCCACCCGCACGTTCTCCAGATCATAGCCTGGATGATACCTTGATAAATCCACTTCATCAGCATGTTTACTGGCAAGAGGCCGCATATCCTTGGTTAGGGCACGAAGATCATCACTGGAGAACGCTGATCCGTCCTCCTTCATACTTGGATAGCCATTCATGGCCTCAGCCGGATCAAAATCAGGGACCCACGCCTTGGCTCGGGTTAAAGCCATCAGAGACCCAACCCTTGCGGAGGACTTCTTCACTTCGACAATACGAGCAGGCAAGATGGATAGTTTTTCCAGAGTACCTTGGATAGTGGTTGGAGCCGGTTTATTGTGCGAAATAGCACTGATGGCCCTCTGAGCGCCGACATAAAGCTGCTCCACCAAGGTATATGCAGCTTTCAGCTTGTTTCGCACATCATCTCCAAGATGAGTGATGCGCCTCCCTGCATAAGCATTATGAGTTAAACCGGAGCGGTACATGGTTGCAAGAAAAAGCTTATGTCAAAGAACTTACCGAAGATAGCAGAGGTCATGTCATTTATCTGCTGCCTCAACCCGGACAGCTCTTCTGTCACCGGATTGAGAGCAGCCTCAGCATCACTGGCTCTTTTCTCCAAAGCAGCCTTTTCCGTCTCCCAAGTGGATCGCTCCGCCTCAAAATCTTTTTTGAGCTTTTCAGTATTGGCTAATGCAAGGGTAAGCTCCTCCTTGACTTTTACAGAAGCATTCTCTTGGAATTTTAAACTATCCCGGAGCTCAGTTATCTCAGAAGCCCTCCGGTTCAAGTCAGTCTGCCAAAAGTGAAAGAATATCAGATATTCATAAGAGCAATTCAATCAAAAGTCCCAAGCACATAAAAAGTTATGCACTTGACACTTGGGGGCTAATGTACGTTTGCAGTGAATAGGCAATTTTTTTAGACAAAGTCCCAAGCATATAACAAGTTATATACTTGGCACTTGGGGGCTAATGTGACATCATTCTCAAACATAGGAGAAGCCCCGGTTCACTCGCAATGGAGTAAAACCGGCCCTTGGAGGCTACACGTGCAAAGCAATGTCATTCTAGTTGATATACTAAAGTCCCGGTTCACCCTAAAGGTTAAGACGGCACTTGGGGGCTACAATAGACTGAAGATACAGCTACAAGACACAAGCAGAAATACAAGGGAAAAAGAATTACCTCATATCGTTCTTTCATTAAGTTCACCAAGCCGGCTTCATGGTCACGGCTGGTGAATAGCCGGTTTAAATACCCAGAGTGAAGCTCCTGGGTACTAAGCTAGGCATAGCTGGACAGGTCGGTGCTCCACTTGCCTTTATCCATATGAAGTTCTTCCTTGGTAGTTTGTTTGGCCAAGATGACAGGCTCTACTGGGCTGGTAAAACCAGTCCCAGTAATCTCAACATCGTCCGTTGAAGCAGCAGTTGGCCTGGAAGGATCAACAACAGTGGGATTGGCGTGTACCGGACTAGCAGGGGCCGGACTAACCCGAGCAGGGCTAGTCCGGACAGGGCTGACCGGTTCATCAGTATATTCCACGGGGTCATCCCCCGGAGCAGCAAGGTCTTCTCGATCCATGGGGAGAGGATCGTCATGTGGAAGCTCAACATTGTCCTCTAAGGGATTGTCAAGTTCAGGGTCTTCTGCCGGTCCAGCAGCGGTGTTGTTGACTGCCGGTTTACTCAATTTTGCCTTTTTGCTAGGCTTGGGCATACTGAGAAAACATTAAAAGGACAATGAAAATCACAAGTCAAAAGTGGAAAGATAAACCGGATGGAGTAAAAGACAGCTTACCCGTGAACAGTCTTGAGCGCAGGGACTTGTGTGGCGGTTGACTCGCCAGAAGATGAGAGAGGAGTTTCCTGATAACTCGGATCAGACGATTTAAGAGGTTGACGAATAAGACCCACTTTGGGATGAAGAATAGTTGGAGAAAGTAAAACCTCTGAATGACGCTTTCGAACCGGAGTGTGAGTCAGTCCGGTCGACTCAACGACATGGCCACTGTGGCGTGTGGTGCGGCGAGCCTCATGTTGTTGTTTCTTCAAAAGAAAATTTGGATCCAGTTGAGCATAAGGATGAGAAAACGGATATTTCCGGACTACTCGACGAACTTTGGGTGGCAATGGTTCTGAGTCAGAGGAGAGAGAGATTACCTCAACATCGTCCGCTTTACTACCTTCAGCCAGATCCTGGGAAGAGTCATTGTTAATAGAAATGCAAGGGAAAGGAAAGACTAAGGAGCTGTAAGAGCTTGGATGGTACCTCAGAGGCCGGATCATCTTCCTCCACATTGGATCCTGATGCGGCAGTAGGCTTCCTCTTGTTCCTCTTCACCGCCAGGGTCTTTTTGCGAGATGGCTTCGCCGGTTTGTCCTGGGGTTTCTCTTCCAGAAGGGGTCATTGGCCTATTTAAAGGAATAAGAGCATGTTAAGACAAACAATATGGATGGATTAAACAAAGTAAAGGGACTGAAGAATCTCTTACTGATGGCGGTTTATTAGTCACGCAAAAGGGTGCTAATCCGGTCTGACTGCACTCTTCCAGAGGTACATTCAACATCTTTTTGGCAGCTTCGGTAACTTCATTATCTGCAAGCACCATCTCCGTGTGACGTAGCGGGTCCTTGGGGTTACCAGTATACTCGCACATTAAACCGGAGCGCCGGCTTAATGGGAGAATGCTCCAAGAGAGCCAGCAGCGGACGAAATCAACTCCAGTTAATCCGTTGGCTACGAAAGCCCTCAGATTTGAAAGCTGGGGGGCATATCGAGCTCGGTCTTGGGCACTTAAGCGCTGCGGGAAAGGATGATCCACTGACAGACGGTGGGAGCGATAACCCGGCGTTGGATTTTCCCCTTCTAGTGAAGTGTCAATACAGTAGAACCAAGTTTGGTTCCATTCCTTGGGATGGCTATGGAGAGTAGCGTGAGGAAAGCTGACATCTTTCCTCTTCTGAATACTCATTCCACCAAGTTCAGTATTTGGCCCATCATGAAATTCAGTCCGGCGATTCAAATGGAAGAAGTCTCGGAATAACTCCACGGATGGCTCCTCTTGCAGATAGGCTTCTGAGAAGACTTGGAAGTTGCAGATATTTGATACAGAGTTGGGACCTATGTCTTGGGGATGGAGCTGAAAGTCTGCCAACACATCGCGGAAAAACTTTGACCCTGGAGGGTTAAAGCCCCGGGCCAGGTGATCAAAAAAGACAATAATTTCTCACTCCTTAGGCTTAGGAGGACACTCTTTCCCAGGAGCCCTCCAGTGAAGAACCTCCTTCGGACCTAAAGCGCCAATTGAGGCCATCTTTTCTAAATCATCCTCGGTAATCCGGGAAGGGACCCAGTTGCAAGCGACAAACTGCTTGGCCACAGAAGTCATCTTTGTTCAGAAGGAAGGCTGAAAATGCAATAAAGATCCGGTTTATGATCTACACAGATTTAAACCGGCACATTCTATGAAGGTACTGCTCTAATTGGCGGTTTAAGCAGGGGCCTAATGGTATCTACTGATCCGGAACAAGCTATAAACATGACATCTACCGGATTATGAAGTTTCAAAGGAAAGAAGTTAAACCGCCGAACACAGGCAGGTAAGGGGCAGATCTAAAGTTAAACCATCGACATTGGCAGATGAGATGCAGATCTAAAGTGTGAGAAAACAACTTTAACACGAGCAGCAGTAAAATATGGATCTACATCATATGGAAAATTCAAGTTATATTCAATGGAAACAGCGAAGGTTTTTTCAGATTCAGTTTAAACTAGCATTGTTGGGGGAAATAAGATTACAAAGACATAGCGGAGTCATGCGTATGGGGGTCGGCCTAAAAGTTTGAGATCTACGGCTAGGAACTACCTATGGTGAAGAACCGCGAAGAACAGGGGTTCATCTACGAGCTCACATGAAACCCTAGAACTGCAATCTACGGGAAGGAGATAAGTGAACATACCTGACTCAACAGAAGCGGAAGGATGACGGTGGATCTCTGGACGCGTTCAGGTTGATGCAGCGGCCGGGCTCGACGGAGGCGCAATACTTGGCGGATGGCGGCGGAGCTCGAGCAATAGAGGACAGAGGAAGAAGAAGCAAGGGGGAGAAAGAGATGCCCTTTGGCCCTATTTATAAGCCGAAGGGATAAAACAACAAGCTCGGGAATCGAGGAGACCAAAAATCGGATATGGATGGTGCTGTCACCTCGATCTTCGGAGCTTTAATAAGTAAAGGTTAAAAAAACAGGTACAAGTATTAAATGCGCGGATGGCATCACGACGATTTAAAGTGACCTAAGGAGATGACGTCATGCCGGTTTACAAAGCATACTGAAGTTGCAGAAAGGAAAATCTGTACAAGACTTTGAAGATTGAAATGAACAGGTTCAAATCAATCTGGGGCCTAATGTCAGGGATATTACTACCAGGTATAAACCGGCCAGGAGGGTCCGGTTTACATTATCAAGAGTATATTATCAAAGGACCAGCGGAGCATGAAGTAGAAGATTACAGCCCAAGAGGTTTAGAGCCCAAGTGTTAGGGCCCATGATTTGTAAACCGTCATACTATGTAACTTGGGATGTAAGATAGAAAGAGTAGAGACTGAGGCGGACGCGTTTATGAGCCGGCCTCGGGACTCTCTAAACCGAACCGGGCATCACCTCTTATATAAAGGGACGACCCGACGACGGTTCAAGACACAGAACAATAGCTTGAGACACAGGCAAAGCGGATTTCGCTCCCTGGTCATCAAGCCTAAGCAATACCACCCCAAACTAGACGTAGGCTTTTACCTTCATCGAAGGGGCCAAACTAGTATAAAATTCCTGTGTCCTTCGTCCGCTTTAACCCCTTTAAGCTAACCCGTAGCGATGGCCTCACGACTAAGTCCTTTTGCTAGGACATCTGCCGTGCTAAATCCACGACACTACCCGTGTCGGGTTATCAAGACCATGTATTTCTTCAATAGGCGGTAAATTCTTAACACCTTCAGCTTTAATACCTTTCTCTTCCATAGATTTCTTTTCCTCTTGCATATCTTCAGGACTGAGAAACAGAACACCCTTTTCTCCAGAGTTGGCTTAGGGGCTGGTTCAGGAAGTGTCCAATTATTTTCATTGGTCAACATATTATTCCATAGTAATTCAGCTTGATCAACTGTTCTTTCGCTAAAAACACAACCAGCACAACTATCCAGGTGATCTCTGGAAGTCAGGGTGTGCATTCGGTTTTTTCGGTTTGATTTGGTTCGGTTTATACGGTTTATGGTTCTATATGGTTTTTATACTTCGATTTATACCGTTTTATACGTGATACGGTTCGGTTTCGGTAATAACCATTCATTTTCGGTTCGGTTTCGGTAATAACCAAAATAACCAATGTTGACGCGAATTTTCAAGCTACATATAATTTTATCTCAAAGAAAATTGATGCGATAATGTTGGTGCATCCACAAAATGGTACTAAACTAGTAGTTACCACTAGGGTTGTACGTACATGTAAAACTAAATGTGGCCTACATGCATACCTCCAAATAATGGCACTATGATCTGATAATTATAGTGCATACATTCGGGTCATGCATACTTTTTTTAGAACAATGCATACTTGTGCTAAGATCGTAATTCCTTAAAAAAAGACCTAATCACAAAAGCAAGCCGACATGCATAGAACTGGAGCTAGCCCATTAAATTTGGAGCCAACTAAAGATTCACTACCTAAATGGCCGCCAGCCCAACACATGAAGATATCTAATGCATCATTTTGGTGTTGGTGAGGTGTAGTGATTTCCCGTGAGGATAGTCCCACCTCGCTAGTTGACCTAGCACACAGCCGGCTAGTTGGTTATATAATGGAGCGGCTTCGTAGCAGATGGAAGCACACAACACTATGCCTCAATCTCATGGGCCTTGCGGGCAATTTTTTAAAATCGGTTAATTCGGTTTAACCAAACGGTTTTCGGTTTGTAACAAAAAAAAACGAAGTTCAAATGTCAAGACCCCGATCCTAAGTCACGCAGGTCTAGCCTGTAACACCTCATATCACTTTGCGGCCTCACGCACGGTATCCCCACGGGTGCCACCTTACCTGGCCCGGGACCGTTTGCGCATTTTGGCACACATATATGATAGTGTCGCTAGCATCCATATGACAGAGAACCCGGGCCGACATGACTAGTTATAAATCAAAAGTGGCGCTAAATTACAGAGACAGGCATACATGACCCAGCAACGAACGTGTCGGTCATCAGCGTTTGAACCCAAGTCGTAGCAAGCTACAAGGACTTAAAGGAACAACGCGTGACATTTCCCCTAAGGGACAGACACAGGAACGAAGAAGGACAAATGCCAGCCAGCCTAAGTGTTCCGGAGCAGTAGCAAGCTACCAAGGCTCAGTGGAAGCACTAGGAGACATTTCCCTGTAAGATAGTCTACCAAGAGTAAACAACTAGGTGTCGGATCCCACACATAGCAATACACATTACACGTACGCATAACATGCAAGTATGTGTTGTACAACATGGCATCACAACATAACTCAACAACTCATATAGATAAAGGCCCAGAAGAGCCATCATAGCATTTATTACAAACATAGGTCACATGACCCAACATACAGAGCATACAGGCAACGGAAGTATAACATGTCTGAGTACAGACAACTACAAATGAAAAAGGTTGAGAAGCCTGACTATCTACAAGACCCTCCCAAGGGTACAAGATCGTAGCTGAGGTAACAAGCTAAACGTCGAAGTCCACGCGGAACCACTAGTGAGACTAGAGTCTCTCTGCAAAAACATAAATTAAGCAAACGTGAGTACAAAGGTACTCAGCAAGACTTACATCAGAACTAGCTACATATGCATCAATATCTACAAAGGGGTGGTGGAGTTTGACTACAGCAAGCCAGCTTTGACTCGGTGGCTATCCTAAACTACGACTGCAAGTAACTCTTTGAGGTGGCGCACATGAGTCCACATATTCACCAAACAATACACCACTATGGATCCGCTTCCGTCTCCCTACGAGAAGGCCATCCATAGCACTCACGCTTATCTTGCATGTTTTAGAGTATCCACTTCCACTTGTCTATGAACTGTACAGGTAACCCAGAAGTCCATTTCCGCGGACACGGCTATTCGAATAGATCATATATAACCCTGCAGGGGTGTACTTCTTCACACATGTTTCCACCACTTAGCGTCTGCACACGACATGTGCTCGGCAGACTTCAAGAGAAAGCCGACGTGGGTGTAGACCACGACCTAACCAACCACTCAAGTCTCTCGTCCAGGTTTATCGCCTATTTGGGTTCCATCCGTGGGGAGATCCGGCCGGGGTGTCGCTCACAGCCCCAAACGATGTGTACAGGGTTCCCGAGTCACCAAACGGGCGACCGGTACACCGTGCCACGTACCTGCCGCGTCACAGCCCACCCCGAGGGTCATCACTGCGCACAACCTCCAGTAAACTACAAACACCAGAAACTAGTTGCAACTCCTGGAAAGAGAACAAGGGCAGTCAATAAGTCGAGCGGGGTCATATTTCCGGGCCCAACGTGTGGTAGTAGCTGTTCATGGATCAACCAACACAGAACTCAGTTCCTGAGGACGGTTTCAATGAGACAACCCACCATGTACTCCTACATGGCCTCTCAGCGCTACCTTTACCAAATCGTGTTCACACACTTAGCTCACACAGAGTAGGACATGTTCATCACCCTTCCAATTCATCCCCGATGAATCAGACCTGGCACAACTCTAAGGAATAGCAGGCATAACCAGAAAGCATGAATGAGTAGGCACAACATGGCTCAAACAACTCCTACTCATGCTAGTGGGTTTCAACTATTTACTATGGCAATGACAGATCATGCAGTGGAAAGGGGTTCAACTACCGCAGCAGGTAACAGTTGAAACGTTGTTGTCCTAATGCAGTAAAAGAGAGCAAGAGCGAGAGAGTGGGATTGTATCAGAATGCTCAATGCGGTTTTGCTTGCCTGGCACTTTTGAAGATAACATTGGGTCTTCATCGGTGTCATCGATCATATCGTCGGAACCACGTCTATCGAGAGGGGACAAAAACCGGCAACAGAGAAAGAAACACAATCAATGCAATGCGACAATATGATGCATGATTATGACATGGCAATATGCTGTTGATTGAGCTAATGCAACTAGGAATCATATTAAATGAAGTTGCTTTGAACCAAAGGTTCAAATTCAAAATCCATATGTGATTATTTAAATGTCATTTAATTGATTTGACCTGATCAGCAGGTTTAACTTGTTCAAACATGCATGAAAATGCCATAAACAGATTCCTTGAATTTTTCTGATCATTTTTCATATATAAATTATTTTCATTGGAGTTATAGATTATTTTCTGTGATTTTTAGAAGTTTTAGCTATTTTCTGAAATAAATAAATCATTTCTGATTTATTTTAAATTACAGAAAATAGTTACTGCGTCAGCACTAGGTCATGCTGACATCAGCAAGTCAACAGGCGGGTCCAGGTCAAACCTGACCAGTGGGTCCCACTGGTCAGTCTCTCACTACTAACTAAAAGTTTAAAAACTAAACTAAACAAACACGGGGCCCACATGTCAGTGTCTAATTAAGTTAATGACAACAATTAAAACTTAATTAAAAACCTAAACTAAAACTAGTCAAAGGCTGGCCCCACATGTCATTGACACAGGGGGGTCCAGCCATGGTCAAAGGTGGTCAAACCCATCGGCGATTCGCCGCCGGCGTCTTCAAACACGGCGGAGGAGGGCGGGATTTGCCTACGGTCGACCAAATCGACCGCCGTTTGGTCCTATGCGTAGCCGGGGGTCGCGCGCATCTGGTAGGGCAAGCGGGAGGAGCCGGGGTGGAGCGAGCTCGCCGGAACAAAGCTCGCGGCGGCGGCCGGCGTTCGGGTGCGCACGGTGATGAGGCTGCGGTGGTCTTCGCGGGGTGTGCTTGGCACCTACGGAACCTACGAGAGGCGGTGAGTGTTTTGGACAAGACGGCCGGACCAAAAGATGGCCGAGGGCACGTCGGCGGCGAGGCCAGGCGGCGGTGCGTGCGGTTGCTGATGGTGCAGTAGCTACAACGAGCGAGAGGGAGAACGGGGTGGGGGAAGACAGTCAGGGGCTCACTGCAGTTGCAGTGGTCGTCGAAGCAGGCTCGGGGAGGCACCGGAGGCGAAGAATCGACGGCGACCTCCGGCGGCCAGATGCGGCGGTGATGAGCTCGAGGGCGTCAATTCCATCCATCCGAGGGCGCGTGATTCAGCTTGGAGCTTCAAGGCATTGTGGCGGAGCTTAAGGACAGGCTGGCTAGGCGAGGGAGACTCGGTGGGCGCGGTGGCAGCGAGCGGCGGCGACGAGATCCGCTTGGGCTGTGCGAGGGAGAGAGCCAGAAGAAGGGAGAGGGATCGAGGGAGAGTGAGAGAGGTCCAGGGGGTGGCGTGGCGCTGCGAGAGACGTCCAGGGGGAGAAGGAGGCAGCC
Source organism: Secale cereale (assembly GCA_902687465.1). Taxonomy (NCBI): domain Eukaryota; kingdom Viridiplantae; phylum Streptophyta; class Magnoliopsida; order Poales; family Poaceae; genus Secale; species Secale cereale. The sequence goes on along the minus strand of LR738713.1, from coordinate 565,494,291 downwards.
AAGCAGGGTGGAGGTGGCCGCACGGCGATGCGCGCGCGTCGGGCACGTGCCCGTCCTCCTGGCAAGGAGGAAGATGATAGGAGGAGGCTAGGTGGGCTGGGCAGAAATTGCTGGGCCACCAGGTAAGTGGGCCTCAGGTAAGCTTCTCTCTCTCTCTTTTCTTTCTGTTTTCTGTTTTCTATTTCTTTTGTAAATTTGTGGCTTTTCTAAAAATGCTTAGGCACTTTCAAAAATCACCAAACTGCTCATGCCCACTGTTTAGCATATAACCAACATGGAACATTTCAGTTTAGGATTATTTGGACATTTAGAATAATTAGTAGCATTTAAATGCCCAAATGGAAATACTTTAAGATTTAATTCAAAAATCAAGAATGACCCTATAAAAGTGTGCACCATTTTTGACAGAGGTTCTAGACCAATTCAAAAATCATGAACATTTTCAAAGGCATTTTGGGTCAATGAAAATATTTTTAGGTTGAACCTAGTTGAATTCTTTTGGTGCTAGGGTTTGATCAAACCCCATTTCAACTTTCTGGAAAACTTAAACATGATTCAACAGACAAGTGCTATCCTAATGCAAGGTGAAGCTGGGGATGTGACAACTCACCCCCACTAAACAAGAATCTCGCCCCGAGATTCAAGATGCGAGGTAAGAAATCAGACGGGACACTAACTAACACAATCTTCATGATCCAAGTGTCCTTCATATGAATTTCGATTGCTTGCATCATGTTAATCTTGACATCCTTGCTTTCGAGTTCTTTGTCCAACACGATGACGATGAAAGAACTCTACAAAATTGATCTCCGGAAAGATCGAGCAACTCAATATCAACTCATGGAGTGAGACGTTGAACCATCTCTTGAGCTGAGACACGGAACACACATCCGGAGGGATGGAGTGAAACAAATGATGAAGGTTCACTTGACAGGCAATAATTCCACACTTAATGAAGATGGTGATCGATACCACCAAACGGGGCACCTTAGAGAAAGTGACTCGTAGAATTATCCCCTTAAGTGGCAAAAAGAATTACTTTTGATATAGAGATCATTGAAATTCCCTATACCAGCCTAAGGCAACACAGTCGATCGTTTGACAGAGTCCGAAAGAATGACATTCTCGGGCCAGAATGGATGATGTGGACTACCTTGTTGAAGACAACACAAGGGATGCTTTTTCCTATCATCGAAAATGGATGGGACCCATGGCAAGTCAACTACCGAAGATAATCTTGAACAGAAGTGGCTGAGAAGGGCAACCCATGAAAAAAAATGGCACAATGGTGGTGCAAGCTGGGAACAAAATGCAAATGCTGGGAATGATTCTGGTAACTGGGAAGAAACCCAACAGTAGAGAGTGAATCTACTCTTTGAGAGGTTATAGCATAAGCGAAGAGACTAGGAGCAATCCCAATTAGTGTCGAAGATAGCACCTAGTGCTTGTGCGTGCTCTCAAGAACTTGAGCATTCCCATATCCATCAAGGTTTTACCAATATCCATATCAAGGATCCTGGCAACACCACATACTACCATGATGAATAGCGATGGATGACGCAGATGCAAAGGAAGATAACACTTTTTCAGATTTCACCTTAGCGGAGTCAAGGGGCAAAATCTGGATGATCGACCGAGAGACAATTCGCACTCCGCTTCTAATGTTCTCCTTGATGTGCTAGCGCAACCCATCTATTAAAATGGTTTGGTACCTAGAACGTCAAGTAAAAGGTCGGACTTCAGGAGCACAAAAATCCATAAGGAACAACTAGGGAGTAAATCCTACGAAATCCTTATGGGGAGGTGGCCAACTTCTTCAATCAAGATACTACAAAAATAGGTCTTCCGGCTGGGTGTGTTGGCCACGACATCCACTTTACCAGTTATCGAGAGACCTATATTATAGTTCTTGGAAAATCCTCCAACCATCATATCTGCCTGAGATTCAGTTCTGGTTGGTGTCAGGATATTCCAGACTCATCGAGTCTAGAAAGAAAAAGAATGTTTGCAACACAAATCGATGAGACGACGTTGCGAGATTCTTAGGAAATGAACTATGATAGCAAGCTCCAAAACATGAGCTGGTTCTGCTACATACATGTGAACACGTTGTCCAAGACAAACATGGCCACACAGAAGTCTTACAATGAAATACTACCGAGTTCGGATTGGGAATCATCATTGAAGATAGCGAAGTCATATGCATGACCTAGGATTAGCACAACAGACTTCTTTTTCTTGAACAACTCAATCAGTGGCTTGGTGTGCTAGGGACACATATGGAATGAAGATGATCAGTCTATCAGACCTTAGAATACTTCGCATGTATGCATGATTGAATTGGGATGATTCCAGAGGAGGTAAAACAAGCTTTCTCAAATTCACGGTGGCAACTTTCATCATTTACACGTGAATTAGGGGAGATCACTTCTCTCATCCAAACATATACCCCGTGAACGGAACACGAAGGCCATGCTTGAAAAGTTTCCAAAACTAACTTAAATGTTCAACATGAATCGTGGTCAAGATAAACGATGTTGATGGGCTCAACAACGGGTCATCGAGATATCCATGAAGATGGAATTCCACAATTTATATGAACAAGGTGGTAGCATTGGTCAGACCAAGAGATATAATGGGGTATGCTCGAAGAACAACCACGAATAAGGCCACATTACGAACATCGTTGGTTCTGATTTGATTTGAGGATAGCGCACACTCAAATCAAAGTTTTGGACAAGACAATAGATCCAATAATTGATCACAAGGATCAACCGATCAAGATGTCATCTTTCTTCAACACACACACACAAAAGATATCCCTTAGAAGGAACTAAGTTAGGCAAGCTTTTATCTTCCAACTCTCCAAGTTGTTGCTTAGCTTAACCAACTAGTTCAGGGTATCCAACACAGATTCTTGGGGAAGGGGTGGTTTATATGAAACCAACTTGATCACGAGCTTGACGCATTGGTCAGGGGACAACTTGGTGATACTTCTGGGAAGATAACCGGAAAATCACGAACCACGATATGTTACTAAGCTCGAGAACAACCTTGCTTTTCAGGGCAAGATGATATGATCAAAAGAGTGAGGGATTGACACAATCCTAACTCATTGATCAAAGAGTGCACCAGAAATAAGGACTAGGTAGCACGATCAATCTTAGGATGATGATTTAATAACCAACACGCTAAGAATGAGAATAGTGTCCATTAACTACCAAGCAACACAGTTGCTAGGAGTATTGATTTCACACAACACGATTCACTTGTCGGCATTCCGGTTGCGATAACACAACACTGAGGAATGAATAATGATGGCGAGAAGTATCACTACATCAAGAATTCATAAGAGTTGGTGCAATTATCATGACATTCCTGACATCAAGAGGGCAATACTTCAGGGTGGAACAGAACAAAGGCTGGATTAGCATTTTGATCTGCGGGATACAACTACGTTGACCCAATCCTAGAAATGGGTGAGGTACTGGAGTTCGTTTCTCCTAGTCATTCTGAAATAGAACGGCTCGACGGACCACAAGGATAGTAGACACTGACGAACACGATGGCACAACTATTCCTGACTATCAACTGATAGGAGGGGGGTCATAAAACGACTAAAAGGGACAACTCAAGGAACGTATATCTTTTTGAGTTGTGGATGCATAGATTAGTATGTCGAACTAGTTCAACATATTTCTTTCGGATAACCCATGCAGAAAGGTAGGACTGGCAGAGTCACAATGTGGAATAGAGAACTCATCAAGAGCACTCTGGTTGTGAACTTTTGGTTCAGAAGAACTTCTGCCATGATGGTTCTTGGTATTGGAAGAACGATAACCACGGACCTCGAGGACTATCACAAGGTTACTAATATCCTAAAGGAGCGAGCAAACACTATCAACATGAAGTAAGTAGAGTGAATCTTGGGTTCAAGACCCAGAGATAGAATACCTACCAACTAAATGGTATCACGGGATGCTTTCGAGAATGATGGCCAGAATCGCCACACTGGGAATATAAAGCATTGCTAGATTACTGGGTGATCTTCTAAGACACCTAGGGTCATAATAATAAATCCAACATATATGTCGAGGTAACAGAGTGCCTCAACACACTGACTAGTGTGCTTAGTCCGGCCCAAAGGAACATCGGAAGATGAAGGGAAAGTTTGCAAATGCATCAGACTATTTAGAAACCTGGGATGACTCGGACAACATAACGGCTGTAAATGCTCGAAAATTACCTTTGAGACTCATGCACAAGGATAGCATAACCACTCAACATCATAATCTCAAGGTTCCGAGACCAACAGTTGGACAAACAGAAGTGGTAGAAACTGAACTGAGGTTTGAATCCACCATTAACGTGATCCTGATAAATAGAATGAGAAGCCTAGTTCTTAATCCCCGTGGAAAAGAAGAGGGTGACTCAGATCAGAAGGTCATAAGGTAGAGAAGTAAAAAGAGCCTTACGTTCCCTTCAACAATCAATTCCCTTAATATAACTAAAGAGTTTCTAGACATGACTTCGACCAGTTTGGCTAACTAATCCTACAGGCAGTCAGGCTCTGATACCAAAGCTGTCAGGACCCTGATCCTAAGTCACACAGGTCTAGCCTGTAACACCTCATATCACTTTGCGGCCTCACACACGGTATCCCCACGGGTGCCACCTTACCTAGCCCGTGACCATTTGCGCATTTTGGCACACGTATATGATAGTGTCGCTAGCATCCATATGACAGAGAACCCGGGCCGGCATGACTAGTTATAAACCAAAAGTGACGCTAAATTACAGAGACATGCATACATGACCCAGCAACGAACGTGTCGGTCATCAATGTATGAACCCAAGTCGTAGCAAGCTACAAGGACTTAAAGGAACAACGCGTGACATTTCCCCTAAGGGACAGACACAGGAACGAAGAAGGACACATGCCGGCCAGCCTAAGTGTTCCGGAGCAGTAGCAAGCTACCAAGGCTCAGTGGAAGCACTAGGAGACATTTCCTTGTAAGATAGGCTACCAAGGGTAAACAACTAGGTGTCGGATCCCACACATAGCAATACACATTACACGTACGCATAACATGCAAGTATGTGCTGTACAACATGGCATCACAACATAACTCAACAACTCATATAGATAAAGTCCCAGAAGAGCCATCATAGCATTTATTACAAACAGAGGTCACATGACCCAACATACAGAGCATACAGGCAACGGAAGCATAACATGTTTGAGTACAGACAACTACAAATGAAAAAGGCTGAGAAGCTTGACTATCTACAAGACCCTCCCAAGGGTACAATATCGTAGCTGAGGTAACAAGCTAAACGTCGAAGTCCACGCGGAACCACTAGTGAGACTAGAGTCTCTGTGCAAAAACATAAATTAAGCAAACGTGAGTACAAAGGTACTCAGCAAGACTTACATCAGAACTAGCTACATATGCATCAGTATCAACAAAGGGGTGGTGGAGTTTGACTGCAGCAAGCCAGCTTTGACTCGGTGGTTATCCAAAACTATGACTGCAAGTAACTCTTTGAGGTGGCGCACACGAGTCCGCATATTCACCAAACAATACACCACTATGGATCCGCTTCCGTCTCCCTACGAGAAGGCCATCCATAGCACTCACGCTTATCTTGCGTGTTTTAGAGTATCCACTTCCACTTGTCTATGAACTGTACAGGTAACCCAGAAGTCCATTTCTGTGGACACGGCTATTCGAATAGATCATATATAACCCTGCAGGGGTGTACTTCTTCACACATGTTTCCACCACTTAGCGTCTGCACATGACATGTGCTCGGCAGACTTCAAGCGAAAGCCAACGTGGGTGTAGACCACGACCTAACCAACCACTCAAGTCTCTCGTCCAGGTTTATCGCCTATTTGGGTTCCATCCATGGGGAGATCTGGCCGGGTTGTCGCTCACGGCCCCAAACGATGTGTACAGGGTTCCCGAGTCACCAAACGGGCGACCGGTACACCGTGCCACGTACCTGCCACGTCACAGCCCACCCCGAGGGTCAGCGCTGCGCGCGACCTCCAGTAAACTACAAACACCAGAAACTAGTTGCAACTCCTGGACAAAGAACAAGGGCAGTCAATAAGTCGAGCGGGGTCATATTTCAGGGCCCAACGTGTGGTAGTAGTTGTTCATGGATCAACGAACACAGAACTCAGTTCCTGAGGACGGTTTCAATGAGACAACCCACCATGTACTCCTATATGGCCTCTCATCGCTACCTTTACCAAATCGTGTTCACACACTTAGCTCACACAGTAGGACATGTTCATCACCCTTCCAGTTCATCCCCAATGAATCAGACCTGACACAACTCTAAGCAATAGCAGGCATAACCAGAAAGCATGAATGAGTAGGCACAACATGGCTCAAACAACTCCTACTCATGCTAGTGGGTTTCAACTATTTACTGTGGCAATGACAGGTCATGCAGTGGAAAGAGGTTCAACTACCGCATCAGGTAACAGTTGAAACGTTGTTGTCCTAATGCAGTAAAAGAGAGCAAGAGCGAGAGAGTGGGATTGTATCGGAATGCTCAATGCGGTTTTGCTTGCCTGGCACTTCTGAAGATAACATTGGGTCTTCATCGGTGTCATCGATCACATCGTCGGAACCACGTCTATCGAGAGGGGACAAAAACCGGCAACAGAGAAAGAAACACAATCAATGCAATGCGACAATATGATGCATGATCATGACATGGCAATATGCTGTTGATTGAGCTAATGCAACTAGCAACCATATTAAATGAAGTTGGTTTGAACCAAAGGTTCAAATTCAAATTCCATATGTGATTATTTAAATGTCATTTAATTGATTTGACCTGATAAGCAGGTTTAACTTGTTCAAACATGCATGAAAATGCCATAAAAAGATTCCTTGAATTTTTCTGATCATTTTTCATATATAAATTATTTTCATTGGAGTTATAGATTTTTTTCTGTGATTTTTAGAAGTTTTAGCTATTTTCTGAAATAAATAAATCATTTCTGATTTATTTTAAATTACAGAAAATAGTTACTGCGTCAGCACTAGGTCATGCTGACATCAGCAAGTCAACATGCGGGTCCAGGTCAAACCTGACCAGTGGGTCCCTGTCGGGGGAAACTGTCCACCACGAGCACCTATGGGACCGGAGCCCCTTTGTTCGTGCGGTAAGAGGGCGGAGGGAGCACAAAGAGAAGATCGTGAAGAGCACGCGGGCAGTTTACCCAGGTTCGGGCCGCGATGGACGCGTAAAACCCTACTCCTGCTTGATTGTATTGAGTGTTGGAGCTCGGGAGCTTGAAGAACTAGCTACACCGAGCGAATGAGCGATCTAGGTTCCGAACCCCTTCTACGTTGTGTATGGGCCTCCTTTTATAGCTCAAGGGGTCACCGACAGGTGTCAATGTAGGAGAAAGGGTAAAAATGTAATAGCGGTGGTAGTTGTAACAGTGCGGGAACAGTGGATGAACAGTGCATGAACAGTGGTCATCACCTACTTTGACAGTGGGAGACAAGAGCATTTAATGCCCGTCGCCGTCGACCCCAAAAGCGCCCGCCATTGCGTCTCCGTTTGTCACGGTGATAGCCTCGTCACCGTGGAGTGCCACCGTGTCCCCCAGGCTGCACGGCCATCCGCCACGCGTCCCTGGAGTAGCCCCAGGGCGACGCGTGGTTCGATGAGCTGGAGCGCGGGCACACAGCGTAAGCTTCCCCCGGCAAGCACCTTGCCGGGGCCTTGACCTTGCCGGGCCCGGGAGCTTGTCGGGCTCTGAAGCTTGTCGCTCCCCGGGCCCTGTCGGGGCGCATGCTGCGCCGAGGCATGTCTTCTAGATACAGTCTTCTGGTCTTCCTGGCAGGCTCCCCTTGCCAGGGCCTTGTGCTAGTGAGGTAAACTTGAGCCAGGGATGGCCTTCCCGGCAAGCTTAGCTTGCCGGGGCCTTGATCTTCTGTCTTGTATACTTTGTTTTTGAATGGCTTTACATGGAGCAGAAAAGGTCTCCGGCAAGCACGTGGTGAGCCCTGCCGCGGGAAGCTGCTACTGCCCGTGCACAAGTTGGGGTACTGAGGTACCCCTACCTTAGTACACCGACAGGAGCCCCCGGGCCTGGGCCACACACGGTGCCCAGCGCTGTTGGGCCAGGCTCAAAACAGTGCACGGGCACGCGCGGCCCACGGCGCGCCGAATCCACTTCCGCATCCGCCGCGTCCCTCCGTAACGGCACGCGTCGATTGCGGCGTCGTGGGAGGGAACGTGGCCACGTTCTTTAATGGAAAGAGCGAAACGTCCCCCACTTCCCCATAAAAGCAGAGGAAGCAGGAGCGGTTCCCCTCCTACGCTTTCATTGCTTCTTCTATCTCCAGAAATTCCCCTCTGCGCTCCGCCTCCACACCTCCTCCGCCGTCTCTTGCATCTGCGGCGCCGCCGGACTCCTCGCTTCCCTTCCCTCGCCGCCTCCGCCATGGCCCCGAAGACCGAGAAGGCGAAGGCGGAGAAGACCAAGAAGGAGAAATGTGAGCAGGCGGCGAGGCTTGCTCTGCTGCGGAAGAGGAATGTCGTCTTCGCGCCGCGGCTCAGCGCGCGGGAACTCTGGAACAAATACTACCTGTTCTGGGCCAAGAAGACCAAGGCGCACCCCCGCACCCGAGTCTATCCGGCCGCCGCCAAGGATTCGTACCCCGGCGGGTATTTCTTCTTCGCTGTTTTCTTCCACTGCGGCCTTTGTCCTCCCTTTTCTGAATTTTTCTGCGACATCATGAACACCTACAACCTCCATCTTCTAGACTTCACCCCCAACGCCATCCTTACGATGGCGGTTTTCGCACATCTGTGCGAAAACTATATTGGGATCTATCCGAATGTAGCGTTGTTTAGGCATTTCTTTACGCCTAGGGTAGAGGCCGGCGCCCCCCTCTCCGGAGGAATTTCTTGGGTCTTCCGCTTGAACAAGAAGGAGTCCTATCTGCGAGGGGAGCTCCGCGGCAAGTGGGAGGAGTGGCGCGCGGACTGGTGCTGGATAGTAGAGGACGAGCCGCAGCCCTTCACCGCGCCGCGCACAACTGCCATAGTGCGCGGCAGGGACTGGAGCGAGCTGGACTCGGATGACATCAAGCTCAACGTCGCCCTTGTCAGAATCCTTCGTCTTCGGGCAGCCAAGTTGTCTATGGGAGAAGTAGGAGCAAACTTCCTCCGCCGCCGCATTGCCCCTCTACAGGATAGGAAGAGGCCAGCGTGGGAGTACGGCAACGCGGCGGACATAATGAGACTGCGCCCGGGACTGAATTTCAACTTCACGTCGCTGGAGCTGAAGGGGATGGTCCGGGAACTTTTTAAGCACGACCCGGCCCACCCAGAGTGGTTCAGAGCTCCCCGGGGAGTGGTGCCCCTATGCAACAGCACGGCTCGGGATCCCCTTCGCGCCATGATGCCCGCATGTGACTCGCATGGCATCGACCCCACATGGATACCGCCCAAGCCAGCAGACATCATGAGCTTCTTCGACAATCTGGTGGAGGTGCCGAAGAACAAGGAGGAGATCAAGGGGCTCACCCGGGACACCACTGACCAGGAGATTGCTTATATAGCTTCTCGGGTAGAAGAGGCCGCCGCAGCCGCAGCGGCAGGAGAGTTCGGCTTCACAGTCGAAGAGGCAGAGGATGCGGATGCGTCCTGCCAAGCAGAGGCGGCGGAGATCCGCAGGCTGTTGCAGCTGCCTCCCGACGAGCTCGCCGGGGTCCCTTCTCTGAGGCACGCCGGGATCCCCGGAGTTGTGACCGAGGCCGCGGCGAGAGGCGAGGTTGCCGGAGGAAACAGGGGCGCCGGAGGGAGCGGAGGCGCCGGAGGGAGCACGGCCGCAGGGCAGGGCGCTGGGCCCAGCAAGCCGGCCGAGGAGGAGGAGGAGGAGGACGTCGGGGCCGACGAGGACTCCGACGGGTCTCTGGGGCTCTATAACGACGACGTCTCCTCGTCATCGGAGACCTCCCCGCCTCGGGCAAGTCCCAGGCGATCTCCGCTGAAGCGTCTCCGCAAGGCGACGACGGGGACGAGGGCGCAGGCGCCCCGACAACAACCAGCTCGCCGGGCGGCGCGAGCTATCCGGGGGAGCCAAGCCGCGACGGGAGCGCCCGGCGCGCGGACCGCGGCGGAGGCGCCCCGCACACAGGCCGCGACGGAGGCGCTCCGTACGTCAGCGCAAAGCGGAGGAGGGACTTCACAGAGCGGAGCGGCTGCTCCGCCTGCTCCCCGGGCCTCGGCGTCCACAGGGGCCGGGTCTTTGCAGCCCCCAGCCCCGGGGACCGCCAAGCGCCCGAGGGAGCCCTCTCCTCCTGCTCCTCGCGCGGACGCGCCTCAGGTGGCGTTCGACTTCTCCGCCCTGAGAGACGACGACGACGACGAGGAACAGGAGTAAGAACTTGAAGTTTTTGCATCTTCTTTAGCTGTGTCTTGATTCTTTTCTTGATGATTTTAATCTTGCTTCTCGCTTTGATTTCAGGACCTTGGCCCAGCGAGTGGCGAAAAAGGCCAAGGTTCCCGTGGTCGAGGTCGAGGACGACTCGCCCGTCACGGCGATAGGAGACGCCCCAGCGACGAGCTTGCCGGACTCGAGCGCTGCTCCGAGGAGCAGCCCCCAGCGTAAGTCTGGGCTCAATATTTCCACTTGTCGGGCGCGCTTGAGGAACTTGTTTACACTAACATCCTGTTGTTCTTGTTTTGCTTTGATTGTCTTGTGCAGAGGCGGAGCCGCAGCCACAAGAGCACCCGGAGATCACTCCCGAGGAGCTGCAGGCCCCGCCGTCCCCGCCAAGGACGAACTCTCCGGCAAGGGAGAGTGCTCCGCCAAGGGCGGGTACTCCGCCAAGGGTGAGTACCCCGCCAAGGGCGAGCAGCCCGGCGAGGGCGGCCACCCCGCCAAGGCAGAGCTCCCCGGCGATGGAGCCCGCCGTCGACAAGGTCCGCCAAGGTAAGTTTTGTGATCTTGTCTTCTTGGATTCGTCTTTTTTTGGATATTTGGTTGAACTTCTTCTTCTTTTTCTTCTTCTTCTAGATCCTCCTCCCCTAGAACAGATGGAGACGGAAACCATCGTCCTGGAGGAGGGCGCGCAGGGCGACGGCGGCAACGCCCCTGTCGTTGAGGACACGGCGGGAGCCGCCGAGCCGGCTGCGGAGGAGACTGCTCCGACCGCAGACGCAGCGGCCAGGGAGGGGGACGGCGACCATACTGCCGGCTCGGAGGCGGCAGGAGCGTCGAGCGCTGCGCCGGCCGCCGACCCCTCCACCGAGAAGGAGCCGTCTGCCTACTATCTTGAGGCCCCCAACGGTGTCTACATCCAGGTGCCGTGGGGATCTTCGTCGCGAGCCCCCGCGGAGGGAGAGGCCTTTGATGGGGAGGTCCTTGCCTCCGCGGGTCTGAAGGTTGTCGAGGCGCCCGGCGGGAGTGAAGAGCCCGAGGAGGAGAAGCTGCTCCACCGGCTCCTGGCCCTTTACCGGGCCAGGCAGGCGAAGCTCGCGTCTCGGGAGGCCCTCACCGCCAAGGCCGCCGCTGACATGGAGAAGCGCGCGGCGGAGCTCCGCGCCGCCAACCAGGCTGCCCTCCGCGACGTGGCGGAGGAGCGCGAGAGGCTCGCCGGGGAGTACCAGGGGTGGCTCTTGGAGAAGGCCGAGGCCGAGGAGCAGCAGCGACTCGCCGGAGAGGAGCTGTCCCGGCGAGAAGGAGAGCTCACCCAACGGAAGGTCAACCTCGACTCTCACGAGGAAGACCTTGCCGCCCGGGAGCAGGCCCTTGGCGGAGAGCTGAAGGAGGCGAAGGCCGCCGCGGCCGCCGCAGAGACCGCCAAGAAGGAGCTCGAGGCCAAGGTTGCGCAGGTGGAGGAGTTCCTGAGGGCGAGCACGGAGAGGGTCACCGCGCTCAACTTAGAGCGCGAGAAGGACGCCCATACTAACTCTGAACTCCAGGTGCGTCTTTCCAAGCAAGGCGATGAGCTGAAGGCCGCCAAGGACTCGATCGCAGATCTAGAGCTGAAGGTTTCCACGTTGAAGGACTCGCTCGACGCCGTCCGGGACCGGGAAACTAAGCTGAAGGAAGAGCTCCGCAAGGAGCAAGTCTTGGTGGAGAGCGCCACCACAGCGGCCAACAACTTCCGCCAAACCGTCGAGGTGTGGACCGATGACTTGGTGGCTTCTGCAGATAGCATCGACAAGGAGCTGATGGTGCTGAAGGTTGAGCATCTCATATACTCTCCGGATCCAAACCTCCCCCACAGCGCCAAGCTCAGTCTCTTCTTCAGAGGGATCGCGCCGGCTCTTGCAGATCTTCAGAAGAAGCTCCCCGCGCAATTGGCCGAGGAGTCACGCCAGCTCTGCGCGGGAACCTTGGAGCGCGTTCTGACGAAGATAGTATACCGCAATCCTGGTATAAACCTCGCCAACATTCTCCGCAGCTTGCTGGCCGACGCGGATATGGAGGCACTGAAGGCGCAGGTCGCCCACATTATCGCCAAAGTGAACAAGATCTCTAGGATTGAAGGCGACCGCGTAGATTAGGCCTCTTCCTTTTTTATTTCCTTTGTTACTGCAAAGTGTGCCATGGGCACGAACTTATTAGTAATTGCGGCAAGTTATCCCTTGTAAGATATTATCTTATTTTGATCAATCGATGCAGTGTTATCTCCCTTGTTTTGGTCCTCAACTTTGTACGTTTTCAACCCTACGCTTCTAGGGAACTCGCCGGCAAGGGGCCCTTGCCGCGAGCGCTGAGTACTGGACTCCGAGCAGCCTGCTGGCCAAGGTCTTACCGGCAAGCAACCTTGCCGCGACTAGTCGCAACGCACTTAGCTTGCTGAGTGAACTCGAAAACGAAACAAGGGCGCGACACTTGTCGCAGCTCACTTAAGTCGTTGAGCGTACTCGAAAACAAGATAAGGGTGCGGCTAGCCGCGGGTAGGTTCCTCCGCGCACAGGTTTTCCATACAAAGTGTGGTTGTTCAAGGAAGATAACTAAAATTTAAAAATTTGAACTGCTCAAATTCTGGTAACTTAGCTTTCATGATCTGTGCGTTCTCCGGCAAGCTTCTCTTTCTTGAACAGCACTTGGTTCACCTTCCATCTCCTTCCCCCCGGTAAACTTGTGTGCGAGGAACATTCCTTCTGCTTAAGAGGCAAGGAAAAAGAAAAGGGAAACACGTATATGGCCTTTCGGCGTGCTAATGCTTACCGGGTACGTGTGTTGCACAAGATGCCAAATAATGCATGCAAATATCGAAGAAAAGCACGGAAATGGCAAATAGTGCGAAAACACAAAGCTTTACTGATGCACGGGGTCTGCGCCCGGCTTTGTACAAAGGGTTACATGCAACAGCGGCAAAGCTTGTACAAAAGGTGGTTGCCGGAGCGGATCACGGCAACCGCGCCTTATGGGTGAAATTTGCGAAGATGCTCTATGTTCTAGGAGTTGCTCACCGGTAAGCCTTCTTCGGTCTCAAGGCGGACAGCGCCGGGCCTTGTGACTTGTCTCACCCGATAAGGGCCTTCCCACTTCGGCGTCAACTTGTTGGAATTCTTGGCGGACTGAACACGCCGAAGAACAAGGTCGCCTTCCTCGAGACTCCTGGCCTTAACCTTGCGGCTATGGTAGGGACGCAAGGCTTGCTGGTATCGAGCAGCTCGTACAGCAGCCTGGAGACATTCCTCCTCGAGGAGCAATGCATCATCTTGTCGCAATTGCTCTTGCTCGAGCTCATCATAAGCGAGCACTCAAGGAGATCCGTATACGAGTTCCGTGGGGAGAACTGCCTCTGCTCCATAGACTAGAGCAAAGGGTGTCTGTCCGGTGGCTCGACTTGGTGTCGTTCTGATTGACCAAAGAGCCGCCGGTAGCTCCTCTATCCAGTTTCTTCCGCACCTGCGCAGCCTGTCAAAGGTCCTTGTCTTGAGTCCGCGCAGCACTTCAGCATTTGCCCTCTCCGCTTGACCGTTGCTCCTCGGGTGAGCAACAGAGGCGAAACAGACCTTGGCGCCAAGGTCTTGGACGTACTGCATGAAGGTGCGACTAGTAAATTGTGTGCCGTTGTCGGTGATGATCCTGTTAGGGATCCCGAAATGGCAAACAATCGACCTGAAGAACCTGACCGCTGACTGTGCTGTCACCTTTCTCACTGGTTCCACTTCTGGCCACTTTGTGAACTTGTCGATCGCAACGTACAAGTACTCAAAGCCCCCGACAGCACGGGGGAAGGGGCCGAGGATATCGAGCCCCCAGACCGAGAAGGGCCAGGACAAAGGGATCGTCTGGAGAGCTTGAGCTGGCTGATGAATTTGCTTGGCATGGAACTGGCACACTTCACACTTGGTTACTAGTGCGGTTGCATCTTGGAGGGCTTCTTGCCAAAAGAACCCTTGCCGGAAAGCTTTCCCGGCAAGCGCCCTTGCGCCAATGTGATGGCCACATATGCCTCCGTGTATCTCTGCCAATAGCTTCTGTCCATCTTCCCTGGAGATGCACTTCAACACCATTGAGTCTTTTTCTGTACAGCTCGTTATCCACGAACTGGTACATACTTGACTGCCTGGTTATCTTCTCTATCTCTGCTGGGTCATCGGGAAGTTCTCCAGTTTGCAGAAAACGGACGATCTGCTGCGCCCATGCCGGAGCCCGAGGCTCGACGGCAAGAACTAAAGGCATGAGGGCCGCTGCGGGAACCTCAGCTTCCACGGCAAGAACCTCTGGTTCTGCCGGAGCGAATGGTCCCTCGGCAAGCTCGCCGGGGCGAGGCTTGTCGGGAACGCTTGCTTCAACTGTACAGACCCGAGGATCTGTAGGAGCAAACTGTTCCTCAGCGTTCTGCTCGTTGATCTTGGGGACCTTGGCGGCGGCTTCGGGAAGATCCGCCGGCAAGTAGTCGCCGGAGACCAACTTTCTCTTCTTAGGCTGCCCAAATGATGGTGTAACAGATGGCTGAGTCAGCTTGAGCAGGAAGGTCCCTGGTTCCACAGGTAACTTCATTGCAACACACTTTGAAAGTCCATCTGCAATTTCATTCTGAGCTCTCGGGACGTGCTCCATTTGCAAACCTTCAAAGTGTTCTTCAAGCTTCCTCACTTCATCTACATAAGCTTCCATCAAAGGGCTCTGGTAACTCTTGTTGACTTGCCGGACCACCAACTGAGAATCTCCCCGTACAATCAGCTTCCTGATCCCAAGTTCAGCTGCAATTCTGAGGCCGGCAAGCAGACCTTCAAACTCAGCAGTATTGTTTGTCGCTTGTTCCCTGGGAAAGTGCATCTGGATAACATACTTGAGGTGCTCTCCGGTGGGTGCTATGAGTACCACACCGGCTCCAGCGCCTTGTAGCGAGAAGGCACCATCAAAGTACATCACCCACTCACTTGTCGCTTCTTGTACGGGTACACTTGTCTCTTGGACTTCCTCATCGGGCGTCGGGGTCCATTCAGCTATGAATTCTGCCAAAGCTCGGCTCTGTATGGTTGAAGTACTTTCAAACTTGAGTCCAAAGCTCGACAGCTCCAGTGCCCACTCAACGATCCTGCCTGTTGCTTCTGGATTGTGCAATATTCTCTTCAGCGGAAAGCGAGTGACCACTGTTATCTCATGTGCTTGGAAATAATGGCGCAGCTTTCTCGAGGCCATGAGGAGGCCGAAAAGCAACTTTTGCACCCCGGAGTATCTTGATCTAGCCCCCTGCAAGAGGGAACTCACAAAATACACCGGACGCTGCACCATCTTTCTTCGCACTTCTCCTTGTTCCTGCGCAAAGTTGTCCTCGTCGGGGCCAGAGCTTGTCGGAGCAGCCCCCTGCTTGTCGCTGGATTCGCTTGCCGGTGGTGCTGACTCCTCGTCGGCCTCCCTCTCCGCTACTAACGCAGCACTAACCACCTGGTTGGTTGCCGCTAAGTATAGCAGCAACTTCTCCTGTGGCCTAGGTGCGACAAGTATTGGAGTGGAGGATAGGTACCGTTTCAAATCCTGCGGCGCTGCCTCCGCTTCCGGAGTCCATTTCATAGGACCTGCCTTCTTCAAGATTTTGAAGAAAGGAAGGGCGCGTTCTGCAGACTTTGAAATGAACCTACTGAGGGCAGCCACGCAACCTGCAAGTCTCCTTACGTCCTTGACGCGCTTCGGGGCATCGATCTGCTCGATGGCTTTAATCTTGTCGGGATTAGCTTCAATCCCCCTCTGAGACACAAAGAACCCGAGAAGCTTGCCGGAGGGGACTCCAAAGACGCACTTCTCGGGGTTCAACTTAAGCTGGACCTTGCGCAGATTTGCAAAAGTTTCTTCCAAATCTTGGATCAGGGTATCCTTGCTCTTGCTCTTCACCACTATGTCATCCATGTAAGCTTCTACATTTCTGTGGATCTGTGGCTCAAAAGCAGTGTATACTACCCTTGCAAATGTTGATCCTGCATTCTTCAATCCGAAAGGCATGCGAATGAAGCAATAGGTGCCACATGGAGTAATGAATGCAGTTTTCTGTTCATCTTCTTTGGCCATGAAAATCTGGTGGTAGCCTGAATATGCATCAAGAAAGGAGAGCAGCTCACATCCAGCAGTGGAGTCAACGATCTGGTCAATGCGCGGCAAGGGAAATGGATCCTTGGGACATGCTTTATTCACATCGGTGAAGTCTATACACAGTCTCCACTTCCCGTTGGCCTTACGCACGACAACTGGGTTTGCCAACCACGTCGGATGGATCACGCCTCTAACTAGGCCCGCTGCTTCTAGCTTCTTGATCTCTTCGTTGATGAATTCTTGGCGCTCCACGGCTTGCTTCCTGACCTTCTGCTTGATGGGCCGCGCATGAGGACAAACAGCAAGCTTGTGCTCAATTACCTTCCTGGGAACACCGGGGATGTCAGATGGTTGCCAAGCAAACACATCGACATTCGCTCGCAGGAAGGCAACGAGCGCGCTTTCCTATTTGCTGTCAAGTGTGGCACTGATGGTGAAGGTACCACCAGTGCCGTCCTCCTTGGCGGACACCTTCTTGGTTGCCGGGGGAGCGGCCATCCCCTTCTTACACTTGCCAGTGGAGCTCGATGGGACGTCCTCGACGGCAGCGCATCACTCCGAAGAGGTGCGGTTACCGGAGTGGGCCCCAGAGCACTTGCCGGACTTGGTCTTGGTCTTCTTCCCCCCGGGAGCTTCAGCGGCAAGTGTGTCCTTCTCTGCCGCGGCTGCTGCATCCCGGTAGATCTTGTCGGCGCAGACAAGCGCGTCTTTCTTGTCGCCATGGACAGAGATGACGCTTATCGGCCCCGGCATCTTCAGTACGTTGTAGGCGTAGTGGGAAGCTGCCATGAACTTGGCGAGGGCGGGACGGCCGAGTATCCCATTATATGGTAATGGGATATCGGCGACGTCGAATGTGATGCGCTCAGTTCTGAAGTTGAGCTCCCCGCCGAAGGTCACCGGCAAAGTGATCTTCCCCTTGGGCTTGCTCCTTCCCGGGTTTATTCCTTGGAACGAACCGGTCTCTTCGAGCTCGCCATCTGGGATCTGGAGTTTCTTGATCACAGCAGAGGAGATCAAGTTCAGCCCGGCCCCGCCGTCAACCAACATTTTGGTGACCTTGAGGTTGCGGATGGTGGGTGAGACCAGCATCGGCAAGCACCCGACCGCAGTGGTGCGGTCAGGGTGTTCCTCAAGATCGAAAATGATGGGCGTGCTGGACCATTTGAGGAGCCTGCGCGACTCCACGGGCGGCTCTGCCGCATTCACTTCCCGCACCCACTGCTTGAGTTGGCGGTGGGAAGTGTGCAGAGAGGCGCCGCCGTCGACGCACAGGACTTCCGTGGCCTTCTGGAACTCCTGCTCGCTATTATCCTCATCCTCCATGTCATCATCGTCGTCTTCTTCATCCTTGTCGCGGCCCCGGGGAGGTCGGTCACCTTGCCGCTGCTTGGCCTTGCCGCGGCGTCCTCCCCGGCCATTGAATGGCCGCTTCTTGCTCGGTTCTCCTCCGCCACCTTGGGCCTTCTCCTTGTCGCGCCGCTCGTACTCAGCTTTCTGCTGCTCAACGAGGTATTCGACGCGTTTGCAGTTGGAGAGGTCGTGGCCCTTGGTGCGGTGGATCTTGCAGTATTGCTTGTCGCAGCCGTCCTGCTTGTCGGCTGCCGCTACAGGGGCAGGCTCCTTGCCAGAGCCGCCATCCTGTGCTTGCTTGGCGGGAGCCTCCTTGCCGGACTTCTCGACGGCAAGCACTTCCTTCTTGTTCTTTCTTCTGTTGTTCCGCCGCCGGCTCTTCTTTGCCGGGGCGTCGTCGTCACTGTCGCTTCCTCCTGCGCCAGCATCCTCTCCGGGGAGTCTCCTCCCCTCCTCGGCGCGCGCGCACTTGTCAGCCAGAGCATAAAGCTCGCTGACATCCCGTATCTTGGTCATGGCCATCTCCTCACGCATGCGGCGGTTACGCACGTTCTGATGGAACGCGCTAATAACCGCGGCAGGGTGGACGTCGGGGATGTTGTGTTGCACGCGACTGAAGCGTTGGATGTACTTGCGCAGAGGTTCTCCTTCCTTCTGGGCCAGAATGTGGAGATCACTCTCCTGGCCATGGGGTTTGTGGCCGCCCGTGAAGGCGCCAACAAACTGATGGCAAAGATCTGCCCAAGAAGAAATGGAGCCTTCCGGCAAGTGCATAAGCCAAGAACGGACATTTGGCTTAAGCACCAGCGGGAAGTAGTTCGCCAGTATCTTCTCGTCGCGCCCCCCGGCAGCCTGCACCGCGATGGTGTATATGCTGAGGAACTCCGAGGGGTTCGCCTTGCCGTCGTACTTCTCCGGTACGTCGGGCTTGAAGTTCTTCATGCTGGGCCACTGGACACGCCGCAGCTCACGAGTAAACGCAGGGCAACCTGCCGCGTACGGCAAGTCGCCTGGTTCACCGGGCGCGTGCGTGTCGACAACGTTCCCAGCTCGCTGATCTGATTGTCGCCGAGCTTCTCGGCGGCGCTCGATCGTCGTTCGAGCGTCTTCTTGTCGCCGGTCGTCAAGGACCTGGCGCTGGTCCCGACGAGCCCGCGGATCCGACGACGCCGTGGAGTCGTCGTCGACGTTGATCCGGCAGGGAGGCGTCTTCTGCTTCCGCGGCAGGGAGTGCACGGTGGTTGCACCTCCGGCGGTCTTGTCGCCGTCGGCATTCGTCTTCTCGACTTGCCGCGGCCGCGAGGTCGCCGGCTGCTGCGGCGCGTCGTTGTTGGCGAAGGCGATCAGGCTCTGGATGGTGGCCCTCCAGTCTTCGGCCTTTTCTGCCGCTGGAGGGAAATCGAGGAGCAGTTGCGCTCTTGCGAGCGCTTCTGCTGGAGAGGAGGGGAGCGGGGGCGAGCGGTGCGAGGAGCGGGATATGCTCGGACTCCTAACAGGGTTAGAAGGAGCAGGGTCCCGCCCCGGCGACCGCGCCTTGCTCGTGCCAGGACGATGGCCTGGAGCATCCCGCGAGCCTCCAGTTTGCCCTTGACCCAGCAAGCGGATGCCACCTCCTGTGGCATGGCGCTGCTGGGTTGTCGTTTGCTGAGATGGACGTGGCGCATCCACGGAGACCGAGGCTCGGTCGTCCGTCTTGTCCTTGGATTTGGTGGCGCCGCGAGTTTCTTCGCCGGCGACCACCCTTCCGACGGCGTCTCCCCCGCCCACCGTTGGCTCCGGTGGCGGCGGATGAGACGCAGACGGGCCTGCGACCTCCGAAACCTTCTTCTTCGGGGCCATGCTGATGTTGCTGATGAAGTTGATGTAGCTGGAGAGGTTGATGAAGAATGCGCCCGCGTGAACGCCGGATCAGGTTCGCACAACCTCGACGCCCCCTACCTGGCGCGCCAAAGATGTCGGGGGAAACTGTCCACCACGAGCACCTATGGGACCGGAGCCCCTTTGTTCGTGCGGTAAGAGGGCGGAGGGAGCACAAAGAGCAGATCGTGAAGAGCACGCGGGCAGTTTACCCAGGTTCGGGCCGCGATGGACGCGTAAAACCCTACTCATGCTTGATTGTATTGAGTGTTGGAGCTCGGGAGCTTGAAGAACTAGCTACACCGAGCGAATGAGCGATCTAGGTTCCGAACCCCTTCTACGTTGTGTATGGGCCTCCTTTTATAGCTCAAGGGGTCACCGACAGGTGTCAACGTAGGAGAAAGGGTAAAAATGTAATACGGTGGTAGTTGTAACAGTGCGGGAACAGTGGATGAACAGTGCATGAACAGTGTTCATCACCTACTTTGACAGTAGGGGACAAGAGCATTTAATGCCCGTCGCCGTCGACCCCAAAAGCGCCCGCCATTGTGTCTCCGTTTGCCACGGTGATAGCCTCGTCACCGTGGAGTGCCACCGTGTCCCCCAGGCTCCACGGCCATCCGCCACGCGTCCCTGGAGTAGCCCCAGGGCGACGCGTGGTTCGATGAGCTGGAGCGCGGGCACACAGCGTAAGCTTCCCCCGGCAAGCACCTTGCCGGGGCCTTGACCTTGCCGGGCCCGGGAGCTTGTCGGGCTCTGAAGCTTGTCGCTCCCCGGGCCCTGTCGGGGCGCATGCTGCGCCGAGGCATGTCTTCTAGATACAGTCTTCTGGTCTTCCTGGCAGGCTCCCCTTGCCAGGGCCTTGTGCTAGTGAGGTAAACTTGAGCCAGGGATGGCCTTCCCGGCAAGCTCAGCTTGCCGGGGCCTTGATCTTCTGTCTTGTATACTTTGTTTTTGAATGGCTTTACATGGAGCAGAAAAGGTCTCCGGCAAGCACGTGTTGAGCCCTGCCGCGGGAAGCTGCTACTGCCCGTGCACAAGTTGGGGTACTGAGGTACCCCTACCTTAGTACACCGACAGTCCCACTGGCCAGTCTCTCACTACTAACTAAAAGTTTAAAAACTAAACTAAACAGACACGGGGCCCACATGTCAGTGTCTAATTAAGTTAATGACAACAATTAAAACTTAATTAAAAACCTAAAGTAAAACTAGTCAAAGGCTGGCCCCACATGTCATTGACACAGGGGGGGTCCAGCCGTGGTCAAAGGTGGTCAAACCCACCGACGACTCGCCGCCGGCTTCTTCAAACACGGCGGAGGAGGGCGGGATTTGCCTACGGTCGACCAAATCGACCGCCGTTTGGTCCTATGCGTAGCAGGGGGTCGCGCGCATCTGGTAGGGCATGCGGGAGGAGCCGGGGTGGAGCGTGCTCGCTGGAACTAAGCTCGCTGCGGCGGCTGGTGTTCGGGTGCGCGCGGTGATGAGGCCGCGGTGGTCTTCGCGGCGTGTGCTTGGCACCTACGGAACCTACGAGAGACGGTGAGTGTTTTGGACAAGACGGCCGGACCAAAAGATGGCCGAGGGCACGTCGGCGGCGAGGCCAGGCGGCGGCGCGTGCGGTTGCTGATGGTGCAGTAGCTACGGCGAGCGAGAGGGAGAACGGGGTGGGGGAAGACAGTCAGGGGCTCACTGCAGTTGCAGTGGTCGTCGAAGCGGGCTCGGGGAGGCACCGGAGGCGAAGAATCGACGGCGACCTCCGGCGGCCAGATGCGGCGGTGATGAGCTCGAGGGCGTCAATTCCGGCCATCCGAGGGCGCGTGATTCAGCTTGGAGCTTCAAGGCATCGTGGCGGAGCTTAAGGACAGGCTGGCTAGGCGAGGGAGACTCGGTGGGCGCGGCGGCAGCGAGCGGCGGCGACGAGCTCCGCTCGGGTTGTGCGAGGGAGAGAGCCAGAAGAAGGGAGAGAGATTGAGGGAGAGTGAGAGAGGTCCAGGGGTGGCGTGGCGCTGCGAGAGACGTCCAGGGGGAGGAGGAGGCAGCCAAGCAGGGTGGAGGTGGCCGCACGGCGATGCGCACGCGTCGGGCACGTGCCCGTCCTCCTAGCAAGGAGGAACACGAGAGGAGGAGGCCAGGTGGGTTGGGCCGAAACTGCTGGGCCACTAGGTAAGTGGGCCTCAGGTAAGCTTCTCTCTCTCTCTCTCTCTCTCTCTCTCTCTCTCTCTCTCTCTCTCTTTTCTTTCTGTTTTCTATTTTCTATTTCTTTTGTAACTTTGTGGCTTTTCTAAAAATGCTTAGACACTTTCAAAAATCACCAAACTGCTCATGCCCACTGTTTAGCATATAACCAACATGGAAAATTTCAGTTTAGGATTATTTGCACATTTAGAATAATTAGTAGCATTTAAATGCCCAAATGCAAATACTTTAAAATTTAATTCAAAAATCCAGAATGGCCCGATAAAAGTGTGCACCATTTTTGACAGAGGTTCTAGACCAATTCAGAAATCATGAACATTTTCAAAGGCATTTTGGGTCAATGAAAATATTTTTAGGTTGAACCTAGTTGAATTCTTTTGGTGCCAGGGTTTGATCAAACCCCATTTCAACTTTCTGGAAAACTTAAACATGATGCAACAGACAAGTGCTATCCTAATGCAAGGTGAAGCTGGGGATGTGACATCAAATGGTTTCTAAATTTCAAAACTGAAACCTAAACCGAAAACTGAAAAAACCGAGATTTCGGTTTGGTTTTTTTTTCGGTTTGGTTTTTGTTTACAGTTCGGTTTTGCATACCCTGATCTGGAAGCATCGGTTATTCCATTATAAAAGACATCAAGTATTTCATTCCTCTGAAGAGGATGATCAGGCAAAGCATTAAGTAACTGGAGAATCCTCCCCTCAAGCTTGTGGAAGACTCTCTTCTTCTATTTGCACAAAATTATATATTTCCTGTAAGGCAGCTTATTTCTTATGAGTGGGAAAATATTTAGCAGAGAAGTAATAAATCATATCCTGGGGACTACGCACACAACCAGGATCAAGAGAATTAAACCATGTCTTAGCATCACCCTTTAACGAGAACGGAAACAACTTAAGGATATAGTAATAACAAGTCTTTTCCTCGTTGGTGAATAGGATGGCTATATCATTCAACTTAGTAAGATGTGCCACAACAGTTTCGGATTCATAGCCATGGAAATGATTAGATTCAACTAAAGTAATTAACTAGGATCAACAGAGAAATCACAATCCTTATCAGTAACAAAGATAGGTGAAGTAGCAGAAGCTGGGTCATATTTCATTCTAGCATTCAAAGACTTTTCTTTGAGCTTGGCTAATAATTTCTTAAGATCATATCTATCGTTGCAAGCAAGAAAGTCTCTAGCAATTTATTCATCCATAACATAACCCTCAGGAATAACAGGCAACTCATATCTAGGGGGAGAATCTTCATCATCACTTTCATAAATATTATCAGTTTCAATATTTGCATTCTCCCTAACCTTAGCAATTTGTTCATCTAGAAATTCACATACATAGCAGAAGTGGCATCATCAAGAACATACGACATATCATATTCAATAGCAGGAGTAGGTGTCGCAAATTTACTCATAACAGAGGGTGAATCAAGTGCAGAGCTAGATGGCAGTTCCTTACCTCCGCTCGTAGTTGAGGGATAAATCTTGGTTTTTTAGTCTTTCAAGTTCTTCATAGTGATCAACAGATATAAATCCCAAGTGACTTAAAGAATATATCTTCCCCGGCAACGGCGCCAGAAAATAGTCTTGATAACCCACAAGTGTAGGGGATCGCAACAGTTTTCGAGGGTAAAGTATTCAACCCAAATTTATTGATTCGACACAAGGGGAGCCAAAGAATACTCTTAAGTATTAGCAGCTAAGTTGTCAATTCAACCACACCTAGAAACTTAGTATCTGCAGCAAGGTAGTTTAGTAGTAGGGTAATATGGAAATAGTGGTAACGTCAATAAAAGTAACGGTAGTGTTTTTGTAGTTTTTGTAACAATAGCAGCGGAAAAGTAAATAAGCAACAAGCAATATGTGAAAAGCTCGTAGGCATTGGATCAATGATGGAGAATTATGTCGGATGCGGTTCCTCATGTAAAAGTTATAACCTAGGGTGACACAGAACTAGCTCCAGTTCATCAATGCAATGTAGGCATGTATTCCGAATATAGTCATACGTGCTTATGGAAAAGAACTTGCATGACATATTTTGTCCTACCCTCCCGTGGCAGCGGGGTCCTAATGTAAACTAAGCGATATTAAGGCCTCCTTTTAATAGAGTACCGGACCAAAGTATTAACACATAGTGAATACATGAACTCCTCAAACTACGGTCATCACCGGGAGTGGTCCCGACTATTGTCCCTTCGGGGTTGCCGGATCATAACACATAGTAGGTGACTATTGAGTTGCAAGATAGGATCAAGAACACACATATATATATTCATGAAAACATAATAGGTTCAGATCTGAAATCATGGCACTCGGGCCCTAGTGACAAGCATTAAGCATGGAAAAGTCATAGCAACATCAATCTTAGAACATAGTGGATACTAGGGATCAAACCCTAACAAAACTAACTCGATTACATGGTAAATCTCATCCAACCCATCACCTTCCAGCAAGCCTACGATGGGATTGCTCACGCACGGCGGTGAGCATCATGGAATTGGTGATGGAGGAAGGTTGATGATGACGATGGCGACGATCTCCACTCTCCGGAGCCCCGAACGGACTCCAGATCAGCCCTCCCGAGAGAGATTAGGGCTTGACGGCGGCTCTGTATCGTAAAACACGATAATTCTTCCTCTCTGATTTTTTTCTCCCCGAAAGTGAATATATGGAGTCAGGGTATACGTCGGTGGAGCAACAGGGGGCCCACGGGGCAGGGGCGCGCCCAGGGGGAGGAGGTGTGCCCCCACCCTCGTGGACAGGGTGTGGGCCCCCTGGCTTGGTTCTTTCCGCAGATATTTTTAATATATTCCAAAATAATTCTCCGTTGAATTTCAGGTCATTCCGAGAACTTTTATTTCTGCACAAAAATAACACCATGGCAATTATGCTGAAAACAATGTCAGTCCGGGTTAGTTCCATTCAAATCATGCAAGTTAGAGTCCAAAACAAGGGAAAACGTGTTTGGAAAAGTAGATACGTTGGAGACGTCTCATCTGGCGATCGCGGCTTAGGAGGACATGGACCTTCGCGAGCCCCTCGGGTCTTGTGAGTTCCGAGGGCCTAAGGATCCACCCAGCTCGTGAGGAGCGGCATCTGCGACACGACTCTTTTGCTACCTCGACGCTTCAGCAGCATCATTGCCAGGTGACGTTTGGTTTGTTCAAGTTGAGGGCGCCCCTCGGGCTGCTTTATCCTCAGGCCGTTAGGACGCATCCCTCCGGCTGTATCACTTTGCGCATGTACTAGAACTAGCTTTGCCTTTGATGAATCTCCTTAAGTATTTAAGCCTGCTGTCCGGTGCTTCGCCACCATGTCGACGTGCCCTGCCTGGAATGAGTCAGGGCATGCTATCCAGTTCTTTCATCCCCGATACGGGACGCCACCGCGGGAACCACACGCTGGGGGACTCTTCCCATGGTTTGCCGCATGAAGAAGACTAGGCACGACGCCTGTGCTCGGTCTGTCCGTGCAGCGTCGATAAACCCAAACGATTGAGCTCTGTCTGGCGGGCTGGCCCCGTTCACGTCACCTCCTGGGGTCCTTGCTTCTCGGCCTTCTCATGCAATGGCCTCCGGAAGTTTGATCCAGCACAGGTTCTCACAGTCACACGGGTTATACAAAGCGCGCCCAGCGCTAGAAGACCAGGCGCAACCCGCCTTGAGGAAGGGCCCCATGAGTCCCTCGGTGGCTCACGGGTGCCCATATACACCTCCTCATGTGGGGATGTACACGCTTAGGAGTCTCCCCCAGAGGGAACTCCCATCCACGCACCAGTGGAAGCCCCATGCTCCGCGCTGGCGGACGACATGGCCGAGGAGCAGCTATGCCCACACCCAGTGGTAGCCCCATGCTCGCTGGTGGATAAACAACTGAGGGCGCCTCATGGGCTGCACCAACCTCGAGATGGCCTCTCGGACGACCGATCAACCCTTCCCTGTGATGCGCGCGCGAGGGGGCTGGACACGGGGGCTACCCTCAGGCACGGCCTGGTGCACGCCACATCACTAGGTCCTTGTACCTGGCCTTCGCGTGCCCCTCCCATGCTAAGGTTGATGGGAAAAAGGTATGAAGGTCATGAGGGTGGATCGTACGTCAAGGGGGACCCCTGAGCAACATGCATCAGGGCCCGAACTAGTCACGTAGCCCCTCGCCCCTTGGTCATGTGCTGGTTTCCAGATGCCCTAATGACCGACAGCTCGGCGGCCGACAGCTCTACACCCTGCAGGCCTGCGGCGGGCTGCGGAGGACTCAAGACAGGGGGCTTGCACGAAACGCTCGCCTTCTTCTTCATCTTCGGCACATCATCGTCATCACTGGTCGAGAAGGTGGAAGGCGCGATGAGCGCACAAGTAATCAATATTCGGGCGAAGAACAAGGTAGGCGGCTTACTCGTCAGGTGCGGTCCACTTCACCTTCCTCTCCTCCCCCTCTTCAACGAGGATCAACGCGACTGCGCCCTTCTCCAGCGCGGCATTTACCGCTCTCCGAGGGCGAGTTGAGTGGCTCTCGACTGGCCCTACCGGGGCACTCCTGCCCGAAAGGGCCTGAGGGTCGCCCTGGGAAGCTGGGACCAGAGGAGCCAGGGGCTCGTCCTGGGAGCCATCTCCGAAGAGGCCTTGTTGATACGTCTTCAACGTATCTATTATTTTATATTGTTCCATCCTATATATTATATATCTCGGATATTTTATATGCATTTATATGCAATTTTATATAATTTTTGGGACTAACCTACTAACCCAGAGCACAGCGCCAGTTTATGGTTTTCCTTGTTTTTGAGTTTCACAGAAAAGAAATATCAAACGGAGTCCACATGAAACGAAAAATTACTGATATTTTTCTTGGACCAGAAGACACCAGATGGACTTGGAGTACACGCCAGAGGATCCTCAAGGCGGCCACAAGGGTGGAGGGCGTGCCCTGGGGGGTAGGGGGCGCCCCCTACCTTGTGCCCCCCGAGCCTCCCCTAACCTACTTCTTCCGCCTATAAATTCACATATATTCCAGAAACCCCAAAAACATCCATCGAAACCACTTTTCCGCCACTGTAACCTTCTATTATCGCTAGATCCCATCTGGTGGGCCTTTTCCGGTACTCTGCCGGAAGGGGAATCAACCACGGAGAGCATCTACATCAACCCTATTTCCTTTCTGATGAAGTGTGAGTTGTTTACCACAGACCTATGGGTCCATAGCTAGTAGCTAGATGGCTTCTTATCTCTCTTTTATCTTCAATACCATGTTCTCCTCATTGTTCTTGGAGATCTATCTGATGTAATCTTCTTTTGCGGTGTGTTTGTCAAGATCTGATAAATTGTGGGTATATGATCAGATGATCTATGAATAATATTTGAGTTTGTTCTGAATTCTTTTGTGCATGATCTAATATCTTAGTAATTATCTTCGAACTATCGGTTTGGTTTGGCCAGCTAGATTCGTTTTTCTTGCAATGGGAGAAGTGCTTTGCTTTGGGTTCAATCTTGCGGTGCTCAATCCCAGTGACAGAAAGGGACATGGCACGTATTGTATTGTTGCCATCGAGGATAACTAGATGAGGTTTCATCATATTGCTTGAGTTAATTCCGCTACATTGCTACCTCTTGAGCTTATGTTGTTTTTCCCTTGAAGAGGAAAGGGTGATGCAGCAGAGTAGCGTAAGTATTTCCATCAGTTTTTGAGAACCAAGGTATCAATCCAGTAGGGTACCACACACGAGTCCCTCGTACCTACACAAACAAATAAGAACCTTGCAACCAACACGATAAAGGGGTTGTCAATCCCTTCTCGGACACTTGCAAAAGTGAGATCTGATAGAGATAATAAGATAAATATTTTTGGTATTTTTTTTATAGATTGAAAGTAAAGATTGTAAAATAAAAGTAAAGTAAAGATAAATAGTTGATGGAAGATTGATATGATAGAAGATAGACCCGGGGGCCATATGTTTCACTAGTGGCTTCTCTCAAGATAGCAGATTTCTACGATGGGGTGAACAAATTATTGTCGAGCAATTGATAGAAAAGCGCATAGTTATGAGAATATCTAGGCATGATCATTGTATAGAGGCATCATGTACGTCACAAGTAGACCGAAATGATTCTGCATCTACTACTATTACTCCACATATCGACCGCTATCCAGCATGCATCTACAGTATTAAGTTCATAAGAACAGAGTAACGCTTTAAGCAAGATGACATGATGTAGAGGGATAAACTCATGCAATATGATATAAACCCCATCTTTTTATCCTCGTTGGCAAAAATAAAATACGTGCCTTCCTGCCCCTGCTATCACTGGGAAAGGACACCGCAAGATTGAACCCAAAGCTAAGCACTTCTCCCATTGCAAGGAAGATCAATCTAGTAGGCCAAACCAAATTGATAATTCGAAGAGACTTGCAAAGATATTTAAAATCATGCATAAAAGATTTCAAAGAAGAATCAAATATTGTTCATAGATAATCTTGATCATAAACCCACAATTCATCGGATCTCGACAAACACACCGCAAAAAGAATTACATCGAATAGATCTCCAAGAAGATCAAGGAGAACTTTGTATTGCGATCCAAAGAGAGAGAAGAAGCCATCTAGATAATAACTATGGACCCGAAGGTCTGTGGTAAACTACTCACAACTCATCGGAGAGGCTATGGTGTTGAGGTAGAAGCCCTCCGTGATCGATTCCCCCTCCGTTGGAGGTCCGGAACAGGCCCCAAGATGGGACCTGACGGGTGCAGAAGGTTGCAGTGGTGGAATTAGGGGTTCGTGGTCCTCTCGGATGTTTTCAGGGTACATGGATATATATAGGAGAAAGGAGCATGCCGGTGGAGCTATGGGGGGGGCACGAGGGTGGGGGCGCACCTACCCCCTGGGCGCACCTCCCTGCCTCATGGCCACCCCATGGCTTCCCTGGCGTGTACTCCAAGTCTTCTGGGTTGCATTTGTTCCAAAAATAATCCTCCCGAAGGTTTCATTCCATTTGGACTCTGTTTGATATTCCTTTTCCGCGAAACACTAAAATAGGCAAAAAAAAAAACAACAATTTGCACTGGGCCTTGGGTTAGTAGGTTAGTCTCAAAAATAATATAAAAGAGTATATAAAGCCCATTAAACATCCAAAACAGATAATATAATAGCATGGAACAATCAAAAATTCTAAATACGTTGGAGACGTATCAAGCATCCCCAAGCTTATTTCCTACTCATACTTGAGTAGGTAAATAATAGAAACAATTTTTTTTTGATGTGGAATGCTACCCAACATAATTATCAATGTAATTTTATTTATTGTGGCATGAATGATCAGATCCGAAAGATTCAAGACAAAAGTTTAGCATTGACGTAAGAATAATAATACTTCAAGCATACTAACAAAGCAATTATGTCTTCTCAAAATAACATGGCTAAAGAAAGTTCATCCCTACAAAATCATATGGTTTGGCTATGTTCCATCTTCGTCACACAAAATACTCAAATCATGCACAACCCCGGTTTCAGCCAAGCAATTTTTTCATACTTCAATTTTTTCAAACCTTTTCAACTTTCACGCAATACAAGAGCGTGAGCCATGGATATATCACTATGGGTGGAATAGAGTGGTGGTTGTGGAGAAGACAAAAGAGGAAGATGGTCTCACATCAACTAGGCGTATCAATGGGCTATGGAGATGCCCATCAATAGATATCAATGTGAGTGAGTAGGGATTGCCATGCAACAGATGCACTAGAGCTATAAATGTATGAAAGATCAACAAAAGAAACTAAGTGGGTGTGCATCCAACTTTGTCGCTCACGAAGACCTAGGGCATTTGAGGAAGCCCGTCGTTGACATATACAAGCCAAGTTCTATACTGAAAATTCCCACTAGTATATGAAAGTGACAAAACAAAAGACTCTCTATCATGAAGATCATGGTGCTACTTTGAAGCACAAGTGTGGACAAAGATAGTAGCATTTTCCCTTTTTTCTTTCTTTTTATCTTTTTCTCCCCCTTTTTTTGGGCCTTTATTTTTTTTCTTTGGCCTTTCCTTCTTCTTCTTTTTTTATTTGGGACAATGCTCTAATAATGATGATCATCACACTTCTATTTATTTACAACTCAAATATTACAAATCGATACTAGAACAAAATATGACTATATGAATGCCTCCGGCGGTGTACCAGGATGTGCAATGAATCAAGAGTGACATGTATGAAAAATTATGCATGGTGGCCTTGCCACAAATATGATGTCAACTACATGATCATGCATGGCAATATGACAATGATGAAGCGTGTCATAATAAATGGAACGGTGGAAAGTTGCATGGCAATATATCTCGGAATGGCTATGGAAAAACCATAATAGGTAGGTATGGTGGCTGTTTTGAGGAAGATATATGGTGGGTGTATGGTACCGGCGAAAGTTAAGCGGTACAAGAGAGTGCGTATAATCCATGGACTCAACATTAGTCATAAAGAACTCACTTACTTATTGCAAAAATCTACAAGTTATCAAAACAAAGTACTACATGCATGCTCCTAGGGGAAGGGTTGGTAGGAGTTAACCATCGCGCGATCCCGACCTCCACACAAAGGATGACAATCAATGAAATACCTCATGCTTCAAATTTGTCACACAACGGTTACCATACGTGCATGCTACGGAACTTGCAAACCTCAACACAAGTATTTCTCAAATTCATAACTACTCTACTAGCATGACTCTAATATCACCATCCTCATATCTCAAAACAATCATCAAGTATAAAACTTCTCATAATATTGAATGCACTTTATATGAAAGTTTTTATTATAGCCATCTTGGATGCCTATCATATTAGGACTAATTTTATAACCAAAGCAAATTACCATGCTGTTCTAAAAGACTCTCATAATAATATAAGTGAAGCATGAGATATCAATAATTTCTATAAAATAAAACCACCACTGTGCTCTAAAAAGATATAAGTGCAGCACTAGAGTAAAGCTATCTAGCTCAAAAGATATAAGTGAAGCACATAGAGTATTCTAATAAATTCTGATTCATGTTTATCTCTCTCAAAAGGTGTGTCCAGAAAGGATGGTTGTGGTAAAATAAAAAGCAAAGACTCAAATCATACATGACGCTCCAAGCAAAACACATATCATGTGGTGAATAAAAATATAGTCTCAAGTAAAGTTACCGATAGACGAAAACGAAAGAGGGGATGCCTTCCCGGGGCATCCCCAAGCTTAGGCTTTTGTTTGTCCTTGGATCTTACCTTGGGGTGCCTTGGGAATCCGCAATATTAGGCTCTTGCCACTCTTTGTTCCATAGTCCATTAAATCCTTACCCAAAAACTTGAAAACTTCACAATACAAAACTTAACAGAAAATCACGTGAGCTCCGTTAGTATAAGAAAACAAACCACCACTTTAAGGTAATGTATTGAACTCATTCTTTATTTATATTGGTGTTAAACCTAATGTATTCCAACTTCTCTATGATTCATACCCCCCGATACTACTCATATATTCATCAAAATAAGCAAACAACACACGAAAAACAGAATCTGTCAAAAACAGAACAGTCTGTAGTAATCGGTAACTTTCAAATACTTCTGTAACTCTAATTCTTTTTGAAATAAATTGTTGGACGTTAGGAATTTGTCTATTAATCATCTGCAAAAAGAATCAACTTAAAAGCACTCTCTAGTAAAAAAAATGGCAGCTAACCTCGTGAGCGCAAAAGTTTCTGTTTTTTACAGCAAGATCACAAAGACTTCACCCAAGTCTTCCCAAAGGTTCCACTTGGCAAAAAAACTAATTAAAACACAAAACCACATTTAACCAGAAGCTAGAAGAATTATTTATTACTAAACAGAAGTAAAAGCAAAGAAAATAAAATCGGGTTGCCTCCCAACAAGCGCTATCGTTTAACGCCCTAGCTAGGCATGATACAAGAATAGATCTAGGTATTGCCATCTTTGGTAGGCAATCCATAAGTGGCTCTCATAATAGATTCATAAGGTAATTTGATTTTATTTCTAGGAAAGTGTTCCATGCCTATCCTTAACGGAAATTGGAATCTAATATTTCCTTCCTTCATATCAATAATTGCACCAGTCGTTCTAAGGAAAGCTCTACCAAAAATAATAGGACATGTAGGATTGCAATCTATATCAAGAACGATGAAATCTACGGGCACATAATTTCTATTTACAACAATAAGAACATCATTAATCCTTCCCATCGGTTTCTTAATGGTAGAATCCGCAAGATGCAAATTTAAAGAACAATCATCAAGTTCATGGAAACCTAACATGTCACACAAAGTTTTTGGAATTGTGGAAACACTAGCACCCAAATCACACAAAGCATAGCATTCATGATCTTTAATATTAATTTTAATATTAGGTTCCCACTAATCATAAAGTTTTCTAGGGATAGAAACTTCTAGTTTAAGTTTTTCTTCATAAGATTGCATTAAAGCATCAACTATGTCTTTGGTAAAGGCTTTATTTTGACTATAAGCATGAGGAGAATTTAGCACGGATTGCAACAAGGAAATACAATCTATCAAAGAGCAATTATCCTAATTAAATCACTTGAAATACAAAATAGTGAGTTCACTACTATGTAAAGTTTTGACCTCTTCAATCCCACTTTTAACAGTTTTAGCACCATGATCTAAAAACTCCGAACCATTGGGACACCTTTTAATTAAAGTTGACTCATCTCTAGTCCCATTTTTACCAAGATTCATATTAGAAAACATGGATTTAATAGGAGACACACAATCACTTTTAGATCATCATCTTTATTATCATATAAACTAGAAGAACACGCTTTTTCAAAGCAATCTCTTTTAGCACGCATCCTAGCGGTTCTTTCTTTGCACTCATCAATGGAAATTCTCATGGATTTGAGAGACTCGTTGATATCATGCTTAGGTGGAATAGATCTAAGTTTCAAAGAATCAACATCAAGAGAAATTATATCCACGTTCCTAGCCAATTCATCAATCTTAAGCAATTTTTCTTTAAGCAAAGCATTTTAATTCTTTTGCGAATTCATAAATTCTTTAACACTAGTCTCAAAATCAGAGGACATATTATTAAAATTGCCATAAGAGTTGTTGTAGGAATTACCATAATTATTAGAGGAATTACTAGGGAAAGGCCTAGATTTAAAGTTTCCTCTATATGTGTTGTTACCAAAATTATTCCTACCAACAAAATTCACATCCAAAGATTCATTATTATTTTCAATCAACGTGGACAAAGGCATATCATTAGGATCAAAAGAAACACTCTTAGTAGCAAATAATTTCAAAAGTTCATCCATCTTTCCACTCAAAACACTAATCTCTTCAATAGCATGTACTTTTTTACTAGTAGATCTTTCGGTGTGCCATTGAGAGCAATTAACCACAATATTATCTAGGAGTTTAGTAGCTTCTCCTAAAGCGATTTCCATGAAAGTGCCCCCCCC
>LR738713.1:565436034-565460745 GCA_902687465.1 Secale cereale | reverse complement strand
CCCCCCCCCGGCGGCCGAATCTAAAAGATTTCTAGAAGCGAAATTCAATCCAAGATAAAAGTTTTGTATAATCATCCATAAGTTCAAACCATGTGTAGGGAAATTACGTATCATTAATTTCATCCTCTCCCAAGCTTGTGCAACATGCTCATGATCAAGTTGCTTAAAATTCATAATATCGTTTCTAAGAGAAATAATCTTAGCGGGAGGAAAATACTTAGAGATAAAGGCATCTTTGCACTTATTCCATGAATCAATACTATTTCTAGGCAAAGAAGAGAACCAAGTTTTAGCATGATCTCTAAGAGAAAAAAGGAAATAACTTCAGTTTAACAATATAATTATCCGTATCTCTCTTCTTTTGCATATCGCACAAATCCACAAAGTTGTTTTGATGGGTAGCGGCATCTTCACTAGGAAGGCCAGAAAATTGATCTTTCATGACAAGATTCAACAGTGCAACATTGATTTCACAAGATTCAGCATCGGTAATAGGAGCAATTGGAGTGCTAATAAAATCATTATTGTTGGTATTGGAAAAGTCACACAATTTGGTATTATCTTGAGCCATAGTGACGAACAAGCAATCCAACACACAAGCAAACAAGAAGCAAGCGAAAAGAGGCAAACGGAAAAGGGGGAATAAAACGGCAAAGGTGAAGTGGGGGAGAGGAAAATGAGAGGCAAATGGCAAATAATGTAATGCGAGGGATAAGAGTTTGTGATGGGTACTTGGTATATGACTTTTGCGTAGATTCCCCCGCAACGGTGCCATAAATTCTTCTTGCTACCTCTAGAGCTTGCGTAGTTTTTCCCTTGAAGAGGAAAGGGTGATGCATCACAGTAGCGTAAGTATTTCCCTCAGTTTTTTAGAACCAAGGTATCAATCCAGTAGGATACCACACGCGAGTCCCTCGTACCTACACAAACAAATAAGAACCTTGCAACCAACGCGATAAAGGGATTGTCAATCCCTTCTCGGCCACTTGGAAAAGTGAGATCTGATAGAGACAATAAGATAAATATTTGGTATTTTGTTTTTTATATATTGAAAGTAAAGATTGCAAAATAAAAGTAAAGTAAAGATAAATAGTTGACGGAAGATTGATATGATAGAAGATAGACCCGGGGGCCAGTTTCACTAGTGGCTTCTCTCAAGATAGTAGATTTCTACGATGGGTGAACAAATTACTGTTGAGCAATTGATAGAAAATCGCATAGTTATGAGAATATCTAGGCATGATCATTGTATATAGGCATCACGTCCATGACAAGTAGACCGAAACGATTCTGCATCTACTACTATTACTCCACACATCGACCGCTATCCAGCATGCATCTAGAGTATTAAGTTCATAAGAACAGAGTAATGCTTTAAGCAAGATGACATGATGTAGAGGGATAAACTCATGCAATATGATATAAACTACATCTTTTTATCCTCGATGGCGACAATACAATACGTGCCTTGCTACCCCTGCTGTCACTTGGAAAGGACACCGCAAGATTGAACCCAAAGCTAAGCACTTCTCCCATTGCAAGAAAGATCAATCTAGTAGGCCAGACCAAACTGATACTTCGAAGAGACTTGCAAAGATATTTAAATCATGCATAAAAGATTTCAGAGAAGAATCAAATATTGTTCGTAGATAATTTTGATCATAAACCCACAATTCATTGGATATCGACAAACACACCGCAAAAAGAATTACATTGAATAGATCTCCAAGAAGATTGAGGAGAACTTTGTATTGAGATACAAAGAGAGAGAAGAAGCCATCTAGCTAATAACTATGGACCCGAAGGTCTATGGTAAACTACTCACAACTCATCGGAGAGGATATGGTGTTGATGTAGAAGCCCTCCGTGATCGATTCCCCCTCCGATGGACCTCCAGAACAGGCCCCAAGAAGGGATCTCATGGGTACAGAAGGTTGCGGTGATGGAATTAGGGTTTCGTGGTGCTCTCGGATGTTTTCGGGTATATATATATATATATATATATATATATATATATATATATATATATATATATATAAGAGGAAGGAGCATGTCAGTGGAGCTACGGGGGGGCACACGAGGGTGGGGGCGCGCCCCTGCCTCGTGGCCACCCCGTGGCTTCCCTGGCGTGTACTCCAAGTCTTCTGGGTTACATTTGTTCCAAAAACTATCCTCCCGAAGGTTTCATTCCATTTGGACTCTGTTTGATATTCCTTTTCTGCAAAACACTAAAATAGGCAAAAAAACAACAATTTGCACTAGGCCTTGGGTTAGTAGGTTAGTCCCAAAAATAATACAAAAGTGTATAATAAAGCCCATTAAACATCCAAAACAGATAATATAATAGCATGGAACAATCAAAAATTATAGATACGTTGGGGACGTATCATACATCATGTCATCTTCCTTAATGTGTTACTCTGTTCTTATGAACTTAATACTCTAGATGCAGAATCGTTTTGATCGATGTGTGGAGTGATATTAGTAGATGCAGGCAGGAGTCGGTCTACTTGTCACGGATGTGATGCCTATATTCATGATCATTGCCATAGATGTCGTTATAATTATTCTCTCTTCTATCAATTGCTTGATACTAATTTGTTCACCCATCGTAATACTTGCTATCATTAGAGAAGCCTCTAGTGAAACCTATGGCCCCCGGGTCTACTTTACATCTTATAAGTTTCAGATCTACTATTTTGCAATCTTTTACTTTTCAATCTATAAACCAAAAGCCCAAAAATATCTACTTTACTAGTTCATTTATCTGTACCAGAACTCACTTTTGCAAATAACCTAGAAGGGATTGACAACCCCTTTATAGCGTTGGGTGCAAGTTTGTTGTTTGTTTGTGCAGGTATTTAGCGACTTGTGTGTAATCTCCTAATGGATTGATACCTTGGTTCTCAAAACTGAGGGAAATACTTACTGTACTTTGCTGCATCGCCAGGGAAATACCAACGCAAGCCAAAGAGGTAGCACTTCTCTGCCCCAACTTCGATCGAATTACCCTCCGGAGGGTTTAGGGCGAGCGCATGCTTCGAGCCGGAAGGGCCCTCCGAAGAAGCTGCGGTCGTGTTCTTCTTAGGGGTCGCCCCTCCGGATGATCGTGCGGTTCGGGGGACGGCTCCCGAGTGCCTCAAAACCCCGGCCGAGCGCGGGTCCTTCGTGCCAGGGACTCAACTGCATCGTCGTTGTCCTCAAGGTGACGTAGGAGATCGGGCTGCGACGGGGGCGACACCTCCTCCAAGACATCATCTTCCGTCTCCTCCGAACCCTGCTCGTGGCCGCTGTCATCGGAGGACATCAGCACGAGAGAATTCGGACCATCGACGGAGACAAGACCCAACTTGTTGAAGACGGGCATAGCAGCGACTAGGTCCTCCTGATCGCTGCGGTAGTACAGAGGGGCGTAGGTCTCGCGGAACGCCCCGGGGTCATCACCGAGGAGGGCTGCCAGGGCCCTGTCCAGCTCCTCGCCTGTCAGCTCGGCGGGGCGCAGCCTCATGTCATCCCCCCATGCCCATGTACTCCCACATGGGCCGCGTGTGTGACTGGAGTGGTGCAAGGCGTTGAGTCAGGAACTCCTTTCATGAACATCTCCCCCATCAGCTTCCTGGCGTCTATGTCCGCAAGAATCCTCTTCACCATGGGTTCTTCCCGAGGATCAGAGATCTTTGCGGAGCTCCACGCCAAGGTCTTCGCGGGCATCCCTGTCGACATCTCCAAGAGCGGGTAAGACCCTTGGCATCCATGAAGACCCAGCGGCGCCGGTGACCTTCCACTTTCTTCTCGGCCTTCATGAGCATATTCCCCTTGTGGATGGCGATGAAGGAGACGCAAGTAGAGCACTGCATCCGCTCGTGCATCTGCATGCTGAAGAAGTGGCGGAAGAGCGCAACAGAGGGGTTCACGCCCACAAAGGCCTCATAGTAGAAGGCGAAGATGGACAGGAGAAGGATCGAGTTGGGCTGAAGATGAAGGGCACGCACCCCGTAGTGGAGAAGAATGGCATAGAAGAATTCGGAGAAGGGCCGAACGAGCTCCGCGTAGATGTTGTGGAGGAAGAAGGGGTAAATCGTCGGCACCAACATGCTCCGCTTGACGGAGCCAGCCCAGACGAAGGTCTCTCCCCGCTCATGATCCTTGCACGCCGTCTGCGAGAGCACCAGACTAAGGTGCCCCACCTCCGTGATGGAGGATGCATCGAGCGAAGATGAAGGTGAGGAAGAGGTCGCGGCCTGCGCCGCGCGCTTCGATTTCCCGGGCGCCATCTGCGTGACCAACGGTGGTGGAGAAGAAGGGCGGAAAGGCGGCGATGCGCTTGGATCTGGAGGAACTCCTCGCGAAGGAAAGGGGATTTTAGCGGGAGGAGCACAAGGAAGAAGAGCAATGATGGTCTCACAGCCCGCGCCATGCTTTTTGCCAGCCGCGTGATTGCCAAGACGGCGTGGGGAGTGGAGGCGCGAGTGACCCATCACACACCAAGCGTCAGGACTGGACCTTGGGCGACTAGGGCTTGCAGTATTTGACCCTTTGCTCCTCGCCTGCGCTTCGAAGCTAGGACTAGCGTGCCTTGAGCCCGGGGGCTACTATCGGTGTTATGGGATTGGGGGTACCCAGACCTGCCTGCCTGCGGCCCAACGCACGGCCTCACGACGGCCCAGCAGGGCCCAGTTTCAAGACTACTCAAGAAGAGCCCTCGCGAGATCCCCCTTCCCTCGCGAGGCAAGATACGTCAAGACCTCCAAAGGAGTAGCTACCTGGGCTGCCTCCCAAGGAGCCGAGATTCCTGTGCAAGTGCCCCTCCTCATGAGGACGAAGTGATGCAAGCCATGATGACCAAGGCCAGGCAAGGACGAACGAGGGTTCCCAAGGAATCCCCCAAAGGTTTCCATTCTGGTGCACCAAGACCAAGACTGGGGGCTCAGCAGAACGGATGTCACCGCCGAGCCCACCCCTGCGTCATGATCAGAGACTTTGCAGGCGAAGACAACCTTTCGACGGGATAAGATGTACCACTTGTCCCCCTTCAAAATTGGTCGTTGTGGGATCCCTTCCCTCCCAAATGACGCGGGAAGAGGACCAAGACCATGGTACTTCTCGAGCTTGCGTTGTATTCCCTCGAAGAGGAAATGGTGATGCAGCACAGTAGCGTAAGTATTTCCCTCGATTTTTTAGAACAAATGTATCAATCCAGTAGGAGACCACGCGAGAGTCCCTCGCACCTGCACAAACAAATAAGAACTTCGTAGCCAACGCGATAAGGGGTTGTCAATCCCTTTACGATCACTTACGAAAGTGAGATCTGATAGATAGGATAGTGTAATGTTTTTGGTATTTTTGGATGTAAGAACGGAAAGTAAATAAAGCAAAGTAAAGTAGATGAAGGTTTAATATGTTGAGAATAGACCCGGGGGCCATAGGTTTCACTAGTGGCTTCTCTCATGATAGCAGAATTCTACGGTGGGTGAACAAATTACCGTCGAGCAATTGATAGACAAGCGCATAGTTATGAGAATGTCTAGGCATGATCATTATATATAGGCATCATGTCCGTGACAAGTAGACTGAAACGATTCTGCATCTACTACTGTTACTCCACACATCGACCGTTATCCAGCATGCATCTAGAGTATTAAGTTCATAAGAACAGAGTAATGCATTAAGCAAGATGACCTGACGTAGAGGAATAAACTCAAGCAATATGATATAAACCGCATCTTTTTATCCTCGATGCCAACAATACAATACGTGCCTTGCTTCCCCTACTGTCACTGGAAAAGGACACTGCAAGATTGAACCCAAAGGCAAACACTTCTCCCATTGCAAGAACTATAGATCTAGTAGGCCAAACCAAACCGATAATTCGAAGAGACTTGCAAGGATATTATAATCATACATAAAAGATTTCAGAAAAGAATCAAATATATCTCGTAGATAATCTTGATCATAAACCCACAATTCATCGGATCTCGACAAACACACCACAAAAAGATTACATCAAATTGATATCCTCGAAGATTGAGGAGAACTTGGTATTGAGATCCAAAAAGAGAGAAAAAGCCATCTAGCTAATAACTATGGACCCGAAGGTCTGTGGTAAACTACTCACAACTCATGGTGAGGCTATGGTGTTGATGTAGAAGCACTCCATGGTAGATCCCGCCTCCGTCGGAGCTCCGGATCAGGCCCCAAGATGGGATCTCAAGGGAACAAAAGGTTGTGGCAGTGGAATTAAGGTTTTCTTTGTTGCCTCGATGTTTTCAGGGTATGTGGACATATATAGGAGGAAGAAGTACGTCGGTGGAGCAACATGGGGCCCACGAGGGTGCGGGCGCGTCGGGGGGCGCGCCATGGACCCTCGTGGGCACCACGTTTCTTCTTTGGCTTGGTGCTCAAGTCTCTCGTGAAGATATCGTTCCAAAAATAACTCTCCCGAAGGTTTCATTCCATTTGGGCTCCGTTTGATATCCCTTTTCTGTGAAACCCTGAAATAGGCAAAAAAAACAGCAATCTACACTGGGCCTTGGGTTAATAGGTTAGTCCCAAAAATAATATAAAAGTGTATAATAAAGCCCATTAAACATCCAAAAGAGAATATATATATAATAGCATGAACAATAAAAAATTATAGATATTTTGGAGACCTATCAGACCACTATAAATAGGGACCAGCGTCCATCGTAGAAGGGGATCCGAATATCGACCCCGCACACACCCCTCGAGCCCTAACGAGGAAGCTCACACACTGTACTGGTTCATGCTTAACCTCCACGCGAGGCCAATCCACCACAAAGCAGGAGTAGGGTTTTGCACCGCAGGGTGGCCTGAACCTGGGTAAATCTCTGTGTCACTTCTTGTTCTTCGATCATCCCCGACGATAAGCACTAGCTGTCAGTATGGCGGGTGTAGCGCTTAAGTGAAGGAGAGTTCTTCGTTCATGCCTCAGAGTTCGAACCTCTTTGGGTCTGCGAAGCCCTGAATCAGATAATCTAGATTTGAGATATGTGGATGCGGAAATAGAAATATGAGGGTGCGTCCGGACGCGCCCGCGAGCGTGCCCGGGCGCATCCGCGGACGTATAAGGTGTGAAATTTTCCAAGTACGGATATATATGCTCTAACACGGTATGGGTGGTCGATTACATGGCCTTGGTTGACTTAGGCATGTCACTTTTCTACTGCAGTGCCCACGAAATAAACTTTCACCCTCTTTATAAACAAACACACAAACGACCGAATCGATACAAAGTGGTGAAGAAACTCTCCAACAAACAGGTCGATTACAAGGGCTTGCTCGGTGCAGGCCCGTCGAATTTCTCCTGCTATGTTCAATGCGGGAGTCGAAGTTGTATGGTCACCGGTGGTCAATTGTTAGACATAGTCAGTTTGGGTCCCGGTATCTATTGCGGCCAGGTCTCCGTTCTTGCCCATAGATAGTGAAGTCATAGTCATTGGCTTGCTCGAGAGTGAAGATGATGATGATGGATGATAATCTCAGTGGTGCTTTTCTTCTCAACGATGTGTGGATCTTCCTTTGGATAGCTAGGCCAAACACTGATTTGATTAAAGTAGATGGATCCAAGTGACCATGTTGAATTAAGAAGATATGATGTTGGGACCACACACAAAGTCTCGAATGTACTTTAATCTAATAAGTGTTTCTTCCACCCCAATGATATAACAACTCATCATTATCATAATAATATACCAACACATCATCATCGTAATCAGATAACAACTCATTATCTGTAGTCATATATATAATAACTCATCATCATTCTAGCACATTAAAAGTAGTATGGCCTCCTCGTCATCATCATCTTAGTCATATAACAACTCATCGTTCGTAGTCATATAATAACTCACCATCAATATATCACATTATAAGTTAACTAACACTAGCAAATTGTTATCATCCTAGGTAAATAACTCATCATCATTCTAGCACATGATAAGTACTAGCTAGGACCTACTCCTCTCTCTTATGAAAAATAGCATAAGATAGGTAAACCCCCTCCATCTCCATTATGGAGAATAGAGATCAACTTATCATCAATTTGTGGCATGTGCGCATCCATGATGTTTCCAATTGGTTGCCTACGCGCATTCATTGCTTTACTCCATCCTTTGATTTTGAGGCCTTCATCAAGAAATCAAGTATGCACTGTGAAAAGCCACCGACGGACTAGGCCGTAAGCTAATAATATCCACCTCACCTTCGGCATACATCAGTTGAGGCACAACATCCTTCGGGAGCTTCAGTTGAAGAACATAATAGTAACATAGTTAGCAAGGTAGTTTTACTTAATAAGAATTGAAAGCACAAGTGCTCCGTGGGTGATTTTGGTAATTAATGTCAACATATCTCTTGCCGGACTAATATTTTCATCCAGTATATTTCAGATGAGTTCAATAGTGGAGTGGAAAGACAAGAGGATGTGGAACCCCTTCAAGAAGCTGAGTACAAAGATTGGCAAAAGCTCAAGACTCTTCATTCCTATTTTAGTGATCCAAGATCACATTGAGTCCATAGGATAGACAATACTATTAAAAGGGGATGGGGTGTTGCTTAATGGTCTACTTGCTCAAAGTGCTTAGTGATATGCTCCAAAGCCCTCAACCACTTTCTCATTTCCACATATGTCCTAAACCTAAAGTCAAACTAGGCCCCACCGATTTGATCTATCCGGCGCCATCGAGTTCACTTGACATAGCCACTGCCAGAAACCCTAATCAGTTCGGTCTCACCAAGATGGGCTTGCAAACTCTGTGTTGCCTGTTGCAATTATTTCGGTCCCACTAAGATATGCAGTCGGTCCCATCGAGTTTGCTTGACCAACTCTCTGTTTGCTTATTACCAAAATCGGCCTCACCGAGTTTGTGTAATCGGTCAAACTGAGTTTGGGTTTTACCCTAACCCTAGCACATCGGTCTCACCGAGTTGATCATGTCGGTCCCACCGAAAAGCCTAACGTTCACATTTTGAACCAGGTCGGTCTCATCGAGTTCTACTATTCGGCCCCACCGAGTTTGGTAAATTGTGTGTAACGGTTAGATTTTGTGTGGAGGCTATATATACCCCTCTACCCCATTCTCCATTTGTGAGAGAGCCATCAGAACGTGCCTACACTTCCACTACTCGTTTTCTGAGAGAGAACCACCTACTCATGTGTTGAGACCAAGATATTCCAATCCTACCACAAGAATCTTGATCTCTAGCCTTCCCCAAGTTGCTTTCCACTCAAATCATCTTCCCTCCATATCCAAATCTTTCAGAGAGAGTTGAGTGTTGTGGAGACTATCATTTAAAGCATAAGAGCAAGGCGTTCATCATCAACACACCATATATTACCTTTTCGAGAGTGGTGTCTCCTAGATTGGTTAGGTGTCACTTGGGAGCCTCCGGTAAGATTGTGGTGTTGAACCAAGGAGTTTGTAAGGGCAAGGAGATCTCCTACTTCATGAAGATCTACCCTAGTGAGGTAAGTCCTTCGTGGGAAATGGCCATGGTGGGATATACAAGGTTGCTTCTTCATGGACCCTTCATGGGTGGAGCCCTCTGTGGACTCACGCAGCCGTTACCCTTCATGGATTGAAGTCTCCATCAACGTGGATGTACGATAGCACCACCTATCAGAACCACACCAAAAATATTTGTGTCTCCTATTGCATTTGCTCACTCCAATCTCATCCCTTTACCTTCTTGCAACTTGAATGCTTTACTTTCCGTTGCTCATATACTCTTTCCATGCTTGATTGAAATGTATTGTGAATGGTTGAACTTGTGCTAAAACTCCACCTCAACTTGAAGAACTTAAAACTGATACTTTTCTTGTTGAGGGTCTAATCACCCCCTCTAGACACCTCTTCTTCGATGCTTTCAATTGGTATCAGAGCTTTGGTTTCCATTGCTTTGGTTTAATCACCATTGGAGGAAGATGGATGTGTCTACGATTGGGAGTATGAGACGTAGAGTGCCTATCCTTGAAGGGAGTTTTATAGGGAATGTAAAAATGACATGCGTGAGATCTTCAATGAATATCATTTGAACAAATATATTGTTAGCCCTTATGTGCCCCCCATTGACCGTTTGAATCCAACATTCGATGAACATCTTGACATGGTTCGCAATCTTAGAACTGTTGATCTTATCACTGGAGGATTGTCTAGAAATTTGCTTGTTTGCTTACCAACTTTCAAATGTGCTTACACTATATGGAATTTTCTTGAAGAACGCTTTCCCAACTATTCATTGAAAAGTCTAGATAACATTCTTCAAAAATCCATTACTTTTCAAATGATGAAGCCTTGTGATCCCAAGTTTGATGAATGCTTATTGAGCTACGTGATCTTATGCGAGCTAAGGGTGACGATGGAATCATTAGTCACATAATCAAGGAAGATATTGCAACTCACAAACTTGAACATTGTCATTATCGAAATTCTATTGAATCACTTGTCGTAGGTGATGATCACATGGATGATGATGCTATTGAAAATGGATATTATGACAAAAGTGAAGATAGTGACTTTGATCTTGATGATTCAATGAGATGATTTGGTCTTATGTCTAATCTTCGTGGTTCCGCAGTCGAAGGATAGGAATGGGTTCTTGATAGCGGATGCACAGATCATATGACCGGAGATAAGGACATGTTTGTTGAGCTTGCTAGAAATGATGGTCCACGAAAGTATGTTACCTTTCGTGACAACTCTAAGGGTATAGTTGTTGGCCTTGGTAAGGTGGCCATGTCCAATGATAGTTTTATCAAAAAATTCATGCTTGTTGAATCTCTCGGCTATAACCTTCTTTCTGTATCTAGATTAGCCGATTTTGGTTTAAATGTGCTATTTAGTCATGTTGATTGCCAAGTCTTTCGTAGAGATAATTGATACGTCTCCAATGTATCTATAATTTTTGATTGTTCCATGCTATTATTTATGATGTTTTGGATGTTTAATGGGCTTTGTTATACACTTTTATATTATTTTTGGGACTAACCTATTAACCCAAAGGCCCAGTCCAGATTGCTGTTTTTTTGCCTATTTCAGGGTTTTATAGAAAAGGAACATCAAACGGAGTCCAAACGGAATGAAACCTTCGGGAGAGATATTTTTGGAGCGATATATTCACGGGAGACTTGAGAACCACGGAATAGGGCACACGTGGCATCCATGAGGGTGGGGGCACCTGATACGTCTCCAACGTATCTATAATTTTTTATTGTTCCATGCTATTATATTATCCTTCTAGGATGTCTTATGGGCCTTTATAT
Organism: Secale cereale; assembly: GCA_902687465.1. Classification (NCBI taxonomy): domain Eukaryota; kingdom Viridiplantae; phylum Streptophyta; class Magnoliopsida; order Poales; family Poaceae; genus Secale; species Secale cereale. Next base: position 565,449,464 of record LR738713.1, on the reverse strand, counting down.
ACACTTTTATATGATTTTTTGGACTAACCTATTAACCCAGAGCCCAGTGCCAGTTTCTGTTTTTCTCCTGTTTTAGGGTTTTACAGAAAAGGAATATCAAACGGAGTCCAATTGACGTGCCAATTTTTGATGATTTTTTCTGGACCAAAAGAAGCCCCCCAAGTAAAAGAGCTGGGCCAGGAGAGCCACGGGCTGCCCACGAGGGTGGGGGCGTGCCCTGGGCAGGGGCGCACCCTCCTATCTTGTGGACAGCCCAGAAGCCCGCCTGACTTGTGCCCTACGCCAAAAAATCCTATAAATACGGAAACCTTCAGAAATTAACCTAGATCGGGAGTTCCGCCGCCGAAAGCCTCTATAGCCACCAAAAACCAATCTAGACCCTGTTCCGGCACCCTGCCGGAGAGGGGAACCCTCACCGGTGGCTATCTTCATCATCTCGGCGCTCTCCATGACGAGGAGGGAGTAGTCCACCCTCGAGGCTGAGGGTATGTACTAGTAGCTATGTGTTTTATCTCTCTCTCTCTCTCGTGTTCTTGAGATGACACGATCTTGATGTATCGCAAGCTTTGCTATTATAGTTGGATCTTATGATGCTTCTCCCCCTCTACTATCTTGTAATGGATTGAGTTTTCCCTTTGAAGTTATCTTATTGGATTGAGTCTTTAAGGATTTGAGAACACTTGATGTATGTCTTGCACGTGCTTATCTGTGGTGACAATGGAATATCATGTGATCCACTTGATGTATGTTTTGGTGATCAACTTGCGGGTTCCGTGACCTTGGGAATCTATGCATAGGGGTTGGCACACGTTTTCGTCTTGACTCTCCGGTAGAAACTTTGGGGCACTCTTTGAAGTTCTATGTGTTGGTTGAATAGATTTTTATGAGATTGTGTGATGCATATCGTATAATCATGCCCACGGATACTTGAGGTGATAATGGAGTATCTAGGTGACATTAGGGTTTTGGTTGATTTGTGTCTTAAGGTGTTATTCTAGTACGAACTCTATGATAGATTGAACATTACTACGGACTCTTGAATAGATCGATCAGAAAGAATAACTTTGAGGTGGTTTCATACCGTACCATAATCTCTTCGTTTGTTCTCCGCTATGAGTGACTTTGGAGTGACTCTTTGTTGCATGTTGAGGGCTAGTAATATGATCCAATTATGTTATCCTTGTTGAGAGAACTTGCACTAGTGAAAGTATGAACCCTAGGCCTTGTTTCCTATCATTGCAACACCGTTTATGCTCACTTTTACCACTTGATACCTTGCTGTTTTTATATTTTCTTATTACAAAAACCTATATCTACCATCCATATTGCACTTGTATCACCATCTCTTCGCCGAACTAGTGCACCTATACAATTTACCATTGTATTGGGTGTGTTGGGGACACAAGAGACTCTTTGTTATTTGGTTGCAGGGTTGTTTGAGAGAGACCATCTTCATCCTACGCCTCCCACGGATTGATAAACCTTAGGTCATCCACTTGAGGGAAATTTGGTACTGTCCTACAAACCTCTGCACTTGGAGGCCCAACAACGTCTACAAGAAGAAGGTTGCGTAGTAGACAACAACGCCCCCCCCTATAGGGCGCGCCCCCTGCCTCATGGGCCCCACGTTTGTCCCCCGGTGCCCTCCTTCCTCCTATATATACCTATGTACCCCGAAAACATCAGACACAGAGAGAAATCCCTAGTTCCACCACCGCAACCTTCCATTCCAGTGAGATCCCATCTTGGGGCCTGTTCCGGAGCTCCGCCGGAGGGGGGATCTACCACGGAGTGCTTCTACATCAACACCATCGCCTCACCATGAGTTGTGAGTACTTAACCATAGACCTTCGGGTCCATAGTTAGTACCTAGATGGCTTCTTCTCTCTCTTTGGATCTCAATACCAAGTTCTCCTCGGTCTTCGAGGAGATCTATTTGATGTAATCTCTTTTTGCGGTGTGTTTGTTGATATCCGATGAATTGTGGATTTATGATCAAGATTATCTATGAGAAATATTTGTTTCTTTTGTGAATTCTTTTATGTATGATTATAATATCCTTGCAAGTCTCCTCGAATTATTGGTTAGGTTTAGCCTACTAGATCTATAGTTCTTGCAATGGGAGAAGTGCTTGGCTCTGGGTTCAATCTTGCGGTGTCCTTTCCCAGTGACAGTAGGGGCAGCAAGGCAAATATTGTATTGTTGCCATCGAGGATAAAAAGATGGGGTTTATATCATATTGCTTGAGTTTATCCCTCTACATCATGCCATCTTGCTTAAGGTGTTACTCTATTCTTATGAACTTAATACTCTAGATGCATGCTGGATAGCGGTCGATGTGTGGAGTAATAGTAGTAGATGCAGAATCGTTTCGGTCTACTTGTTACGGACATGATGCCTATATATAATGACCATGCCTAGATATTCTCATAAGTATTCGCTTTTCTATCAATTGCTCGACAGTAATTTGTTCACCCACCATAGAATTCTGCTATCATGAGAGAAGCCACTAGTGAAACCAATGGCCCCGGGTCTATTCTCAACATATCAATCTACAATCTACTTTACTTTACGGTTTTTACTTTATGTTCTTATATCCGAAAAAATACCAAAAATATCAAACTATCATATCTATCAGATCTCACTTTCGTAAGTGACCGTAAAGGGATTGACAACCCCTTATCGCGTTGGCTGCGAAGTTCTTATTTGTTCGTGCAGGTGCGAGGGACTCGCGTGTGGTCTCCTACTGGATTGATACCTTGGTTCTCAAAAACTGAGGGAAATACTTACGCTACTGTGCTGCATCACCCTTTCCTCTTCGAGGGAATACAACGCAAGCTCGAGAAGTAGCAAGGAGAATTTCTGGCGCCGTTGCCGGGGAGGCTACCGAAAAGTCATATACCAAGTACCTATCACAAACCCTTATCCTTCGCATTACATTTATTTGCCTCTCGTTTTCCTCTCCCCGACTTCACCCTTGCCGTTTTGTTCGCCTTTCTTTTTTCGTGTGTTTTACCGTTCGCTTGCCTCCTGTTTGCTTGTGTTGCTATGTGCCCTCTATCAGCCTGCATCTTCGCTTGCTAAATTATGGATCCTCATCCACTTGCTAATCTTTTTAAGAGATCCAATTATGATGAACCAATTGCTAGTGAGCTGCGTGCACTAGATTATCTTTATGGGGCTTTGCTTGAAATTCATGAATCTGGAAATTGTGAAGAATTGTTAAAAGAAAAAGTGATTCATGATAGCTCCTTAAATAAAAAGCATGATTGCAATGATGTTACTATAAATTCTATAAATGTCAGACGTGCTAATGATATGCAAAACCCTAAGCTTGGGGATGCTTATTTTGCTATGCCCACTACTTGTTGCAATGATCATATTTGGGGTGATGCTTCTTACGATCTTGAAAATTTATTTAAGCCCCATGATGAATATGAGATTAATAATAATGTTTGCAATACTATTGAAAGTGAGTTTGGAAGAGTGTCAACTTTAGATCCCACATATTTGGAGAATGATCAATCTTATGAATTTTTTTATAAAAGTGGGTTTGGAGAGGTCATGACTTTAGTTAATGTTGCTCCCACTATTTTGGAAGAGTGTCAACTTTGTATGCATGTGGATCGTGTTGAGAATATGTTTTGTGATAGCTATATTGTTGAATTTGATTATGATCCTACATGCAATTATTATGAGAGAGGAAAATATGGTTGTAGAAATTTTCATGTTACTAAATTACCTCTCGTTATGTTGAGATTGCTTTTGTTTCTTTCTTCTTCCTTGCATACGCTAGATCTTGCTTGTCTTGCTAATTTGTTTTTCCTATAAAATTCCTATGCATAGGAAGTATGTTAGACTTAGATGTGATTTTCACATGCTATATGATGCTCTATTTGTGCTTCAATTCCTATCTTTCTTGTGGGCATCATTGAATTCTCAAGCCTATCTTAATAGCTATAAAGAAAGAGCTTGTTGGGAGGCAACCCAATTTTATTTTGTTTGTTTTTGCTTCTGTTTAGGAATAAATATTGCATCTAGCTTCTTTTTAGATGTGGTTTTGTGTTTTAATTAGTGTTTCTGCCAAGTAGAACCTTTGGGAAGACTTATGTGAAGTTTATATGATCTTGCTGTAAAAAAACAGAAACGTTAGCGCTCACGAGAATAGTCACTAGATGTTACTGGAGAGTGCTATTTAGTTGATTCTTTTTGCAGATGATTAATAGACAAATTCCTCGCGTTTAACGATTTATTTCAAAAAAAATGCAGTTACAGAAGTATTCGAAAGTTATAGATTACTACACACTGTTATGTTTCTGAGAGATTTCGTTTTCCGTGTGTTGTTTGCATATTTTGATGAATCTATGAGTAGTATTGGGGAGTATGAATCATAGAGAAGTTGGAATACAGTAGGTTTAACACCAATATAAACAAAGAATGAGTTCATTACAGTACCTTTGAGTGGTGGTTTGTTTTCTTATACTAACGGAGCTCACGAGATTTTTGTCTAAGTTTTGTGTTGTGAAGTTTTCAAGTTTTGAGTATTGCTTTGATGGACTATGGAACAAAGAGTGGCAAGAGCCTAAGCTTGGGGATGCCCCGGGAAGGCATCCCCTCTTTCGTCTTCATCTATCGATAACTATACTCGGGACTACATTTTTATTCACCACATGATATGTGTTTTACTTGGAGTGTCATGTATTATTTGAGTCTTTGCTTGTTAGTTTGCCACAATTATCTTTGCTGGACACACCTTTTTGATAGAGATAAATATAGCCTAGGAATTGTTACAACACTCTATGTGCTTCACTTATATCTTTTGAGCTAAATAGTTTGCTCTAGTGCTTCACTTATATCTTTTAGAGCACGGTGGTAATTTTATTTTGTAGAAATTGTTGCTCTCTCATGCTTCACTTATATCCTTTTGAGAGTCTATTAGAACAGCATGGTAATGTACTTTGGCTATAAAACTAGCCTTAACATGATAGGCATCCAAGATGAATGTAGTAAAAACTTTCATACAAAGTGCATTGAATATGATGAGAAGTTGGATGCTTGATAATTGTTTTGAGATATGAGGAAAGTGATATTAGAGTCATGCTAGTGGAGTTATTATGAAATTGAGAAATACTTGTGTTAAAGTTTGTGATTCCCATAGCATGCACATATGGTGAACCGCTATGTGACGAAGTTAGAGCATGAAGTATTTGTAGAGTGTCATCCTTTGTGTGGAGGTCGGGGGCGTGCGATGGTTAACTCCTACCAACCTCCCCCCTAGGAGCATGCGTTGATTGCTTTGTTTTGATGACTCGTAAATTTTTGCAATAAGTATATCAGTTATTTATGACTAATGTTGAGTCCATGGATTATACGCACTCTCACCCTTCCACCATTGCTAGCCTCTCTTGTACCGCGCAACTTTCGTCGGTACCATACACCCACTATATACCTTCCTCAAAACAGCCACCATATACCTTCCTCAAAACAGCCACCATACCTACCTATCATGGCATTCCATAACCATTCCGAGATATATTGCCATGCAACTTTCCACCGTCCCATTCATATGACACGCTTCATATTGTCGTATTGCCATGCATGATCATGTAGTTGACATCGTATTTGTGGCAAAGCCGCCATGCAAAATATTTCATACATGTCACTCTTGTTCATTGCACATCCCCGTACACCGCCGGAGGCATTCATATAGAGTCATACTTTGCTCTACTATCGAGTTGTAAATCAATATAAGTGTGATGATCATCATTATAGAGCATTGTCCCATGTGAGGAAAGGCCAAACAAATAAAAAAAGAGAAGGCCCCTCCAAAAAAAAGGGGACAATGCTACTATCTTTTTTCCACACTTGTGCTTCAAAGTAGCACCATGATCTTCATGATAGAGAGTCTCATGTTTAGTCACTTTCATATACTAGTGGGAATTTTTCATTATAGAACTTGGCTTGTATATTCCAACGATGGGCTTCCTCAAATGCCCAAGGTCTTCGTGAGCAAGCAAGTTGGATGCACACCCACTTAGTTTCTTTTGTTGAGCTTTCATACATATTTAGCTCTAGTGCATCCGTTGCATGGCAATCCCTACTCACTCACATTGATATCTATTAATGGTCATCTCCATAGCCCGTTGATACGCCTAGTTGAAGTGAGACTATCTCCCTCCTTTTTGTCTTCTCCACAACCACCACCCTATTCCACCCATAGTGCTATATCCATGGCTCACGCTCATGTATTGCGTGAAAGTTGAAAGGTTTGAAAAAATTGAGTATGAAAACAAGTGCTTGGGAAAACCGGGGTTGTGCATGATATGAATATTTTGTGTGATGAAGAGGGGGCATAGCTAGACTATATGATTTTGTAGGGATAACTTTATTTAGCCATAATATTTTGAGAAGACATGATTGCTTTGTTAGTATGCTTGAAGTATTATTATTTCTTATGTCAATATAGACTTTTGTCTTGAATCTTTCAGATCTGAACATTCATGCCACAATAAAGAGAACTACATTGAAAATTATGTTGGTTAGCATTCCACATCAAAAATTATGTTTTTATCATTTACCTACTCGAGGACGAGGAGGAATTAAGCTTGGGGATGCTTGATACGTCTCCAACGTATCTATAATTTTTTATTGTTCCATGCTATTATTTATGATGTTTTGGATGTTTAATTGGCTTTGTTATACACTTTTATATTATTTTTGGGACAAACCTATTAACCCAAAGGCCCAGTCCAGATTGTTGTTTTTTGCCTATTTCAGGGTTTTATAGAAAAGGAATATCAAACGGAGAAAAAAACAGAATGAATCCTTCGGGAGAGATATTTTTGGAGTGATATCTTCAAGGGAGACTTGAGAACCATGGAATAGGGCACGCGTGGCGTCCACGAAGGTGGGAGCGCCCCCCCCCCTACAGGGTGCGCCCCTGCCTCGTGGGCCCCACGTTTGTTTCCCGGTGCCCTCCTTCCTCCTATATATACCTATGTACCCCGAAAACATCAGGCACGGAGAGAAAACCCTAGTTCCACCGCCGCAACCTTCTGTTCCCGTGAGATCCCATCTTGGGGCATGTTCCGAAGCTCTGCCGAAGGGGGGATCTACCACAGAGTGCTTCTACATCAACACCATCGCCTCACCATGAGTTGTGAGTAGTTTACCATAGACCTTCGGGTCCATAGTTAGTACCTAGATGGCTTCTTCTCTCTCTTTGGATGTCAATACCAAGTTCTTCTCGGTCTTCGAGGAGATCTATTCGATGTAATCTCTTTTTGCGGTGTGTTTGTCGAGATCCGATGAATTGTGGGTTTATGATCAAGATTATCTATGAGAAATATTTGGTTATTTTCTGAATTCTTTTATGTATGATTATAATATCCTTGGAAGTCTCTTCGAATTATTGGTTTGGTTTGGCCTACTAGATCTATAGTTCTTGCAATGGGATAACTGCTTCTCTTTGGGTTTAATCTTGTGGTGTCGTTTCCCAGTGACAGTAGGGTCAGCAAGGCACGTATTGTATTGTTGCCATCGAGGATAAAAAGATGGGTTTTATATCATATTACTTGATTTTATCCCTCTACATCATGTCATCTTGCTTAAGGCGTTACTCTGTTCTAATGAACTTAATACTCTAGAATCTATATGCATGCTGGATAGCGGTCGATGTGTGGAGTAATAGTAGTAGATGCAGAATCGTTTCGGTCTACTTGTTACGGACATAATGCCTATATATAATGATCATGCCTAGATATTATCATAAGTATTCGCTTTTCTATCAATTGCTCGACAATAATTTGTTCACCCACCATAGAATTCTGATATCACGAGAGAAGCCACTAATGAAACCTATGGCCCCCGGGTCTATTCTCAACATATCAATATACAATCTACTTTATTTTACCATTTTTACTTTCTGTTCTTATATCCAAAAAAATACCAAAAATATCAAACTATCATATCTATCAGATCTCACTTTCATAAGTGACCGTAAAGGGATTGACAACCCCTTATCGCGTTGGCTGCGAAGTTCTTATTTGTTTGTGCAGGTGCGAGGGACTCACGCGTGGTCTCCTACTGGATTGATACCTTGGTTCCAAAAAACTGAGGAAAATACTTACGCTACTGTGCTACATCACCCTTTCCTCTTCGAGGGAATACAATGCAAGCTCGAGAAGTAGCAATAATCATAACATGGTCTTTACCGGCATTCGTATAGGTGACCTATACATTGTTTATTTCACTAAGAAAGCCCAACCTCGCACTTGTTTTATTGCTAAATCTTCCAAAGGTAGGTTGTGTCATAGAAGGTTAGGTCACATGGGCATGCGAAATCTTGATAAGCTTATTAAAGGTGATCATATCCTTGGTGTTAAAGATGTTATATTTGACAAGGGTAGACTTTGTAGTGCTTGTCAAGTAGGTAAACAAGTTGGAGGAAGTCATCCCATGAAGAACATCATGACCACGAGAAGACCGCTTTAGTTACTTCATATGGACCTTTTTCATCCCAATGCCTACAAGAGTCAGTCATTGTTGATGATTTTTCAAGATTTACATGGGTGTTCTTTCTTGATGATAAATCATAGGTCCAAAATATCTTCAAGAACTTCACCAGGAAGGCCCAACATCAATTTGAAGTAAAGATCAAGAAGGTTCAGAGCGACAACGGAATGGAGTTCAAGAACGCCAATGTGGATACCTTTCTTGAAGAAGAAGGGATTTCACATGAGTCCTCGGCTACGTACACACCTCAACAAAATGGAGTTGTTGAGAGGAAGAACCTTACACTCATTGAGATGGCGAGAACGATGATTTATGAGTACGACACGCCAAAACACTTTTGGGTGGAAGCGATTGAGACAGTTTGTCATGCTACAAACCGACTATATCTTCACAAGCTTCTCGGCAAGACGGCATACGAGCTTTTCACCGGTAACAAACCCCAAGTTGGATTCTTTCGAGTATTTGGCTCAAAGTGTTACATTCTTGACAGCATCGTCATTCGAAATTTGCTCCTAAATCTCATGAAGTTTTCCTACTCGGTTACGGCTCAAACTCTCAAACTTACTGTGTCTACAACAATTTCACCCGAAAGGTTGAAGAGACGGTAGATGTGAAGTTTGATGAATCTAACGGCTCGCAAGTGGAGAAATTGCCAATTGATGTAGGACACAAAGATCCTTCGGAAGCAATACAAGACTTGTCTGTTGGCAAGATTCGTCCAATGGAGGTGAAGGAGAGTACTTTGTCCATTCAAGTGGAAGCCCCAACTTCACGACAAGGTGAACCACAAGTTGACTTGGAGGCATCCACAAGTGGGACATGCCAAGATGAAGGAAACGAGGAAGTGCATCAAGATGAACCTCATTGACCTCCTTCTCCACCTCCACAAGAGGACAGCAACACCAACAACAATGAAGAAGGACAAGAAGAAGATAATGAAGAGGATGTTCCACCCCGACCCAAACAAAAGCTCTCACGAGTTAGAGCAAGAATTACTAGAGATCATCCTGTAGAACAAATCTGTGATGACATCCAAACCGGGAGAATCACTCACTCTAAATCTCGTTTAGCTAACTTTTGTGAAAATTACTCTTTCGTATCTAACCTTGAACCTATGAATGTTGAAGACGCTCTTGATGATCCGGATTGGGTGAATGCTATGCACGAGGAACTACATAATTTCAAGAGAAACCAAGTTTGGACATTGGTTGAGAAGCCCGACAACAACCACAACATCATTGGTACCAAATGGGTGTTTTGGAATAAGCAAGATGAAGATGGTCAAGTTGTATACAACAAGGCCCTCTCGTCACCCAAGGCTACACTCAAGTCAAAGGTATGGATTACGGTGATACATATGCCCCCGTTGCTAGATTTGAGTCCATACACATCCTACTTGCTTATGCCAATCATCATGATATCACTTTATATCAAATGGACACTAAAAGTGCCTTTCTCAATGGTGAAATTGAGGAGGAATTTTATGTTAAACAACCTCCCGGCTTTGTTAATCCCAAGAAACCTAACCATGTTTACAAACTTCACAAAGCTCTTTATGGTCTTAAACAAGCTCCTAGAGCGTGGTATAAATGCTTGACCAAGTTCCTTATTGAAAAGGCTTTGAGATTGGAAAAATTGATTGAACACTTTTTAATAAAAGGTTTAATGGTGAATTATTTTTGTGCCAAATTTATGTTGATGATATCATATTTGGCTCGACTAACCCTCATTTTGGTGAGAAGTTTGGAAGACTAATGTCGGAGAAGTTTGAGATGTCTATGATGAGTGAACTCAAGTTCTTTCTTGGTTTGCAAATCAAGCAAACTAAGGAGGGTACCTTTGTTTCTCAAACAAAGTTTACCAAGGACTTATTCAAGAAGTTCAACATGCAAGAATGCAAAGGTATAAATACACCCATGCCTATTAGTGGACATCTTGACTTGACTAAGGATGGCGAACCGGTTGACCAAAAGGTTTACCGCTCTATGATTGGTTCATTGTTATATCTATGTGCCTCCCGTCCCGATATTATGCTAAGTGTGTGCATCTGTGCATGATATCAAGCGGCCCCCAAAGAATGTCATCTTAAGGCTGTGAAAAGGATAGTGAGATACTTAATTCATACACCAAACTTTGGCATTTGTTATCCTAAGAGGTCTTCTTTTGATCTTGTTCGTTACTCCGATTTGGACTATGCCGGAGACAAGGTTGATAGAAACTCCACTTCAGATACTTGTCAATTTCTTGGTAGATCTCTTGTGTCTTGGTCCTCCAAGAAACAAAACTCGGTATCCTTATCCACCACCAAAGCAGAATACACTGCCGTCGGTTCATGTTGTGCTCAATTACTTTGGATGACCAGAACTCTTAAATATTATGGGATAAATGTGAAACATGTTCCATTGCTTTGTGATAATGAAAGTGCTATTAAGATTGCTCACAATCCCGTGCAACATTCCCGAACTAAGCATATTGAAGTTCGTCATCATTTCATTCGAGATTATGTTGCTAAAGGAGAGATCAATCTTAAACATGTTCGTACCGATAAGCAATTGGCGGATATATTCATCAAACCGCTTGATGAGAAGGTATTTTGCCGTTTGAGAGGTGAATTGAACATCATTAATGCCTCAAACTTGGAGTAGTAACTCCATTTGGATGCATCCAAGGCATGAGCCTTTGACTAATCCTTGTTATTTCTCTTATGATGATGATCATATGTCTTGGATCTATACTTGTACCCTTGCATGTTATCTAACCCTTGTAGGTACTTGGATGAGCCCAACTTTATGGGGTTGCAACTCACTCACATTCCACGCAATCTCTACATCACCAAGTCTCGACAATATTGTGGTTGAAGATAAGGAAGCATGAATCCTTTCAATATATCCTTTGACAATTTCTATATATCAAATTTCGTTTGGTATCAAATTTTCACGATTGTCATTTTGGATACACAAGTGATCTTCCTTACAAATCTAAACCATGCAGGTGGATGAACTCAAAGTACAAGTGGTGCTCCCAACTCTTGATGAACTACATCAACCTTGAGCATCCAACACAAGTTCAACTACATGATCAAGATCAACACCACCACCCAAGGTGTGTTATTCCATCTTAGAGAAGCTTTACCCCAAGACATGGGTCAAAGCAGCTCAACATGATGAGGATACATCAAAATGCTTAAACGAAAAATGGCAACCCCATTGTGAGCTTAAACGATGAGTATAACCTATGATCAAGTGTCTTCACTTGACTCCCAAGTAAATATACTCTAACATAGGTGACTTAGTCGCCGACCAATTCTAGATGAAGTTCTCTAGTGTTTCTCTGTGTTCTTGCATTTATCTCTTGCATGCTTGTTCACCTTTCAAAAAAACTTCATCTAGATTTCTTTTCTTTTCTCTATTATTTTATGCATCAAATTATTTGCAAATCCTTTAGTTAGTTCCCTACAAATCGTTGTGAGATCTTATTTGCCTAGTGAGCTGAGATGACAAAATCGTTCCTTTGTATTGAACTCGGTCTCACCGATTTCTGCCTCTCGGCTAGACCGAACTGCAATGCTACATTGAAGATTGTTCATCTGTCCAACTGACCAGGACAAACCCAGTCTGACCGACATGCATCATCTCCAACACTGCCAACTCGGTGTCACCGATGACAATGAATCGGCCTGAACGATTTCAACACTGAGAAAACATTTTGCCATTTGCATCCTGTATATCTTCTCCAGCTCCACTCGATGATTCTTGTCCTCTACCAGCATCTTAAATTACATGTTGCTTTGTACTGTGACTCAAGGACGGAACCTACTTGACTCATGCTCCAGAATATCCCTTCTTGGAAATTGATTTCAAAGGGGGGGAGAGAGCACATCAAAGCTTATCACATAAGGGAGAAAGCATGCCTTAAGCTTATCCAGATGCTTATTATCCATAGAGGAGAGAAGTCACATGTCTTCAAGAGGGGAAAGACATGTTAGTATGTGTTATGATTGTTTTGCTCTGATTTTCCTTTACCCTATCTTCTCCCTTTATCCAATAATAGATTCAGGGGGAGAAATACACTTAAGGGAAGAAAATCTTTGGAACTCATTGCATATTTTTATCCCTTGGGGACATGTCTATATCCACATAGAGTACTAAGTACTCACTCTCTACATGTCATCCCAATCTTGGTACTTTTGTGGTTACTCATTGTGCTTTGTTTAGTAGGTGTTCTTGTGTTATCTAACCATGTTTTCTCAAGTTCACCTCCTCCAAAGCCATCTCACGATCACAAGGTAAGTATATGCATCACATCCATGTGCATGATGATTTCTTGTTATTGTACATGTTGTTTGCAAGCAGGACTCATGAACATGGAGGAACATTTACTATATTTAACATCATTTGCTCTGATGCATATAGCAAAGATACATGTAACTCATTGCTTGCTCCGACATGCTTATGCATTCACATGCTCTGATATTCTATATTTACATGATTGCATACATGTAGGGGGGGCATATGCTTGTTACATATTTTTTTCCCAAAAGCTTTAGTTGTTATCCTTCATATCTTTATCTGAAGCTTTGACGTATGTTGTCATCAATTACCAAAAAGGGAGAGATTGAAAGCACAAGTGATCCTTGGGTGATTTTGGTAATTAATATCAACATATCTCTTGTTGGACTAATATTTTCATCTAGTATATTTCAGATGAGTTCAACAGTGGAGTGGTAGGACAAGAGGGTGTGGAACCCCTTCAAGAAGCTAAGGATAAAGATTGGCAAAAGCTCAAGACTCTTCATTTCTATTTTAGTGATCAAAGATCACATTGAATCCATAGGAAAGCCAATACTATTAAAAGGGGATGGGGTGTTGCTTAATGGTCTACTTGCTCAAAGTGCTTAGTGACATGCTCCAAAGCCC
>LR738713.1:565416945-565436024 GCA_902687465.1 Secale cereale | reverse complement strand
GAGAGAGCACATCAAAGCTTATCACATAAGGGAGAAAGCATGCCTTAAGCTTATCCAGATGCTTATTATCCATAGAGGAGAGAAGTCACATGTCTTCAAGAGGGGAAAGACATGTTAGTATGTGTTATGATTGTTTTGCTCTGATTTTCCTTTACCCTATCTTCTCCCTTTATCCAATAATAGATTCAGGGGGAGAAATACACTTAAGGGAAGAAAATCTTTGGAACTCATTGCATATTTTTATCCCTTGGGGACATGTCTATATCCACATAGAGTACTAAGTACTCACTCTCTACATGTCATCCCAATCTTGGTACTTTTGTGGTTACTCATTGTGCTTTGTTTAGTAGGTGTTCTTGTGTTATCTAACCATGTTTTCTCAAGTTCACCTCCTCCAAAGCCATCTCACGATCACAAGGTAAGTATATGCATCACATCCATGTGCATGATGATTTCTTGTTATTGTACATGTTGTTTGCAAGCAGGACTCATGAACATGGAGGAACATTTACTATATTTAACATCATTTGCTCTGATGCATATAGCCAAGATACATGTAACTCATTGCTTGCTCCGACATGCTTATGCATTCACATGCTCTGATATTCTATATTTACATGATTGCATACATGTAGGGGGGCATATGCTTGTTACATATTTTTTCCCAAAAGCTTTAGTTGTTATCCTTCATATCTTTATCTGAAGCTTTGATGTATGTTGTCATCAATAACCAAAAAGGGAGAGATTGAAAGCACAAGTGATCCTTGGGTGATTTTGGTAATTAATATCAACATATCTCTTGTTGGACTAATATTTTCATCTAGTATATTTCAGATGAGTTCAACAGTGGAGTGGCAGGACAAGAGGGTGTGGAACCCCTTCAAGAAGCTAAGGATAAAGATTGGCAAAAGCTCAAGACTCTTCATTTCTATTTTAGTGATCAAAGATCACATTGAATCCATAGGAAAGCCAATACTATTAAAAGGGGATGGGGTGTTGCTTAATGGTCTACTTGCTCAAAGTGCTTAGTGACATGCTCCAAAGCCCTCAACCACTTTCTCATTTCCACATATGTCCTAAACCTAAAGTCAAACTCGGCCCCACCGATTTGATCTATCTGGCGCCACCGAGTTCACTTGACATAACCATTGCCAGAAACCCTAATCTGTTCGATCTCACCGATGGGATCTCGGTCTCACCGAGATGGGCTTGCAAACTCTCTGTTGCCTGTTGTAATTATTTCGGTCCCACCGAGATATGCATTCGGTCTCACCGAGTTTTCTTCACCAACTCTCTATTTGCTTATTACCAAAATCGGTCTCACCGAGTTTGTGTAACTGGTCAAACCGAGTTTGGGTTTTACCCTAACCCTAGCACATCGGTCTCACTGAGTTGATCATGTCGGTCCCACCAAAAAGCCTAATGTTCACATTTTGAACCAGATCGGTCTCACCGAGTTCTTCTATTCGGTCCCACCGAGTTTGGTAAATTGTGTGTAATGGTTAGATTTTGTGTGGAGGCTATATATACCCCTCAACCCCACTCTATATCTGTGAGCGAGCCATCAGAACGTGCCTACACTTCCACTACTCATTTACTGAGAGAGAACCACCTACTCATGTGTTGAGACCAAGATATCCCAATCCTACCACAAGAATCTTGATCACTTGCCTTCCCCAAGTTGCTTTCCACTCAAATCATCTTTCCACGATATCCAAATCTCTGAGAGAGAGTTGACTGTTGGGGAGACTATCATTTGAAACACAAGAGCAAGGAGTTCATCATCAACACACCATCTATTACCTTTTGGAGAGTGGTGTCTCCTAGATTGGTTAGGTGTCACTCGGGAGCCTCCGTCAAGATTGTGGAGTTGAACCAAGGAGTTTGCAAGGGCAAGGAGATCGCCTACTTCGTGAAGATCTACCCAAGTGAGGCAAGTCCTTCGTGGGCGATGGCCATGGTGGGATAGACAAGTTGCTTCTTCATGGACCCTTCATGGGTGGAGTCTTCCGTGGACTCGTGTAGTCGTTACCCTTCGTGGGTTGAAGTCTCCATCAACATGGATGTACGATAGCACCCCCTATCGAAACCGCGCCAAAATTCACCTTGTCTCCTATTACGTTTGCACACTCCAATCCCATCCCTTTACCTTCTTGCAACTTGCCTGCTTTACTTTCCACTGCTCATATACTCTTGTCATGCTTGCTTGAAATGTATTGTGAATGTGTGAACTTGTGCTAAAACTCCACCTCAACTTGAAGAACTTAAAAACTGCTACTTTTCTTGTTGAGGGTCTAATCACCCCCCCCCCCTCTAGACACCTCTTCTTCGATACTTTCAAGAATGTATGCAAAATATGGACTACTGACACAATAGTAAAAAATCTTACTGTGCTATTTGCACAGATGTTACCATCGTTTAACACATGACCTAGTGACACATATCCACTATCTTTTTGGATAACTTCATAGTGGATCTTCACAGTCTCAAAGTCATTAATAAATGAGACAAAATAATTTTTCTCCTCCCACGTTAGCTCTGAGCCATATCTGTAGTAGGTCTTGTCCATAGCCTTTCATCAATTATAAATAAATAAGTTTGGTAGGGATGAATACCAACTATTTTTAAATAACAACATAAATTACTTAAAAATTTGTTTGACAAACTCACGTAGAGGCATAATCAATGTTCAAGAAATCGTTAACTGGTAGCTGCTCGGTCGGTTTAGGAGTAGTGATTAATCGGTGAATCGGCCTATTAACTGTATTAATCGGTCGACCATTAATCGGTAGATTGAATAGGAACTTGCCAACATATATCAAGATTTTTTTTATGTATTATACCATACTTCCATGCTCGCGGGTATGTAGTATACTCAAACATGCTTCCATACACATATGAAAAGCATAGAGAGGAGGAAAAAATATTAATCCTAGCTATTAAGGATCGGGATGGGGATGGAAGTGGTTACAGGCCAAGAAATTGGGCTTTGTTTGCCAACACATTAATGGGACGGCAGGGATTAATCGGCATGACAATTGATTAATCGGTCTAACTGGCCAATTAATCGGACTGACAAGTTAACTCGGTGAATAGGTGTTATTCGATTCGGCCATGCTATGAGTAGGGATTAACTGGCCCATTAACTGATTAGTCGGGTGAATTCTTGAACAGTGGGCATAATAGGAATCATGTCCACATCCACCAAATGTCAATTTTTTCTTCGTGATCATCTTCAGTACCAATATCGAAGGTTATTTTCATATCCTCCTAAAATTTGTAGGTCTTGCATAGTCCTCTACAATTCGAACAACCATAATGTGAGTGATTTATTGCATTGTAGAGCTTAACCACAAAAACGAAACCATGTTTCGTCTTTAGGTGACCTTTCTTCATCTCCATACTCCCCATATATTCGAAACCGATCATCTCTAAGACATACGGTCTTACAAAGCAAGGGATACACTAGTTGAATCGTAAAAAGAAAAGAAAATTACACGTTAAAGCAAAAAAACACAAGTCATGCTTAATTACGAAAAATACTTGTCGTCGTTACATACCGTAAAATGTTCGAATGTCTCCTTCAACATGAGGGTGAAGCACCTATTGCTATCCAGGTGAGACCTGTCGCACTTACCCTCATCGACAGTGCAGTAATCGCACTCGAGGATCCTATCGTCGTCACACATTTCATGTGTTAATATTCAAAGATTAAAAATCGACGACAATTACCAGGAACTCAACACATAGATCATTATTCATCACGGGTTGACTTTTGGTCTTTCGAGTCTTCCTTGAAAACTCTAATCTCACGTACTGTATATGATGGGCACTCTGTCTCTGATATTGCGACCGTCAGTGATGGTCACTCCTCCCTTCTAGGAGATATATTGACTGCCGGTGATGGTCGTATCCCCCCTCCCCTCGTGCATTACCAATATCTATCACGAGGAGAAGAGGAGGAAGCGACCCCCACGACAATAGTTGAGATTCTTCCTCTCCGATAGTCATAGAAGGAGCCCCAACAGACTGAAAGTCAACCCAGTACATATATCGAGTAATTACATTAAAAAGGCATATGTTTTGCCGATATTTTGTTTAATTCATGTTCTGACAAATCATGGGCACTCAATATTTCCTACTTTATAGCGCAAGTCATGCTGAAATCCATGAAACATTCCCGCATTACCTTTGCTAAAATAAGACGCATTGAGCGGCTTAAATTTTGCGAAACGGAAATGAATCAACATTCCGGCAAAAATAGGCCACTTGGAGGTGTTGTCTACAAAATCATACGCATGTGCAAAGAGACAACTAGTACATGTCCAAATATAATCATATATACAAACTGTACCACTCTCAATATACTTTTTTAATGACATGAAACAAAGAGAGAGGAGGAGGAGGTGGACTTTTAACTCACCCACTCGGATGTAGAGGAAGTAGAGGAAGCTTCGACGATGATAACTCTAGGTGACGTGACGCTATAAAGCCTGCATATTCCACCAAGTGGAAAATTTAGATCATCAAATCTCATATAACATTCTTTGGTGATAAAGTGAGAACAAAATAAAAATAATTCGTAATATCATTTGCAACATTTTTTATGTTTTATTCAATACTTAAAATATTTAAGGTATTTGTTCAATGTAAATACCTACAAATATATTTTATTTGATACCTAAAACATTTTTACATTCAAACACCTATTCGATACTTAAAATTTTCTATTCTGCTACTAATTATCTATTTTATTCAAACATATGAATTTACTGGAAAATTTCTATTCTGTTCAAAAAAACTACATTCTATTGTATTCAAAAAACCTATTTGATACCTAAAATTTTCCATTCTATTAAAAAAAACTACATTCTATTTTGTTAAAAAAACTCTTCAGAAAACCTACATTTGCTAATTCTATTCTATTATATTTTAAGAAGATGATAAGGAGAGAGGACAGAGGAGGAGGGCGGCGGGAGGATAGAGAGGTGGAGGAGGGAAGTAGGAGGAAGGAGGAGGGAGGGAGGAGATACCTCTATGG
The DNA here is from genome assembly GCA_902687465.1 of Secale cereale. Lineage (NCBI taxonomy): Eukaryota > Viridiplantae > Streptophyta > Magnoliopsida > Poales > Poaceae > Secale > Secale cereale. The sequence continues at coordinate 565,430,983 of LR738713.1, read as the reverse complement.
AGGAGCGGGAGCGACGGCGGCGAGTGACGGCGGTGGGGGCGGGGAGAGGAGAGAGTGAGGAGAGTGAGAGTGATGACATGAGGAAAAGGACGGTCGGGTAGGGGTTAAGGTGAGCTTAGTAGTAGCGAGGGGCACATGGCACCGCGCCGCGCTACTGCTAAGTCAAGTACCTGTAGCGCAGATTTGAGACCCCGTGCTGCTATTAAGTGGGACGAAACTGCTAGCCCCATGTATATATACTAGCAACGTGGGGATAATAACCAATGCTACTTCAAAGAGCATGGTGCCCCCATGTTTGGTTCTGGTAATTGGTGACAACCCCTATGGAGTAATGGTTGCCTTGACTTACATTTGAATGGTTTGTCCTTAGGCTTTGCCTGAATATCATTCGTTGGTTTCAAGGCTAGAAGTAGAAGACTATGTGCCGACCAAGGTGGTATTCAAGGATTTATCCAAGGATTGGTCATGTGAGAGTTGACCTCATTGCAAGCGTGTCTTGAAGAAGAAGTTTGTGTGCACATTTATGTTTACCTTCAAGACATCATCTTTATGAGGAGAGAGTATATCACACGAAGCGTAAAAGATGTACCGGGCAGGATCAAGTGATGGTAAGCATTGTCTGTTACGCTTTGTGTACTAACCCATGATCCGTGTGGATTTTCCTTGTGGTTTATGTATGTTTCCATGGGCGTGCATCAAAAGGAATATATCATATAACCCATGGAGGATGACATCAAGTGGTGATCATCATCATGATTGCGGTGCGCAAGTTCAAGTGGATCATCACGAAGAGATCATGCTTGAAGCTTTCCGTCCATTGTGGTGACAATGGACATGTGAAAACGTGCCAAAGAGTGGCTCACCCATAGTGGAGTGATACGTCTCCAACGTATCTATAATTTTTTATTGTTCCATGCTATTATTTATGAAGTCTTGGATGTTTAATGGGCTTTATCATTCACTTTTAGATCATTTTTGGGACTAACCTACTAACCCAAAGGCCTAGTCCAGATTGCTGTTTTTTGCCTGTTTCAAGGTTTTGCAGAAAAAGAATATCAAACGGAGTCCAAACGGAATGAAACCTTCGCGAGAGATATTTTTAGAGAAAATCACGCACGGGGAACTTGAGAACCACGTCAGGGGAGCATTGAGGCGCCCACGAGGGTGGGGGGCGCGCTCCCCTGCCTAGGGCGCGCCCCCTGCCTCGTCGGCCCCTCGAGAATCCCTCGGTGTCCTCCTTCCTCCTATATAAGTCTACGTATCCCGAAACCTTCGACAACAGAGAAAAACCCTAATTCCACCGCTGTAACCTTCTGTTCCCGTGAGATCCCATCCTGGAGCCTGTTCGGGAGCTCCACCGGAGGGGGATCCATCACGGAGTTCTTCTTCATCATCATCATCATCGCCCTCACCATGAGTTGTGAGTATTTTACCATAGACCTTCGGGTCCATAGCTAGTATCTAGATGGCTTCTTCTGTCTCTCTGGATCTCAATACAAAGTTCTCCTCGGTCTTCGAGGAGATCTATTGGATGTAATCTCTTTTTGCTGTGTGTTTGTCAAGATCCGATGAATTGTGGGTTTATGATCAAGATTATCTATAAAATATATTTGGTTCTTCTCTGAACTTTTTATGTGTGCTCATAATATCCTTTCAAGTCTCTTCGAATTATTGGTTTGGTTTGGGCTACTAGATCTATAGTTCTTGCAATGGGAGAAGTGCTTGGCTTTGGGTTCAATCTTGCGGTGTCCTTTCCCAGTGATAGTAGGGGCAGCAAGGCACGTATTGTATTGTTGACATCGAGGATAAAAAGATGGGGTTTATATCATATTGCTTGAGTTTATCCCTCTACATCATATCATCTCTCTTAAGGCGTTACTCTGTTCTTATGAACTCAATACACTAGATGCATGCTGGATAGCGGGCGATGTGTGGAGTAATAGTAGTAGATGCAGGCAGGAGTCGGTCTACTTGTCTCGGACGTGATGCCTATATACAATGATCATGCCTAGATAGTCTCATAATTATTCGCTTTTCTATCAATTGCTCGACAGTAATTTGTTTACCCGCCGTAGAATATCGCTATCATGAGAGAAGCCACTAGAGAACACTATGGTCCCCGGGTCTATTCTCAACATATCAATCTACATCTACTTTACTTTTATCGCTTTTATTTTCTGTTCTTGTAAACAAAAATACCAAAAAATATAAATTATCATCTCTATCAGATCTCACTTTCGTAAGTGACCGTAAAGGGATTGACAACCCCTTATCGCGTTGGTTGTGAAGTTCTTATTTGTTTGTGCAGGTGCGAGGGACTCATGCTAGGTCTCCTACTGGATTGATACCTTGGTTCTCAAAAACTGAGGGAAATACTTACGCTAATGTGCTGCATCTCCCTTTCCTCTTTGAGGGAATACAACGCAAGCTCGAGAAGTAGCATGGAGTATGGGGGAGCAATCTACTAGTCATCATCTAGCCTACACAATCAAGAAAGGTGGTCTAACTTGAGGAGTACAACATCGTCATCATCGAGCTCAACTGGACTACGTGCAAGGCAAATGTTTATCCTTGATAGGTTTCCTATTTTACCGGTCTCATGGTGTTAGTTGGGAGACCGGGTTATAGGATTGATAGCCACCCTATCATGGGTGGCTCTCGAGTGAGTAGCTTGATCATATCATTCTTAGAGACCTCAAACCTTTGCATCATTGGCATCATATTTCTTGGTTCTTGTTTGGCTTCTCTCTATGCAAGTTTTGAAGCTTGTGGTCTTCTTCTTACCAAGCTCAAATCCATCAAAAACAGATTTCGTACGCATAATCTTTTGTGTTTTCGATGTTGGTGTTTTTGCCGGATCATATTTGGGAAGGTTCTCTTCCTCATCATATTGGCATTTATTCTCCATTGCTACTTCTTAATATATCCAACAAGTTTGAGTTTGTTGTTTTCAAAGTCCGTTTGCAAAAGTTATGACAATTTCGGTCCTACAACCTGTTGTTATCTCCTTGGGCGTTTTTGTAGCATCCAAGCGGTAGTACTACCCTGGGTAGCAGTAGTCCCGCTTAAAAGTGGTACTTCTGCCCACCAGTGTCGCGGGCACTACTGTTCGGTCCGCATGGACATTTTACCGCTCCTGCCCCAGCGATAGTATGGCTTGACGCGGTACTTCCGGTGCCTACTACCGTCGCTCTATTGTGTTTCCTCTGTAACTACAACTTCTAGCGGGAGCACAGTTGGAAGTGGATGCTAGTACCGCTTCGTGCGGCACTACCACTCCAACTGTTCTCTTGCTTTGTGTACTGCAGCTAGAACTACCGCCCCAAGTGGTAGTACCGCTCCCATGAGCGGTAGTACTGCTTGTGTGCGACAAGCTGGCATAACAGTTGGATTTGTCCCCGCCTATAGAGGGGGTCTTCTTCTCCAATGGATCTGATCCTTTAAGCTCATGTCTTCCCTCCATTGTTGACCTTCTTTGAGCTTGCTATCTCTCAATCCCTCCAATGCTTCTTGCTCCTAGCGGCAAAGAGAGATGAGATCTAGATCAACGTTTCCACCTATCACTTTCTCCTCTATGTGAGGGGAACCCCTTGGATCTAGATCTTGGAGTTCTTTGTGTTCTCTTCTTCATTCTTCCTGTCACATTCCTCCATAGCATTAGTTGTTGTGGTAGGATTTGAGAGAGAAAGACTTGGGAACTTTGTGTGCCCTTTCCATTGCATTTGGTGCATCGGTTGGAGTTCTCCACGGTGATACCTGAAAGTGTAGTTTGACTAGTGTATTACTCTTGGGTGCTTGGTACCATAGATCTTATTCCTCTTTGGTGCTTGGGCGCCCTAGATGGTTGGTGGTGTCTTGGAGCTCAATCATTATGGTTTAAAGCTCCGGGCAAGCGTCGGGGTCTGCAATTAGGTTGTGGAGATTGCCCCGAGCTATTTGTAGGTACCGGTGACCACCACGAAGGTTTGTTAGTTGTATGGGTTCGATGAACGCCCTCAAGGGTCACTTAGTGGAATCACGACATCTTGCATTGTGCGAGGTGGTGAGGAAATTACGATGGCCCTAGTGGCATTTTGGGGAGCATTGTGCCTCCGCACCGCTCCAAACAGAGATTAGCATCCGCAAGTGTGTGAACTTCGGGATACATCGTCGTCTTCATGTGCCTCAGTTATATCTTACCCGAGCCCTTTACTTATGCGCTCTACTTTGTGATAGCCATAGTGTTTCATGATATATATCTTGCTATCACCTAGTTGCCGATATTGCTTATCATAAATTGTTGGTACACATAGGTGAGCCTAGTTGTTTTAGGTTTTGTGTTTGACAGATTAAATGCTAGTTTTATTCCGCACTTGTTCAAGCCTAAACCATAATCATTTTAAAGCACCTATTCAACCCTACCTCTCTAGGCGACATCCATGATCTTTCACTATTGCTACCGAGTTAGTTGTAGTGCAGGTGAAAGTGCATGTAATCCCCGGGTGGTTTTGGTAGTTCATAACAACATATAGCTCATTGAACTAATATCCATTCAAGTTTGATATTTCAGAAAGTTCAATGAATTGCATGGCATGGACAAGAGATGTGGACCACTCAAAATGCTAAGGACACATATTGGCAAAATCTCAACACACTTCATTTATATTTTAGTGATACAAAATCACATTGAGTCCATAGGAAAGCCAATACTATTAAAAGGGGGTGAGGTGTTGCTTAATGGTCTACTTTCTCAAAGTGCTTAGTGATATTGCTCCAAAACCCTCAGCCACTTTCTCATTTCCAAATATGTCCAAACACCTAAGTCAAACTCGGCCCCACCAAAATGATCTATCCGGTGCCACGGAGTTCACTTGACCTAGCCACTGCGAGAAACCCTAACAGTTTGGTCACACCGACACGGATCTCGGTCTCACCGAGATGGCCTTGCAAACTCTCTGTTTCCTTTTGTAACATTTCGGTCTCACCGAAATGAGCGATCGGTCCCGTCGAGTTTGCTTGACCAACTCTCTGGTTGCTCTTTGCTGAAATCGGTCTCACCGAGTTCACGCAATCGACATCACCCAGATGAGTGATACGTCTCCGTCGTATCTATAATTTTTGATAATTCCATGCGAATATTCTACAACTTTCATATACTTTTGGCAACTTTTTATACTATTTCTTGCGACTAACATATTGATACAGTGCCCAGTGCCAGTTCATGTTTGTTGCATGTTTTTTGTTTCGCAGAATATCCATATCAAACGGAGTCCAAACGGAATAAAAGCGGACGGAGATTTTTTTGGAATATATGTGAATTTTGGGAAGCGGAACCAACATGAGACGATGCGTGAGTGGGCCACGAGGCAGGGGGCGCGCCCACCAGGGGTAGGCGCGCCCTGGGCCCTCGTGGCCACACCGTAAGGCGGTTGATGCCCTTCTTTCGCCACAAGAAAGCTAATATCCGAATAAAAAATGTGTCAAAAAAATCAGCCCAATCGGAGTTACGGATCTCCGGGAATATAAGAAACGGTGAAGGGCCAGAATCTGGGAACGCGGAAACAAAGAGAGACAGAGAGACAGATCCAATCTCGGAGGGGCTCTCGCCCCTCCACCGCCATGGAGGCCATGGACCAGAGGGTAAACCCTTCTCCCACCTAGGAAGAAGGTCAAGGAAGAATAAAAAGGAGGGGGGCTCTCTCCCCCTCCCTTCCGCTGGCACCGGAGTGCCACCGGGCCATCATCATGTGACGGCGATCTACACCAACACCTCTGTCATCTTCACCAACATCTCCATCACCTTCCCCCATCTATCTACAGCGGTCCACTCTACCGCAACCCGTTGTACCCTCTACTTGAACATGGTGCTTTATGCTTCATATTATTATCCAATGATGTGTTGCCATCCTATGATGACTGAGTAGATTATCGTTGTCCTATCGGTGATTGGTGAATTGCTATGATTGGTTTAAATTGCTTGTGGTTATGTTGCTGTCCTTTGGTGCCCATCATATGAGCGCGTGCGTGGATCACATCATCGGGTTAGTTGTATGTTGATAGGACTACGTATTGGAGGGCAAGAGTGACAGAAGCTTCAACCTAGCATAGAAATTGATGCATACGGGATTGAAGGGGGACCAATATATCTCAATGCTATGGTTGGGTCTTACCTTAATGAACGTTAGTAGTTGTGGATGCTTGCTAATAGTTCCAATCATAAGTGCATAGAATTCCAAGTAAGGGATGACATGCTAGCAGTGGCCTCTCCCACATAAAACTTGCAATCGGTCTAACGTAGTCAATTGCTTAGGGGGAATTTCCAACTCCTACCACCACTTTTCCACAGTCTCTATATTAACTTTATTGCTTATTTATCTTAACAGCCCCTAGTTTATATTTATGTGTTGTTTATATTCTTGCAAACCTATCCCACAAAAACTACAAATTACTTCTAGTTTCATACTTGTTCTAGGTAAAGTAAACGTCAAGCGTGCGTAGAGTTGTATCGATGGTCGTTAGAACTTGAGGGAATATTTGTTCTGCCTTTAGCTCCTTGTTGGGTTAGACAATCTTACTTATCGAAAAAGGCTACAACTGATCCCCTACACTTGTGGGTTATCAAGACCTTTTTCTAGCGCCGTTGCCGGGGAGCAATAGCGTGGGGTGACTATTCTCGTGTGTGCTTGTTTGCTTTATCACTAAGTAAATTTTATTTGATGTCCTAAGTTGTTTTCTATCTTTAGTTAGGGGTAGGAAACGCAAAATACAAAAAAAATAGTGGTACCTACTGTACCAATGGTTGAAGAACCACTCAAAATCTATCACACTACTGAAGCTTATTACTTGGATCATCTTCGATCCCTTTGTGCTCGGGCTGAAACCCCAACTAGCTTAGTCGAGGGAAAATCTTTAGATGAGCATGCTTGTTATGTGCGACACCGCATATCTGAAAAAGGGAAACTTTTACTGGATCAAATTCATCGTTTGCAATGCTATGCTTGGAATTTATGTGAAATTTACGATTTTACTTGTTGTTCTGAAGACCCTACGAAACACCTTCCCTACCAATGTGAGTTTAGTGATAATGGAATCGTATCTTCGTATGTTAAGGGTGTTTATAGTTACTATGATGTTCAACAAATTTAAGAATTTGTTGCTTTTAAGGGTGCTTATGAAATTGCTTCTTTGATTGAAAAGTATGATGCTACTCTTTACAAATCTGAATTTATTTCCATATTTAAATATTGTTATGATAATTATGCTTCTAATGCCTATGTTAAACTATATATTGAGGACTCCTCCGTTGTCCAAGAAGAGACTAATATTTTGCAGGAGTCTATGGAAGAGGAAATTGATGACACTGTGAGCTCATTAGATGAAAAAGATGACGAGGAGAGCGAAGAACAAAAGGAGGAAGAGAGGATTAGCTACCCGTGCCCACCTTCTAATGAGAGTAACTCTTCAACTCATACATTGTTTAATTTTCCTTCGTGCTTACCGAAGGATGATTGCTATGATCCCGTTGATTCTTTTGAAATATCCCTTTTTGATGATGCTTGCTATGCTTGTGGCCAAGATACCAATATGAATTAGGCTTATGGAGATGAACTTGCTATAGTTCCTTAGGTTAAACATGAGATAGTTGCTATTGCATCCACACTTGATAGTCCTATTATCTTTTTGAATTCTCCAAACTACACTATATTGGAGAAGTTTGCACTTACTAAGGATTATATTGATGGGTTGCCTTTTTCCGTTGCACATGATGATTTTGATGAATATAATATGCATGTGCTTGCTGTTCCTACTTGCAATTATTATGAGAGAGGAACTACATCTCCGCCTCTCTATGTTTCCAACATGATAAAATTGCAAGAAATTGCTTATACTATGCATTGGCATTTACTTGATGTGCATGAATTGTTCTTGTATGACATGCCTATGCATAGAAAGAGAGTTAGACTTCATTCTTGCATGACACATATCACTTTGTGCTCACTACTAAATGCCAAATAATTGCTAATTAAAATTGGCTTTGATATACCTTGGGATCCGGGTGGATCCATTACTTGAGCACTATATGCCTAGCTTAATGGCTTCAAAGAAAGCGCTACCAGGGAGACAACCCGGAAGTTTTATAGAGTCATTTATTTCTGTTGTGTGCTTTTATAAAGTTTAAAAATAAAAAATAAAGAGGGGAACATAAAAAAAATTCAAAAAGAAAAGTGAAAGTAAGAAGGACGAGCACCGTTAAAATGGGGGAGCTCCTTGAACTTTGTTCATGTCCATGGAAACTTTGCAAATCTTGAATTACAGAAACTTTTCAACAAAAATAATTATCCCCTTGTACAATTCCATTGTATTATAAAAATAATGTGCCAAGAGTTTCCTTTAGTATGATTAAACTGCTTGTTGGTTTGTGCGGTGCAAAAATAGAAACTTTGGCTGTAGTGCATGTTTTTACATTTTTTGCTGGAACGTCGAAAGGATCTGAAACTTTTTGCTACCTCTTGATACACAAATTGTTGATTTTTCCTAATTTTTCCAGAATTTTTAGAGTTACCGAAGTATGGTTAATGTTCAGATTACTACAGACTGTCCTGTTTTCCCAAATTGCTGTTATAGCTTCATTATTTGCATATGTTTGAATTCTTGTTGATGCCTCCTTGACTTGGGGCCATAGAATTATGATAGCATACAGTGGGTAACGTTTATTTATAATTATACAATAATGTTAGAGCAGTACGTGATGGGGTTTTATTGATCCTTTGCACTAACCCCGCCACTAAAAGTTCAGTTAAGTTTTGTGTGGATGAAGTGTTCGAAGACCGAGGATGTCTCGATGTGTGAAGAAGGAGGAAAGGCAAGAGCTTAAGCTTGGGGATTTCCAAGGCATCCCACGTAAATATTAAAGGATACTCAAGTGTCTAAGCTTGGGGATGCCCCGGAAGGCATCCCATCATTCTTCAACAAGTATCGGTATGTTTTCGGATTCGTTTCGTTCATATGATATGCGTAAACTCTTGGAGCGTCGTGTGCTTTTTCTTTTTCTTTCAATAAAATAACCATGCTGGTATGAGATAGTCCTTGGTTGATTTATAGAATGCTCTTTGCACTTCACTTATATCTTTTGAGTATGGCTTTATAGAATACTTCATGTGCTTCACTTATATCATTTGAAGTTTGGATTGCCTGTTTTTCTTCACATAGAAAACCGCCATTTGTAGAATGCTCTTTTGCTTCACTTACAATTGTTAGAACGTGGGCATAAATTTTGTAGGAAGAATTAAAACTCTCTTGCTTCACTTATATCTATTTAGAGAGTTGACAGGAATTGGTCATTCACATGGTTAGTCATAAAATCCTACATAAACTTGTAGATCGCTGAATATGATATGTTTGATTCCTTGCAATAGTTTTGCGATATAAAGATGGTGATATTAGAGTCATGGTAGTGGGTAGTTGTGGATAGTATAAATACTTATGTTGAGGTTCGTGATTCCCGTAGCATGCACGTATGGTGAACCGTTATGAGACGTAGTTGGAGCATGATTTATTTATTGAGTGTCATCTTTTGTATGGAGGTCGGGGGCGCGCGATGGTTAACTCCTACCAACCTCCCCCCTAGGAGCATGTGTGTAGTACTTGGTTTCGATGGCTAATAAATTTTTGCAATAAGTATGTGAGTTCTTTATGACTAATGTTGAGTCCATAGATTATACGCACTCTCACCCTTCCACCATTGCTAGCCCCTCTTGTACCGCGCAACTTTCGCCGGTACCGTACACCCACCATATCCCTTCCTCAAAACAGCCACCATACCTACCTATTATGGCATTTCCATAGCCATTCCGAGATATATTGCCATGTAACTCCACCGTTCCATTTATTCTGACACGCACCATCGTTGTCATATTGCCTTGCATGATCGTAAGATAGCTAGCATGATGTTTCCATGGCTTGTCCGTTTTTTGATGTCATTGCTACGGTAGATCATTGCACATCCTGGTAAACCGCCGGAGGCATTTACATAGAGTCTTATTTTGTTCTATCTTTGAGTTGTAAGTAAATAAAAGTGTGATGATCTTCATTATTAGAGCATTGTCCCATGTGAGGAAAGGCCAAATAAAAAAAGATGGCCTAAATAATTTAAAAAATAGAGAGGGGCTAAAAAAAGAGAAAGCCCCTCCAAAAAACAAAAAAAATGAGATAAAAGAGAGAAGGGACAATGCTACTATCCTTTTCCACACTTGTGCTGCAAAGTAGCACCATGATCTTCATAATAGAGAGTCTGTTGTTTTGTCACTTCCATATACTAGTGGGAATTTTCATTATAGAACTTGGCTTGTACTCCCTCCGTCCGGAAATACTTGTCATCAAAATGAATAAAATGGGATGTATCTAGATGTATTTTAGTTCTAGATACATCCCTTTTTGACCATTTTCATGACAAGTATTTTCGGACGGAGGGAGTATATTCCAACGATGGGCTTCCTCAAATGCCCTAGGTCTTCATGAGCAAGCAAGTTGATGCACACCCACTAGTTTTATTTTTGAGCTTTCATACACTTATAGCTCTAGTGCATTCGTTACATGGCAATCCCTACTCACTCACATTGATATCGATTGATGGACATCTCCATAGTCGATTGATTTGCCTAGTTGATGTGGGACTTTCTCCCACCTTTTGTCTATCACCACCTTCTATTCCACCCATAGTGCTATGTCCATGGCTCACGCTCATGTATTGCGTGAAAGTTGAAAACATTTGAGAATACTAAAGTATGAAACAAATGCTTGGCTAAAATCGGGGCTGTGCATGATTTAAATACTTTGTGTGGTGAAGATGGAGCATAGCCAGACCATATGATTTTGTAGGGATAACTTTCTTTGGCCATGTTAATTTGAAGAGACATGATTGCTTTATTAGTATGCTTGAAGTATTATTGTCCTAATGTCAAATGATAGACTATTGCTTTGAATCACCCGTGTCTTAATATTCATGCCAGTATTAGATTACATGATCAAGATTATGCTAGGTAGCATTCCACATAAAAAAATTAACTTTTTTATCATTTACCTACTCGAGGACGAGCAGGAATTAAGCTTGGGGATGCTGATACGTCTCCGTCGTATCTATGATTTTTGATTGTTCCATGCCAATATTCTACAAGTTTCATATACTTTTGGCAACTTTTTATACTATTTCTTGGGACTAACATATTGATCCATATCAAACGGAGTCCAAACGGAATAAAAACGGACGGAGATTTTTTTTGGAATATATGTGAATTTTGGAAAGCGGAACCAACATGAGACGATGACCGAGTGAGCCACGAGGCAGGGGGCGCGCCCACCACTGGCAGGCGCGCCCTGGGCCCTCGTGTCCACACCGTAAGGCGGTTGATGCCCTTCTTTCGCCGCAAGAAAGCTAATATCCGGATAAAAATCGTGTCAAAAAAATCAGCCCAATCGGAGTTACGGATCTTCGGGAATATAAGAAACGATGAAGGGCCAGAATCTGGGAACTCAGAAACAGAGAGAGACAAAGAGACAGATCCAATCTCGGAGGGGCTCTCGCCCCTCCGCCGCCATGGAGGCCATGGACCAGAGGGGAAATCCTTCTCCCACCTAGGGAGAAGGTCAAGGAAGAATAAGAAGGAGGGGAGCTCTCTCCCCCTCGCTTCCGATGGCACCGGAGTGCCACCGGGGCCATCATCGTGTGACGGCGATCTACACCAACACCTCCGTCATATTCACCAACATCTCCATCACCTTCCCCCATCTATCTACACCGGTCCACTCTCCCACAACTCACTGTACCCTCTACTTGAACATGGTGCTTTATTCTTCATATTATTATCCAATGATGTGTTGCCATCCTATGATGTCTGAGTAGATTATCGTTGTCCTATCGGTGATTGGTGAATTGCTATGATTGGTTTAAATTGCTTGTGTTTATGTCGATGTCCTTTGGTGCCCATCATATGAGCGCGCACGTGGATCACACCATAGGGTTAGTTGTATGTTGATAGGACTACATATTGGAGGGCAAGAGTGACAGAAGCTTCAACCTAGCATAGAAATTGATGCATACGGGATTGAAGGGGGACCAATATATCTTAATGCTATGGTTGGGTCTTACCTTAATGAACGTTAGTAGTTGCCGATGCTTGCTAATAGTTCTAATCATAAGTGCATAGAATTCCAAGTAAGGGATGACATGCTAGGAGTGGCCTCTCCCACATAAAACTTGCTATCGGTCTAGTAACGTAGTCAATTGCTTAGGGGCAATTTCGCAACTCCTACCACCACTTTTCCACAATCGCTATATTAACTTTATTGCTTCTTTATCTTAACAGCCCCTAGTTTATATTTACATGCTCTTTATATTCTTGCAAACCTATCCCGCAAAAACTACAAATTACTTCTAGTTTCATACTTGTTCTAGGTAAAGTAAACGTCAAGCGTGCGTAGAGTTGTATCGGTGGTCGATAGAACTTGAGGGAATATTTGTTCTACCTTTAGCTCCTCGTTGGGTTCGACACTCTTACTTATCGAAAGAGGCTACAACTGATCCCCTACACTTGTGGGTTATCAATGAGGTTTTGTCCTAGCCCTAGCACATCGGTCCCACCGAGTTGTTCTGGTCGGTCCCACCGAGATTCCTAACATTCACATTTTGAACAGAATCGGTCTCACCGAGTTCTCCTATTTGGTCTCACCGAGTTGGGTCAAATGTGTGGAATGGTTGGATTTTGTGTGGAGGTTATATATACCTCTCCACCCCCTTCTTCGTTTGAGAGAGCCCTCAGAACGAGCCTACGCTTCGAGCATTCATTTTCTGAGATAGAACCACCTACTCATGTGTTGATACCAAGATATTCCAATCCTACCACAAGAATCTTGATCTCTATCCTTCCCCAAGTTGCTTTCCACTCAAATCATCTTTCCGCCATATCCAAATCTGTGAGAGAGAGTTGAGTGTTGGGGAGACTATCATTTGAAGCACAAGAGCAAGGAGTTCATCATCATCACACCATCCTTTACCTTTTCGAGAGTGGTGTCTCCTAGATTGGTTAGGTGTCGCTTGGGAGCATCCGACAAGATTGTGGAGTTGAACCAAGAAGTTTGTAAGGGCAAGGAGATCGCCTACTTCGTGAAAATCTACCCGAGTGAGGCAAGTCCTTCGTGAGCGATGGCCATGGTGGTATAGACAAGGTTGCTTATTCGTGGACCCTTCGCGGGTGGAGCCCTCCGTGGACTCGAGCAACCGCTACCCTTCGTGGGTTGAAGTCTCCATCAACGTGGATGTACGATAGAACCACCTATCGGAACCACACCAAAAATCTACGTGTCATCATTGTGTTTGCACTCCCCAAACCCTTCCCTTTACCTTCATATGCAATGTTTTACTTTCCGCTGCTACACTCTTAGAATTGCATGTGTAGGTTGATTGCTTTCAGGAACATCATCATATGTGTGTTTCACTCTATGTCTATGAATATCCTCGTATGTTCCTTGTGGGACTAACCCATGTAGGTATTGAAAGTGCAAAAAACTCCAATGGATTGCTCCAAATGATCTACATCAACATTGACCATCCACATCTTCAACATCTACATGAAGTCATCATCGACAAAGCCCAAGGTTGGTTCATCCCTCTTAGGGGGGATATCACATCTAGGGGGAGCTTTGCTCTAAAACTTGAGCTAAAGGAACTCTAATGGTGTGAACACATCAATGCTTTATGTAAAAGGGGCAACCCCACTTGCGCTTAAACGATGAGTATGACCTATGATTAAATGTTCTCATTTGACTCCTAAGTCAATATACTCATATGTAGATGACCCAGTCATTGCAAATTGCTTGATAGATGCTAGAGTGTATGTGCATGCTTCGCCACATGTTTTATTTGCTATCTTATTGTGTGAGCATGTTGCTTGCATATTTTTCTTCATTCGAGGACATCCATTTGTTGTTTTGTTGTTTGGTTTTTCTTCTACCAAATGGATGGACAAGAATGCCTAAGTATTTCCTCTAGCTATATATGCTTTTT
>LR738713.1:565396245-565409766 GCA_902687465.1 Secale cereale | reverse complement strand
GGAGACTATCATTTGAAACACAAGAGCAAGGGATTCATCATCATCACACCATCTATTACCTTTTGGAGAGTGGTGTCTCCTAGATTGGTTAGGTGTCGCTTGGGAGCCTCCAACAATTTTGTGGAGTTGAACCAAGAAGTTTGTAAGGGCAAGGAGATCGCCTACTTTGTGAAGATCTACCCGAGTGAGGCAAGTACTTCGTGGGCGATGGCCATGGTGGGATAGACAAGGTTGCTTCTTCATGGACCCTCAAGACAGAAAAGGACTCATGCTCCCTCGAGAGCATTCTCTTTCAGTTGCATTTCTTCCTAAAGCTGGCTTGAAAACCTATCCAAGTCTGCCTTGATTTTCCCAGTTACAATTACTCAAGCGCCTTGAGGCAACTCTGGCTAGACATGTTTTTTTACAAACTTCCAATCTATTCATAATCCATCATGGCGGTATAGAGAACACTAGAGGGAACAAAATTTATAACCAGGTCCATGGACCACCTAGATACGACTACAAGCTCTGGTGTGAGCAGACGGCGCGTCGCATCATCGCCCCTACCTCACTGGAGTCTGGCAAACCTTATTGTAGTAGACATTCAAAAATCCGTCATGTTAAGGCCGCACAGGACCAGCCCACGAAAGAAACTATCATCGTTGATGAAGAGAGTCGTAGATTGAAAGGATCAAACGTGTAAATACACGAACGAAATGTATCAATCAGATCCACTGAAGTCCAGCATCGATCGAATCCCGCGTTATCAGATACCTCCACACACCCTCCGGCGATGCTAGACGCACCATCGAGGTGACGATCAAACATGAAAGATATTATTCCTACCGAGGAGCATCACCACCGCCATTCCCCTGTCAAGGCATTGAACATAACAAAAATGTGAATGGCGTCCATCCCGTCGGCGAGGGCCGGGGTCCTTTGTACCTCCAAGACCTAAAGGCCATTGAAGGTGGCGCGGATAAACTACGGCGTCGATTGGAGGAGAAGGAAACCTAATTGGCTTGGATTGTTTTCTTGATGAGGACGAAAGTGAATCCGAGACCATAGACATTGAAGAATAATACTGTTGCCATGGTCTTACAAAATTCTTTTATATAATGTACTATTTTACTACTTTTAGACATAGTACAAGTGAAAATCACAATTAATATTGGAAATTTATCTATTTTATGTTCTCGTATCCCACTTCGTTTTTTTCCCGTTAGTTTGGGGTTCCTGTTCTTTTTTGTTGTTGAGCGTCCCAAGGACCTGTTGTCCTTGGAGTTTGTACTATTATTCCATGACTGATTTGTCAGTCACAGACCCATACTCCTACTATTAGCTTGTCATTGAGAAATGGAAGTACAGGGTTGAGGAGTGAGTAAGAATACAAGCACCCACTCAATCAATTGGAATATTCTGAAGCAAATCCAAAGCTCACAGGTTGTTAAAAGGCTCGCTCAGAAAAAGATTCTCCACCAATCCGAACACGCCAAGGCGTGTCACAGCCCAGGGCTGTTTAAATAATGCAACAGACGTCTTGTCCAACTCAAAAGTGAAATGCAGAGGGCCAAGTAGTCAATCACGTCCATGGATCCATATATATACAATTTTTTATTGTTTCATTCAAACAGTTTTTAGGAAATATAATTGTTGTAGGCTCTTTACCTTTTACAAAATGCTATGCCCACATGACAAACTGCAAGGTCAGTTCTAACTTCCAACGGCTAAAACCTAGCTGCAAATTCTAAGGAAAAGAGGCGAGATATGGCCTAAGCAAGAAAGACAACATATACCACGAACGACCATATATATCATCTATACCCCCTCTGTTCCACATATGCAGTGCACATTTTTTTTCAAAAGGCAGACATGCCTAAGTTTGACCAAGTTTCTGGAATAAACTATCACATCTAAAACAACTAAATAGATAAAATATAAACATGCAGTTTGTGATCAATACAAAGGCGCGGATTTTGTATTGTGGATAAATTTTTCTATAAAATGTTTGACTTTTAGAAAAGAAAATATGTGTTACATTTTGGGATGGAGGGAGTATCATACATGTCCTTACCCAAGAAGATGATTTCAAGGAAACATAAGTATATATAACATAAAATATGACGGATAATGTGACATTTCTACTTCGTGCTACATATAGTAGTAAAAGCCGTTTCTTGTACTTGAAAATACTAAAAGATAACAAGCACACGGTGATGCAAAAATTATAGCGATGAAATTACCAAAAAAAGGAATATATGAGAATATACCACATCACATTCTCGTCTTTTCAAAGATCACATACCGAGAGATAAATGGAGGGTGGACGCATGTTATATTGCCTTGTGACATGCCAGTTAGATTATTTGTTGCTAAAATAATAAATAATAAAAATTGATGACGGGTGGCATGAGGTAAAAAGTGGAGATTGAAAGGATTGCATGCGCTTGATGATGTGGATGACTTGCATGTGCGTGTAAATGAGATCGCTAACTGAGATACAGTACTGCACCATAATCTTGTCATGTGAATAGTAGCAAACCTAAAGGTAAATGGAGGTGGATGCATGTTATATTGGATTGTGAATAAATAAATAAAATAAAAGTTGATTGCATGTTTTTGATGGTGTAGAGAGCTTGCGTGTGGTGGAAAGTGGGAATTTGAGGGGCTGCATGCGCTTGATGGTGTGGATGGCTTGCATGTGTATTTATATTTGATGAAAAGGTAAAAATAAAATGGATGACATGGAGGACTTGTATTTGGTGAAAGTAAAAAATTAAATCAAAGGGGTTACATGTGTTTAATACTACCCGTCTCGAAATATAATACTCCCTTCGTCCGGAAATACTTGTCATCAAAATGAATAAAATGGGTTGTATCTAGATGTATTTTAGTTTTAGATACATAATTTTTTGTCCATTTTGATGACAAGTATTTTTAGACGGAGGGAGTATGTTTTTGTAGGAGTGGCTTATATTTTTGAGGCAATGCCAGTAATATGGATGACTTGCATGCGCGTTTCAAGAAGATCACTTAGATACTTCCGTGTAAAAAACACTCTTATATTATGAGACGGAGAGAATACATAATATGCACGATGCACCTCAAAATGAAAGGTGACAGCTACGTTGTCACCTAACGTAAATAAAAACAGTGCACATCGCAACCTTTTCGAACATGACTTCAAGCCCCTCAAAAAAAAAAGGAACATGACTTCAAGCGTTTGACAAGAACAACAAAATAACATATCCTAACGCTACAGAGGTCCGTCATTAACCCGTGGAATGCGGAGCGGCCCTCCCCAATGATAGGAACTTCACGGCCGCCTCGGGCCCGCAGCACCCACGCCCATCGATGGCGCGGGTCCCCGTTTCTCCGGCATGTCAGCGGCAAGTTAACACGGAGGCGCGGCGGAACAGGAGCCGATGGCCGAACTGGGCGGTGCATGCATGCGCGCGAGCCTGCATGGATGGATGCCTTGCCAGCGCGTGGCCGTGTGCGCGTAGCGAGGCGGGCGCTCCGCCCCCTCCCGCGCTGAGGCGGCAAGCGAGCGCGGACGCAGAGGCAGAGCAGACGGGAGGAGCAGGCGGGCAGGCAGGAGCAACATCGATCAGTCTGCTCGCCCAGCGTCCAGCGCGCACACGCACACGCACAATGATGCAGTGGCGCGCCTGCTGTTGATGTCACCTCCCCCGTGGCCCGTCCCCTCCACGCTCCTATGCCCGTGATCGGTGATTCGATACCAGGCCACGCGGGCCGGGACGTACCGGGTGCAGGCAGGCGGCGGACACGGTGTGCTGAGCGGGATTTTCTCTTTCTTCACACCACGGCAGGCTACGGAGAACTGCTATGCACGATATAGCGCGTCGCTGTCCCAATCCACGGCAGGCCAACTCCAGCGCACGAACGCAAACGAAGGACTGTTTTAGAGCAACTTTAATGGGCGAGCCGTTTTATCCACCTGCGTCCGCTTGAATGGGTGGGCACACAAAAAACGACCCAACGTACCGATCCAAACGGACGCGCATCCGCTTTTTGTTCGCGGGCGATCCATTCCCGGCTCATTTTTGAGCCGGATTTGCGTCGGCCCGGACACGCGACGGACGCTTGCGCGCTCGTCCTCTCTCGTCTCACGGCCCGCTGATCGGTGGCACATTGGCCTCCCCCTCACCCCCATCCAACAGCAACCCTGGCCCGTCTCCTTCGTCGTCGACGCTGTCGCCCATTTTTGTCGGCGACTCTGCCAGCTGCCGCCGCCTCCACATCCGCCCAGCAACGCCGCCCACTCCCCCGTCGCCCGTCGCCGTCGTCTGGTAGCCGACTGCTTCCCACCCCGGCTCCCCCCACCACACAGCCGGCCGCGACCAAGAAGCCGTCTCGCCGCCCCGGCCAGATCCTCACCGGCACGCTCAGACGCCGGCCCACTCGTCGGACCCCGGCAGGGCAACTAGCTGGTCCGTGCGCGCCGCGACTCCGCTCGCCGGCCGTCTCCTTCGTCGGCGCCCGCAAGCTGTTCGATAGTTTGCCAAGGTACAAAATGGACTCCGTCGATGAGTTCTTTTTCCACAATTTCCTTTGCGACTCCGACGATTCGTTGTCCGACGACGAGGAGGAGATATTGGCTGCCCTGTTGGTCCATCACCACCTCAACAGCCAGCGGCCACTGTTCCGTGGCTCCATTCTGGGCCACCTTTCGGCGTTGAATCGCAACCGAGAGAGCGGGCATTTCCTTCTTTGGAAGGACTACTTTGATACAACAAACCCGTTGTTCAAACATCAAAAATCATGCAGTTGTTTTCGTATGAGTAGGCATCTTTTCAACCGTAATAGAGAGGGGTTGGTCGGCTATGATGACTATTTTGAGTGCAAAGAGGATGTCGTCGGCAAGATTGGTTTCTCCTCTTATCAGAAATGCACAACCGCCATCCAAATGCTTGCGTATGGAGTACCCGATGATCTCATTGACGAGTACGTCCGTATGAGCGAGTCTACATGTCTAGAGTCCAAGTTCTGCAAGGTTGTTATTTGTTGTGTTTAGCCCTAAGTACTTGAGAGAGACGACAACAGAAGATACAACCCGTTTGTTGGCGATGAATGCCAGTAGGGGCTTCCCAGGGATGCTTGGCAGCATGGACTGCGTGCACTGGGAGTGGAAGAACTGCCCTTCTGCTTGGCAGTATAAGGGTCATGTCAGGGCTTGCACGGTCATACTAGAGGCCATGGCGTCTCAAGATCTCTGGATCTCGCACTCTTTCTTTGGCATGGCTGGATCACACAATGATATCAACGTGCTTCAGCGCTCGCCCGTGTTTGCTAGGTTTGCCGAAGGCAACAGCCCACCGGTGAACTTTACTGTCAACGTCCACAACTACGACAAAGGATATTATCTGGGTGACGGTATCTATTCTAAGTGGACCACTATTGTCAAGAGAATACCCAACCCTGTCGGAGAGAAGAGGAAAAGATTTGCCCAAGAGCAAGAAAGTGCTAGAAAGGATGACGAGCGTGCCTTTGGTGTTTTGCAATCTCGATGGGACATCGTTCGGTATCCTGCTAATACCTGCAGCACGCAAAAACTATGGAAGGTGATGACTGCTTGTGTGATCATGCACAATATGATCGTAGAAGACGAGCGCCCGGAACGTCTGTACGATCAAGGGTTTCAGTTTCAGGGTGAGAATGTTGTGCTTGAGCACGGCAACGTTTGAACAGTTCACCCAATTTCATCAAGACATGCGTGATTGGGAAACTCACGTGCAACTGCAAAATGATTTGGTTGAGCATATGTGGGCTCATGTTGGCAACCAATAGGTGTATCTTATTTTATTCGTTTGCAAAACTATGTGAAATATTCGGCTTGTAAAACTATACTATTTTATTCGGTTTAAACTATGTTATTTGACAATATGTTTGAATGCAAATCAATATAAAATTGGGCGGCCAGCCCGCCACGCCGACAAATATGGGTCGGCGCGTTGGGCGCGCTGCCGACCCATATCAAAAACAGGGCAGATGCCGGGCGGGAGGCCGACCCAAATGGACAAAAAACGGACAAAATTGCCGTCCGTTTGGGTCGCCCCATTGAAGTTGCTCTTATCTGTATCTTGTTTGTTTGGGGTGATGATGGGTGGCAAAACGGACATCCGTGTCCGGCTATTGTTGGACGCGCCGAACGCGGCCGATCCTCAAAATGTCCGCCTGCATCTCACGCCCGTGTGCTTGCCCGTCAGCAGCAGCAGCCCGCGCGGCCTCGCCGCTCACCACTTCGGCCGCGCCCGCACCGCCGCCTGTGCGTCGCGACAGCCCGCTTGCCGCAGCCTGCGCGCCGCGCCTGCTTCCCGCCGCCTCGCCACGCCGTCTGCGGACGCACTGCTCGGCCGCACTCTGCCTCGAGCCCCAGGCTCGCCCTAGCCTCGCTATGCGCGCCTAGGCCTCGCCCTGCACTCGCCCCAGCCTGCCCCCGCAGCTCGTCGTGCCCCTGCTCGGCCCCGCAGTCGCCGCGACGCGCTCGCTCGGCCCCACACCTACCGCGCCCGAGGCGCTCGCACTTGACCCCAGCAGCCTCTGCGCATGCCTGCTACACTCCCGCCGCTCCCCTACGCGTCGCGCCGCTCGCCCTCGGCCACCACCGCCCGCCCTCGCTCGCCCTTGCCGGTGGGTGGTGGTGGGTCCCTTTCTTTGGATGACAAATGGGCCATCATCTGCATGCAGCGGACATAGACGGACGCAGAGACGCAGAGAGTGTCCGCTTTAGACCCAAATCACGACCAAGTTTGGTCCAGAAATGGGGTGAAACGGACACAGAACGGACCAAAAAGTCAGATGGGGTCTGTGGTTGGGCGACCTTTTCTGTCGTTTTGCCCCAAACGAACGCATCCAGACAGGATGGGATCGCGCGCTCGAGTTGGCCTTAGTACATTAGAGAAAAGCAATTCCTTGGGGATAATTGAGGTGTAGTTATTAAATTCTTAATGTTTTTATCGAAAGTAATTACACCTACAAAGGATTCTATAGTAACTGCACACTAGGGGCCTTCGAGGGGGAAGAGGGCCTCCGCGTCGTCCGTTTGTCGGTCCCTATATTTTTTGAAGTATTCATACTATATTTACATCATTAATTAATAGTTTTGATGCATTTTTATATTATTTTTTGGATTAACTTATTAATTTATTGCCTAGTGCCAATTTCTTCTGCATGTTTTTGTTTTACAGAAAAATCAGTATCCAGGAAGGTAAAAACACTACGGTGATTTAATATGATTTTTTTCTAAAATGTATGTGTTTTTTGGGTGAAGGATTCAATGCAAGGCGATGCTTGAGGGGCCCATAAGGGTAGGTGGCGCGTTCCGCCCTAGCTGCACCATGGGCCCTTGTGGCCCTTAAGTCGACTGGAGCCCTTCTTTCGCCACAAGAAAGCTAATTTTCAAAGAAAAATCCGATCAAAGTTTGAGCCCGATCGGAGTTATGAATCTCTGTCTATACAAAAATGGTGTTCGACCAGAAAACACTAGTGAAATACTGAGAGACAAAGAGATAAGATCCAATCTTGAAGGGACTACCGCCTCTCCAGGGCCATGGTGGCCAAGGACCAAAGGGGGGAACCTCTCCCCTTCTAGGGGGCATGGAGGAAGAAGCCAAAGGGGGTGCCTCTCTTCTTTTCTCCCCCGGTGGCATCAGAGTGCCGTAGAGGGACGGTCATCGCAATGATCGTCTTCATCAATGCTACTTCTTGAGCTTGCGTTGGTATTTCTCTTGAAGAGTAAAGGGTGATGCAGCAAAGTAGAGATAAGTATTTTCTACAGTTAAAAAGCAAGGTATCAATCGAGTAGGAGTGTCGTGGTGGGCGCACGACAGATGCCAAGGGGTGGCTAAAGATAGGGACAGCCTTGAGGGCACCGGTGGGCTCCAGAGGCGGGGTTTGCATGAGCAAGCGTGGAACGCAAGACATACCCAGGTTCGGGGCTCTCCGGAGAGATGACACCCCTAGTCCTGCTGAGTGTTTCTATCTTTGGGTGCACATAGCAGTACAGAGGTGCTCCCAGAGTTGTTTCAGGGAAGAAGGAAGACAAGCCAGGGCTTAGGCTGCTTCTCCCCCGATGAATTAGTATGTGTGTGTTCTAGTTAGGGTCGCTTGAGCACGTGTGTGTCTATTGCCCCTGTACATGGAGGCCTCCTGGGGGTTTTATAGGTCAACCCCCAGGGTGACAATAGTAAAGATGCAAGGCCGTGGGGCCGGGTTGCTAGTGACAGGGAGCCGACGCTGGGGCCCACCGGGTACCAGGGTACACCGGGTTCTCCGTGAAACACTGTGCCTCAGAGTGTCGTACGTCGTGGAGTGGGCAAGCCTGATTAGCTACAGTGCCGGGATGCCCCGTCGCTGTTAGTACCTCCTCACGGGATGGATGCGCACTATAGCCATCATTGCGCCTGGTCGGCGGGGGTAGGTGGGGTACTATAGCCACGCGTGGTCCGTCGTGGGGCTTTGCCCCGCTGTACGCTTGGAGGGGACGGGCGCTCACTTGTCATCGGGTCGCGGTCCTGGTCGGGTAGCGGTCTTGGCCGGGTAGCGCAACCCGGCTTAGTGCAAGCTGGTTTGAGTCGCGAAGCAGGCCCCGTTGTTTTGAAAAAGATCTGGGCTTTGTTGCCTGCCCGTGGCTCATCCCCCTGACAGTACTCCCCGAAGCTGTGAAGGCTCGCCGACTTCGAGCAGGGGGGCCTTCGTAGTTTCATCCCCCTTAGGAGGCAGCAGTTGTTGTTGGAGTTTTTGCGGCCGTCGGGTCTGGCAACGCCGACCGTTTGCTTTCTTCTGGAAGGCCAATCATGATGCCCTGCTGCGGGCAGGAACCGGAAGATCCACCGAATCTTCAAGGGGAGGAGTCATGCCCTCGGTTCCGGCGCGCGCATCGCGTGGCGTGCGGCCGTTGAGGAGGTTTGACAAGCCACGTGCGCGACGGGACGTTACGGCGGGGTGGGGGCCCGCCACGCCGCGCGTGGAGATTTATTGCGGCAACTGCGGTCGGTTGCCCTTCTTGGGGTAGTTAATGCGCACGTAGATCGTGCTCACTCGCCGCGGGGGAGTGGGGGAGGTTGGCGCAACCGATCCCACTTCCCCACGATGGCGACGTGGTTATAAATTGTGGGAAGGGGCAGCAGTAAACACTTATCGTGTGCACCGTCCCCTTGCTTCCTTCTTCTTATTATCGCCTTGCCCAGAGCTCACCGCACGCCGCTGTGTATTGCTCGCACCAGGCAGCACACCGCCACCGCACTACGCGGGCGACAACCGCGCCCTCCTGCCGCGCCACTCTTCCTCGCCACGCCCTGAAGATGGGTGGTTCTTGGGAGGGGTCGGAGGTCACGGACGCCGACATCCAATGCCTCCTCGAGACCTGCCGGTTGCCGCCGGAGGAGGATGTAGCCGCACGCGCGCCGGGGGCGGAGCGCTTGCCGGCGCCGCGGGACAGCGAGCGCGTCGTCTTCCTCAACCATTTCTACCGCGGGTTTGGCCTCCCCGCGAGCAACTTCTTCCGCGTCTTTCTCTCCTTCTTTGGCCTGCAGCCGCACCACCTGGGCGCGAATGCCGTGGTGCAGCTTGCGGGCTTCGTCACCCTCTGCGAGAGGTATCTGGGGGTGGAGCCGGACCTGGAGTTCTGGAACCTGCTCTTCTTCCTCAAGCAGCAGGGGCCAGGGGCCGGATCCATGGTGGACTACGGGGCCGCCGTGGTTTCGATCCGGACCAACGCCGGGTTCCCCAGGATGCCCTTGGAGGATTCTGCCAAGAACTCGCAAAATTCTTTCTTCTATGTGCGCCACATCGGCGGGCGAGCCGACGCCATCAATCTGCTCCCCTTCGTCAACAACCGGTCTACCGCCAAGATGAACTGGGGGCATACGATCAAGAACCCCCCACGGGGCCTGGTGAATCTGCAGGTCCGGCTCCGGGTGATGACGGCACAGGAGGGGCTCAAGGGGAGGGACCTCATCTCCGCCTTCATCGTGCGCCATGCTCTGTCGCTGCAGCGCCGGACCCACATCATCGGCCCGATGGGGGACCGCCGGGATCCCACCCGGATGTCGGTCGAAAGGATGGAACGGGGGTGCAGGTCGCCGGAGTTGTGATGGCCCGCTTGGAGGCGGCGGTCCCGGTCGCTGAGCACCCGGCGCCAGCCAGGAGCAGAGCCGGCGCCGCGCGTCGCACGGCGAGGTCTCCGCATGATGAACCCATTCGGGACTGGTCGGACGATGACGTCGTGGAGGTCCCGACACCGGCCGATGGTGCAGCGCCCACGAGGGGAGGGGACGGCACCGTCGACCCCCCAAGGCGGCTGCGGAAGACGACGAATGCCGGACCGTCCCGCGCGGCCAGCCGGCCGCACGGGAAGGAGGACGTGGCGGAGAGCCCGCCGTCCGTGAAGCGCGCGGAGGAGCCGGCCGCGGGCTACATGCCCGCCGTCAAGAGGAGGCACCGCGCTGCTTCGGTCGTGCCCGCGAGGATGGTTGTCCCGATGGTGATTGGGTAAGTCCTTCTGCCGCCTTCGGTGAGCTTGTCTAAATAATTCATTTCTTGCTTTTCATCTTGCTTCTTGATCCAAGGCGCCACTGTAGCTGGCACTGGTGGAGATGAAGGCCGCGTCCGGGGGCGGCTTCGCGTTCCGGAGGTCTCGGAGCAGCACCATCGACCCGGCTGCAAACCCGGTCGTGGAGGATGTGGGCCTGGATCCGCAGGACGTGGAGCGCTGCGGCTAGAGGGACCGTAACAAGGCCCTCCAAGAGATGGAGGAGGAGTGCCGGGCCTGGCCGACATGGCCAGAGGTGCCGGCAGATACGGCGGCCATCATGTCGCCGATAGTGGAGGAACGCGGCCAGAGTGCCCGAGCAGGCGCGGAGACGGCCGACCGGGAGGTCATGGTGGTTGGTGATGACACCCCTCCACGGACCGAGGTTGCCGAGCGGGTGGAGGAGGAGGAGGGCCGAGGCGGGGCCGCTCCGGAGGCGACACCGGGGGCAGCGGTGGATGGGATGCCGCACACGGTGCTAGACGCGGTGCCGAAGACGGCGCCAGGTGGCACGCCGGCCGCGGGAGGCGTGGCGAGCATTCCTTGGCGGTGAGGCAGCCGCCGCTGGTGGCGCCGGGAGGTCATCCGGCCCTCGGGACACGGCAGGTTCGGGCCGGGTCCGACCCACCTGTCTTCGAGCCTATGACGCAGGAGGGGGCCGCTATGGCCGACGTGACCCAGCACCTTTAAGGGCACCCGGCCCGGGTTCAGGCCTTTACGTAGGCTGAATCCGAGCGGGGACGGGAGCTGGAGCGCGCCGTGCACGTAAGTTTTTCCTTCTGAGTTCTTTTTTTTCTTTTGCGGCTAAGAAGTGGGGGTGCGCTAGCGCACCCACTGGGTTTAGCCCCCGAGACTCGAGCCAACTTCGTAGTAGTCGGGTTGAGTCTTCAAATCCTTCATCTTGTGCTAACAGTTGTTTCTCTATAGCGGTTGGATGCTTACCGGGTTGGCGTCTACAACCGGCTCTTGGAGAAGCACCGGGAGCTCACTGCGCAGCTTGCCTCCAAGACGGGGGCGCTCCGCCTTGCCGAAGGTAATCCTTTGCATGCTCTTAGTGGGGGCGCGCGAGCATACCCACTGGGTGTAGACCCCGAGATTCGGTCCAACTGCGTAGCAGTTGGGTCGAACCTTAATAAATGTTCTTTCTCTTTTCTTCTATCTTAACTCTGATCGCTTGTTTGCGGGATTCCTGCAGCCAAGGTGGCAAGGCTGAAGACGGAGGCCGCCAAGGCGGCGGAGGCCCATCAGGAGCTTGTCGAGGCCATCTAGTGGTGTGACCAGCTGGCCGGCGACAAGAGCTGGTTAGAGGCCGACGTGGAACGCCTGCCGACGGAGGCGACCAAGGCGGCGGAGGCCTGACAATCGCTTACCGAGGTTGGCGAGTAGCACGATCGGCTGGTCGATGACAAGGGCCATCTTCAAGCCGAGGTCGATCACCTGAAGGCGGAGGTCGTGAAGACGGCAGAGGCCCATCAGGCGGAGCTCCATCGTCTGAATGGGGAGCATGAGAAGGCGGCGGCCGCGAAGGACGCTGAGCTGAAGGCGGCAGTGGACAAGGCGACCGAGCTGGAGAAGGTGCTGGAGGCACGCGACCGTGCCGGGGACAGGGCACGGCATGGTATATTGCTTGAAGCGCAACACCTGGATGAAGCTTTTGCCAATAAGTGCTTCTTTGTGGTTTCGTCGGGTCGAGAAGCCGGCTTTGACTTTTTCGTTGATGATCGTCTTGTTTTTCCTTTTCGCAGGCCACTTCAAGGACACAAGAAAACAGCGGAGGGGGCCGTCCGCGCTCAGCGAACGCCGGCGAACCTCAACACTGAGCTCGATCCCAACGTGGGCGACATCACCAAGAAATGGTACCTCGTGCTCGAAGGTATGCCTCCTTCGGCTTGGTTAAAGTCGGATCGGTCGACCCATATCCTGTCTGTTGACTCGACTTGCTATTTTTTGGTGCAGAGTTTTGTCGTAACTTTGAGGAGGAGACTGGTCGGGTCGAGCCTGGCTTGGACCCAACCAACTCCATCGTGAAGGACGAGGTATCCATGAACATACTGAGGCTGGAGTCCCGTCTCACTACGGCCACGGATTATCTGGGACGACTGAAGGCAGTGATGGCCCGAATCGACACCGCGCTCTGGAGGGGGATCGTGCAGGAGAACGACCTCGAGTCCCTGATGACTCGACTCAACGAAATCCCCAACCGAGTGCAGGAGTGGAAGAAGTCGGCAGCCCGGGGAGGAGCCGACGTGGCGCTGTCCTTGGTCCTTGTGCACTGCAGGGAGGTGAAGGAGAGGAAGCTTGCGGCGCTGAAGGTTGCAAACACGAAGGAGCTCCAATTCCAGTCGTTTATGGAGACTTTCCTGGAAGCCGCCACTCGCATCGCCGACGGGATCGACCTGGACGAGTTCGTGCACCTGCGAGCCCGCCCCCTCCCGAGGAGTGACTTTGAAACTTTAATCTCATTTTCCACGGACTGCCGCGTGGACTTGTAATCGTTAAACTCTGGTGGGCCTATGGCCCAAGTACTCTTGCCCGAATCTTGCGGGGCTTTTATCTGATTTTGATCTTTCGATTTGCTGCTTTTCTTTGATTGCTTGAATCTTTGAGTCGACATATGCAGCCAAGTCCCCGAGTGAGAGGGTGCCCTTCACTTGGGGTGGATGTTTGAAACTTAGGCGAGTCACGGGCCGCAGCTAAGCCCCCGAGTGAGAGGGTTGCTCTTCACTCAGAGTAGATGTTTGTAACTTAGATGATTCCAAGCTACGTTGTATTTGTGGTGGAGCTCGGAAAGCAGAGTCACTTTATACTTGCAACGTAGCTCGGAGGACCGCAGCTAAGCCCCCGAGTGAGAGGGTCGCTCTTCACTCGGAATAGATGTTTGAAACTTAGGCGAGTCACGGGGTCGCAGCTAAGCCCCCGAGTGAGAGGGTTGCTCTTCACTCAGAGTAGATGTTTATAACTTAGACGATTCCAAGCTACGTTGT
>LR738713.1:565288398-565379272 GCA_902687465.1 Secale cereale | reverse complement strand
TCTTCTTATTTATTTCTCCTCTTCTTCCTCTCCTCTTCTTCTTTCTTTCCTCTTTCTTATTTTCTTCTTTCCTATCCTTCTTTTTCTAAATTTGTAACTTTTGCATATATATATAAAACTTTCTATATATATTTAGCATATATAAACAAAAAACTATATAGCCACATACACATATATATACATCACATATATACAGCAACTTCCTAAGAAAAAATATATTTATATACACATAAATATATATTTAACATATATATCTAGCAAATTCCTAAGAAAAAAAAAGATATACACATACATATAAATACAGCAACTATATATACAACAACTATATATATTGCAATTTATATAAACATAAAAAAAATACACATAAATATACTGCAATTTATACATATATACACAGCAACTATATATATATATACAGCAATATTAAACATAAAATAAAGAGCCCCTCACATCGGCAGGGCTGGGCGGCGCGACGGCGGCGGGGCGGGGCGGCGACGAGGCGGCGTCGGGGCGCGGCGGCGCGACGGCGGCGGGGCGGGGCGCGCGGCGGCGCGGGGCGACGGGCCGGCCGGGGCGGGGCGACGGCGCGGGGCGGGGCGACGAGGCGGCGTCGGGGGCGACGGCGACGGCGACGGGGCGACGGGGGCGACGGCGACGGCGACGGCGACGGGGAAGAGCAGATCGAGGGAGGCGTCGGGGCGGGGAAGAAAGAAACTGCCCAAAATTTCGAAAGTCCTGGTTATATAGGAGTGGCATTAGTCCCGGTTTCAGCCACCAACCGGGACTAATGCCACCCTTTAGTCCCGGTTGGTGCCACCAACCGGGACCAAAGGCCCTGTGCTGGCGCGGGTGCGGTGGGATGTTTAGTCCCACCTCGCTAGCTGAGGGAGCTCGAGAGTGGTTTATAAGGGCTGCTGCTCCCACCGTCTCGAGCTCCTCTCAAATGCAGGCTTCTGGGCCTAACTCTGCGCGCTGCCCTGTGAGCTTGCTGGGCCTTATATTACAGGTGGATCCTGTGCTATAGGCCTTGCAGGCTCACTGGGCAGCGCCCATTTTTTTTTCCTTTTTTGCTTTATTTATTTCTAAGTTGTTTTTTGCTGTATTTAGAGTTGCTTTATTTATTTTATTTTCTTTGTTTATTTCTAAGTTGTTTTTTGCTGTATTTAGAGTTGCTTTATTTATTTTACTTCCTTTATTTATTTTCTTTGTTGCTTTATTTATTTTATTTTGTTTATACTTAATTACAACAAAATACTTATTGTTGCTATTTATTTCTAAGTTGTTTTTTTGCTGTATTTAGAGTTGCTTTATTTATTTTATTTTCTTTGTTTATTTCTAAGTTGTTTTGTGCTGTATTTAGAGTTGCTTTATTTATTTTACTTTCTTTATTTATTTTCTTTGTTGCTTTATTTATTTTATTTTGTTTATACTTACAACAAAATACTTATTGTTGCTATTTATTTTTCAAGTTTGTTTTGTTTTGTTTTGTTTTGTTAGTGCAAGTAGTATTGAAATTTGAATAGTACAAACGGACAATGGTATCATACTCGTTTGTTACAAAGTTGGCATGGTATCATCATAATAATTGCGGAAATAACTCTTCACTTTTTCTTCGCTTGTGTCATTTGCTTATTGCGCCGTAACCATGGATAATCTTCATCGTTTATCAGGATGCTTGGGTCAGCCTTGACTTTGAAGGGAGGAATTTCATGAAACTTTTCATAATCTTCAGACATGTCTGTCTTGCCCTCCACTCCCAGGATGTCCCTTTTTCCTGAAAGAACTATGTGGCGCTTTGGCTCATCGTATGATGTATTCGCTTCCTTATCTTTTCTCTTTCTCGGTCTGGTAGACATGTCCTTCACATAGATAACATGTGCCGCATCATTGGCTAGGACGAACGGTTCGTCAGTGTATCCAAGATTTTTCAGATCCACTGTTGTCATTCCGTACTGTGGGTCTACCTGTACCCCGCCTCCTGACAGATTGACCCATTTACACTTAAACAAAGGGACCTTAAAATCATGTCCGTAGTCAAGTTCCCATATGTCCACTATGTAACCATAATATGTGTCCTTTCCCCTATCGGTTGTTGCATCAAAGCGGACACCGCTGTTTTGGTTGGTGCTCTTTTGATCTTGGACAATAGTGTAAAATGTATTCCCATTTATCTCGTATCCTTTGTAAATCAATACAGTCGAAGATGGTCCCCTGGACAACAAGTACAACTCATCACAAACAGTGTTGTCACCTCTGAGACGTGTTTCCAACCAACTGCTGAAAGTCCTGATGTGTTCACGTGTAATCCAGTCGTCGCACTGCTCCGGGTGTTTGGAGCGCAGACTGTTCTTGTGTTCATCGACATACGGGGTCACCAATGTAGAGTTCTGTAGAACTGTGTAGTGTGCTTGAGACCAAGAATAACCGTCCCTGCATATTATTGAGTCCCTTCCAAGCGTGCCTTTTCCAGTCAGTCTCCCCTCGTACCGCGATTTAGGGAGACCTATCTTATTAAGGCCAGGAATGAAGTCAACACAAAACCCGATGACATCCTCTGTTTGATGGCCCATGGAGATGCTTCCTTCTGGCCTTGCGCGGTTACGGACATATTTCTTGAGGACTCCCATGAACCTCTCAAAGGGGAACATATTGTGTAGAAATACGGGCCCCAGAATGACAATCTCGTCGACTAGATGAACTAGGATGTGTGTCATGATATTGAAGAAGGATGGTGGGAACACAAGCTCGAAACTGACAAGACATTGCGCCACATCACTCCTTAGCCTTGGTACGATTTCTGGATCGATCACCTTCTGAGAGATTGCATTGAGGAATGCACATAGTTTCACAATGGCTAATCGGACGTTTTTCGGTAGAAGCCCCCTCAATGCAACCGGAAACAGTTGCGTCATAATCACATGGCAGTCATGAGACTTTAGGTTCTGGAACTTTTTCTCTGCCATATTTATTATTCCCTTTATATTCGACGAGAAGCCAGTCGGGACCTTCATACTGAAAAGGCATTCAAAGAAGATTTCTTTCTCTTCTTTCGTAAGAGCATAGCTGGCAGGACCTTCATACTGCTTCGGAGGGATGCCGTCTTTTTCGTGCAAACGTTGCAGGTCCTCCCGTGCCTCAGCTGTATCTTTTGTCTTTCCATACACGCCCAAGAAGCCTAGCAGGTTCACGCAAAGGTTCTTCATCACGTGCATCACGTCGATTGAAGAGCGGACCTCTAGGTCTTTCCAGTAGGGTAGGTCCCAAAATATAGATTTCTTCTTCCACATGGGTGCGTGTCCCTCATCGTCATTCGGAACAGCTAGTGCGCCGGGGCCCTTTCCGAAGATTACATGTAAATCATTGACCATAGCAAGTACGTGATCACCGGTACGCATGGCGGGCTTCTTCCGGTGATCTGCCTCGCCTTTGAAATGCTTGCCTTTCTTTCGACATTGATGGTTGGTCGGAAGAAATCGACGATGGCCCAGGTACACATTCTTCCTGCACTTGTCCAGGTATATACTTTCAGTGTCATCTAAACAGTGCGTGCATGCGTGGTATCCTTTGTTTGTCTGTCCTGAAAGGTTACTGAGAGCGGGCCAATCGTTGATGGTCACGAACAGCAACGCCTTTAGGTCAAATTCCTCCTGTTTGTGCTCATCCCACGCACGTACACCGTTTCCATTCCACAGCTGTAAAAGTTATTCAACTAATGGCCTTAGATACACATCAATGTCGTTGCCGGGTTGCTTAGGGCCTTGGATGAGAACTGGCATCATAATGAACTTCCGCTTCATGCACATCCAAGGAGGAAGGTTATACATACATAGAGTCACGGGCCAGGTGCTGTGATTGCTGCTCTGCTCCCCGAAAGGATTAATGCCATCCGCGCTTAGAGCAAACCATACGTTCCTTGCGTCCTTTGCAAACTCCTCCCAGTACTTTCTCTCGATTTTTCTCCATTGCGACCCGTCAGCGGGTGCTCTCAACTTCCCGTCTTTCTTACGGTCCTCACCGTGCCATCGCATCAACTTGGCATGCTCTCTGTTTCTAAACAAACGTTTCAACCGTGGTATTATAGGAGCATACCACATCACCTTCGCAGGAACCCTCTTCCTGGCGGGCTCGCCATCAACATCACCAGGGTCATCTCGTCTGATCTTATACCGCAATGCACCGCATACCGGGCATGCGTTCAGATCGTTGTATGCACCACGGTAGAGGATGCAGTCATTAGGGCATGCATGTATCTTCTGCACCTCCAATCCTAGAGGGCATACGACCTTCTTTGTTGCGTATGTACTGTCGGACAATTCGTTATCCTTCGGAAGCTTCTTCTTAAATATTTTCAGTAGCTTCTCAAATCCTTTGTCAGCCACAGCATTCTCTGCCTTCCACTGCAGCAATTCCAGTACGGTACCGAGCTTTGTGTTGCCATCTTCGCAATTTGGGTACAACCCTTTTTTGTGATCCTCTAACATGCGATCAAACTTCAGCTTCTCCTTTTGACTTTCGCATTGTGTCCTTGCATCGACAATGACCCGGCGAAGATCATCATTTGGTTCCTCTTGATCTTCAGCAGCTTCACCCGTTGCAGCATCATTGGGCACATCGTCTGGTTCCTCTTGATCTTCACCAGCTCCCCCCATTGCAGCATCACCGTATTCAGGGGGCACATAGTTGTCATCGTACTCTTCTTCTTCGCCGTCTTCCATCATAACCCCTATTTCTCCGTGCCTCGTCCAAACATTATAGTGTGGCATGAAACCCTTGTAAAGCAGGTGGGAGTGAAGGATTTTTCGGTTAGAGTAAGACATCGTATTCACACATTTAGTGCATGGACAACACATAAAACCATTCTGCTTGTTTGCCTCTGCCGCATTTAGAAACTCACGCACGCCCTTAATGTACTCGGAGGTGTTTCTGTCACCGTACATCCATTGGCGGTTCATCTGCGTGCATTTATATATAATTAAGTGTGTCAAAAACCATTACAGAACATCATAAATAGATAATTAAGTGACCAAATGGATAAAAGTTCATCATCACATTAAAACCAAAGTACATACATATATAGTTCTCATCTAACAACATATAGCTCTCCATACACATCGAAACTATGTAAAACATTTCAATGCGAAAACAAATGCTATCATAATCGCAACCAAGGTAACAATTGATCCAACGGCATAATGATACCAAGCCTCGGTATTAATGGCATATTTTCTAATCTTTTTAATCTTCAACCGCATTGCATCCATCTTGATCTTGTGATCATCGACGACATCCGCAACATGCAACTCCAATATCATCTTCTCGTCCACAATTTTTTTTATTTTTTTCCTTCAAGAATTTGTTTTCTTCTTCAACTAAATTTAACCTCTCGACAATAGGTTCCATCTTGATCTTGTGATCATCGATAACTTCCGCAACATGCAACTCCAATTCCATCTTCTCCTCCTCCATTTTTTCCAATTTTTTCTTTAACGAAATGTTTTCCTCTTCAACTAAATTTAACCTCTCCACAAGAGGGTCGGTTGGAATTTCCGGTTCAACTACCTCCTAGACATAATAAAATATCTATGCATGTCAGGTTGGTCGGCATAACTATCATAAGCACTAAAACAAATAGTTATAAATTAAAGATAATATACCACATCCGAATCGTAGACCGGACGAGGGCCCACGTGGGCGGATATCAAAACCATCGCACTATATAATAACAAGCAATAATAAACGTAAGAAAATTAGACAAATATCTATCTAAAGCAATAATAAAAGTAAGAAAAGCATGGACATAACAAGAGGCTCACCACGGTGGTGCCGGTGACGAGATCGGCGGGGGCGATCGACGGCGGGGAAGACGGGGACGGGACGTGACGGACCGCTAAACCTAGACAAATCTCGGAGAAAATAGAGCTTCGAGAGGAGAAAAGCTTAACTAGTGTGGCTCGGGCATTCCACCGAACACGTTGTGTGCATAGGAGGTGAGCTAGAGCACCACTAACCCCTCTCCCCCTCGGCCAGAAAAAAAAACAGAGCAGTGAGCTCTGCTCTTGAGTGAGGGGGTTTATATAGGCAACTCACTGGTCCCGGTTGGTGCTACAAACCGGGGCTAAAGGGGTGCCTTTGGTCCCGGTTCATAAAACAAACCGGGACCAATAGTGGTGGGCCAGGAGCAAGAGCCATTGGTCCCGGTTTTTATCTCCAACCGGGACCAATAGGTCCAGACGAACCGGGACCAATGGCCCACGTGGCCCGGCCGGCCCCCTGGGCTAACGAACCGGGTCCAGTACCCCCATTGGTCCCGGTTCTAGATTGAACCGGGGCTAATGGGCTGGACCAATGCCCTGTTTTCTACTAGTGTTGTATGCACAATCATTTCTGGTTATTGTATATGGTATGTTGTTTGACATAAAGTTGTGACTGGAATTTCTTTGCATCTAGATAAGATTCTTTGTTAGTTCTTTTGTGCATGCATATTTCCTTGAAACAATGAGTTTTCATGCGGAAACTACTTTACAGGTCCAGAATCTCATCGAACGTTGTCTTCAGCTTTACATGAACAGAAAGAAGTGGTTGAAACTCTATCTTTCCAGGCGAAAATAGAACCCAGCTTTACTAAGCTCGGTAATACTCGTGAACTCAGAAGTTCGCTTACTTCTTATGTTGCACTTTTGCTGATTTAGTTGAGTGAGGTATCAGAACTGGCAACGCTAATAATTAGATCTCATGGACTCCTTTTCCCCCAATTTTTTACATAGCATACATGGTGCTTAAGATTGAAAGCACAGTTTTATTTGTATTTGAATGTTGTATGTATATATTATGTAGTCCTACCTTTATTGCCATTATGGTGTCAGCTTGTTAGTCTTTTTCCTTTTTTGACTACCTTGTACCAGAATGAAAACAATACCAGCTCTATGTTTTTGTTAATATGATTGCAGAATGCATTGTGTTTATGATCTCTGCAGTTCCCCAATCCTTGAATAAAGTATAGCAACTTGAGCAAAATGTGCATTTTCTATAAAGTAGGAAAAAAAATCACACCGTGACTCCGTGAGGCTCTCTCATAGATACCTAAAATTAATGATAACCACCTTGCCTATGACACTCATTGTTGAACAAGCTAAGGAAAATACTGTTTTTAACATGTTTTGCCTTTAATATTTTGGCACTGAAAAACTTTTGTTTCACCTATCAAATCCGGCACATAAACTTTTCCTGTGGTAAATTCTTCATCACCACCACGATAAATGACGCAACACCAACATGATAACTTTTGTATACCACGCGGTACATTATGCGTAAGTAGCATGGTCATAAGCATTGAAAGGCGTGATAACTTTGGTGAAAGCATCGTGGTAACTTTGATCATTGGGAAGAAATTTGTTGAACCCCGGCCCTCGGTAATTTCTGTAAATAGCACGATAATATTCACGCCATAGACTTGATATTTTAGATACAAACATCATGGTAACTTTAACCATTGAGGAAAAAAGTGAAAAGATACCAAATGGTTTATGTGTAAATAGATGGTAATATACGCAGCGCACATCTGATAACTGTGGTAAAAAAAGCATGGTAACTTTGACCATAGGGAAGATTTTTTTTTTGAAAAGATACTCCGGTATCTTCTGTGTAAATAGCTTGAAAACATATGCACCGCGATAACTAAACACCATGATAAGTTTTGACCGTGAAGATAAATTTTGCTGAAACATAACCCTGATAAATTTTGTGTAAATAGCATGATATTTTAAGCACTGCGGGCTTGATAGGTTACCTAGAATCATCATGATATCCTTTTGTCCCGAGAAAAAGTTGTTCAAAACATCCCGACAATTTTTGTGTGAATAACATGATAATATAAGCACCGCGTAACCGATAACTTACAATATAAACATGATGGTAACTTTTTACCAAAGGAAAACAAGTTGTTAAAAACATACACTCTCCTCGCGGGGCCTCTTAGATGAACACACCATATTATGTGGCACGGAAAAGCCACATAATGTTTAGTGTCATGAGGGGCACACGTGCTCGTGGGTTGGCCCAGAAAAACGGCCCACTTTGACCCGCTATCGGCGTGATAAGTTACGCAAA
The DNA here is from genome assembly GCA_902687465.1 of Secale cereale. Classification (NCBI taxonomy): domain Eukaryota; kingdom Viridiplantae; phylum Streptophyta; class Magnoliopsida; order Poales; family Poaceae; genus Secale; species Secale cereale. The sequence continues at coordinate 565,371,166 of LR738713.1, read as the reverse complement.
AACATCGTGATAATTTTTGACCTATGGAAAAAGTCACCAAAACACACTCAAGTTTTTAGTTGTAAGTACCATGATAATATACGAACTGTAGACCCGATAACTCATGTACAATCCCCCATGGTAACTTTGACCGGGGGTGAGATTGATGTACACATACTGTGATAACTTATGTGTAAGTACCACAATATTTTACACATCGAAGACCTTATAACTTGTGTACAAAACACAGTGGTAAGTTTGAAAGGGGTGTAGTTGTTGAAACATAGTACCTGATAAGTTCTATGTAAATAGCACGGTAACTGACGCAACACATGTCTAATAAGTTGCATGCGAATACCATGGCAACTTTGTCCCGAGAAAAAATCGTGGTAATTTTCTGTACTTTTTTTGTAGTAAGACAATTGTAAAAAAAAAGGATCAAAATGATTAATTTCTTTAGTTTGAGCAACAAATACCTAAGCGTGAGTTGGTTGTGGTGGCGCGCTTTGGTGCCAAGGAGGTGTGGGTTCGAATCCCACATGAGCAATATTTTTTTAATCATGTGGTAGACGTGAAGAAGTGGCAGTTTTCTCAGGGGTGGACGCGCGAGATGTGCGGAAGAAGCAGCAGGGTCGTTCGGGAGAAGGTGGGTCGAAGAAAGGGGGATCATGTGGTATTTGAAAATGAAAGAAGTAGAGGTGTGGCAGTTTTGCTTATATGGCACACATGTGCCAAATATTACAATCCATCAAGTTTATTTCTTTGTCTTTAAATGTGTGGTCGGTATTTTTGTTTCATCGCGAGCCGGACAAAGTGTGATATGGCGGCGCGTTGTGTGCATCAACCGGCGGATGGGCAAACCAGACACGTGCGTCCGTTTTGCCTCCCCGAACGAACAAAATCCAAACAAACCGGACTTTCGTTTGGTGTTGGCGACGGGAGTTGTCATTAGGTCGGTCTTGGGACGCCATGCTGTCACTCTTGTTTTTTCAAGAGTTCGTCAATAGCATCTCATATTTTTATGAAAGACAAAGAATTTTAATTACAAGAGGCCATCGAGGACTGCGAACATTCAAAACGACACCAACACCACCACAACACAAGTAGCCTACTCTCTCACAAAAGAATCTAAAACCTTCAATTCCAAGCCATGCAAAAGCTTCCACTCTTTGATCTCTGCTAGCACTATTTCCACTAATTGAGACAGGATTCTTTGTTATTGTGGTTTGTTGGTCTTGGGACGTCTTGCTGTCACCCTCAACGGAGCACCACGGGAGGCCGAAGGAAAATATAGTTTGGCCCGAGTGGAATTTTCCGCATGCAACCTCCCTCCCCTCCCTGCCGCGTGCAATCCCTGGCTGCGGGCTGCGAAACCCCATGCCCGTCGGCGCGCGCGGGCGCACGCGGCGGGCGCCCGCGTATACCAAGTGGAGCCGAGCCGGGCTGCCACAGCCGTCCCATGCTCCCACGAATACTATACTGCCTGCTCGAGAAGAGCTACTCCCCTCCCCTCCAGAAAGTAGACGACGACGATAAGAGGGAAAACGCAGAGGGCTCGTCCTCGCAGCAGCAGCGGCAGCTCAGCTAGAGAGTTTTGGCTATAAAAGGGGTGGCGGCAGCGGCAGCAGCAGCAGCTGGGGAGAGTGAGGTGTGCGTGCGCGGAGTGGAATAGTGGGAGCGCGTGAGCAAAGCACACTGCACCACACACTAAAAAAGGGTTGGGTTTATTTTAAGCGCGGCGCCACCATTGCTGTCGCCCCCCTCCGCCGCTTTCGATCTTTTCGCTCCCACCCCCCTCTTTGCCTTTCTCTCCCTGGCAGCAGGACGACGGGAGCCGCCACTATTTAGTCAGCTCCCTACGCTAGTCCCTACGGGCGTTTTCTTTCACAAAAGCAGCAGGAGGAGGGGGGCCGGCGGCGGCGGCAATGGAGACCGGGGGCAGCGGCGGCGGCGGCGGGAGAGGGCCCGGGGACGACCTCCACGGGCTCAACTTCGGCAAGAAGATCTACTTCGAGCAGGACGTGGCCGGGTCCTCCTCCTCCTCGGGTGGCAGGAGGGGCAAGGGCCCCGCGCGGGCGGGGCCAGCAGGCGGAGGCGGAGGCGGAGGATCAGGAGGAGCCTCCACCCCCGCGGCCGCCGGCAACGCCTCGCAGTCGCAGCAGCCGCGGTGCCAGGTGGAGGGGTGCGGCGTGGATCTGAGCGGCGGCAAGACCTACTACTGCCGCCACAAGGTGTGCTTGGAGCACTCCAAGGCGCCGCTCGTCGTCGTCGCCGGCATCGAGCAGCGCTTCTGCCAGCAGTGCAGCAGGTACTACTTCCCTACTCCTTCTCCCTATCACAAGCGGCAATTTGAGCTTCAGCTCCAGCAATCCGCGCCCCGGATTGCTCCATTTTTGCTCCTCCCGTACTCGCCGCGTGTTCTTGCGCCACTGTTACACTCGTGACACACCTCGAACTCCACGGCGCAGCCGTGGATGGATCCTGGCATATACTCCTATATTTTCTCTCCCACAACTTCACTATTCATTAGGCGAGTCCCTCCCAGCATGTGGCTAGCTACCAGCAGCGGCATGCAAAGTGTAAAAAAAAGCTGTTCAGGTTCTGCAATTGGCCTATGTACGCATTTTGTTGTACTTATTTGGTTGGCCACATCCAGAAAAGAAAGAAATTCTCAAGTGATGACGCATGGGGGTGCGTAGCGCGAGCTGCTTCTGCTTGTGTGTGTGCATTGGTGAAAAGAAACAAATAAAACAATGTAACATTTGGCTGGGCAGGTAGAATCTGACCAGAATAGTAAGGGGCAGAAAGTTGTACAGCCTGAAATTCTTGTCCGAGTAGCACATATAGTAAGCCTAGATTTCTTTTTCTCCACCTCCATATTCTACTGTACGCTATGCTAGGATGTGAGTGTGAGAATGGCTAGTAGCAGCAGCAGTAGTACTGGTGCTACTGTAACTATTTAACACCCTACCCTATTGGTATTACCGTATACATATAAGTTGGGTCTAAGAGAAATTAGCCAAAGAATTAGTATCAATTTTGAAATCAGGATGCAGTAATCACGAACCATTCATTGTTGTTATCGTATCAGATTTGGACAAATACAGTGTTTGTTTGGAGATTTATTTGAATATACTGGTAGACACACAACAATCCTAACAACCCAACTGAGGTGGAGCTCATCTGTTGTACTATATTGCACATTAATAAACCCTGTTAAGAAGAAAATCTTGAACCAGCATTTCACGTTTTCCTGTGGCCTTATGAGATAAAATTTTCTATTAAAAAACTTGCATATCTTTCGTTGATAGAAGAAGTTTGAAATGAGTACAAAAGGGATACATCGCATGGCACAACCGCAAGATGGCGTAAACATGGTGCCCGGAGCAGAGAGGAATGAGATGCTCGGCCCAAACAGAAGCTTTTTTCGATAAAGAACTTTTCATTCAATTGATATATCGAGGTGATACAACCCCATTGAAAGATAAAACACAACTTATGTTTGAAAGATAAAGCATCACTTATGACTGCCGTTGTATTGTACCATAAGCCTTTGCACGTTTCCACTATCTAGGAATGATTACAGGTGTTCTATCCACATGGTCCTCTTTCCCCCTCCCCTGGTCGTGATGCGTGGATCTAATCATGAAAAGTCGTTTCTTTGGTTACTGTATTAGATTAAGATAAACCCATTGGTTTTGCCTGCGCCGATGCAGCTTTCCACATGCCATGTGATTTGCTCTGTTAGTTTATTCATTTGATGCATGCTTGGTATTAGGATACTAAGCTAGAATCTGGCTCTTGATTGCAGTGTTAGCGTCCCCCCTCTTCTCATGTGCACGAACGTTTTTTAATAGATAATCAGAATCAATATGATATGCTGTTGGTGTGTGGCTAGTTTGGAAGGGTTAGGCACTCTTCACTCTGCTTTTGTTGCGTGCAATTGATTATTGTCGCTCATCTTTTGTTCACTGTCTATATGAAATTGAATCCTCCTTACGGCGACTCTTGGGTCTTTGTCAATTCGCACTAGTTCTGCTGTGAATAGATCTGCACTATAGTAAAGACACCATGTGGAGTTCGTACATGTGGTAAGTAATACTAATCCTTTGTGATCACAGGTTCCACCAGCTGCCTGAATTTGACCAAGGAAAACGAAGCTGCCGCCGACGCCTCGCCGGCCACAACGAGCGCCGGAGGAAGCCGCCGCCCGGACCCATGTCGGCACGCTATGGTCGGCTTGCTGCGTCCTTCAACGGTAAGAATGTTATCGCCGAATGCGCATGACTGCAGTTTGAACGAAATGTATTGATTCTGCTGTTGTTGCAAATTTGGTTCAGAAGACCCAGGCAGGCTGAGAAGCTTCCTGCTGGATTTCTCGTACCCGAGGGCCCCGGCCGGCGTGAGGGACCCGTGGCCGGCGGTTCAGCCCGGCGACCACCGCATGCCTGGCACCACCCAGTGGCAGAGCAGCCATCATGAGCACCAGCCTCACCGCAGTGCAGTTGCGGGATACGGCGACCACCACGCGTACAACGGCCAGGGCAGCAGCTCGGGGGGAGGCGGCGCGCCCATGATCCCCGGTGGCTACGAGCTCCCCTCGGACGAATGTATGGCGGGTGTCGCCGGCGACTCCAGCTGTGCTCTCTCTCTTCTGTCAACTCAGCCATGGGATAGTAGTGCCCACAGCTCCAGCCACAACCGGTCCCCGGCGATGTCGACGACCAGCGCCTTCCAGGGCAGCCCGGTGGCGCCCTCCGTCATGGCCAGCAACTACATGGCGGCAAGCAGCAGCGGCTCCTGGGGCAGCCCCCGGGGCGCCAGGAGCATGCAGCAGCAGCACCACCACCACCAGCATCACATGCAGCATGACGCGGTCATGAGCGAGGTCCATCCGAGCTCGGTTCACCACGGCCAGTTCGGCGAGCTCGAGCTCGCGCTGCAGCAGGGGAGGGCCACGCCGAACCCGCCGCACGCCGAGCACGGGTCCGGCGGGGCCTTCGGCCACTCCAGCAACGCGATGAACTGGTCTCTGTAGGGAGACATGGAACGTTGGGCGGCCTGAGTTTTGTGCGCCTTACACTTGCCGATCTGGATTTCAGGACGGGGAGGGAACCCGTAGCCGATAGAGCAGGGGTTTCCCGCCCGTGTAGCCCAGTTTTGTCCATGAACTCAATCCCACATATGTATTTTAAGTATGTGTGTGAAACTCCATTGCTTTATTAATTCGCTTGTCGATGACTGTTCATCCTGGTAATGCGATGACCTCGCCAATATATTGGAATCGGCTACCTGCAAAGTTGTCTAGTTTTTTTTTTTTTTTTGGTCAGTCGACTGATCACAAAACTCTTTTTGAGTCGACTTGCTCAAGCATTCTGTCGATCATGCATTTGTATATGGACCATGGGCTCAGTCCAGTACTGACAAGCAGCTCTCTGGTACCTGGATTACGGCCTGCTCTAATCTAGTGTCAGCCAAGCTTCTGGGCTGACCAGAAAATCAACTGAAAGTAAATACTAATAAATAAAAAACTGCACACAGCTGAAATTGCACTTTTGTAATTTGCAAAGAATAAGAATATAATATAAAAATGCACTCTAGTATACTTCACACGTATATTGTATAGTACTTACGGATATAAAAGTGTAATAATAAAATGACATTTCAAAGAAATATTAGTGTCACCGGTATTACCATTTAAGAAGAAAGAAGTTAATTTTTAAACAAATAATGACACATCGGCACACAATTAAACATAAATTGCGCTTTTATAATATGTAAGAATAAGTATATGATAGTGCAATATTTTCCAAAAAAATAAAGTTTTCTAAGAATGAATGAATTAGTGACATTGGTATTCCAATAAATAAGAAATAAAATAAAAATAAAAATTAAAAAATATCAGGACGAATGACCTAGTTGCATTGATATTACATTTTTAAAAGAAAGAAAAGAAGAAACAAATGTGCACGCAACTTTGCACTGAAATTGCAGTTTTTCTAATAAGTAAAGAATAAACATATAACAATGCAATCTTTGCACTCTAGTATAATTTGCACTCATATTGTATATTACTTATGTGTATGCATTTACACTCGCCCAACATCCCAAAAGTACCCATAAAAGCCACCAATAAAACAAAACAAATTGAAAGAAAAATGCACGAAAATAGAAAAATAATACGCAATGTGAACGGGCTTCAAGCCTAATAAGAATATCGACTGACACGCAAAAGTGGCAAGTCAAAAAGTCAGCCCAAGAAGACATGAAACACCACAAGTGAAAAAAAAAACAGCGTGAACGTTGAGAAAAAAATCTATGGTCAGAAAATCGATCTACTCAAATTCAAAAAAAGACAACTTACATATAGCTAAAGTGCAATATATATGCGTTGTTGCCGGTGTTAATCGTGTTGATTAAAGGCTACATATCCTTTGTTGGGGCCTCTAATCCTCCCCATTTAAGTGACAACTTTGCCGATGACGAAGAAAGGTTGATCCACCAATCAGCAAACTGAATGACCTGCCCGACATTGAGGCCCGATCTAGCTGTGATAGTCGGTCCAAGCAAGGATGACACTCCAAATGTGACTTAGAATGTGTTTGGTTGCGGTAGGAGCCGAGCCTGGCTAGCTCATCTTGGCTCAACCACAACATGGTTGAAGGAAAATAGGCCAAAAGTCGACATTTGCATATTGTTTCGTTGCCTGAATTTCGGCCTCTCACATTAAGGTAGCAATTTTGGCATATCGTTCGGTTGTCTGCATTGGCTGGGCTCACACAACTACATGGTGTTTGGTTCCATGCAACAACTGTTGTTCGGTAACCTCTTCAGCTTGTTGGTGAGGCTATCAACACACAGCAGCGCGAAGAAAAAATCATACACACACAACAAATGGATAGTTTAAACCATAGTCAGCCGCAGATTAAATAAAGTGCCACACATAAGCATATCAGTTCGAACGCAAAGCAGTACGATATGAAACTAAACTAGTTGGAGCATAGGACGGGCAGTCCTAGACGTTCGTGGCGAAGGCATCGTCGTGCTTACCGCACTTGGTCACCACTTCAATGCCTTAGTCGTTGAAGACGAATCTCCAGCGTGTCCAGAGTGAGCAGCTTGAACATCACCATGTAGCCGATCTTGATATGATGGATGGCAGCGAAGGGGGCCCAACCCTAATCTAGTGTCAGCCAAGCTTCTGGGCAGACCAGAAAATCAACTGAAAGTAAGTAATAAATAAAAAACTGCACACAACTGAAATTGCACTTTTGTAATTTGCAAAGAATAAGAATATAATATAAAAATGCACTCTAGTATACTTTACACATATATTGTATAGTACTTGCGTGCATACTTACGGATATAAAAGTATAGTAATAAAATGACATTTCAAAGAAATATTAGTGTCTGCGGTATTACCATTTAAGAAGAAAGAAATTATTTTTTAAACAAATAATGACACATCGGCACACAGTTAAACATAAATTGCGCTTTTATAATATGTACGAATAAGTATATACTAGTGCAATATTTTCCAAAAAATAAAGCTTTCTAAGAATGAATGAATCGGTGATATTGGTATTCCAATAAATAAGAAATAAAATAAAAATAAAAAATAAAAAATATCAGGACGAATGACCTAGTTGCATTGATATTACCTTTTTAAAAGAAAGAAAAGAAGAAACAAATGTGCACACAACTTTGCACTGAAATTGCCGTTTTTCTAATATGCAAAGAATAAACATATAACAATGCAATCTTTGCACTCATATTGTATATTACTTACGTGTATGCATTTACACTCGCCCAACATCCCAAAAGTACCCATAAAAACCACCAATAAAACAAAACAAATTGAAAGAAAAATGCACAAAAATAGAAAAATAATACGCAATGTGAACGGGCTTCAAGCCTAATAAGAATATCGACTGACCCGCAAAAGTGGCAACTCAAAAAGTCATCCCAAGAAGACATGAAACACCACAAGTGAAAAAAAAAACAGCGTGAACGTTGAGAAAAAAAATCTACGGTCAGAATATCGATCTACTCAAATTCAAAAAAAGACAACTTACATATAGCTACAATGCAATATATATGCGTTGTTGCTGGTGCTAATCGTGTTGATTAAAGGCTACATATCCTTTGTTGGGGCCTCTAATCCTCCCCACTTTAAGTGACAACTTTGCCGATGACAAAGAAAGGTTGATCCACCAATCAGCAAACTGAATGACCTGCCCGACATTGAGGTCCGATCTAGCTGTGATAGTCGGTCCAAGCAAGGACGACACTCGAAATGTGCCATAAGGTGCGTTTGGTTGCGGTGGGAGTCGAGCCTGGCTAGCTCATCTTGGCTCAACCACAACATGGTTGAAGGAAAATAGGCCAAAACTCGACATTTGCACATTGTTTGGTTGCCTGAATTCAGGACTCTCCCATTAGGGTAGCAATTTTGGCATACCGTTCGGTTGTTTGCATTGGCTCGGCTCAAACAACTACATGGTGTTTGGTTCCATGCAACAACTTTCTTTCGGTAACCTCTTCAACTTGTTGGTGAGCTTATCAACACATAGCGGCGCGAAGAAAAAATCATACACACACAACAAATGGATAGTTTAAACCATAGTTAGCCGCAGATTAAATAAAGTGCCACACATAAACATATTAGTTCGAAAGCAAAGCAGTACGATATGAAACTAAAGTAGTTGGAGCATAGGAAGGGAAGTCCTAGACATTCGTGGCGAAGGCATCGTCATGCTTGCCGCACTTGGTCACCACTTTAATGTCTTAGTCGTTGAAGACGAACCTTTAGCGTGCCCAGAGTGAGAGATTGAACGTCACCATGTAGACGATCTTGATATGATGGATGGCAGCGAAGGGGGCCCAACCCTGGTCGATGGTCACCCTGCCGTCCATCAGCCAGACAGTCACCCTCCATGAGCAGCTGTTGTTGGTCCTGAGTTTGAACTTTTGCGGCACCGCCGGGAAGTGCTTGGTGAAGTCTAGGGGCATCGGGAGGCACTCAAGCAGAGGGGCAAGGATCACCTTGAAGAAGTGGGTTGGACCTCCCTCCTCTTGGTAGTGGTCATAGTTACGACGCTTGCCGCTAGGGGGCTCCTCCGGCATCACGTCCTCATCTGTGGCCGCCTCCTTAGGAGTGGTCAACCCAACCTCCATGGGCGGCTGAGAGGATTGAAGAAGAGGTGTCTAGAGGGGGGAGGGTGATTAAACACTCAACAAAAAAAGTAGCAGTTTTTTAGTTTCTTAAGTTGAGGTAGAGTTTTATCACAATTTCAAACATTCACAATACATTTCAAGCAAGTATGCCAAGAGTATATGAGCAGCGGAAAGTAAAGCATGCAACTTGCAAGAAAGTAAAGGGATCGGATTGGAGTGTGCAAACGCAATTGGAGACACATATGTTTTTGCCGTGATTCCGATAGGTGGTGCTATCGTACATCCACGTTGATGGAGATTTCAACTCACGAAGGGTAACGGCTACGCGAGTCCACGGAGGGCTCCACCCACGAAGGGTCCACGAAAAAGCAACCTTGTCTATCCCACCATGAACATCGCCCACGAAGAACTTGCCTCACTAGGGTAGATCTTCACGAAGTAGGCGATCTCCTTGCCCTTACAAACTCCTTGGTTCAACTCCACAATCTTGTCGGAGGCTCCCAAGTGACACCTAACAAATCTAGGAGACACCACTCTCCAAAAGGTAATAGACTGTGTGTTGATGATGAACTCCTTGCTCAAATGCTCCAAATGATAGTCTCCCCAACACTCAAACAACTCCTCACAGATTTGGATATGGTGGAAGAAGAGCTTGAGTGGAAAGCAACTTGAGGAGGGTTAGAGAACAAGATTTATGTGGCAGGAGTGAAATATCTTGATCTCAACACTTGAGTAGGTGGTTCTCTCTCAGAAAATGAGTAATGGAAGTGTAGGCTTGTTCTGATGGCTCTCTCTTTGAATGAAGAGGGGGTGGAGGGGTATATATAGCCTCCACACGAAATCTAGTTGTTACACACAAATCACCAAACTCGGTGGGACCGAATCATGAAACTCGGTCGGACCGATTCAGTTCAAAATGTGAACGTTAGGCTTTTCGTTGGGACCGATATGATCAACTCGGTGGGACCGATTTCATTTGGGTTAGGGCATAACGTAATCTCGGTGAGACCGATCACATTAACTTGGTGAGACCGATTTCTGTAATAGGCACACAGAGGGTTGGTCAGGCAAACTCAGTGAGACCGATTCGCTCATTTCGGTGAGACCAAAATGTTACGAATGGAAAACAGAAAGTTTGCATTGGAAACTTGGTGAGACCGATTCTCGCATCTCGGTTAGACCGAAATGTTTCAAATAGGAAACAGAGAGTTTGCAATCCCATCTCAGTGAGGCCGAGATCCCTATCGGTGATACCGAACTGATTAGGGTTTTGGCAGTGGCCATGTCAACTAAATTCGGTGGCGCCGGATAGATCAAATCAGTGGGGCCGAGTTTGACTTTTAGGTTTAGGACATATGTGGATATGAGAAAGTGCCTGAGGGTTTTGGAGCATATCACTAAGCACTTTGAGCAAGCAAGCCATTAAGCAACACCTCATCCCCTTTTAATAGTATTGGCTTTCCTATGGACTCAATGCGACCTTGGATCACTGAAATAGGAAATGTAGAGTCCTGAGCTTTGAGCTTTTGCCAATCTTATGTCCTTAGCATCTTGAAGCGGTTCCACATCCTCTTGTCCATGCCCCTCCACTGTTGAACTTATCTGAAATATACTAGGTAAAAGTATTAGTCCAACAAGGGATATGTTGACATTAGTTATCAAAATCACCCAGGGAGCACTTGTGCTTTCAGCGACACCACCTCCTTTACCTTCTCCATGGGTAGAACCACCTCCTTGCCCTTGTTGTCCGTGTCGATCTGCATTACGAAGAGTGCGCATTATGAATAGCACAAAAGTTCCGAGGTTGATCGACATTAAAACCTATCGTTCATAACCCCTTTATTTACCCATCCTCACAGCCATTACTTACCCATCATCTCACTCAGTCATCCCTCTGTCTCTCACTCTCCCTCCTATCTACCGCCACGAACTCTAGCAGCCACTCCAACCCCTTCCCTTGGGGCATGGGATGGAGGGCTTTCTTCCTCAGGTGCTCGCTCAGTGACCGCACCAAGTTCGAGAACATCATGGAAGTATGCTCCAACTTCACCAGCATGGCAGACATGCAGAAAGGGTCGGACGAGGTGCTAAAGAAGGCGACGTCATATGAGTTGAAGACGCTGATTCCTAACCAAACGAAGGGCGCTATGTCAGTCGACATCCTTCGTTGGGCCGTGAATCAGGCCGACTCCGGCGACGCCCGACAGAGGTCAAAGTGGGCCAAGTATAAAGAGTACATGTGTCCTCATGAACATCATACCGCAACGTACTTCACGACACGAACTGTGGTGGCGGTGTAGGAGGAACAAGAAGCGGTGGTGGTGGAGGTGGAAGAAGAAGTTGTCGTGGGCATGGTTGTAAGGGTGCCGGAGCCAGGACACCGAAGCATGCCAATCGATATGGACTCTGACGATGAAGAAGAGACGGTGGTGCAGCTTGAGGAGAAGAACAAGGGTAAGGGTACCCGCTGGTCCAAACGCCTCCAGGGTAGCCGAGGCTAAGATCTAGAACTACTATGTAAGATTTACCCCCAATCCACATTACCCTTGTACTCAATCCCGATCAGTAACCTCAAATCCATCGGTACTACGAACTCATGGCGATGTTATGATCACTCCTATGCCTATTTACCCCGATTCTCACTTCCTCTAACGCGGATCAAATGAGAATGAGTACGTGAGGAGGTGAAAAAAGTGCTTGTCGGCATTTTCGTGCCGGAGGTGGTGACACGGAAGCCGGTGGTCGCCTTGCTCTTCTTTGATCTGCTGCACGCCGCCGCCACCACCGCCATCGGTGAGAGTGGGGGGGGGAGGGGATAGGAAGTGGCGAGGGGGCGGTGAGGGTAATAACTACCAACGCTTCGGGAAGCAACGCGGCTTCTCAAGCGTGGCTCCGCGCGTGCAGTCCCTGCTGGCCACGTATATCGACCGGGCCTGGCTCTGGAGAAACTACCGATCTGAGTGTTCACAGTGAGATAGACCTAGAGATGCTATGAAGTTTGTGCGATGCATGCCCAATAGTGTATGCAGGCAACCAAATAAGCCGAATTCTTCATACGCGGGCCTGGTTGGACCTAATGCAAGCAACCAAACACGCCCTTACTAATTATTTTGTATCAAGGCAAAGAACACATATAGGTTGACTAGTATAGGGCAAGCCATGTGAAAAAATTGCATTTTGCGGAGGCCCAATCTCCCAAGCCTAGGAGGAGTCCGAGAAGAGGCTTGCTCGGGGAGAACATCCACGCCATTTAATCTAGGCTATCATCCGATGCTCTTCAAAACTCCCTTGGATTGCTCGACGGTCGTCGTGTCTAAGGCGAAGCACACAACTCGACAGCGGGAGTGGTACGACCGATCCAATGCCAGTCATCACTCCGTGTTCGCCAAGAGCGATGTGGTGCCAGACTAGGTCCGCAATGACCCAGTCCTCGCCGCCGCGTGGGCGCTCGACCGTCTGTGATCACCGCGGTGATGGCCGTCAGGCGTTGCTGTGACGCCTGGATAATTAAGCTACAGTAATCCCCAGATCAAGGTGGCCTAGTCATCGCTATTACTGTTACTAATCTTGCTTAGGTTTGGTACCGGTTAAAATTTCAATTAAAATTAAAATCAAACAAATAAAGTTTTCAAATAACAAAACTAAAATGTCTAAAGTATTGCAAATATCCCATATCTAATTATGGTAATGACCCAACAGTTTTGTAAAGTATTTAAATGCCCTTTTATGAATACCACATAGGCTAAAAATAATTATTAATGGCTTTTAAATAATAAACAATTGTAAACATGTTTTATTAAAGTGCCAAATTGTTTGTGGCAGTTACCTAATTAATAATACTAATTTAGGGACTAGTTGTATATTTTACAAGAGCTAAAATAAAATGAAAATAATATGAAAGAATATCTATAAAAAGAAGGAACAAAGGAAACAAATAAAAAAAGAAACAAACAAAATTTAGAAAAAGGGCAAGGCCCCTTCCCCCTGGTCCGTTCGGCCCAACTGGGCATCAGGCCACAAACCGGCCCACTTACTGCCGTCCCCCTCCTCTGTTCATCGAGGGGGATCGTGGCAATGCATCCACGGCGCCATGGCCGACCGTGGACACGCGCCGGGCATCCATGCCCCCCGCCTACTAGTCTCCCCCACACGCCCCTCTCTCCCTCCCGAAACCCTAGCCCCTTTCCTCCCCAAACTCTCGCTCGTCCCTCTCCCTCTGATTCGCTCGCACCCGAAGCTCCGGCCGCGCAACGTCGTCGCTTGCTTGGCCACCGGTCGTCCCGTGCGGCCAGCTGGTGACCGGGAGGATCGCCGTCGTCCTCTACGTGCCATCGTTCGACCTCGAAGGCTCGAGATTGCCGCCATCGACCGCGTCGTCCACCTCAGGCTTCAACCGATGCCGTCGCGCTTCGCTGCATCCCGACCACCCCGACCCTCTCCGACCACGCCCCCAGCATCACTGTGAGGCCCTCCGTCGATTCCCCGCGTTCCCCTTCATTTTGCATCGCCGTAGGCCGCCATCCCCACTGCGCCGTGCTCACCGCGCCTCGGCCACGCTGTTGTGACCGCGGTCGTCGCGAACCCCCGTCGGGCATGCGCCCGCGTCCCTCCTCCCTCTATCAGCCAGGGCTGCCTCCTCCTGGCCGCGCCCGCGTCTGCGCCTCTCCCGAGCCGCCCGTGTCCATCCGTCGTCGGTGCCGCTCGCCTCTTGCTCCCCGCCGACTAGCCGCGCCCGTAGCTGCCACGCCCGGCGCCCTGCTACTGTCGCCGCCGCACTTGCCACTGCACGCCGCCGCACAGCCTCGCCCCCGTCGCCGTTCTCCCACACCCCCCCGTCGCGGTCACCCCGTCCCTCACCGGCGCCCGCACGCGCCGGCCGGCCAACCATGGCCGCGCCCGACGGCCTCGCCCCGCCAGGCTCGCCGCCGCCCCTCGCACCTTCCAGTAGCGGCCACCGCGCGCCACCGACGCCCTAGTGCGCGCGCCGCCGCCCCGGCATCGCCTCCGCCTGCCGCGGCCGGCCGGCGAGCCGCGCCGTCGGCCACGCGCCCGACGCCGACGCCCACCTGCTCCTGCTCGGCCCTCTCCTGGGTCGGGCGCCCGCAGCGCCCAACGCCCTCTTACCCGCTCCGCTAAGGCCACGGGCCACTGACCGCTGGGGCCCAGCGCCCTGGCAAAAGAAAAAAAAAGAGAAAATAAAAGAATAAAAATAATTAATTCAATAAGTTAATTAATTAACTAGATAATTAATCTAATTAATCCTGTCTTTAATTAACCTAAGGGATAATTAACTAAATTAAATAATGTTAAGATTAAACTAATTATTGTGATTAATCTAATTAACCTTAATTAGTTAAACTAATCAGGATTAGTTAATTAAATATAGAGCTAAATATACTATGTCAGTGACTAGTGGGACCCACTGGTCAGGTTGACCAGTCAACCATGCTGACATCAGCATGATGTCATGCTGAGGTCATAAATCCTTTTCGAATTAATTTAATTAGTATTAAATTCCAGAAATCAATAAAAACTTTAGAAAATCATATCTTTTAAACCATAACTCGGATGAAAATAATTTATATATGAAAGTTGCTCAGAACAACGAGACGAATCCGAATACGCGGTCCGTTCGTCTGCCACACATCTCTATCATACCGAACATGCAACTTTCCCCTCCGTTTCATCTGCCCGAAAATGCCTAACACCGGGAATACTTTCTTGGATGTTATTCCTCTTCGCATGTATCACCGAGCACCGCGTTAGGTCACAAGTAGCACCGCCTTTTGCCATGTTATGCTTTGTGTTACAATTGGTTCCATTGTATTCATTCTTTCTTCCCCCTCTTCTCTCCGGTAGACTACGAGTGTTGGGGAACGTAGTATTTTAAAATTTTCCTACGATCACGCAAGATCTATCTACCAGATGCATAGCAACGAGAGGGAAGAGTGTGTCTACGTACCCTCGTAGACCGGAAGCGGAAGCGTCAAGTGACGCGGTTGATGTAGTCGAACTTCTTCGCGATTCAACCGATCAAGCACCGAACGTACGGCACCTCCGCGTTCAGCACACGTTCAGCTTGATGACGTCCCACGAGCTCATGATCCAGTTGAGCTTCACGGGGGAGTTTCGTCAGCATGACGGCGTGGTGCCGGATATGATGTATTCACCGGCGCAGGGCTTCGCCTAAGCACCGCGACGGTATGACCGAGGTGTGTTTCTGTGGAGGGGGGCACCGCACACGGCTGGAATAATTCAACTTGTGTGTCTTTGGGTGCCCCCTGCCCCCGTATATAAAGGAGCAAGGGGGGAGGCCGGCCGGCCCTTCTATGGTGCGGCTAGGGGTGCAATCCTACTAGGAATAGGATTGCAATCCTATTCCTAGTAGGAACTACCAAAGAAGGAAGAGAGGGAAAGGAAAAGAGGGAGAGGTGGCGCCCCCCAATCCTAGTCCAACTAGGAACCCTAGGTGGGGCGCCGGCCAGCCCCTATGGGCTGCCTCTCTCTTTTCCATAAGGCCCACTATGGACCATCCCCCTTCGTAGGGGGTTCCGGTAACCCCCTCCGGCAATACCGTTAAATCCGAAACTTTTCCGGAACACTTCCGGTGTCCGAATATAGTCGTCCAATATATCAATCTTTATGTCTCGGACATTCCGAGACTCCTCGTCATGTCCGTGATCTCATCCGGGACTCCGAACTACCTTCGGTACATCAAAACTCATAAACTCATAATACCGATCGTCATCAAACGTTAAGCGTGCGGACCCTACGGGTTCGAGAACTATGTAGACATGACCGAGACTCATCTCCGATCAATAACCAATAGCGGAACCTGGATGTTCATATTGGCTCCTACATATTCTACGAAGATCTTTTATCGGTCAAAACCGCATAACAACATACGTTGTTCCTTTTGTCATCGGTATGTTACTTGCCCGAGATTCGATCGTCGGTATCTCTATACCTAGTTCAATCTCGTTACCGGTAAGTCTCTTTACTCGTTCCGTAACACATCATCTCGTGACTAACTCATTAGTCTTTTGCTTGCAAGGCTTATTATGATGTGTGTTACCGAGAGGGCCCAGAGATACCTCTCCGACACTCGGAGTGACAAATCCTAATCTTGATCTATGCCAACACCACGAATACTTTCGGAGACACCTGTAGAGCATCTTTATAATCACCCAGTTACGTTGTGACGTTTGATAGCACACAAGGTGTTCTTACGGTATTCGGGAGTTGCATAATCTCATAGTCATAGGAACATGTATAAGTCATGAAGAAAGCAATAGCAGTAAAACTAAACGATCATAGTGCTATGCTAACGGATGGGTCTAGTCCATCACATCATTCTCCTAATGTTGTGATCTCGTTGATCAAATGACAACTCATGTCTATGGTTAGGAAACATAACCATCTTTGATCAATGAGCTAGTCTAGTAGAGGCATACTAGGGACACTCTGTTTTGTCTATGTATTCACACATGTACTAAGTTTCCGGTTAATACAATTCTAGCATGAATAATAAACATTTATCATGATATAAGGAAATATAAATAACAACTTTATTATTGCCTCTAGGGCATATTTCCTTCAGTCTCCCACTTGCACTAGAGTCAATAATCTAGCTCACATCGCCATGTGATTTAATACCGATAGTTCACATCGTTATGTGAATAACACCCATAGTTCACATCGCCACGTGACCAACACCCAAAGGGTTTACTAGAGTCAATAATCTAGTTCACATCGCTATGTGATTAATACCCAAGAGTAATAAGGTGTAATCATGTTTTGCTTGTGAGAGAAGTTTAGTCAACGGGTCTGTGACATTCAGATCCGTATGTATTTCGCAAATTTCTATGTCTACAATGCTCTGCATAGAGCTACTCTAGCTAATTGCTCCCACTTTCAATACGCATCCAGATTGATACTTTAGAGTCATCTGGATTTAGTGTCAAAGCTTGCATCGGCGTAACCCTTTACGACGAACTCTTTATCACCTCCATAATCGAGAAACATTTCCTTAGTCATCCAGTTACTAAGGATAATTTTGACCGCTGTACAGTGATCTACTCCTGGATCACTATTGTACCCCCTTGACAAACTCATGGCAAGGCACACAACATGTTTGGTACACAGCATGGCATACTTTATAGAACCTATGGCTGAGGCATAGGGAATGACTTTCATTCTCTCTATATTTTTCTGCCGTGGTCTGGCTTTGAGTCTTACTCAACTTCACACCTTACAAGTCAGGCAAGAACTCCTTCTTTGATTGATCCATTTTGAACTACTTCAAAATCTTATCAAGGTATGTACTCATCGAAAGTCTTATCAAGCGTCTTGATCTATCGCTATAGATCTTGATGCCCAATATGTAAGCAGCTTCACCAAGGTCTTTCTTTGAAAAACTCCTTTCAAACACTCCTTTATGCTTTCCAGAAAATTCTACATCATTTCCGATCGACAATATGTCATTCACATATACTTATCAGAAAGGATGTAGTGCTCCCACTCACTTCTTGTAAATACAGGCTTCAGCGCAAGTCTGTATAAATCTATATGCTTTGATCAACTTATCAAAGCGTATATTCCAACTCCGAGATGTTTGCACCAGTCCATAGATGGATCGCTGGAGCTTGCACATTTTGTTAGCACCTTTAGGATTGACAAAACCTTCTGGTTGCATCATATACAAGTCTTCTTTAATAAATCCATTAAAGAATGCAGTTTTGTTATCCATTTGCCAGATTTCATAAAATGCGGCAATTGCTAACATGATTTGGACAGACTTAAGCATCGCTACGGGTGAGAAAGTCTCATCGTAGTCAACTCCTTGAACTTGTTGAAACCCTTTCGCAACAAGTCGAGCTTTGTAAACAGTAACATTACCGTCTGAGTCGGTCTTCCTCTTGAAGATCCATTTATTTTCGATGGCCTGCCGATCATCGGGCAAGTCAACCAAAGTCCACACTTTGTTTTCATACATGGATCCCATCTCAGATTTCATGGCTTCAAGCCCTTTTGCGGAATCTGGGCTCATCATCGCTTCCTCATAGTTCGCAGGTTCATCATGGTCTAGTAACATGATTTCCAGAACTGGGTTGCCGTACCACTCTGGTGCGGAACGTACTCTGGTTGATCTACGACGTTCAGCAGAAACTTGATCCGAAGTTTCATGATCATCATCATTAACTTCCTCACTAATTGGTGTAGGAATCACTGTAACTAGTTTCTGTGATGTTCCACTTTCCAATTCGGGAGAAGGTACAATTACCTCATCAAGTTCTACTTTCCTCCCACTCACTTCTTTCGAGAGAAACTCCTTCTCTAGAAAGGATCCAATCTTAGCAACAAAGACCTTGCCTTCGGATCTGTGATAGAAGGTGTACCCAACAGTTTCTTTTGGGTATCCTATGAAGATTTACTTCTCCGATTTGGGTTCGAGCTTATCATGTTGAAACTTTTTCACATAAGCATCGCAGTCCCAAACTTAAAGAAATGACATCTTAGGTTTCTCGTCAAACCACAGTTCATACGGTGTCATCTCCACGGATTTAGATGGTGCCCTATTTAACGTGAATGTAGCTGTCTCTAATGCATAACCCCAAAAGCGATAGTGTTAGATCGGTAAGAGACATCATCGATCGCACCATATGTAATAAAGTACGGTTATGACGTTCAGACACACCATTACACTGTGGTGTTCCAGGTGGCGTGAGTAGTGAAACTATTTCACATTATTTTTACTGAAGGCCAAACTCGCTAACTCAAATATTGTACCTCTACGATCATATCGTAGAAACTCTTATTTTCTTGTTACGATGATTCTCCACTTCACTCTGAAATTCTTTGAACTTTTCAAATGTTTTAGACTTGTGCTTCATTAAGTAGATATACCCATATCTGCTCAAATCACCAGTGAAGGTCAGAAAATAACGATACCCGCCGCGAGCTTCAATACTCATTGGCCCATATACATCAGTATGTATGAATTCCAACAAATCTGTTGCTTGCTCCATAGTTCCGGAGAACGGAGTTTTAGTCATCTTGCCCATGAGGCATGGTTCGCAAGCACCAAGTGATTCATAATCAAGTGATTCCAAAAGTCCATCACTATGGAGTTTCTTCATGCGCTTTACACCAATATGACCTAAACGGCAGTGCCACAAATAAGTTGCACTATCATTATTAACCTTGCATCTTTTGGTTTCAATATTATGAATATGTGTATCACTACAATCGAGATCCAACAAACTATTTTCATTGGGTGTATGACCATCGAAGGTTTTATTCATGTAAACAGAATAACAATTATTCTATGACTTTAAATGAATAACAGTATTGCAACAAATATGATCAAATCATATTCATGCTCAACGCAAATGCCAAATAAGTTTTATTTAGGTTTTACACTAATCCCGAAAGTATAGGGAGTGTGCGATGATGATCATATCAATCTTGGAACCACTTCCAACACACATCGTCACTTCACCTTTAACTAGTCTCTGTTCATTCTGCAATTCTCGTTTCGAGTTACTAATTTTAGTAACTGAACCGGTATCAAATACCCAGGGGTTGCTATGAACACTAGTAAAGTACACATCAATAATCTGTATATCAAAATATACCTTTGTTCACTTTGCCATCCTTCTTATCCGCCAAGTATCTAGGGCAGTTCCACTTCCAGTGACCATTTCCTTTGCAGTAGAAGCACTTAGTTTCAGGCTTGATTTTTAGCTTTGGGTTTCTTCACGGGAGTGACAACTTGCTTGTCATTCTTCTTGAAGTTCCCCTTCTATCCCTTTGCCCTTTACTTGAAACAAGTGGTCTTGTTAACCATCAACACTTGATGCTTTTTCATGATTTCTACCTTCGCCGACTTCAGCATCGCGAAGAGCTCGGGAATTCCTTTCGTCATCCCTTGCATATTATAGTTCATCACGAAGTTTTACTAACTTGGTGACAGTGACTAGAGAACTTTGTCAATTACTATCTTATCTGGAAGATTAACTCCCACTTGATTCAAGTAATTGTAGTACCCAGACAATCTGAGCACATGCTCACTGGTTGAGCTATTCTCCTCCATCTTGTAGGCAAAGTACTGTCAGAAGTCTTATACCTCTCGACACGGGCATGAGTATGAAATACTAATTTCAACTCTTGGAACATCCTATATGCTCCGTGGCGTTCAAAACGTTTTTGAAGTCCCGGTTCTAAGCCGTAAAGCATGGTGCACTTAAACTATCAAGTAGTCATCATACCGAGCTTTTGTCAAAACGTTCATAACGTCTACATCTGCTCCTGCAATAGGTCTGTCACCTAGCGGTGCATCAAGGACATAATTCTCTGTGCAGCAATGAGGATAATCCTCAGATCACGGAACAATTCCGCATCATTGCTACTAACATCTTTCAACTTAGTTTTCTCTAGGAACATATAAAAAATAAACGGGGAGCAACATCGTGAGCTATTGATCTACAACATAGATATGCTAATACTACGAGGACTAAGTTCATGATAAATTAAAGTTCAATTTAATCATATTACTTAAGAACTCCCACTTAGATAGACATCCCTCTAGTCATCTAAATGATCACGTGATCCAAATCAAGTAAACCATGTCCGATCATCACGTGAGATGGAGTAGTTTCAATGGTGAACATCTTATGTTGATCATATCTACTATATGATTCACGCTCGACCTTTCGGTCTCCAGTGTTCCGAGGCCATATCTGCATATGCTAGGCTCGTCAAGTTTAACCCGAGTATTCTGCGTGTGCAAAACTGGCTTACACCCGTTGTATTTGAACGTAGAGCTTATCACACCCGATCATCACGTGCTGTCTCGGCACGACGAACTTTCGCAACGGTGCATACTCAGGGAGAACACTTGTACCTTGAAATTTAGTAAGGGATCATCTTATAATGCTACCGTCGTTCTAAGCAAAATAAGAAGCATAATAAGATAAACATCACATGCAATCAAAATATGTGACATGATATGGCCATCATCATCTTGTGCTTTTGATCTCCATCTCCAAAGCACCTTCATGATCACCTTCGTCACCGGCGCGACACCTTGATCTCCATCGTAGCATCGTTGTCGTCTTGCCAACTATTGCTTCTACGACTATCGCTACCGCTTAGTGATAAGGTAAAGCAATTACATGGCGATTGCATTTCATACAATAAAGCGACAACCATATGGCTCCTGCCAGTTGCCGATAACATTACAAAACATGATCATCTCATACAAAACCGTATAACTCATCATGTCTTGACCATATCACATCACAACATGCCCTGCAAAAACAAGTTAGACGTCCTCTACTTTGTTGTTGCAAGTTTTACGTGGCTGCTACGGGCTTAGCAAGAACCATTCTTACCTACGCATACAAAACCACAACGATGTTTCGTCAAGTATGTGCTGTTTTAACCTTCACAAGGACCGGGCGTAGCCACACTTGATTCAGCTAAAGTGAGAGAGACAGACACCCGCCAGTCACCTTTAAGCAACGAGTGCTCGTAACGGTGAAACCAGTCTCGCGTAAGCGTACGCGTAATGTCGGTCCGGGCCGCTTCATCTCACAATACCGCCGAAGCAAAGTATGACATGCTGGTAAGCAGTATGACTAGTATCGCCCACAACTCATTGTGTTCTACTCATGCATATCATCTACACATAGACCTGGCTCATGATGCCACTGTTGGGGAACGTAGTATTTTAAAATTTTCCTACGATCACGCAAGATCTATCTACCAGATGCATAGTAACGATAGGGAAGAGTGTGTCTACGTACCCTCGTAGACCGGAAGCGGAAGCGTCAAGTGACGCGGTTGATGTAGTCGAACTTCTTCGCGATTCAACCGATCAAGCACCGAACGTACGGCACCTCCGCGTTCAGCACACGTTCAGCTTGATGACGTCCCACGAGCTCTTAATCCAGTTGAGCTTCACGGGAGAGTTTCGTCAGCACGACGGCGTGGTGACGGATATGATGTATTCACCTGCGCAGGGCTTCGCCTAAGCACTGCAATGCTATGACCGAGGTGTGTTTCTGTGGAGGGGGGCACCGCACACGGCTGGAACAAAGCAACTTGTGTGTCTTTGGGTGCCCCCCTGCCCCCGTATATAAAGGAGCAAGGGGGGAGGCCGGTCGGCCCTTCTATGGTGCGGCTAGGGGTGCAATCCTACTAGGAATAGGATTGCAATCCTATTCCTAGTAGGAACTACCAAAGAAGGAAGAGAGGGAAAGGAAAAGAGGGAGAGGTGGCGCCCCCAATCCTAGTCCAACTAGGAACCCTAGGTGGGGCGCCGGCCAGCCCCTATGGGCTGCCTCTCTCTTTTCCATAAGGCCCACTATGGACCATCCCCCTTCGTAGGGGGTTCCGGTAACCCCCTCCGGCAATCCCGTTAAATCCGAAACTTTTCCGGAACACTTCCGGTGTCCGAATATAGTCGTCCAATATATCAATCTTTATGTCTCGGACATTCCGAGACTCCTCGTCATGTCCGTGATCTCATCCGGGACTCCGAACTACCTTCGGTACATCAAAACTCATAAACTCATAATACCGATCGTCATCAAACGTTAAGCGTGCGGACCCTACGGGTTCGAGAACTATGTAGACATGACCGAGACTCATCTCCGGTCAATAACCAATAGCGGAACCTGGATGTTCATATTGGCTCCTACATATTCTACGAAGATATTTTATCGGTCAAAACCGCATAACAACTGTAATGCCCAGGATGGGACTATACCTCCTACGTGTCGAGGCACGACTTAAAGGTATAAGCCCATCCTAGAATGATCTCAAGTTTGGTATCTTTGCACGACTCATGTAAAAGGGGGATTAAAATGCAAAAGGAGATAGTTGGCTTACACTCGCCACTTCACACAATACAATAAATAAACAAAAACATCATACAAAACATCACAACCCGACTACGGGTGAAGAACCAAAAGAAAGATACCAAAACAACATAAAGCCACAGGTCAGGACCGAATCCTAGTAGAAACCACTACTGAACATCGAAACGTCACAAGCAAACAGCCAAACTCTTCATCGAGCTCCCGATGAAGTACTTGAACCATCTCCTGCATCAAACTCGGCTGAACCTGCATCTGGTGTGGTGAAGTAACTGTGAGCCACAGAGGACTCAGCAATCCCGTTCCCGGGTAACAAGACTATTTAAGCCTTGGGTGAGGACAAGGCTGAAGAAAGAATAAGAGGTGAAGGAACAAACAAGAGTCTGCAGCAGCAACTAGCACTAACTTACGCAATAGAGAGCGAGAAGAGAAGTGCATCGGTCGAAAGATGATCACGAAGTGATCCTAACTAAAGCCGGTCAACCATAACCCCACCGTGTTCAACTCCCGAATCCCTATTCGGAAATTGACAGTCACGGTACACACGCTGGTAGTGTATTGAAACATTGTGTCAAGTTTTCTACAACCGGAATTAACAAGCTCCCATCTGCCACATAACCGCGGGCACGGCTTTCGAAAGTTCTAACCCTGCAGGGGTGTTCTAACTTGGCCCATCACAAGCCCACGATCCGCGGAGTCGCAACTCCATAGTTGGGAAGACCCGAGTATTCTCGGAATCCCGTGCTCAAGTTAAACCAAACTAAGGTAAGGCTAATCCAGCAAATCCTCCCGGCGTGCCGACACCCTGATAGTAGCCGCGCGTATCTCGTCTCAGGCCACGACCGGATGGGACAAGCTACGGGTTTTTACCAGACCTTGAGTTTCCTCGAGGTGGCCCCGCAGGTTGCCCAGTTCGGACCAACACTCATGTGGAGCACTGGCCCGGGGGGTTGAATTAAGATAAAAGGGATAGCTAGTCCACATGCAAGTTTTATTAGTTATTAGGCAAATAGTACCAATGTTGGGACTTGCTGGAAAAGACTTAGCACTTAGCGGTTTATCAAGGGGGTCCCATACACCCCAACCGTGTTAGGAACGCATAATCAAGGAACATAACACCGGTTTATACGGTTCCTAACGGCATGAGTGGAACAAATCACCAAGCAAAAGGCTTAGCCTTCCACCCTTGCCAATATATAGATGATTTCATTTAAGCATTTTATATAGTGTGATATAACCCAACCAAACTTCAACATGAAGCAAGCATCTTCAATCTTCACCTGCAACTAACAATGCTATAAGAGGGGCTGAGCGAAGCGTACTTAGCCAAGCAACGGTTTGCATAGGTAGGGTGGTTAAACATGGCAATTGGTTACAAGTAGGAGGCTGACAAGAAGACATGGGCATCGAGGCAAAACTAAAGATCGGAACTACTAGCAATAGGCAAAGATAGTAATGGTATCCGGGTTCGGTCATCTTGCCTGGGATTCCACAAGGGAGAAGAACGGATCCAAGAAGTAGACGAAGAAGAAGCCTCACAACCCCGGAACGAAACCGAAGCTATCAAGAGAAGCAAACTGGAAAGAAACAAACAACACGGTAAACACACAAATCATAAACATGGCATAAGATGCACAAGCAAGCATGATGCATGTCCGGTTTAAATATGCATGGCATGGCAAAGTGCACAAACAATACTACAAGTTAAGTGGAGATCAATATGCAACGAGTTGCATATTGACGAAACACCACATATTAATTATTTAGTTGACTCTCGTTATTTACAAGACAAGATTAATTGTTTTTAACATGGCAAGAGGTGAAGCATAAAGAAACTACACTAATAGGCAATTTAAATGAGGCCGGAGAATAACAACAACAAATCCGGAAAAATCCCCATGAGCATGTTTAATAATTATTAAAGCAACAACAATTACACATTCAAGGTTGTTAACATGATGCGGATGACATGATTAAGTTTATGCAATTTTTATTAAAAGGGTTGACTTAAGAGGAAGACATGAAGTGTTTGTCACCGTGGTGGAAAGAAAGAGTGCCACGGCAACGATTCCGAAAATGATGCCACGGCAACATATCGGTACCGGTAACTCGTTGAGAGTCCGATGCAAAAGATAGACGGCGTGAGCGAGTCAAACGAGAAGAAAGGTGGGGCGATCCCGTTACCGGGTTCCAACGAGTCGGTGACGAGGCAACCGAGGAACAACAAAAGGGACGAAACAGACACGGTGCTCACAAGGGAGACATTTCATTCAACCACAACAAGCATGCATCACACGGGTCATCGACGGGGTTATACCTTCGGAACCATCGTTCTCGGAGGGGTTTGAGGTCGTAGTGGAAGTAGAGGAAGTAGTCGTTCCGTCGGCGGTAGTTGTACTCGGGCGACGGTAGAGGAAGTAGTGGTACTCGGCGACGGTAGACGTTCGGGCGACGGTAGACGTTTCCGTTTCCGAAGAGGTACTTGTCGCGTCGGCGTTCGTAGGAGTACTCGTGGCGACCGTGTAGTCGAACTTGACGGTCATCGTGTGTAGTCGTACTTGGCGAAGGTAGTTGTACATGTCATTTGTCGCCGTGTAGTCGTACTTGACGGGTCGTCGGCGACTCGAAGGGGTACACGGGTCGTCGTTCTCGTACGCGGTCATGGCGGTAGACGTTCTCTGTTCAGGTTAACAACACCAGCAACAAAACAAAAAAAAACAAAACTACAACAGCAGGGAGACAAGGCCACGACAGCAGCAACAAAACGGTCTCAGCCACGGCGAGGAGGTTGCAGCAGCAGAAGCCATGCGGTCGGCCGGACAGAGGCAGGGGCCGTTGCGCTCGGGGCGGCCGACCCTTGCTGGAGGACGGGAAGGCGGAGGGAGGACGTCGGGCGCGGGCCATCTTGCGGGGCTCCAGGAGCTCTGGCCTTGGCGCGGGGCGCCATGGCGCTGCAGGTGAAGGCGGATGGCTCGGCGAGGAAGGGGCTCGGGCTCTCGAAGCCGCGAGGCTGGAGGGAGCGGGCGTCCTGAGGACGGGCCGCACGGGGACGTCGATGCTGGAGGGCGCCTCGGGGTCGCGGCTCCTGGAGACGAGGAAGGGCCCGGGGCTGGAGAGCTTGGGCGCGGGCGCGCGCTCGCCCGCCGCTGGACGGAGGGGAGGCCAGAGGGCCTGGCCGGCGGGTCGGCTTGCCTGGCCGGCGCTGGAGAAGACGCGGAGAACGGAGGGAGCGGCTCCGGCCGCTGGAGTTGGCGCGAGGAGCGGGCCGGAGGAGCTCGCTCGGGCCAGAGCAGGGAGGCCTGCGCGGCGGGCGCTGGGGGCTCCTTGACTCGCGTAGGAAAGAGGATCGAGCGGGACTTCGGTCGCGAGCGGGAGAGAGCCAGAGGGAAAAACGGGATCGGGACAGGAGATCGAAGGGACGAGTGGTTGGCGGCGGCGCGAGGGAATGAAGCGAAGGGATCGAAGCTAGGGTTCGGCGCCTGAGGCTGAGAGGGCCTGCGGGCTGCAAGGCCTGGGCCTTAGGGAGGCCTGGGCTGGCTGCTGGCTGCTCCTCTTACTGAAATTTAAAGCAGAAAAAAAAACAAAAGAGAGGAAAAAGGAAAAGAGGAGGGGGTTAGGCAAGAATTAGGACAAATGTTATTTTTTTCTCGGGCTCGAAAAAATGAGCGTGACCGGAGAAAAATAAGAAAGGCATGAACGGAAAAATAATTCAAACATATTTGAATATAATTCAAATAGGTTTGAACTAAGACGAGATTATTGAAGTGTCCAAAAATGTCCGGAATTTTGGAGGAGCCTCGAAAATAACGGAAAAGAATAAAGGGAAGGTTTAGAAGTAGAAACTCGAAGTGGAATAAACATGGGGAATTTGCAAGTGTGTTGGGGTAATTCCAACAATGGAATATTTATTTATATAGCTCCCTAAAATAATGAGAGACTTTTATATGTTTTAAAGAGAAGTCACCTTCCCTCGATTTAAATGGACCGAAGGTCCACACAATTTATTAGGTTGAGATGCAAAATAAATTAACATGATGGCATGATGACATGATGCAATGCAAAAATAAATAACACAAGCTCAAAAGAAACACACGGGCAGCCCGGAACATCTGGAATCTTCTGGAACCTTCTGGAATCTTCTGGGACGTCAGTCTTCGGGCGTCACAACTCTCCCACACTAACAGAGGATCTCGACCCGAGATCCTAGAGATATCACCGGGTAAAAACGGAAGAGGAAGAGGTAAAACAAAGTTGCTTCTTTGACAGACGAGTGAAACCAAAGAACCTTGAGAGGTTGAACAAACTTGAAAGAAAGAATGCAACGGAGAAGAACGAAGATGAAAAACACTCCGTTAGAAAAGAGGAACCAGGAGCACTAAGAGAACCTTGTAGGTTAAAGACATGAAAACAAGAGCTTACGAACCAAAAGAATATGAAACTGCAATGGTATAGCCAAGGAATAAGAATGACAGAATTCGGACAGCACTCCGTCTGAAAATCGAAGGAATTAACAAGAACTTGAGGAGATGGAGTGATACTTGATGAAAACAACAACACAGAGCCTCCGGAACAATTAAAAGAATGGCACAAGGGTTAAGAACAATTCAGACAACACTCCGGTTGAAAAGAGAGGCAAAACTAGATAAGATGATGGAACTAGAATGAAGAATACAACACTCCGGATAAATAGATAAACAAGGAAAGAACATGATCTTGATAAAAACGAGATGATGGTTAAAGAGAGCAATATCACAAGGCCTCCGGAACGAAAGAATAGATGCAAGATCGTTGGAAAGAAAAGAACGGAGAAGAAAAAGACAACTTCTCTCAAAATTGAATTTGAAAGAGCATCCTTACGAAGAAGGGTTGAACGAAGTTGTTGGAAAATGAACAACGAAAAGAATAAGCTTGTTGTGGGCTTATGGTAACATCTCAAAATTAAGAGGTGACAACCAGCCACTAACGGAAACGATTGATTTGATTGAGATCAACAAGGAGACGATAAAATTATCTCACCGGCATGATAAAAGAAGAACTTGGGTCATTATAAGCACCATAAAAGCAACAATCCTTAGGGAAAGCTTTAGGTGAAATACAACCCAAGATAACACCAATGAATAGATTGAAAGGTTGAAATCATCTCCTGAACAAGGAAAATGATGGGTTTAAATATCTCATTCTTTAAAACTCGTGAATCATGAAACATGAAGGAATTGACAAAATGACATAACACCATCTGAAAAGATAAGGTAGAACGGATTGCAATTGGAAAGCATGATGAAGAATGCTTGAGCTCCAACAAGAATCTTGATGAAGACTGAGGATGAATTAAATGATGATGAACCACCATGAAAACTCCGGTAATGAAAACAAGAGAAGTGAAAGATGAAAAGAATATGAATCAAGGACTGCGATGAATTAGATGGAGCTTTGAAATGATATAATAGAAATAACTTGGAGCTCCGGAAAACAAGATGAAGAATTTAGAACCGAGACTATGATGATCAAGCTCCAGACAAAAGAATTAATTCACCTTGAAGGAATAAGAATAAGAATTATGTTATGCATCTCCTTCACCAATTAAATTGATGACAACCAAGGATTAGGCATACTACTTATTCTCATTGAAAAGAATTAAAGAGAGATCTAGCACAAACTTGGATAAATCTTCAACAAAGCACCGGTAGGATTGTGAAAAGAACAAATGAATTAAAACGATAACAACGGAAGGGTAAACTTGAAAGAACCACCGTAAGAATATGGAGACGAACGAAGAGGCATCAATGAAGAATATGTGGAGGTTGAAGTTGAAAACTGAGAACGAAGAAATATTCCGAAATGATGGCCTTCGGAGGATCACAAAGAAAAGAATTCATGAAATGCTTCGGGTGGGTATAAAGGAATTCCTCACAATCTGAACAATAATGAGGATGGCAAGAAGCTAGAACCACAACTCTTGAGAGAAGAGGCCAAGATTTAAGAGAAACACTTCTCCGGTCTTCAGATGTTGAGAATGAAGACGAGAAATGCCATGAAGAATTGTTGAGCACTCCGGAATGAAGAATTAAAAGGTTGAACCAACGATGAAAAGAATTTGAAAGTAAACTTGGAGAAGGCATGTGACTGATGGAAATCATTCTTACGTCACACTTGAAAAGAATTTGAGTATAACTCCAGAAAATTAGAAGAGTCAGGTAAGATCCTGGGAAAAGACCTGTGGGTTAAGGCCCACTCAAAGAAAACACCGTTGAAAAGATTGCTTAAGAGATATTGCACCGGTTGAGTTAAATGGCTTGAATAAGATAACAAAGATGATAATCCTCAAAATAGCTTGAACGGATTAAGAATGGAATCGCGGATCAACTGAGATATCTTCAGCACTCCGGATATGAATAGCAAGAGGAGAATGACTAATTGGAGCACCGGAATAAGAAGGCATTGTGAAATGAGGAAAAGGATAAGATCAACACCGAAATCTTGAATTACATCCACCGGCAGAATTATGAGAACAAAAGAATGATGAACTTGAAGCTCTTGAGCATCTTCCTGAGAATCACCGGATAAGAACATTGAAGGAAAGAATGAAGAAACATCACATGAATAAAATGAATGCTTCATCTGAGAATTTGGCTCCAAGAATAAGAAGGGTGGGAGGGTGGGAAAAACAAAGACAACTTGGGATGAACACAATGGACACCGGTTGAAAAAGAATTTAACATGACCATCTTGATGGTTACGAAGGACTAGCACTCCCATATAAATATGAGAACACCGATTAGGAAGTTATGGAATCAACATTTGACATCGAAGCAACTCGAATACCAGAATCAAAACAAAACAAAGGGTAGATATGCAGCATGATCTTCACAACATCATTCGAGCAAGGAATTGAACGAATGAATTCCGTAGGCATATCAGCTCGCCGAGAAGCCACTTGGAGAACAAAAGTTAATAAAAAGGAACAAGGATCAGATAGAACAAATACAAGATAGAAGCTTCGTTCCGCATCTTCGTGCTGAAAGCTCATGGAACGTGTTACAAAAGGGTTTTGCAATCCCCGGATCAGCATAGCCAAGGACCCTTTAAGATGCAACTCCCGATCAGAACAAGTCCATAAAACCACTTCACTCGATGTAGAACCCCGAACTTCATATCGAGCATCCGTTGGAAGAATGCCTAGAACTACTAGATGAACCCACCTATAGATTTCCGAAAGTTTCCAGTTATGCAATCAGGTGTTGGGGATACACGGGAAGCACCGCGCAATCAACTCTAAACCTACATCCAGGTGTATCCATCCTTCAACACATAACCAGTCTTTCTCGGAAACTGTTTACCTCGGACCTTCGAAAAGCATCCACTATAACAAGCTATGGCAATACTCTCAAACTACCTCCCCAGTACTGGGTGATGTCGGGGTTATCTTGCCACTGGCCGTATAGGAGAGATTTTCGATGTCGGCCGTCTTAAGTATTTAGTACTGCCGCGATATACTTGTGTCAATGATACCCCGAAGCTCAACTCCTCGGTAACAGGAGGCATCGAGAACAATATCCTTGTCACAAGAACATCGAAACAATCCCAGAATACTCGCGGGATCCTAAAAAAAAAATTTGGTGCAATTTTTGAAAGTAGAAGAGGCAAGAGTAATCGTCAGGAGTCCTCACCAGAGTGAAAGGGGATGAGAAGCAAACAGAAATCCTACTCTCCGATATATATAGGACTCAAAAAGTTTTCAGTGTGTGCCTAGACTCAACCGTCAACGATTCGATCAATCAGTGGGGGCTTCTAGGTCGGAGAAGGCTCTGAATACCAACTTGTAATGCCCAGGATGGGACTATACCTCCTACGTGTCGAGGCACGACTTAAAGGTATAAGCCCATCCTAGAATGATCTCAAGTTTGGTATCTTTGCACGACTCATGTAAAAGGGGGATTAAAATGCAAAAGGAGATAGTTGGCTTACACTCGCCACTTCACACAATACAATAAATAAACAAAAACATCATACAAAACATCACAACCCGACTACGGGTGAAGAACCAAAAGAAAGATACCAAAACAACATAAAGCCACAGGTCAGGACCGAATCCTAGTAGAAACCACTACTGAACATCGAAACGTCACAAGCAAACAGCCAAACTCTTCATCGAGCTCCCGATGAAGTACTCGAACCATCTCCTGCATCAAACTCGGCTGAACCTGCATCTGGTGTGGTGAAGTAACTGTGAGCCACAGAGGACTCAGCAATCCCGTTCCCGGGTAACAAGACTATTTAAGCCTTGGGTGAGGACAAGGCTGAAGAAAGAATAAGAGGTGAAGGAACAAACAAGAGTCTGCAGCAGCAACTAGCACTAACTTACGCAATAGAGAGCGAGAAGAGAAGTGCATCGGTCGAAAGATGATCACGAAGTGATCCTAACTAAAGCCGGTCAACCATAACCCCACCGTGTTCAACTCCCGAATCCCTATTCGGAAATTGACAGTCACGGTACACACGCTGGTAGTGTATTGAAACATTGTGTCAAGTTTTCTACAACCGGAATTAACAAGCTCCCATCTGCCACATAACCACGGGCACGGCTTTCGAAAGTTCAAACCCTGCAGGGGTGTTCCAACTTGGCCCATCACAAGCCCACGATCCGCGGAGTCGCAACTCCATAGTTGGGAAGACCCGAGTATTCTCGGAATCCCGTGCTCAAGTTAAACCGAACTAAGGTAAGGCTAATCCAGCAAATCCTCCCGGCGTGCCGACACCCTGATAGTAGCCGCGCGTATCTTGTCTCAGGCCACGACCGGATGGGACAAGCTACGGGTTTTTACCAGACCTTGAGTTTCCTCGAGGTGGCCCCGCAGGTTGCCCAGTTCGGACCAACACTCATGTGGAGCACCGGCCCGGGGGGTTGAATTAAGATAAAAGGGATAGCTAGTCCACATGCAAGTTTTATTAGTTATTAGGCAAATAGTACCAATGTTGGGACTTGCTGGAAAAGACTTAGCACTTAGCGGTTTATCAAGGGGGTCCCATACACCCCAACCGTGTTAGGAACGCATAATCAAGGAACATAACACCGGTTTATACGGTTCCTAACGGCATGAGTGGAACAAATCACCAAGCAAAAGGCTTAGCCTTCCACCCTTGCCAATATATAGATGATTTCATTTAAGCATTTATATAGTGTGATATAACCCAACCAAACTTCAACATGAAGCAAGCATCTTCAATCTTCACCTG
Source organism: Secale cereale (assembly GCA_902687465.1). Taxonomy (NCBI): domain Eukaryota; kingdom Viridiplantae; phylum Streptophyta; class Magnoliopsida; order Poales; family Poaceae; genus Secale; species Secale cereale. The sequence continues at coordinate 565,338,893 of LR738713.1, read as the reverse complement.
CAACTAACAATGCTATAAGAGGGGCTGAGCGAAGCGTACTTAGCCAAGCAACGGTTTGCATAGGTAGGGTGGTTAAACATGGCAATTGGTTACAAGTAGGAGGCTGACAAGAAGACATGGGCATCGAGGCAAAACTAAAGATCGGAACTACTAGCAATAGGCAAAGATAGTAATGGTATCCGGGTTCGGTCATCTTGCCTGGGATTCCACAAGGGAGAAGAACGGATCCAAGAAGTAGACGAAGAAGAAGCCTCACAACTCCGGAACGAAACCGAAGCTATCAAGAGAAGCAAACCGGAAAGAAACAAACAACACGGTAAACACACAAATCATAAACATGGCATAAGATGCACAAGCAAGCATGATGCATGTCCGGTTTAAATATGCATGGCATGGCAAAGTGCACAAACAATACTACAAGTTAAGTGGAGATCAATATGCAACGAGTTGCATATTGACGAAACACCACATATTAATTATTTAGTTGACTCTCGTTATTTACAAGACAAGATTAATTGTTTTTAACATGGCAAGAGGTGAAGCATAAAGAAACTACACTAATAGGCAATTTAAATGAGGCCGGAGAATAACAACAACAAATCCGGAAAAATCCCCATGAGCATGTTTAATAATTATTAAAGCAACAACAATTACACATTCAAGGTTGTTAACATGATGCGGATGACATGATTAAGTTTATGCAATTTTTATTAAAAGGGTTGACTTAAGAGGAAGACATGAAGTGTTTGTCACCGTGGTGGAAAGAAAGAGTGCCACGGCAACGATTCCGAAAATGATGCCACGGCAACATATCGGTACCGGTAACTCGTTGAGAGTCCGATGCAAAAGATAGACGGCGTGAGCGAGTCAAACGAGAAGAAAGGTGGGGCAATCCCGATACCGGGTTCCCACGAGTCGGTGACGAGGCAACCGAGGAACAACAAAAGGGACGAAACAGACACGGTGCTCACAAGGGAGACATTTCATACAACCACAACAAGCATGCATCACACGGGTCATCGACAGGGTTATACCTTCGGAACCATCGTTCTCGGAGGGGTTTGAGGTCGTAGTGGAAGTAGAGGAAGTAGTCGTTCCGTCGGCGGTAGTTGTACTCGGGCGACGGTAGAGGAAGTAGTGGTACTCGGCGACGATAGACGTTCGGGCGACGGTAGACGTTTCCGTTTCCGAAGAGGTACTTGTCGCGTCGGCGTTCGTAGGGGTACTCGTGGCGACCGTGTAGTCGAACTTGACGGTCATCGTGTGTAGTCGTACTTGGCGAAGGTAGTTGTACATGTCATTTGTCGCCGTGTAGTCGTACTTGACGGGTCGTCGGCGACTCGAAGGGGTACACGGGTCGTCGTTCTCGTACGCGGTCATGGCGGTAGACGTTCTCTGTTCAGGTTAACAACACCAGCAACAAAACAAAAAAAACAAAACTACAACAGCAGGGAGACAAGGCCACGACAGCAGCAACAAAACGGTCTCAGCCACGGCGAGGAGGTTGCAGCAGCAGAAGCCATGCGGTCGGCCGGACAGAGGCAGGGGCCGTTGCGCTCGGGGCGGCCGACCCTTGCTGGAGGACGGGAAGGCGGAGGGAGGACGTCGGGCGCGGGCCATCTTGCGGGGCTCCAGGAGCTCTGGCCTTGGCGCGGGGCGCCATGGCGCTGCAGGTGAAGGCGGATGGCTCGACGAGGAAGGGGCTCGGGCTCTCGAAGCCGCGAGGCTGGAGGGAGCGGGCGTCCTGAGGACGGGCCGCACGGGGACGTCGATGCTGGAGGGCGCCTCGGGGTCGCGGCTCCTGGAGACGAGGAAGGGCCCGGGGCTGGAGAGCTTGGGCGCGGGCGCGCGCTCGCCTGCCGCTGGACGGAGGGGAGGCCAGAGGGCCTGGCCGGCGGGTCGGCTTGCCTGGCCGGCGCTGGAGAAGACGCGGAGAACGGAGGGAGCGGCTCCGGCCGCTGGAGTTGGCGCGAGGAGCGGGCCGGAGGAGCTCGCTCGGGCCAGAGCAGGGAGGCCTGCGCGGCGGGCGCTGGGGGCTCCTTGACTCGCGAAGGAAAGAGGATCGAGCGGGACTTCGGTCGCGAGCGGGAGAGAGCCAGAGGGAAAAATGGGATCGGGACAGGAGATCGAAGGGACGAGTGGCTGGCGGCGGCGCGAGGGAATGAAGCGAAGGGATCGAAGCTAGGGTTCGGCGCCTGAGGCTGAGAGGGCCTGCGGGCTGCAAGGCCTGGGCCTTAGGGAGGCCTGGGCTGGCTGCTCCTCTTACTGAAATTTAAAGCAGAAAAAAAAACAAAAGAGAGGAAAAAGGAAAAGAGGAGGGGGTTAGGCAAGAATTAGGACAAAGGTTATTTTTTTCTCGGGCTCGAAAAAATGAGCGCGACCGGAGAAAAATAAGAAAGGCATGAACGGAAAAATAATTAAAACATATTTGAATATAATTCAAATAGGTTTGAACTAAGACGAGATTATTGAAGTGTCCAAAAATGTCCGGAATTTTGGAGGAGCCTCGAAAATAACGAAAAAGAATAAAGGGAAGGTTTAGAAGTAGAAACTCGAAGTGGAATAAACATGGGGAATTTGCAAGTGTGTTGGGGTAATTCCAACAATGGAATATTTATTTATATAGCTCCCTAAAATAATGAGAGACTTTTATATGTTTTAAAGAGAAGTCACCTTCCCTCAATTTAAATGGACCGAAGGTCCACACAATTTATTAGGTTGAGATGCAAAATAAATTAACATGATGGCATGATGACATGATGCAATGCAAAAATAAATAACACAAGCTCAAAAGAAACACACGGGCAGCCCGGAACATCTGGAATCTTCTGGAACCTTCTGGAATCTTCTGGGACGTCAGTCTTCGGGCGTCACAACAACATACGTTGTTCCTTTTGTCATCGGTATGTTACTTGCCCGAGATTCGATCGTCGGTATCTCTATACCTAGTTCAATCTCGTTACCGGTAAGTCTCTTTACTCGTTCCGTAACACATCATCTCGTGACTAACTCATTAGTCTTTTGCTTGCAAGGCTTATTATGATGTGTGTTACCGAGAGGGCCCAGAGATACCTCTCCAACACTCGGAGTGACAAATCCTAATCTTGATCTATGCCAACACCACGAATACTTTCGGAGACACCTGTAGAGCATCTTTATAATCACCCAGTTACGTTGTGACGTTTGATAGCACACAAGGTGTTCTTACGGTATTCGGGAGTTGCATAATCTCATAGTCATAGGAACATGTATAAGTCATGAAGAAAGCAATAGCAGTAAAACTAAACGATCATAGTGCTATGCTAACGGATGGGTCTAGTCCATCACATCATTCTCCTAATGATGTGATCCCGTTGATCAAATGACAACTCATGTCTATGGTTAGGAAACATAACCATCTTTGATCAATGAGCTAGTCTAGTAGAGGCATACTAGGGACACTCTGTTTTGTCTATGTATTCACACATGTACTAAGTTTCCGGTTAATACAATTCTAGCATGAATAATAAACATTTATCATGATATAAGGAAATATAAATAACAACTTTATTATTGCCTCTAGGGCATATTTCCTTCAACGAGACCGACGCTGCTGCTGCCTCGATCGACTACGGTGTTGACGACCCCACTTTGGCTGCCGAGCTTCCAGGCAAGCCCCCCCTTTAATCACCAGATATCGCCTACTCTTCTATCTACTGCTTGCATTAGAGTAGTGTAGCATGTTACTGCTTTCGATAATCCTATTCTGCTGCATAGCCTGTCATTGTTGCTACCACTGTTGATACTTTACCTGCAATCCTAAATGCTTAGTATAGGATGCTAGTATTCCATCAGTGGCCCTACACCCTTGTCCGTCTGCCCTGCTATTCTATCGGGCCGTGATCACTTGGGTGTGATCACGGGTATATACTACATACACTTTACATGATACATGATGTAACTAAAGTCGGGTCGACTCATTGAGTACCCACAAGTGATTTGATGTGGGGGCTGAAAGGACAGGTGGCTCCATCCAGGTAGTGGTGGGCATGAGTTCCCGACGGTCCCCGAGTGGATCTTTGTGGCGGAGCGGCAGGGGCAGGTTGAGACACCCAGTCGAGAGGTGGCCTGGCCCTGGTCGTTGTCCGCGGTTATTTCATAATAACACGCTTAACGAGTTTGGATATTTGATCTGAGTCTGGCCATTTGGTCTATACGCACTAACCAGCTGCGTGGGAACAGTTATGGGCACTCGACGTCGTGGTATCAGCCGAAGCCTTCTTGACGTCAGCGGCTTAGCGGCGCGCGCCGGGTTGGACCGCGTAACGCAACTTCCTTAGTAATGGAGGTTGCTAGGTCTGCTCACCGGCCGCGTACGCAACGTGCAGGTGTGCGTTGGGCGATGGGCCCGGACCCCTGCGCGCTTAGGACTTAGACCGGCGTGCTGACCTCTCTGCTGTGCTTAGGTAGGGCTGCGACGTGTTGATCTTCCGAGGCCGGGCATGACCCTGGAAAGTGTGTCCGGCCAAATGGGATCAAGCGTGCTGGGTTATGTGGTGCACCCCTGCAGGGAAGTTAATCTATTCGAATAGCCGTGTCCCTCGATAAAAGGACGACCCGGAGTTGTATTCCGACCTCATGATAACTAGAACCGGACACTTGATAAAACACACCCAGATGAGTTCCAGATATAACTCGGTGGTTGCTCTCTCACAGGGTGATGTGCGGGAGGATCGCCGAGTAGGATTATGCTATTCGTTGTTACTTGGTGAACTTACCATCTATTCTATTCTACTGCTGCAAGACGGAGGCTGCGAGATACGAGGATACTTGTTACTTTCCAGCTACCCTCTTCTACTGCTGCAAGATGGAGGTGGCCAGAAGCGTAGTCTTCGTTTGGATTAGCTATCCCCCTCTTATTCTGGCATTATGCAGTTCAGTCCACATATATTACCCCTTTACACAGATATCTTTGCATATGTAGTATAGATCCTTGCTTGCGAGTACTTTGAATGAGTACTCACAGTTGCTTTTCTCCCCCTTTCCCCTTTTGTTCCTTCTTCTCGGATGACGCAACCAGATGGTGGAGTCCCGGACCCAGAAGATCCCGAGGATGTTTCTACGTGAAGATCGGCTTCGAGGAGTAGTTAGGAGGTCCGAGGCAGGAGGCCTTGCCTTTTCGATCGTTGCTACTTTTGTGCTAGCCTTCTTAAGGCATCTTGTTTAACTTATGTCTGTACTCAGATATTATTGCTTCCGCTGACTCTTGTGTTTTCGAGCTTTTGTATTTGAGCCCTCGAGGCCCCTGGCTTGTAATATAAAGCTTGTATTATTTTAATTTATGTCTAGAGTTGTGCTGTGATATCTTCCAGTGAGTCCCTGATCTTGGTCGTACACATTTGCGTGCATGATTAGTGTACGGTCAAATCGAGGGCGTCACAGTTGCCGCCGCCTTGACGGAGAGCTCCCCAAGATCGGCGAGGAGTGGTCGTTTAGCGACGACTCTGCCAACATCTATCGCGGTAAGGCCGCCATCAGGGCTCCGAAGGCCACGTCGGCAGTTGCCATGGCGGCATTCCGCACGGTGTAGCAGGAGGAGGAGCGACTACTCCGCGAGCGGCAGGCAGCCGCGGGACAAGGCTGCCGCGGCCCTCCGGCGTCGTACTGCCGCTGGACGGACCACGACGACGACGGCGATCTCCGTCTAGGCGGCAGGGCATGGCGGCCACACATACGAGGTGGTCGTCCGGTATAGGGTTTAGGTTTTTTCTTCTAGTTTTTAGTTAAACGATCAAAATATTGACCCTTTTATGTTAATTATATCCGAACTTGAATGAATTCCGTCCGGTTTGATTAATTTTTTTGAGGTTGGTTCAAATTATTGACCGGATGTATGTGGCTAGGGTTGGATATCGTTCTCCCATATCCATGTCCGCGGACTGGTCTCCCTATCCGTGGACGGATGCGGGAGAAAATTTGCGGCTTTGACGTTGAGTATGCCCTAAGATCAAACCGGAAGGTGTAATCAATGGACAACGAGTCAATATTCGTGTACCACACCTTATTGGTACCGAGGGACGGGTGACGCTAGGTTAACCGCAAGATGATTATGTATTTGAGGACACAAGGTGAGCTTACATTTCCAGTGTAAGTAGAGATAGAAAAAGTGCCTTGAGGTGAGGTCCGAGTACTCTCCTCACATTTCCTTGACAAATCTTGTAAAAAAAAATTGGGCAACAAATGGTAAAAGGTGTATGTCTAGTCAATTAGGCAATGGCCGGCAAAAATTGGCAGGCCATATGGCATGAACCGAACATACCGAGCAATGAAGCATTCTCACCTCCTCCAGAGACCGTGTAGGAACAGGAAACACCCCTGGTTGTGGGTTAAAAGGAAGGCTTCATCGCCAGCGGAGTATTCGCTCTGTAAATAGTGATCTAAATATTTTTATATTAGTTTATGAAGGGAATACATCAGAATCTGGGAGAGTTTAAACGAAAGGGAAAAGTGACAGGGAAGTTTGAATACAGCAGTAGATGTAAAAACGTCTAAAACCTTCTATTTATATCAATAACAAAAGGACTGTGATATTTGGCATATGTGTGGCAGATAGCAAAACTATCACACATATCATTCCTTCCATATAATTACATGCATTCATGTATTAGGGTGACTCACTCTTCATTCACGTACATTCCTTCATCTAATTACATACATGCACTAGATTACAAAAAGTTGATGTAATCCTAGATACTCCCATATTCCAAAAATTGAAAATGTTTTGTAGTTCAAACCATCGGTTCGATGCAAAAAACCGTTTTCATATAAAAGATTTTCCGTGACAAGATCTTCGAAACTAGATCTCATGTTTGTATGTTCTGATAAAAAAATTTGGATCAAAAGATACCACGCCTCGGCTACACAAATTTGTTTTTCTGGGGATGAAAAGTTACCTGGTGTTTGTACATTAGTTATCATAGCTGTTGTTTGCACATTACCATACTATTCGCACTGAAGTTACGAGAGTGTATGTTTTTCAACAACTTCTTTCTTTGGGGTTAAAAAGTTACCGTGGTGTTTGTACATAAATTATCACGGCTGTTGTATGCATATTACCATGCTATTTACACAAAAATTAATGGGGTGTATGTTTTCCAACAATTTATCTCTTGGGCCAAAAAATTATCACGATATTTATACATGGGTTACCAATTCTGTTGTGGGTGTATTACCAAGTTATTTACACAAACGTTATTGGGAGTACGTTATCACACATGTAGTATGCAACTTATCGTGGTATTTTCACATAATTTACCCGAGGCATAAACAGTGTTCTCACACCTTCTCCACATGCATATGTATGTATGCACTAGAGCACAAAAAAGCCGAAGTCATCTTAGATTCTTCTCATTTCTAAAATTTAAAATGTTTTGTAGTTCAAACTGTCGATCTGATGCAAAACAGTTTTCACATAAAAGATTCATCGTCACGAGATCTTCGGAACTATATCCCATGTTGGTCGTATGTTCCGACAACTTCTTTTTCTACGTCAAAAGTTAACATGCATCGGCTACATAAGTTACCACCCCCCGTCGTATGTAATTCACCGTGGTATTTGTACAAAAGTTACCGGGGTTATATTTTTCAACATTTTCCCCCCTTGGTTAAAAGTTACAGCGGTGTTTGTACTTAAGCTATCAGGTATGTAATTCATATATTACCGTGCTATTATCACATAAGTTATCAGGGGGAGGAGTTATGTTTCCAACAACTTTTTTTCTCCTTGGTCAAAGTTACTGCGGTATTTGTATGTAAGTTATCAGGTACACGGTTCTCTATTTACCGTGCTATTTTCACATAAGTTATCAGTGGATGTTTTTCAACAATTCCCCCCCTTTGGTCGAAGTTACCGTAGTGTTTCTAAGTAGATTAATGGATAGGTGGTTCGTATATTACCGTGATATTTTCATATAAGTTACCGGATATGTTTTTCAACAACGTTTTTCTTTCTTTGATCAAAGTTACCGTGTTGTTTGTATGTAATTTATTGGGTATGTTGTTCATACATTACCATATTATTTTTCATGTAATTTACCGGGGTATGTTTTCAAGAACAGTTTCCTAAGGTCCCAAATTACCGTGATATTTGTATGTGAGTTATCAGCTCTTCTGTGCGTATATTACCATGATATTTATGCAACATTTACCGGGTTATATTTTCCAACATTTTTTTCCATGGGTCAAAGTTACCGCGATGTTTGTATCTAAGTATGTGTTTGGTTTCGGAGTAGTAATATTAACGAATAATTTTTTGATTTATTACACAAGTTTGCTACAACCAAAATTAAGATCTCGGTGTCTTCAGTCTGTAGTCTGTTCGGTCTTCTGTATTTTGTGGCTGTTCTCTACAAAACTTCCCAATGCACAGCGTGCACTTGTGGATGTAATAGTATTCCTTTCATTTTGCTGATAGGCCTAAGTATGTCCTTTTGTATTCACAAGTGATGATGTCTAGACTTCGTGCGAGGTAACCATGGCCCGATTCAGCTTGCGGTAGCTATAGCTCGCCTTAAGCGAGATGGAAACAGACTTCCTTGTTGCATTGTAGCGCTGCTAGCCAGTACGCGGCCAAGTTCATGTTAGCAATATAGGGCGTGATGTACTTGAGGTAAAATAGCTGGTTTTCTCGATCGTTTTTTCTTCTTCTTTTTTTGTTTTGACACTGGTTTACTTCGTTTTTCCTTTTTTTTCTCTGATATTTATTCGTTTTTCTGTTTGGCTTTTATCTTTTCTTCCTCGTTTTTCTACTTTTTTTTCTTTCGGTTTTCATGGGTTTTCTATACATTTTAAGGTATATATATCTAATACTTTTTGTAATACATGTAAACATTTTTCAAATAATAGATCAACATTTTCTGAATACATGATCAATATTTTTTAAATATATGGTCAACACTTTTTCTATACACGCTAAACATTTTTTCAAATGCTTAACTAAAAAATTTCAATTACAAGTTTAACAATTTTAATACATGGTCAACATTTTTTGTACATATTTAACATTTTTCAAATATAAGTTATTTTTTTGTTAATACATGGCCAACGCTTTATATATACACATTTAATATTTTTCAAATACAAGTTCAATCGTTTTCTAATAATGGTCAACATTTTTTCTATACATGTTCACCATTTTCCAAGTACAAATTTAATATATTTTCTATCAACATTTAACATTTCTCAAAGACAAGTTTAACTTTTTTAACAAATAGTCAAAAAAAATTATATACACCTTTAGCATTTTACAAATAGAGGTTTAAGACTTTTTTAATACATGGTCAACATTATTATATACTTAACATTTTTCAAATACAAGCTTAACATTTTACAAATACTTGTGCAACATACTTTTTAAATGGTTTTATTAAAACAATTAAATGCATGGTTAATTGTTTTTTATATACACATTTCATGTTGTATATTTTATATACATTTTTTTATATGTGATAAACATTTTCTCTATATACATTAACATTTTTCAAAGGCTTGGTCAGCATTTTCAAATGTTATTTGTAGAGTGTTATTTAATATATGTATATTTATAATACTTATAGTATAAACAAAATTTAAAAATAAAGTATAAAAGAACATAGAAAATACTTTAAAAACGAGGTTGTGGCCTGTCACATGCCTGGGCCGGTCAATTCGCCCTCCCCTTCAGCGAGGATTTCTGCGCTCTAGCTGGATGCGAGATATAGGGGCTCCCGATTGAGTTGAACCTTGTGTGTTCGCTGAACACGCTGCACGCACAAAAACTACATAAATGGGTTGTATAGATACGAAGAGTTATTTCCTTCTCTTCTCTGGCCAAAATTTGCATCTAACTGAGGAGCTCCTGTTGGGCACCTTAAGCGCCCAAAAAGGGAGTTGGGGCCCACGTGCTCCACCTCATGAGCCGGCCCACGACACATAGCGTAGTAAAATTGTCTCGCAAAAACACACACGCAAAAAAGCACGTGTACGAGGACTCGAACTCACGCCGTGCCGCTACTATGGACGAAGTGTTTGGCTAACTGCTACCGTTGCTAAGCGATAGTGACTGATAGGAACGCAAAAATATTTAAGAACCATTGTATCAATGGTATTTATTAGAATTTTGAATTATTTGAAAACAACTTGGAAAAGTTCATTGCCCTTGTCCTGCACGTCGTCGTCCGTGCATGGGCTCTGGACGGGCATCACCTGCACGGGCGTCACCTCTAAGGGCGGCACATCTTCCTTGCCCTTGTTCTGCTCCTTCGATGGCACCACCTCCTTTCACTTGTTCTCCGTGATGATCTGCATTATGATGAGGTTCAAAGGCTGGGTTAGATTGTGCATTATGAACCTTACAACATTGCCATTAAAACCTATGTCGGTCACCCTTTATTAACCCACCTTGCCGGTCACCACTTATCCGTCTCTCACTCTTCCTCCAACCTAACGCCATGAACTCCAACAATTCCAACTCCAATCCCAACGCCAACGCCAACCCCAACCCCTTCCTTTGGGGCATTGGATGGAGGGATTTCTTCCTAGGGTGCTCGCTGGGTGACCGCACCAAGTTGGAGAACACCATGGAAGTGTGCTCAAATTTCAGCAGCATGCAAGAGCTGCACACAGTGTCAGATGCTATGGTGAACAAGGCGATGCCGGAGGAGTTGAAGACACTGATTCCTAATCCAATGAAGGGCGCTATGTCAGTCAACATACTTTGCTGGGCCATGAATCAGGCTGAATCCGAAGACGCTAGACAAAGAGCAAAGTGGGCCAAGTACAGACAGTACCGACGTCCTCATGCCCATCGTGTTGGCGTGTACTTCACCACAAATATTGTACCTACAGAAGGGGAAGAAGAGGATGTGGTGGCGATGATTATGAGGGTGTCGGAGCCAGGAAACCAAAGCATGCCAATCGAGGTGGACTCCGACGAGGAAGAAGAGACGGTGGTGCAGGAGAAGACCAAGACCAAGCCCACCAGCCGCTCCAATCGCCTCTATGGTACCCGAGGCTAAGATCTGTGCGTACTATGTAAGATGAACCCTAATCCCCATTACTATTGTACTCAATCCGGATCTGGAACCTCATCATATGTACCAACAGTCATGACGATGTTATGGTTGCTTCTATAAAGTTTACCCCGATTCCCCGTTCCCCTAACTGTAGTACACGAGGAGGGGAAAATAGCTTACCACCATTGCCGAAGTGCTGCTGCTGCAGATGCCGGTGAAGGTGGCCGGAGGTCGACTTGCTATTCTCTGATCTGTTGCACGCCGCCACCATCGTCGGTGAGAGTGGGGAAAGGGGAGAGAGAGCGATGAGGGAAGGTGAGGGTAATAACTGCCGGCGCTTCGGGAAGCAACGCGGCTTCTTGAGGGCGGCTCCTCGTGTGCAGCCCCGGTCGCCCACGTGCCTCACTCGGGCCTGGCTCGTGAGAAACTGCCGATTCGAGCATGCCTTGGGAGACAGGCCCAGAGGTGCTTTAAACTTCAAGCAATGCAGGGTGAACAATGTATCCAGGCCAACCAAACAACCCAAACTCATCTCACCCGGGCCTGGTTGGGCCTTATGCGGGCAAACAAATGCGTCCTATACGTCCTCGAATCCAACCAGCGCCGCCCTTCTTCCCCATCGAGCATTGTGTGTTCCCTTACGCGCATGACGGCGGGCACTGGCGAGCGACGCATCACCCAAACTCTAGTGGTACAACATATATCCCTTGCTCCCTCTGGTACTGATCTTTGCACGCATCATCCTTCAATTTTCAAGCCCTACGGTCAACTAGAAGTACATATGATATGTTCATCTAAATTAGATGTATTCCTCTTTCTAATTAGATTTTCGTTATTGATTTCACCAATGTTGCCAAATATGCAGATTTGTAGTTGAACTAAACTCATTTTCAAAGCATCAATGATAGGAAAGTTATCCTGTAATTTCTAAGTTTTTTTATCATTTGTTATTTCCCGTCTCTATATATCTTAGATGTTACCATTTCGATATGTTAACCAATTAGTACTCTATATATGCATGGTAGACAATTTGAAGTTATGATCAATTCTACGAATCTATCATATTATGTTATATCATTATGTATTATTAAATTTGTGTAAACTGGTACTAGAATCAGTTATATATGCCAAAACAAGGCTTTAGGCTTTCAAAAACCCGTCTTTGAAATTTTGAATACACGCTCTTCAAATCGTGGGCCGCCCTTGAGTGACAGGACAACAAGTTTGGCCTTGGGAGGGACGGAGCGTGGCTTTCCTCCGGGAGCGAATAGCTCCCTTGTCATGGTAGCGTCGATGATATGATCGGATGCCGTCGTGGGCTCCGATGTCGTATGGTTCCTTCGGAGCTCGTTAGCAGTTTCATAGTATATGTATCCATGTCCTTTTTATTTTCTATTTCTTGTTGTATTAACGGTTGTAATCTGCGGTTTGCTTTATACTCCATTCGTCTAGAAATTTATGTCGCGCGCCCAGTTCATTGGTAAATTTGCAAACTAAACCTCGTCATCTAAAAACTGTCCCAAACAGACTCCTCCGCCCAATCTTCTTCCTTCGCTTGTCGCCCGAGCGTCGCCAGGGGCTGGCGCCGGCCAGCCGCGGTTCCTACGGGCATCGCCGCCGCCGCCCGGACCTACTCCGCCTCGACCCCTCCCGCCACCTAGACTTACGGTGCTGCCCAACTGTTGTGCCGTTGCCGCTCAGACCTGCGCTGCCGCCCAGAACTGCTCTTCTTCCGCCGGCAAGATCTGCGCTGCCGCCGCCACCCAAAACTGACCCCTCGCCCGTCCTGAAGCTCCCGTTGTGCTCCTCCTCGAGATACGGCCGCTGCTTCTTCCCAAGCTCCCGCTGCTTCTTCACGAGCTCCTGCTGGTGGAGCTCTGCTGTCTCCCGTGCTCCTCCCCTGTCGCCTACTTGTCCCGTGCATGTGTTGTTGTTGTTGCTGTTGCTCCTCTGCACTCTCTGAAATTCAATCAAATTCACTATTAATTTTGGAGAAAATCAAAATAAGACAAGGTTTTCTTATTTTATTCCCAAAAAATCATGAGATAATTTTCTAGGAATGCACTTGATAATTTTAGAGTTGATGTCTCGCTAGTTGTAGTCCGAAAAAGATCCAATGGCTTCCAACTTCACTCGAGATTGGCAACACATGATTGCTGGGATGTTTGTTCACTCCGGCCTTCAAGTTAAGGAGCTTCGTGCTCACATCTCATTTGGCAAGCATAGTTGCTCCAGTTCCTCCTAGACATCAACATTTCTGACAGTTTTAAGATACCACCATTCTAAACAGTGAACACTGAAGGAGGTGTTTATCTTTAACAAACAAAATAGTATGCTCTTTTCTGCTATGAAATGGAATAGTAATGGAACTAAAGGTAGGTGATTGCATTGATCTCGAGTTTGGGACAACCAAATAACCAACTACGGGCCATCAAATGTGCATCTAAATGATAATTCTATTCAATTTTAAATTCAGTAGCATAAGCAAAACCTCTACACACATTGAGAAAACAATGTGCAGGAGATAAATTCAAACAAACACCAGAGTATTTCCTATGTGTGTTCTTACCTCCAGTGTTTCTTTTTTGCTAAATTATGCTTTGAGGCATCTTCAAAAATTTTGATATTGATGTTGTTTTATCGTGCAAATACCTGGATGCTATTGATTGACATTGATGTTGCCATTTTTTCTAAGTATGCTAGGTCTCTCTTGTGGATTGATGTCTTGCTAGAACTATGTCGGTATTTCCCCAAAGAGGAAGGGATGATGTAGTATAGTAGCGGTAGGTATTTCCCTCAGTGATGAAACCAAGGTTATCGAACCATTAGGAGAACCAAGCAACACAATGTAAACGACACCTGCACACAAATAACAAATACTCGCAACCCGACGTGTAAAAGGGGTTGTCAATCCCTTTCGGGTAACGAGCGTGATAGATTGAACGCCAAATAAGATAAATTGCAGCAAAGTATTTTTGGGTTTTTGGTTTAATATATCATAAAATAAAAGCAAAGGAAAATAGATTGTACAGACAAATAATTTGAGAAAGAGACCCGGGGGCCGTAGATTTCACTAGTGACTTCTCTCGAGAAAAATAGCAAATGGTGGGTGAACAATTATTGTTGAGCAATTGATAGAACTTCAAATAATCATGACGATATCCAGGCAATGATCATTATATAGGCATCACGTCCAAGATTAGTAGACCGAATCTTGCCTAAATCTACTACTATTACTCCAAACATCGACCGCTATCCAGTATGCATCTAGTGTATTAAGTTCATGAAAAAAATGGAGTAATGCAATAAGAACAATGACATGATGTAGACATGATCTATTTATGTAGAAATATACCACATCGTTTTATCCTTAGTAGCAACGATACATACGTGTCGATTCCCCTTCTGTCACTAGGATCAAGCACCGTAAGATCGAATCCACTCCAAAGAACCTCTTCCCATTGCAAGATAAATAGATAAAGTTAGCCAAACAAAACCCAAATATCGAAGAAGAAATACGAGGCTATAAGCAATCATGCATATGAGAGATCAAAGAGGACTCAAATAACTTTCATGGATATAAAAAGATAGATCTGATCATAAACTCAAAGTTCATCGGATCCCAACAAACACAACGCAAAAAGAGTTACATCATATGGATCTCCAAGAGAACATTGTGTTGATAATCAAGAGAGAGAGTGATAGGGAAGCCATCTAGCTACTAACTACGGACCCGTAGGTCTACAAGGAACTACTCACGCATCATCGGAGAGGCACCAATGGAAGTGGTGAACCCCTCCATGATGGTGTCTAGATTGGATCTGGTGGTTCTGGACTCTGCGGCGGCTAGAATTGATTTTCGTCGACTCCCCTTGGGTTTCCAGGATATTTGGTTATTTATAGAGCAAAGAGGCGGTCCGGGGGGCACCCGAGGTGGGCACAACCCACTAGGGCGCGGCAGGGCCTCCTAGCGCGCCCTGGTGGGTTGTGCTCCCCTCGGACCACCCCCCCGGGTGCTTCTCCAGCCCACTTGATGTCTTCTGGTCCAAAAAAATCCACAAAAAGTTTCGCTGCATTTGGACTCCATTTGGTATTGATTTCCCACGATGTAAAAAACATGCAGAAAACAACAACTGGCACTTGGCGCTATATGTCTATATCAATAGCTTAGTACCAAAAAATGATATAAAATGACTATAAAATGATTATAAAACATCCAAGAATGATAATATAACAGCATGGAACAATAAAAAATTATAGATACATTGGAGACGTATCAACATCCCCAAGCTTAATTCCTGCTCGTCCTCGAGTAGGTAAATGATAAAAACAGAATTTTTGATGTGGAATGCTGCCTAACATGTCATATCATATTCTTTTCTTTATAGCATGGACATTTGGAATTTTATATGGTTCAAAGTAATAGTCTATTTTTGACATGAGATTTAAATACTCAAGCATATTAACAAGCAATCATGTCTTTCAAAATATCAATGCTAAAATAAGTTATTCCTAGCCCATCATGCTCAACCATTGATCCATTCATGAAAGACACTCGCATATTAGCTACACCCAATGCTCAAGTACGATCATAGTGCTTCCTAGTTGGTCCTTTATAAGAGAAGATGGCGACTCAAATTCAAAATAAAAATTGCATAAAGTAAAATAAAGGCCCTTCACAGAGGGAAGTAGGGATTTGTAGAGGTGCCATAGCTCAAAGCTTAAATTGAGAGATAAAATTATTTTGGGTGGCATACTTTTCCCAGCAACAAAAATGACTTAGAGTTCCCAACACTTTCTATGCTAGATATATCATAGGTGGTTCCCAAACATAAAATAATGTTTATTCCTTTTTCCACCAAACTTTCACTTTCCATGGCTAGCCGAATCCACGGTTTCCTTCCATACCAACACTTTCCAAGGAATTTATTATTTGACAACATAAAGTATTCATTTTTCATTTTGGGACTGGGAATCCTAATACCTTTGCCTTACCCTCATGCAATGACAAGTGAATAAACACTCATCGTGAGAATAACACATCTAGCACGGAAAATATTAGCCACCCTCACCGCCTCGCGAGCGGTACGAGCACACTAAAGGGGAATTTATTTTGAAAATTAGAGATGGGACATACAAATTTGCTTAGAACGACAAAGGAATACCGCATATAGGTAGGTATGGTGGACACACGTGGCAAAACTGGGTTAAAGGATTTTGGATTCACAAGTAGTGAATAAACTTAGTGCAAAATGAAGGCTAGAAAAAGATTGGGAAGCGACCAACCATGAAACAACTAATCACATAAGCGAGCATTAAGCATAATTAACACCGAATAATGAACCACACGTAGGATGTAATTTCATTGCATGATTATTGACTTTCATGCTCGCATAGGGAATCACAAACCTTAACACCAATATTCTTACTAAAGCATAATTACTCATTAACATGACTCACATATCACATCATCATATCTCAAAACTATTACAAGGAATCAAGTTTATTTTGTCCAATGATCTTCATGAAAGTTTTTATTATATCCTTCTTGGATATCTATCACTTTGGGACTAATTTTCATGTGTTGCTTCTGGTAAGCTCAAACAAATATAAGTGAAGATCATTGAGCACTTTTTTATTTCTCTCAAAATAATTTAAGTGAAGAAAGAGAGAATTTCTTAAGAAATTACTAACTCTCAAATAAATCTAACTGAAGCAAGAGAGCATTTCTTCAAAAATATTAAAGCACACCATGCTCAAAAAGATATAAGTGAAGCACTAGAGCAAATCCATAGCTCATATTGTTTTAGTGAAGCATAGAAAGCTATTTTAACAAGTCATGGCATAATTGTGGCTCTCTCAAATAGGTGTGTACAACAAGGATTCAAGACTTAAAAAGAAAAAGAAAACAAGAATCATATAAGACGCTCCAAGCAAAACACATAGTATGTGATGAATAAAAATATAGCTTCGAGTAAAATACCGATGGTCGTTAGAAGAAAGAGGGGATGCCACTCGGGGGCATCCCCAAGCTTAGTTTCTTAATTCTCTTTGGTTAATAGCTTGGGATTCCATGGGCATCCCCAAGATTAGGCTCTTCTTTCCTTATTCCTTCATCCATCATAAGATAACGCAAAATTTGAAACCTTCAATCACACAAAACTCAACAAAACTTTTGTGAGATCCGTTAGTATAAGAAAACAAATCACTACTATATGTACTATAGAAAACCAATTCATATTTTATTCTTGCATTTTAGCTCTAGTGCATCCGTTGCATGGCAATCCCTACTCACTCACATTGATATCTATTGATGGGCATCTCCATAGCCCATTGATACGCCTAGTCGATGTGAGACTATCTCCCTCCTTTTTGTCTTCTCCACAACCACCATTCTATTCCACCCATAGTGCTATATCCATGGCTCATGCTCATGTATTGCTTGAAAGTTGAAAGGTTTGAAAGAATAGAGTATGAAAAGAAGTGCTTGGCTGAGACCGGGGTTGTGCATGATATGAATAGTTTGTGTGATGAAGAGGGAGCATAACCACACTATATGATTTTGTAGGGATAACTTTGTTTAGCCATAGTATTTTGAGAAGACATGATTGCTTTGTTAGTATGCTTGAAGTATTATTATTTCTTATGTCAATATAGACTTTTGTATTGAATCTTTCAGATCTGAACATTCATGCCACAATAAAGAGAACTACATTGAAAATTATGTTGGTTAGCATGCCACATCAAAAATTATGTTTCTATCATTTACCTACTCGAGGACGAGCAGGAATTAAGCTTGGGGATGCTTGATAAGTCTCCAACGTATCTATAATTTTTGATTGTTCCATGCTATTATATTATTCTTCTAGTGTGACGCCCGAATACCGGCGTCCCAGAAGATTCCAGAAGATTCCAGATGTTCCGGGTTCTCCTGTGTGTTTTTATTTGTGCTTGTGTTATTTATTTTGCATTGCATCATGTCATCATGCCATCATGTTATTTATTTTTGCATCTCAACCAAATAAATTGTGTGGGCCTTCGGTCCATTTAAATCGAGGGAAGAATGTCTTCTCTTTAAAACATATCATCCCAATATTTTAGGGAGCTATATAATAAATATTCCATTGTTTGGAATTACCCGCAACACACTTGCAATATTTCCCCATGTCTTTTCCACTTCGAGTTCTCCTACAAAAACCTTGCCAATAATTCTTTCCGTTGTTTCGAGGTTCCTCCAAAAAAAATTGAACATTTTTGGACACTTCAATAATCACGTCTTAGTTCAAACCTATTTGAATTAAATTCAAATATGTTTGAATTATTTTCGTTCACGCCTTTTCTATTTTTCTCGGACCGTGCTCTTTTTATGATGCCCGAGAAAAATACTCCCTTGTGCAAATTCTGCTCCTAACCCCCCCCCATCTTTTTCTTTCTTTGTCTCTATTTTTTTTCTTTTCTCTCTTTTATTAAGAGAGCCCAGCCGGCCTCCCTAGGCCATCTCCCTCCTTCAGGCCTTTAGGCTCAGCAGCCTCTTGGGCCTGTCCAACTTCCTGGCCCATCTGGCCCGTTCTCCCCTAACCCTAGCCCGAGCTTTCCCCTCGGTCACTCCCTCTCCCGCACCCCCCGCCGCCAGAGGCCTCGCTCGTCCCTCTCGTCCCCGTTCCCTCGAAGCCCCCCCTCGCTCTCGCCCGAACCATCTCTCGCAGCCCGACCATCTCCCGATTCTCCCTCGCCTCGCTCCCTCGATGCCCTCTCAGGCCCCGAGTCCTCCTCCCGTCGAGGCCGAACCCTTCGCCATCGGGCCCCCAAAGTCGCGCCGCGCAGGAGCGTCTCGTTCGCCGCGCCCCTCCGTTCCCTCCCGTGGCCCCTGCCTCGATCCGCCAGGAGCTGCCGCCCAGCGTCGTCCCGTCGTCGCCACCAGGGCGCCTTCCGCGCCACCGGCCCTTTGGATCCGCGAGGCCGAGCCTCCGCTCCTGAGGTCTCCCTCCGGCCTCCCTTCCCGCGACCCCTCGAGCCAGCGCCTGGCGCCCCGAGCCGCGCCCCTCCTCTGGACGCGTCCGCCAGCGCCGACATCGTCCCTGCCTCAGCATCGCCAAGGCCAGGCCCTGCCTCGGCCGCCCCGCATCGCCCCATGGACGCAGCAAGCGCTCGTCCTCGCGTCGGCCTTCCTCCGTTCCTGCCGCGCCGCTGCTTCCGCGGGTCGCCCAAGGCCCGCCTCTTCGTCCTCCTGCGGCCAGGAGCTGCGCCAAGGCCGCCTCGTCTTCGCCTCGCCTCTGTAGCGCCCCTGCCTCCTCTACCTCGTCCAGTGCCCCGTGGCCCCTTCAGTGCCAAGACCTTGCTGCCGTGGTCGTGTCGCCTCCCGTGCTGTTTTTGTTTGTTTTGTTGTGTTGCCTTGTGCGGTTGCAAGTGTCCAGGAACCGTTTCTTTTGCCAAGTGGAGACCGAAGACCTGGGATGCATCAAGTTCCTCTATGATCCGCGTACGACTATCGTCATCGTGACCCCGAACGACTACTCGGATCAAGTACCTCTACGTCGCCAAGACCGGACCGCCAAGTACCTCGACCAAGTACCACGACGACCGAACGGCTACAAGATGTCCATCAAGTTCATCTACATACGTGAACGTCTACCGTCGCCGAAGACCTCGTGTACAACTACTTCCCTCTACGGCATGTACCACTACCGTCGCCCGGAAACGATGGATGCGCCAAGTACATCTACGAACGAGTTCGTCTACCGTCGTCGTGTACCCCTACCGATGCGCCAAGTACCTCTACGGAACGAACGTGTACGACCACCTTCGGTGATGAAACGAGTACAACTACTTCCCACTACGGAACGAGTACCCCTACCGATGAACGAGAACGTCTACTTCGACTTCTTCCACTACGTCCCTCGACGACTCGAACCCCTCCGAGAACGATCGCTCCGAAGGTATAACCTTGAGTCGATGACCCGTGAACGCTTATGCTTGTGTTGTATGAAATGCTTGTTTCACTTGTGCGCTCTGTGCCGTATCATCTTTTGTCATGTTCCTCGGTTGCCTCGTCGCCGACTCGTGGGAACCCGGTGACGGGATCGCCCCACCTTTCATCTCGTGTGACTCGCTCACGCCACCCTTTCTTTTGCACCGGACTCTCAACGAGTTACCGGAACCGAGATGTTGTGTTGCATCATTTCGGATCGTTGCCGTGGCACCCTTTCCTTCCACCACGGTGACAAGTGCTTCATATCTTCTTGTTAACCTTCTAATAAAATTGCATAAACTTGATCATGTCATCCGCATCATGTTAACAACATTTAAAATGTGTGAATTGTTGTTTGCTTATAATTACTAAACATGCTCATGGGGATTTTCCGGATATGTTGTTGTTGTTGTTTTCCGGCCTCATTTAAAATGTCTTAAATAGTGTAGTTTCTTTATGCTTCACCTCTTGCCATGTTAAAAACATTTAATCTTGTCTTGTAAATAAACGAGAGTCAATTAAATAATTAAATGTGGTGTTTCGTCAATATGCAACTCGTTGCATATTGATCTCCACTTAACTTGTAGTATTTGTTTGTGCACTTTGCCATGCCTTGCATATTTAAACCGGACATGCATCATACTTGTTTGTGCATCGTATGCCATGTTTATGCTTGTGTGTTTACCCTGTTGTTTGTTTCTTTCCGGTTGCTTCTCTTGTTAGCTTCGGTTTCGTTCCGGAGTTGTGAGGATTCGCTCGACTGTGTTGCTTCGTCTACTTCATGGATCCGTTCTTCTCCCTTGTGGAATCCCAGGCAAGATGACCGAACCCCGATAACATTACTATCTTTGCCTATTGCTAGTAGTTCCGCTCTATAGTTTTGCCTCGATGCCCATGTCTTCCTGTCATCCTCCTACTTGTAACCATGAACCTGTCTAACCACCCTTCCTATGCAAACCATTGAATGGCTAAGTACGCTTCGCTCAGCCCCTCTTATAGCATTGTTAGTTGCAGGTGAAGATTGAAGATGCTTGCTTCATGTTGAAGTTTGGTTGGGTTATATCACACTATATAAATGCTTAAAAATGAAATCATCTATATATTGGCAAGGGTGGAAGGCTAAGCCTTTTGCTTGGTGATTTGTTCCACTCATGCCGTTAGGAACCGTATAAACCGGTGTTATGTTCCTTGATTATGCGTTCCTAACACGGTTGGGGTGTATGGGACCCCCTTGATAAACCGCTAAGTGCTAAGTCTTTTCCAGCAAGTCCCAACATTGGTACTATTTGCCTAATAACTAATAAAACTTGCATGTGGACTAGCTATCCCTTTTATTTTAATTCAACAACCCCGGGCCAGTGCTCCACATGAGTGTTGGTCCGAAACGGGGGTTCTGCGGGGCCACCTCAAGGAAACTCGAGGTTTGGTAAAAACCTGTAGAATCGCCCATCCGGTCGTGTCCTGAGACTTAGATACGCGCGGCTACTATCAGGGTGTCGACACGCCGGGAGGATTTACTGGATTAGCCTTACCTTAGTTCGGTTTAACTTGAGCACGGGATTCCGAGAATACTCGGGTCTTCCCACCTATGGAGTTGCGACTCCGCGGATCGTGGGCTTGTAATGGGTCAAGTTGGAACACCCCTGCAGGGTTTGAACTTTCAAAAGCCGTGCCCGTGGTTATGTGGCAGATGGGAGCTTGTTAATATCCGGTTGTAGATAACTTGACACAATGTTTCCAATACACTACCAGCGTGTGTACCGTGACTGTCAATTTCCGAATAGGGATTCGGGAGTTGAACACGGTGGGGTTATGTTTGTTGAGCTTTAGCTAGGATCACTTCGTGATCATCTTTCGACCGAGGCACTTCTCTTCTCGCTCTCTATTACGTAAGTTAGTGCTAGTTGCTGCTGCAGACTCTTGTTGTTCCTTCACCTCTCGTTCTTTCTTCAGCCTTGTCCTCACCCAAGGCTTAAATAGTCGTGTTACCCGGGAACGGGATTGCTGAGTCCTCTGTGGCTCACAGTTACTTCACAACACCAGATGCAGGTTCAACCGAGTTTGATGCAGGAGTTGGATCAGTTCTTCACCCGGGAGTCCGATGAAGATCGTGGCTGTTTGCTTGTGACGTTTTCGACGATCAGTAGTGGTTTCTACTAGGATTCGATCCTGACCTGTGGCTTTATGTTGTTTTGGTATCTTTCTTTTGGATCTTCACCCGTAGTCGGGTTGTGATGTTTTGAATGATGTATTGCTTATGTATTGTATTGTGTGAAGTGGTGAGTGTAAGCCAACTATCTCCTTTTGCATTTTAATCCCTCTTTTACATGAGTCGTGCAAAGATACCAAACTTGAGATCATTCTAGGATGGGCTTATACCTTTAAGTTGTGCCTCGACACGTAGGAGGTATAGTCCCATCCTGGGCATTACATCTAGGATGTTTCATGGGCTTTATTATACACTTTTATATTATTTTTGGGACTAACCTATTAACCCAGAGCCCAGTGCCAGTTTCTGTGTTTCTCCTGTTTTAGGGTTTTACAGAAAAGGAATTTCAAACGGAGCCCAATTGACCTGAAAATCAACGGAGGTTGTTTTTGGATCTAAAGAAGCCGAGGAAGTGCTGGAGGGGGACGAGAGGACCCACGGGCTGCCCACGAGGGTGGGGGGCACGTGCCCCCCCTAGGGTCCGTGCCCCCGCTCGTGGACAGCCCGTAGCCTCCTTTACTTCGCCCCGACTCCAACACCTCCTATATATACTGAAACCTCCAGAAAGAAACCTTGACCGGGAGTTCCACCGCCGAAAGCCTCTGTAGCCACTGAAAACCAATCTAGACCCTGTTTCAGCGCCCTACCGGAGGGGGGAACCCTCTCCGGTGGCCATCTTCATCATCCTGGCGCTCTCCATGATGAGGGAGGAGTAGTTCACCCTCGAGGCTTAGGGTATGTACCAGTAGCTATGTGTTTGATCTCTCTCTCTCTCTCTCTCGTGTTCTTGAGATGGCACGATCTTGATGTATCGCGATCTTTGCTATTATAGTTGGATCTTATGATGTTTCTCCCCCTCTACTCTCTTGTGATGAATTAAGTTTCCCCTTTGAAGTTATCTTATCGGACTGAGTCTTTAAGGATTTGAGAACACTTGATGTATGTCTTGCGTGGGATACATGTGGTGACAATGGGGTATTCTATTGATTCACTTGATGTATGTTTTGGTGATCAACTTGCGGGTTCCGTGACCTTGGGAATATATGCATAGGGGTTGACACACGTTTTCGTCTTGACTCTCCGGTAGAAATTTTGGGGCACTCTTTGAAGTACTTTGTGTTGGTTGAATAGATGAATTTGAGATTGTGTGACGCATATCGTATAATCATGCCCACGGATACTTGAGGTGACAATGGAGTATCTAGGTGACATTAGGGTTTTGGTTGATTTGTGTTTTAAGGTGTTATTCTAGTACGAACTCTATGATAGATTGAACGTTACTACGGACTCTTGAATAGATCGATCAGAAAGAATGACTTTGAGGTGGTTTCGTACCCTACCATAATATCTTCGTTTGTTCTCCGCTATTAGTTACTTTGGAGTGAATCTTTGTTGCATGTTGAGGGCTAGTAATATGATCCAAGTATGTTATCCTTGTTGAGAGAACTTGCACTAGTGAAAGTATGAACCCTAGGCCTTGTTTCCTAGCATTGGAATACCGTTTATGCTCACTTTTACCATTTGCTACCTTGCTGTTTTTATATTTTCTTATTACAAAAACCTATATCTACCATCCATATTGCACTTGTATCACCATCTCTTCGCCGAACTAGTGCACCTATACAATTTACCATTGTATTGGGTGTGTTGGGGACATAAGAGACTTTTTGTTATGTGGTTGCAGGGTTGTTTGAGAGAGACCATCTTCATCCTACGCCTCCCACAGATTGATAAACCTTAGGTCATCCACTTGAGGGAAATTTGCTACTGTCCTACAAACCTCTACACTTGGAGGCCAAACAACGTCTACAAGAAGAAGGTTGCGTAGTAGACATCAAATAGCAAAGCTCGCGATACATCAAGATCGTGCCATCTCAAGAACACAAGAGAGAGAGAGAGAGAGAGAGAGAGAGAGAGAGAGAGAGAGAGAGAGAGAGAGAGAGAGAGAGAGAGAGAGAGAAAGAGAGAGAGAGAGATCAAACACATAGATACTGATACATACCCTCAGCCCCGAGGGTGGACTAATCCCTCCTCATCATGGAGAGCGCCGGGATGATGAAGATAGCCACTCGAGAGCGATTCCCCCTCCGGCAGGGTGCCGGAACGGGGTCTAGATTAGTTTTTGGTGGCAACAGAGGCTTTCGGCGGAGGAACTCCCGATCTAGGTTACCTTCCGGAGGTTTTAGTATATATAGGAGGTGTTGGAGTCAGGGCCAAGCAAAGGGGGTCTCCGGTCTGTCCACGAGGTAGGGGGGCGTGCCCAGTAGGGGGGCGGCCCCCCACCCTTGTGGGCAGCCCGTGTATCTTCTCGTCCCCCTACGACACTTCGTAGGCTTCTTTAGGTCCATAAATGTCCTCCGTTGTGTTTCAGGTCAACTGGGCTCCGTTTGATATTCCTTTTCTGCGAAACCCTAAATCAGGAGAAAAACAGAAACTGGCACTGGGCTCTGGGTTAATAGGTTAGTCCCAAAAATCATATAAAAGTGTGTATAAAAGCCCATAAAACATCCTAGAAGGATAATATAATATCATGGAACAATCACAAATTATAGATACGTTGGAGACGTATCATATCCCTGGGGGGTTGACCTATAAAACCCCCCAGGAGACCTCATGCATACAGGCATGCACACTAGAGAGAACATGATAGACACACATCTCAGGGAGAAGCGGCCTAAGCCCTGGCATGTCTTCCTCCTTCATACATACAGCTCAAGGAGAAACTTTGTACTGATAAACATCAACCACACTCGGCAGGATTAGGGGTGTTATCTCTATGGAGAGCCCCAAACCTGGGTATGTCTTGCATCCCGCACTCGCTCATGCCAACCTCGCCTCTGAATCCCACCAGTGCCCTCGAGCCTCCTCCTATCTTTAGCCATCCCTTGGAATATGTCGTGCGCCCACCACGACAGTTGGCGCCCACCGTGGGGCAGCTCGAGGTCCTGGCCGGGAGCATGCTTCAGATGGGGATCCTCTCCGACTCTGATGAGCCCGTCGTGCTGGCGGACGACGTCATCGACACCCTCACCGTCTCCTTCGCCGCACTACGCATCTCGGATACGCCTACGGCCAACGAGTACCCCGGCGAGGTACTTGACTTTTCCGACTCCCCCATCTCTCCCGGCGGTAGCGTTCTCGACGGAGTGATGGACCTCTGCGTGGAGGTTTTTGTCACCAACACCGGCACCACCTCCTCGACGAGCGCGGCGAGAAAGGCCGCCGAAGCCGAGGCCGGGGCGGAATGAGCCGGCTCGCCCAACCCGCTGCGTGCCACGATGCAGAGCCTTTGCGTTCCCATTGGCACCGACATCGACGCCTCCAACATCGCCGAGGCCCGGGCTCGCCTTGACGGGGACCGCCAGCGCCTGCTGGACCTCACTCAGAAGCTCGCCGCCACGCAGCATCGCCTCGAATCCGCTCAGATGGAGCGCAACGCCGCCTACGGCTTTACGCCTGGCACGCCCGAGCCAAGCCGGGTCGCAGACGTGCGGGCCCGGGGCGGCGCAATCGGACGCGCCCTCGGCGCCCTCTCTCCCATCTATGAAACTCATGTGAAGAACATGCACGCTGCTAAGGCGGCCGTTGTCGGCCTGGAGCAGCTCGCAGGCGAAGAGCTGCAGGAGCGCCTCAAGAGGGTGAACGATCTCCTTACTGCGGCCAATGCACAGCAGGACCACCTCAACCAGCTCGCCAAGCCAGCCGGATCCGGCTCCGCCCACGTTACTGGAGCTGGCGACAACCAGCACACGGTGTCTTCACCACCCGGCGAGGCGCACTCCAGCCGCGCCCAGACCTGGCGCAACCTCGCTCCGGCAACCGCTGGCGGCCTGGGCGACGAATCGCCCTCGGAAGCTCAATGTTGGCTCAACCCTGCTCATCAGCCGACTCGGCAGCATACCGCGGTCGACCCTGGTCCCCGCGGCGCGGTCACCGGTCGGCTGGGTGTGCGCGCCATCGAAAACACCGACGCCCGCCACCGCCTCGACCGGCTCACCCTCTCCCAGGAGCTAGAGGAGATCGGCGTGCTTCGGCCCGCACATCTGAAGCGAGTCCTTTGCTAAAGGGTTCATGCTTCCCCACAACACCCCCAAGTACAACGACACCGTGAAGCTAGAGGACTGGCTCACCGACTACACCACCGCCATCGGCATCGCCGGCGGCAACCACCGCCTCGCCGTCCCCTACGCACCACTCATGCTACAGGGGTCAGCCCACACGTGGTTGAATAGTCTGCCGGTGGGCAGCATCAACACGTGGGTTGATTTCGAGGAGGCCTTCCTGCGCAACTTCACCGAAACCTACTGGTGACCCAGCAGTCCCAGCCAGCTCACCATGTGTGTGCAGGGGCCGACTAAAACCGACCGAGAGTACCTGGCACGCTGGAACGAGCTCCAAAACAACTGCGAGGGCGTCCACGAGGTCCAGGCGATCCAATACTTTGTCAACGAATGTCGGGACGGCACCCTCCTCAAGCACAAGCTACTGCGCTCCGAGCCGACCACCATGTCCGCGCTCATAGGGACGGCGGGCAAATACGCGAACGCCGACTCAGCCATGAAGATCCAGGTGGCACTGGATGAAGCCGGCAAGGCGAAGCCGGTTTCCCCTCCAAAGCCGACCGACGAAGGAAGCCGACAGCATCAGCACAACCAGCAGCACAAGCGCAAGGCCAAACAGCAGGCCCAACGCCACGACAACCGACTCATAGCGGCCGCCGAGCAGGCGCCCGCGGCCAAGCCGCCAAGCGCCGGCAGACCGGCAAGACGACATGGCAACCCTCCATGAGCTTCGAGGATATGCTCGACGCTCCCTTCAAGCACCACAGCGGCGCGAGGCCGTCCACGCACACGCTCCGACAGTGCGCCATCACCAAACGCATCATGAGGGGCGACGTCCCGCCTCCTCCAGCCCCGGCTCCAGGAGCGGGATGGCCGCCTCCGCCTCCCCCACCACCTCTGGCTGGCGGCACTATGCGCAACGACGCCTATTTGGACCTGAACGCGTCGTACGTCGTCTTCACCAGCCTTAGCGATGACAAGCGCAGTGAGCGCCTCATTCGGCAGGAGGTAAACATTGTCGTCCCGGCTAGGCCGGAATACATGCACTAGTCGGAGCGCCCGATCACAGGACATGGGAGGATCATCCGGCCGTCATGCCGAACCCGAGTGGTTAAGCCCTCATCCTCAACCCCACCATCGTCGCGCCTCAACGCATGTGCAAGTTCTCCCGAGTTCTCATCAACGGCGGCAGCAGCATCAACATCCTCTACCGGGACACCATGACCAAGCTCGGCCTTGAGGCCAACGACCTGGAGCCGACCAGGACCGTCTTCCACAGCATCATACCCAGTCACTCCTGCTCTCCAATCGACTGGATCCGGCTCGACATCCTGTTCGACGACAGGAGCCACTTCTGACGCGAGCCAATCTGGTTCGAGGTGGTGGACCTGTCCAGTGTGTACCACGCGCTGCTTGGCCGGCCCGCGCTCGCCAAGTTCATGGCGGTCCCCCACTATGCCTACTTGAAGATGAAGCTGCCGGGTCCGAAGGGCCTCATCACCATCACCGGCGACTACCGCAAGTCCCTGGAGTGCGCCTGAGACGGCTCCAAGCTGGCCGAGTCACTGGTCATAGCCGAGGAGCGGCGCCAGCTCGACCGGATCATCGCCCTGGCCAGCGAGGCGGCAGCCGCGCCTGTCCCAGCCGAGGAGCCGGCCAACGAAGCCTCGTTCAAACCCTCCAAGGAGACCAAGAAGGTGAAGCTAAACCTAGAAGACTCCAGCTGCACTATGTACATCATCATAGGCACTCGCGTCGGCGAGAAATAGGAAGGCGAGCTCATTGACTTCCTCCGTGAGAATCGGGATATCTTTACATGGACCCCGAAGGACATGCCGGGTATCCTGAGGAAGTACGTGATGACCCACAAGTGTAGGGGATCTATCGTAGTCCTTTTGATAAGTAAGAGTGTCGAACCCAACGAGGAGCAGATGGAAATGATAGGCAGTTTTCAGTAAGGTATTTTTTGCAAGCACTGAAATTATAGGTAACAGATAGTTTTGTGATAAGGTAATTGGTAGCAAGTGACAAACGGTAAAAGTAAATAAGGTGCAGCAAGGTGTCCCAATCCTTTTTGTAGCAAAGGACAAGCCTGGACAAACTCTTATATAAAGGAAAGCACTCCCGAGGACACATGGGAATTATCGTCAAGCTAGTTTTCATCCCGATCGTCTGATTTGCGTTTGGTACTTTGATAATTTGGTATGTGGGTGGACCGGTGCTTCGGTGCTGCCCTTACTTGGACAAGCCTCCCACTTATGATTAACCTCTAATGCAGGCATCCGCAACTACAAAAGAAGTATTAACGTAAACCTAACCATAGCCTGAAACATATGGATCCAAATCAGCCCCTTACGAAGCAACGCATAAACTAGAGTTTAAGCTTCTGTCACTCTAGCAACCCACCATCTACTTATTACTTCCCAATGCCTTCCTCTAGGCCCAAATAATGGTGAAGTGTCATGTAGTCGACGTTCACATGACACCACTAGAGCAGAGACAACATACATCTCATCAAAATATCGAACGAAGACCAAATTCACATGACTACTAATAGCAAGACTTCTCCCATGTCCTCGGGAACAAAAGTAACTACTCATAAGACATAATATTGTTCATGATCAGAGGGGTATTAATATGCATTATGGATCTGAAAATATGATCTTCCACCAAATAAACCAACTAGCATCAACTACAAGGAGTAATCAACACTACTAGCAACCCACAGGTACCAATCTGAGGTTTGGGTACAAAGATTGGTTACAAGAGATGAACTAGGGTTTGAGAGGAGATGGTTCTGGTGAAGATGTTGATGAAGATAGCCCTCCCCAAGATGGGAGAGTTGTTGGTGATGACGGCGGTGATGATTTCCCTCTCCCGAAGGGAAGTATCCCTGGCAGAACAGCTCTGCCGGAGCCCTAGATTGGTTTCCGCCTTGGTTACGCCTCGAGACGGCGGTGTCTGGTCCTGAAAGCCTCCTTATTATTTTTTCCAGGTCAAAACACCTCATATAGGAGAAGATGGGCATCGGGGGGCCTTCCGGCTGGCCCACGAGGCAGGGGGCGCGCCCTAGGAAGCGGGGGCGCCCCCCACCCTCGTGGGCAGTCGGTGGCCCCCCTCATGGACTTCTTTCGCCAGATATTTTTTATATTTTCTGAAACTGCGCTCTGTTGAGTTTCTGGGCTTTTGGAGTTGTGCAGAATAGGTTTCCAGAGTTTGCTCCTTTTCCAGCCCAGAATTCCAGCTGCCAGCATTCTCCCTCTTCATGTAAACCTTGTGAAATAAGAGAGAAAAGGCATAAGTATTGTGACAAAACATGTAAGAACAGCCCATAATGCAATAAATATCAACATGTAAGCATGATGCAAAATGGACGTATCAACTCCCCCAAGCTTAGACCTCGCTTGTCCTCAAGCGAAAGCCGATATCGAAAAATATCTCCACATGTTTAGAGATAGAGGTGTAGATAAAAACAAAATACGAACATGAGGGCATCATGATCATTTTCATAACAGCAGCTTATATAAATATAGTCATATGATTCTTATGCTAAAGTAGCAATTCATCCACAATATCAAGTATGAATCATAAACTTCATTGGAAACTAACAAACTTTAATCTCGGTCATTGAAGCAATTGCAATTTATCGTAACATCGGAAAGAGTCAATATAAGAGCTTTTCAGGAAGCATACATACTCAACTATCATATAGTCTTTCACAATTGCTCACACTCACGCAATACTTATGTTTATGGAGTTTTAATCGGACACCGAGAAAGATAGGGGCTTATGGTGTTGCCTCCCAACCTTTTACCTCAAGGGTAATGTCAACAGTAATAGGTCATGAAAACTTACATCCAAGTGGGCATATATGTCAGGATCTTTCCAACACAATGTGCTTGCCAAAGGATAAAATGTAAAAAGGAAAGGTGGATTTCACCTTGACACTTCTAAGGCAAGAATAATAGATAGGCCCTTCGCAGAGGGAAGCAGAGGTTGTCATGTGTCTTTGTGGTTGGATGCACAAAGTCTTAGCATAGAAGAACTTTGCTTTATATTGCCACTTGTGATAAGGACCTTTATTATGCAGTCCGTCGCTTTTATTACTTCCATATCACAAGATCGTATGAAGCTAATTTCTCCCACACTAATAAATCATACATATTTTAGTAAGTTTGCAACATGACAACTTACTTGGAAGGATCTTTCTCAATCCATAGGTAGGTATGGTGGACTCTCATGGCAAAACTGGGTTTAAGGATATATATATGGAAGCACAAGTAGTATCTCTACTTAGTGCGAGGAGTTTTGGCTAGCATGAGGGGGAAAGGCAAGCTCAACATGTTGGATGATCCATGACAATATACTTTATTTCAGATATAAGAAGACATAACCCATTATGTTGTCTTCCTTGTCCAACATCAACTCTTTAGCATGTCATACTTTAATGAGTGCTCACAATCATAAACGATGTCCAAGATAGTATATTTGTATGTGAAACCTCTCTTCTTTTATTACTTCCTATTAATTGAAACGATGACCAAAACTATGTTTGTCAGCTCCCAACAACTTTTATTTATCATACTCTTGTATGTGAAGTCATTACTTCCCACAAGATCGATATGATCTCTTTGATACTCTTTATGTTTTCTTTCTTTTTATCATGACCCAAGTGAGGAAGTCAAGCCCTTGACTCAACACTAATCTTTATTATATAGCTCACGGACTCGATTACAAAGGGTAAAGCTCACAAAGCGAAAGCTCACAACTAGATCATGCTAACTTTATTCTACTAGATCAAGATACTACCAAAAGGATCGAACTAAGTAAAACGGTAAAGATAGGAGTGATGGTGATACGATACCGGGGTCACTCCCCCAAGCTTGGCAGTTGCCAAGGGGAGTGCCCATACCCATATGATTATGTCTCCTTCTTCGGGGTGGTGATGATGGAGTTGCAAGTAGTGACAGCGGATCCTCGTATATCGAGCGTAGGAGATCTTCCAGCTTGCGGATAATACCTTTGAGAGCAGCTATGTAATCCCTCAACAAAATATTTTCACTTGTGAGGTGCTTGTTCCGAATTTGAGCCAACTCAATCATCCTGAAAGCTTCAATCTCAGTTGAGGTAAAGAGGTTAGGAAGAGGTTTAGGGGTGTCTTCTCCTTGTGCCGGAATCGGATCTTCCACCTCCATCTTGATCTTCTTATCCTCGTGGATCTCCTTGGATCCTTCCCTCTTTAGATCTATCTTCATTAGCCAAGCATCGTTGCCTATAGAACAGAGAATTTTTGTGTGATACAGAGGTCAAAACCTTTGGGAGTATATATGATGATTTTTTACCGACCAAAAGGAGTAGCCCACAAGAAGACGGAGTCCGAGCGACACACGGGGTGCCCATGAGGCAGGGGGCGCGCCCTCCACCCTCGTGGACGGCCCGTGTCTCTTCCGGACTGCGGCTTATTTTTCTATTTTTCTAAATATTCCAAAACGGAGAAAAATAGCCTTTAGAACTGTTTTGGAGTCGGTTTACTTACCGTATCACATACCTCTTCCCTTTCGGAGGCTGAATCATTCTGGAAAGTGTCCCTTATGTATTCCTCCGGGGTTACGGTTTCAATAATATTAGTTTCAACATTTATAGGATTACCTGAGATATAATATTTGATTTTTTGACCATTCACCACCTTCGGATTTGTGCCTTCTAAGTTGTTGATTTTTATGGCAACAGAACGATAGACCTCCTCGATAACGTAAGGTCCTTCCCACTTGGAGAGAAGTTTTCCTGCAAAAAATCTTAAACAAGAGTTGTATAGCAAGACATAATCATCTACGTTAAACTCATGCTTTTGTATTCTTTTGTCATGCCATCTTTTAACTTTTTCTTTAAACAGCTTGGCATTCTCATAAGCATGGGTTCTCCATTCATCAAGGCAGCTAAAGTCAAATAACCTCTTTTCACCGGCAAGTTTGAAATCATAATTGAGCTCTTTAATAGCCCAATATGCCTTATGTTCTAGTTCAAGAGGTAAGTGACAAGCTTTTCCATAACCCATCTTATATGGAGACATACCCATAGGATTTTTGTATGCAGTTCTATAGGCCCATAATGCATCATCAAGTTTCTTGGACCAATTCTTCCTAGACCTATTAATTGTATTTTGCAAGATTAATTTCAACTCCCTATTACTTAGTTCTACTTGACCACTAGTCTGTGGGTGATAGGGGGATGCAACTCTATGGTTGACATCATACTTTGCAAGCATCTTACGGAAAGCACCATGAATAAAGTGTGAACCACCATCAGTCATTAGATATCTAGGGACTCCAAACCTTGGAAATATAACTTCTTTAAGCATCTTAATAGAGGTGTTATGATTAGCGCTACTAGTTGGAATAGCTTCTACCCACTTAGTAACGTAATCAACAACAACTAAAATATGTGTGTACCCATTAGAGGCAGGAAAAGGTCCCATATAATCAAAGCCCCAAACATCAAATGGTTCAATAACAAGTGATTAATTCATAGGCATTTCTTGACGCCTACTAATATTACCAATTCTTTGACATTCATCACAACATAAGACAAACTTACGGACATCCTTGAAGAGAGTAGGCCAATAAAACCCGGATTGCAATACCTTGTGCAGTTCTATCTCCCGCATGGTGTCCTCCATAAGCTTCGGAGTGGCACTTGCGTAGGATCTGTTCCTGTTCATGCTCAGGTACACAATGTCTAATGATACCATCTACTCCTTCTTTATAAAGATGTGGGTCATCCCAGAAGTAATGTCTCAAATCATAGAAGAACTTTTTCTTTTGTTGGTATGTGAAGCTAGGAGGTATAAACTTAGCAACAATATAATTAACATAATCAGCATACCAAGGAGCAGTACGAGAAGTATTTATGATAGCTAGTTGTTCATCAGGGAAGCTATCATCAATAGGTTGTGGGTCATCAAGTATATTCACTAACCTAGACAAGTTATCTGCTACGGGGTTCTCAGCTTCCTTTCTATCAATAATATGCAAATCAAATTCTTGCAGCAAGAGAACCCATCTAATAAGTCTAGGCTTAGCATCTTTCTTTTCCATGAGGTATTTGATAGCAGCATGATCAGTGTGAATAGTTACTTTAGAATCAATGATATAGGGTCTAAACTTATCACAAGCAAATACAACTGCTAAAAATTCTTTCTCAGTGGTAGCATAATTTCTTTGGGCACTATCTAGAGTTTTACTAGCATATTGGCTAACATTCAATTTCTTATCAACTCTTTGCCCTAAAACAGCTCCTACAACATAATCACTAGCATCGCACATAATCTCAAATGGTAAATTCCAGTCAGGAGGCTGGACAATAGGTGCGGAGATCAATGCTTTCTTAAGTATTCAAATGCTTCTAGACAATCGTCATCAAAGACAAAAGGAATATCTTTTTGTAAGAGATTAGTCAGAGGCCTGGAGATTTTGGAGAAGTCCTTATTGAACCTCCTATAAAACCCGGCATGACTAAGGAAACTTCGTATACCTTTGATGTCCTTAGGGCATGTCATCTTTTCAATAGCATCAACTTTAGCTTTGTCAACTTCCATACCTCTTTCAGAAATTTTATGTCCCAAGACGATGCCTTCATTAACCATAAAGTGGCACTTCTCCCAATTCAAGACAAGATTAGTGTCTTCACATCTCTGCAAAACTCAATCAAGGTTGCTTAAGCAATCATCAAAAGAAGTTCCGTAAACAGATAAATCATCCATGAAAACCTCAACAATCCTTTCACAAAAATCAGAGAATATAGCCATCATGCATCTTTGAAAGGTAGCAGGTGCATTACATAAACCAAAAGGCATACGTCTATAAGCAAAGGTACCGAAAGGACAAGTAAAAGTGGTCTTTTCTTGATCCCCTTTTGACACAGGTATTTGAGAGAAACCAGAGTAACCATCTAGAAAGCAGAAATGAGTATGTTTGGATAACCTTTCTAGCATTTGATCAATGAATGGCAAGGGGTAATGATCTTTCTTAGTAGCTTTATTTAACTTACGGAAATCAGTTACCATCCTATAACCTGTAACTATTCTTCGTGGGATCAATTCATCTTTATCATTAGGAACAACTGTCATACCTCCTTTCTTTGGGACACAGTGGACATGACTTACCCACTGACTATCAGCAACTGGATAGATAATACCTGCCTCTAGGAGCTTTAGTATTTCCCTTCTTACCACTTCTTTCATCTTAGGATTTAACCGTCGCTAATTATCAATAACATGTTTAGCATTTTCTTCCAATTTTATCTTGTGTTGGCATATAGTGGGACTAATGCCCTTAAGATCATCCAGAGTATATCCAATAGCAGCACGATGCTTCTTCAGAGTTTTCAATAATTTTTCTTCTTCCTGCTCTGAAAGGTTAGCAATAATAATAGGATATATCTTCTTTTCATTAAGATAAACATACTTAATATTATCAGGCAAAGGTTTAAGTTCAAACACGGGATCACCCTTGGGTGGAGGAGCATCCCCTAGGATTTCAACAGGCAAGTTGTTTTTCAATACGGGTCCCTGTGTAAGGAATATTTCATCTATTTCCCTTCTCTCATTCATATGCATATCATTTTTGTTGTCTAGCAAGTATTGTTCTAAAGGATCATTAGGTGGCATGACAATAGAAGTAAGACCAATAATTGTTGGGGAACGTAGTATTTTAAAATTTCCTACGATCACGCAAGATCTATCTACCAGATGTATAGCAACGAGAGGGAAGAGTGTGTCTACGTACCCTCGTAGACCGGAAGCGGAAGCGTCAAGTGACGCGGTTGATGTAGTCGAACTTCTTTGCGATCCAACCGATCAAGCACCGAACGTACGGCACCTCCGCGTTCAGCACACGTTCAGCTTGATGACGTCCCACGAGCTCTTGATCCAGTTGAGCTTCACGGGAGAGTTTCGTTAGCACGACGGCGTGGTGACGGATATGATGTATTTACCGGCGCAGGGCTTCGCCTAAGCACTGCGACGGTATGACCGAGGTGTGTTTCTGTGGAGGGGGGCACCGCACACGGCTAGAACAATTCAACTTGTGTGTCTTTGGGTGCCCCTGCCCCCGTATATAAAGGAGCAAGGGGGGAGGCCGGCCGGCCCTCTATGGTGCGGCTAGGGCTGCAATCCTACTAGGAATAGGATTGCAATCCTATTCCTAGTAGGAACTACCAAAGAAGGAAGAAGGGGGAAGGAAAGAGAGGGAGAGGGAGAGGGAAAGAGGGGCCGCGCCCCCTCCCCTTGTCCTATTCGGACTCCTCCTAGGGAGGGGGCGCGCCACCTCCTGGCTGCATCCCTCTCTCTCCCCTATGGCCCACCAGGGCCTACCATTCCCCCGGGGGGTTCCGTAACCCCCCCGGCACTCTAGTAAATTCCGAAACTTTCCAGAACACTTCCGGTGTCCGAATATAGTCGTCCAATATATCAATCTTTATGTCTCGGACATTCCGAGACTCCTCTTCATGTCCGTGATCTCATCCGGGACTCCGAACTACCTTCGTTACATCAAAACTCATAAACTCATAATACCGATCGTCATCAAACGTTAAGCGTGCGGACCCTACGGGTTCGAGAACTATGTAGACATGACCGAGACTCATCTCCGGTCAATAACCAATAGCGGAACCTGGATGCTCATATTGGCTCCTACATATTCTACGAAGATCTTTATTGGTCAAACCGCATAACAACATACATTTTTCCTTTTGTCATCGGAGTGTTACTTGCCCGAGATTCGATCGTCGGTATCTCTATACCTAGTTCAATCTCGTTACCGGCAAGTCTCTTTACTCGTTCCGTAACACATTATCTCGTGACTAACTCATTAGTATTTTGCTTGCAAGGCTTATTATGATGTGTGTTACCGAGAGGGCCCAGAGATACCTCTCCGACACTCGGAGTGACAAATCCTAATCTTGATCTATGCCAACACCATGAATACTTTCGGAGACACCTGTAGAGCATCTGATACGTCCAAAACGTATCTATAATTTCTGCTTGCTCCATGCCACTTTTGGGTGATATTGCTATGATATTCATACACTTCCATACACTTTTGATCATATTTGGACTAACTTACTAATCCAGTGCACCCCAGTGCCAGTTTCTGTTGTCGGCTGTTTTTGTATTTCAGGTTTTCACGTTTCGAGAACTGCCCAGAAAAATCCAGAAAAATTATATAAAAAATCAGCGATCCGGAAACAACACTGCGTCCGAAGGGCAGCCTGGTGGGGGGGCCACAGGGGCTCCAGGCGCCCTGTGGGCGCGCCCCCCCTTGGGCCGCGCCGGGGGGGCGCCTGGCCCCCCCCCCCGAGGCTCCCCCGGTGCCCTACTTTGGCATATATTTGAAGGAACCTCCGAAACCCTCAGAACAGGAACTCTTTTCGCGATCCCATCTCTGTTCCGCCGCCGCCGCCGCTTCCAAGATCGGGAGCACCAGGAGAACTCTTCCCGGCACCCTGCCGGAGGGGAGGATCACCACCGGGAGCTTCTCCACCACCATGGACGCCTCCCGGATGACTCGTGAGTAGTCTCCCTTGGACCATGAGTCCATGACCAGTAGCTATGTGATGTTCTCCTCCCGTTTTTGTGCTTCACTAATTAGTCCTCGTGAGCTGCCCTACATGATCGAGGCACCTATGTAATCCTTATGTTGTTGCTATGTTGAGTTTGCTTGGATCCGATGGATTATGAGATTATGTTCAGATTGATCTTGAGTAATATATTTGATTCACCTCTTTTATATTTTAGTTCATAAGTAATTCTTGCATGTTCTCCGTTGTTACTTATTGCTTTGGCAGAGTAGTAGGTAGTGACCCCAAGAGGGAACGTTATGCTCGATTGTGGGTTCATGCCCCTCGATGACTAGCTTGATTGACAGAAACATGAGTCTAGGGGATGTGCTGTTGCCACAAAGGGGAAAACAATGGTGCTTGTGCCCGCGGGTGCAAGGATTGTTTACTTTACGCAAAGTTCTTTTAATGCAGTTGTCTGTTGCATTGAGTTTACACTATGGGTGGGACTCGCAACTTAATACCAGCGAGATGTTCTGGATAGATATCTCAAGGTGGATGATTAGTAGTAGATATTGATGGATTTCGGTCTACTTACTTTGGCGTACCGCCCATGCTTTGAACCTCAACCTTTCTTGCAATGTAGTCAGCATTGGTTTGCGTTCGTGGTCCTGTCAATTGCCCAGCTGTAATTTGTTTACCTCACATAGCTGTTTTATCGTCTTTTGGGAGAGAGACATCACTAGTGAACATCATTAGACTCCGGTCCATATTACCATCATTGATCACATCCACTATTTACTTTTCGCTATTTACTTACTATTGCAAAAACTATCTATCACTACTATCATTGCTTTTAACCCTTTGTGAACTACAAGGCCGGAGGGATTGACAACCTCTCTGTACTCGTTGGGAGCAAAGTTATTTGTATCTGTGTGCAGGTCCACGTTGATTGCTAATTGCGCCGTTAGCAATTGTGTAGCGACCCGACCCAAATGGATCGAAGTCTCTGTGCTTAAGTGTCATCCCTGGATCGGTATGCTGACACACACAGTACTCGATGAATTATAATAGAGTTCAATCACACACTTTATTACATCGAGGACATCAAAAGAGTATTTATTACAATAATATGGCCAAAGACCATCTGGATAAAATAACTACGGAAGCATCAAAAGTAAAATGAGTCCATCAACTCCACGACAAACTGAGTGCAGAACAACGACCTATCGCACCTTTACTCCTCGTCGGAAAACTCTGCAACATGAGACGTTGCGGCCGTGTAGGTCAGCACATGGAATATGCTGGCAATGTCACACCATAGAAATAATAATAAAGAAAAAGACTATCTCTATATGCAAATTTAGCTGGTGGAGGCTCTAAGTTTAATTTTTGCATAAATCCCATTTTTACCCTACAACAAAGGAATACAAGTTTATTTACTACTAAGTTAGAAATGCCATTATTGAGAAGGTTCCTCCAACTCAAATCCCAAAATTCCCAAGTTATTAGTAACCCAATGATTTCATTAAATAAAGTGATGAGATCAACCAATAATTCACTTCTAGATACTCAAGTTGTCCATAACCGGGGACACGGCTAATCATGATTAGTTTGTACACTCTGCAGAGGTTTTCACACTTTTCCCCACAAGACTCGACCACCTCCATGATCGGAAGATCGAGACATAGTCTTTCTGAAGTATTTCCTCCAAACCCTGGGTAGACCGGTACACCTACTTTCCCCTACATCAGCTAGTCTACCACGGAAAGAGGTCACACAACTTACTCAACTATGCCAGAGCCCATAATGGCTTGTGGCTGCACACGGAAGTTTCTAGGCATGAAATATCTTATGATCCCTTTGAGCCTGGGTGGCGGACCTAGGGTAATCACACGGGTACTCCGGGATTCCCCTTGGGCAAGAACTGGTTTCTCCAGGTGCCCCAAACAATCCACCCAGATGTGTATTAAAGTTGCCACCTTATGTTGTCCCAAAATTATTATCTCTCGCAACTTGCATGTATCACACATACCAATCCCCGTCTACGAGCATGGCTAAGCAATATATGACATAACGAATATTCCCGGGGTGATCAAAGGTCATAGGTTCCTACCAAATGAACTACATAGCATAACCACATGTTCCCAATCCTACTCATGCAATCTTTGAGGGTGAAACTAATGCATAGTAAAATCTGGGTATTTAAACTTATGATCAAAGTGTGAACTTGCCTTGCTGACGTTCGTTGAACTCTAAAGATTCGTAGTAGCAAGCTTCGCACTCCGGATGATCTAGCGTAAGCAAGCAATAACATACATAAGCATACAAGCAAGGATCCAAAAAGGAAACAAATAAAAGACTTCGAAAAACTCCAAAAACACCAAAATAAAGTTTCTGTACAAAACGTAATTTTTACAGCAACAAAAATAAATGGTTTTGGTTTTAACAGAAAGTACATGTCACAAGCTTCGATTTGCAAAAAGAATCACCCAAAACGGTGTTACGAAACTCAAGTTATGGCCTAACGAAGTTTGAATTCAGATCTGTTTGAATTCAAATTTTAAAATTTTCAAAAATATATTTCGTTTGGTTCTCCGGATAGAGGATATTTTTATGAAACCGTAGGAAAAAGATATACTAGAAACAAGATTCGGTAAAGAATCTGAATTGGAAAATATACTGATAAAAGAGAAAAAAATTCGGACAGGGTGTTCACCGGACTTGTCGCCGGAGACGACGAAGAAGGCAGCTCCGGTGTGCTTCAGCAAAGGATGCGTGCGGGACGGTGAAGAGCAACGTGAGGAGGATCCGAGGAGCAGTACCGCGGTGTCGGTATCGCCTCCTGGCGTGGTGGAAAAGTCGCCGGAATACACGAACTCCGGCGAGCAATTGGAGAGGTTAGGGAGGGGGAAAAGCTCTAGAAGGAGAGGGCTTCGGACGAGGGGTGAGAGGGGCTCGCGGGGATGCTTTATATAGGGCTTGGGGAGGTCAGAATCCGAGAAGACTATGGTATTTAATGGTGGCTATTTCTCTGCCTCGTAATGGCCATTACAGGCGACTCCAAGGCGCACTAGGAAGGGGAAGGGGTAGAGGAAGGCGAGGGGAACCGATTCCGGGGGTTAGTGGGTGCGGGGGAAGGGAGTTGAGGGGAGAGAGAGGTGGAGGCGCCATGGATGACCGTGTGTTCGTGTTCCTCTGTACATGAACAACCACGAAGAAGAAGATAGCGCTCGCATGGGCCTGCTGGGCTGCGTTTTTTTTTGACAAAGAGAAAAAAAATATAGATAGAAAATAAAAATATTTTAATATAGGACATATATATATCAAAAAAATCAGAAAAATAAATCCTACATGATGAACTATTTTTCAGAGGCTAAATAAAAACTTTATAAAAAAACTTTTTTCTTAAAATCCAAATGAAACTCAAATTTGAATTCAAAACTTTCGGCATTGTTTTCTTCTGACTTTTTGGAGTGTCATGTTTGCTCCTCTCATACTTTTGAACAAGTATCTCGTCAGGGAGTTTTTGAAATAAATTTCAATTGCCAAGTAGAATTCAAAGTCAGATAAAATTCAAATGCCGCTGAAATTTCCAAATGACACTCAAATAAAAAAAATGCATAGATGCTTAGCTAATAATTGTAAAACATTCCAAATTGAAAATTTGGGATGTTACAAACCTACCCCCCTTAAGATGAATCTCGCCCTCGAGATTCGAGTTGGCTAGCAAAAAGGTGTGGGTGATCCTGTCGAAGATCTTCTTCGCGTTCCCAGGTGGCTTCTTCCTCAGTATGATGACTCCACTGAACCTTGCAAAACTTGATGACCTTGCTGCGGGTAACCCTGCTTGTTGTTTCGAGAATCTTGACGGGCTTCTCCTCATAGGTCAGATCACTATCCAACTGTATGGCTTCTAGTGGCACTGTATCTCTCAAAGGAATATCAGCCATCTCTGCATGGCACTTCTTCAACTGGGAAACGTGAAACACATCATGAACTCCTGACAAGGCTTCGGGTAATTCCAACTTGTAGGCAACTTCACCCATGCGTTCCAAAATTCTGTATGGCCCCACAAATCGTGGTGCTAGTTTGCCTTTAACTCCAAACCGTTTAACTCCTCGAAGTGGAGACACACGAAGATATGCTCTATCTCCGACTTCATAAGTTACTTCCTTGCGTTTAATATCGGCATAACTCTTCTGTCTGGATTGGGCTATCTTAAGTCTGTCACGGATCAACTTGACTTTCTCCTCTGAATCTCTGATAAGGTTGGGACCAAATAATTTACGGTCTCCAACTCCATCCCACATTAATGGTGTCCTGCACCTCCTTCCGTACAAAGCTTCGAAAGGGGCCATCTTCAAACTAGCTTGATAGCTGTTGTTATATGAGAATTCTGCGTATGGAAAATTATCATCCCAACTAGATCCATAATCTAGCGCACAAGCTCTCAACATGTCCTCCAGTATCTGATTGACTCTCTCGGTCTGCCCATCTGTCTGCGGATGAAAGGCTGTACTGAACTCTAGCCTGGTACCCAAAGTTTCGTGTAACTGATGCCAAAACTTTGAGGTAAATTGTGTTCCTCTATCTGATACGATGGTCCTCGGAACTCCATGCAGACATACGATCCTGGTCATATATATCTTGGCCAACTTAGCACTTGTATATGTGGTTTTCACGGGGATGAAGTGAGCTACCTTGGTCAAGCGATCAACTACTACCCAAATAGAATCATAGCCCGATCGGGTCCTGGGTAATCCTGTAATGAAGTCCATGCCAAGCTTGTCCCACTTCCAACCGGGTATTGGCAAGGGCTGAAGTAATCCTGCTGGTTTCTGGTGCTCTACCTTAACCCTTTGACATACGTCGCATACTGCTACATACTCGGCAAT
Organism: Secale cereale; assembly: GCA_902687465.1. Taxonomy (NCBI): domain Eukaryota; kingdom Viridiplantae; phylum Streptophyta; class Magnoliopsida; order Poales; family Poaceae; genus Secale; species Secale cereale. The sequence goes on along the minus strand of LR738713.1, from coordinate 565,297,173 downwards.
ATCCTTTTTCATACCTGTCCACCAGAAACTTTCCTTCAAGTCCAAATACATCTTGGTGTTTCCTGGGTGTATCGAATAAGGCGAATCATGAGACTCCTGAAGAATCAACTTCCTGATCTCTGTGTCATTTGGCACATAAATACGCTGCTCAAACCATAAGGTTTCGTGTTCATCCTCACGAAATCCTTCTGCCTTTCCTTGGTTCATCCTTTCCTTTATTTCTGCAATACCTTTGTCTAACTTCTGGGCTTCTCGGATCTTTCCCAACAAGGTGGATTGAATTTCCATTGCGGCAACAAAACCTCGTGGTACTATCTCCAATCGGAGATCTCTGAGATCATCAATTAACTCTTGAGGTAATCCTCCTGCTGTGAGGGTATTGACATAGCTCTTGCGGCTCAATGCATCTGCCACAACATTTGCCTTTCCTGGGTGATAGTGCAATTTTATGTCATAATCTTTTATGAGCTCCAACCATCTTCTCTGCCTGAGGTTCAACTCCTTTTGCGTGAAGATGTATTTTAAACTCTTGTGATCCGTGTAAACATCACAATGATTTCCAATAAGAAAATGCCTCCAGGTCTTGAGCGCATGCACTACGGCTGCTAACTCCAAATCATGCGTGGCATAATTCCGCTCATGGGCTCGAAGTTGGCGTGAGGCATATGAAACAACTCTTCCTTCTTGCATAAGAACACCTCCAAGTCCCTGACAAGAAGCGTCGCAATATACCTGAAAATCCTTGCGTATATTCGGAAGAATTAGTACTGGGGCTGTGACCAAACGTTTCTTCAACTCCTGAAAACTGGCCTCACATTCCTCGGTCCAATTAAACTTGGTGTCTTTCTTCAATAACTCTGTCATGGGCTTTGCGATCTTGGAGAAATTCTCAATAAATCTTCGGTAATATCCTGCAAGTCCAAGGAAACTGCGAATCTCTCCGACTGAGGTGGGTGCCTTCCATTCGGTGACGGCTTCAACTTTCGAAGGATCCACTGCTATTCCTTCCCCTGATATAACATGTCCGAGAAATCCAACTTCCTTCAACCAGAATTCACACTTGCTAAACTTTGCATATAACTGATGGTCCCTGAGCTTCTCAAGAACCAAGCGCAAATTTTCCTTGTGTTCTTCTTCATTCTTTGAGTAAATCAATATATCATCAATGAATACCACAACAAACTTATCCAAGAACTCCATGAATACCTTATTCATCATATTCATAAAATAGGCAGGGGCATTAGTCAAACCAAAAGACATGACCGTATACTCATAAAGCCCATATCTCGTGGTAAAGGCTGTCTTGGGTATATCCTGTTCTCGAATCTTCAGCTGGTGATATCCAGATCGAAGATCGATTTTTGAGAAAACTTTTGCTCCTTGTAGCTGGTCAAACAAATCATTGATCATCGGCAGAGGGTACTTGTTCTTGATAGTCACCTCATTCAACGCACGGTAATCCACAACCATTCTCAAGGATCCATCCTTCTTCTCAACTAAAAGCACTGGGGCTCCCCAAGGTGATGAACTCGGTCGAATATAACCTTTCTCCAATAATTCCTTAATCTGCTTCTTAATTTCCTCCAGATCATTTGCGGGCATCCGGTACGGTCTCTTGGATATTGGTCCAGTGCCTGGTAACAATTCAATCAAAAACTCTATGTCCCGATCCGGTGGCATGCCTGGTAGTTCCTCCGGAAAAACATCGGGACAATCCTTCACAACTGGTACTTCCTCCTGAACAACTCCCGAAAGAGAATTCACTTGAGTCCTCCTTGGTGTATGCCTCGACACATACTTGATCCGTTTCCCCTCTGGGGTGGTGAGAAGAATCGACTTACTGGCACAATCAATATTCCCTTCATACTTGGATAGCCAGTCCATGCCTAGAATTACGTCCAATCCTTGTGATTCTAGGATGATGAGGTCTGTGGGAAAAACGTGTCTCCCTATGGTCAATGGCAACTGAAAACATCCCCGACTAGCCATATTCTCTGCTCCTGGGGAACTCACTAACATTGGTGTTTTAAGGGCTACGGTCGGCAACTTAAACTTATCCACAAACCCCCTTGATATGAATGAATGCGATGCACCAGTGTCAAAAAGAACAAGGGATGTAAATGAATTAATCAAGAACTTACCAACAACGGCGTCAGGCTGGTCATAAACTTCCTCCACATTGACATGGTTCACCTGACCTCTGGTAAAAGGATTTGGCTTCTTTCCAGAGCTTCCATTGCCATTCCCGTTCTTCGCCTCGGGACATTCGGTGGCGTAGTGTCCGGTCTTCCCGCACTTGAAACAGGTAATGTGGCTCAGATCCTTCTTTGTCGCTGTAGCGGGGTTGGAGTGATGCTGATTGTTGTTTCCTCCGTTTCCATTGCCATTCCTATGGCTATGGTTGTGTCCATTCCCTCCATGATGTGAATGTCCTCCATGGTTATGGTGAGTGTGTCCACCATACTTGCCAGATCCTGATCCATTATTTCCCGAGTACGGGGTATAGCGGGGCTTCTGCTGAACTCCAGAGTTGTACTTTCCTTGTCCGTACTTCCTCTTGCGGTTTTCCACCTGCTGCTGCTTGCCTTCCAGAATGAGAGCCTTGTCAACCAACTCTTGATAATTGTTAAAGGTAGCCACAGTCAACTGAAGTCCCAGATCATCATTTAGTCCCTCAAGAAATTTCTCCTGCTTAGCGGCATCATCAGCCACGTCTCCGGGAGCATACCTGGATAACTTGCTGAATTCCTCCACATAATCACCAACAGAATGATTACCCTGGCGTAAGTTGCGGAACTCACGCTTCTTCAGACTCATAGCTCCGGTTGAAACATGTGCAGTACGAAACGCCTGTTGGAACTGATCCCAAGTCACATTTGCTATGGGGAATGTGGTGGTGTAATTCTCCCACCACGAAGCTGCTGGTCCATCCAGTTGATGTGCGGCAAAGCGCACCTTCTCTGCGTCAGTACATCCTGCGGTGGTCAGCTCCCTTCCGATCTTGCGGAGCCAGTCATCTGCGACGATCGGCTCCGTGCTGCTAGAGAACACGGGTGGGTTCAACCTCAGGAAACGGGTAAGGTTGTCGACCGGGGGTGGCGGCGGTGGGTTGTTGTTGTTGTTCTGGTTCTGATTCTGGATGAGTAGCTGCATGAGGGCATTCTGGTTCTGGATCAACTGGGTAAGTTCCGGCGGAAATTCCGGGTCACGTCTCGGAGGCATCTGTTCGGTTTAGAGTGGATGAGAAATTAGAATAGAAAAATGGCCTAATGAGAGAAATCACTACCCATATGCTTATGATAGCAATAAAACTTCAAATCAAGCAATTCACACAAATCACACCACACAAGCAAAACCTACATGTAAGGTCATATCCACAAGAGATATGATCTCTTCATACTACCGCAATCTATCGTTGGACTCCATTTGGTTGTGGTGGTCTGAACTAAATCTTCTCAAATCAAAGTCAACTCTACTTCTTCTTCTTCGTCAATGATGTCTTCATGGGTCTTGGTCTCATCAGCTGAGCAACTTGGTCATGGGGTTCAACAACTATCGAATTGAAGTAGAGAAGAGATAGAAATGAATAGAGAAGAGTACAGACCAATGGATATATAAGGAAGTGGTAAAATAGAGTTTTCTTCCTATGGTTTACCATTTCCTTGTGGTCGCGTCCTACAGTCAGCGTGTGCTCTGATACCATCTTGTAGCGACCCGACCCAAATGGATCGAAGTCTCTGTGCTTAAGTGTCATCCCTGGATCGGTATGCTGACACACACAGTACTCGATGAATTATAACAGAGTTCAATCACACACTTTATTACATCGAGGTCATCAAAAGAGTATTTATTACAATAATATGGCCAAAGACCATCTGGATAAAATAACTGCGGAAGCATCAAAAGTAAAATGAGTCCATCAACTCCACGGCAAACTGAGTGCAGAACAACGACCTATCGCACCTTTACTCCTCGTCGGAAAACTCTGCAACATGAGACGTTGCAGCCGTGTAGGTCAGCACATGGAACATGCTGGCAATGTCACACCATAGAAATAATAATAAAGAAAAAGACTATCTCTATATGCAAATTTAGCTGGTGGAGGCTCTAGGTTTAATTTTTGCATAAAGCCAATTTTTACCCAACAACAAAGGAATACATTTTTATTTACTACTAAGTTAGAAATGCCATTATTGAGAAGGTTCCTCCAACTCAAATCCCAAAATTCCCAAGTTATTAGTAACCCAATGATTTCATTAAATAAAGTGATGAGATCAACCAATAATTCACTTCTAGATACTCAAGTTGTCCATAACCGGGGACACGGCTAATCATGATTAGTTTGTACACTCTGTAGAGGTTTGCACACTTTTCTCCACAAGACTCGACCACCTCCATGATCGGAAGATCGAGACATAGTCTTTCTGAAGTATTTCCTCCCAACCCTGGGTAGACCGGTACACCTACTTTCCCCTACATCAGCTAGTCTACCACGAAAAGAGGTCACACAACTTACTCAACTATGCCAGAGCCCATAATGGCTTGTGGCTGCACACGGAAGTTTCTAGGCATGAAATATCTTATGATCCCTTTGAGCCTGGGTGGCGGACCTAGGGTAATCACACGGGTACTCCGGGATTCCCCTTGGGCAAGAACTGGTTTCTCCAGGTGCCCCAAACAATCCACCCAGATGTGTATTAAAGTTGCCACCTTATGTTGTCCCAAAATTATTATCTCTCGCAACTTGCATGTATCACACATACCAATCCCCGTCTACGAGCATGGCTAAGCAATATATGACATAACGAATATTCCCGGGGTGATCAAAGGTCATAGGTTCCTACCAAATGAACTACATAGCATAACCACATGTTCCCAATCCTACTCATGCAATCTTTGAGGGTGAAACTAATGCATAGTAAAATCTGGGTATTTAAACTTATGATCAAAGTGTGAACTTGCCTTGCTGACGTTCGTTGAACTCTAAAGATTCGTAGTAGCAAGCTTCGCACTCCGGATGATCTAGCGTAAGCAAGCAATAACATACGTAAGCATACAAGCAAGGATCCAAAAAGGAAACAAATAAAAGACTTCGAAAAACTCCAAAAACACCAAAATAAAGTTTCTGTACAAAACATAATTTTTACAGCAACAAAAATAAATGGTTTTGGTTTTAACAGAAAGTACATGTCACAAGCTTCGATTTGCAAAAAGAATCACCCAAAACGGTGTTACGAAACTCAAGTTATGGCCTAACGAAGTTTGAATTCAGATCTGTTTGAATTCAAATTTTAAAATTTTCAAAAATATATTTCGTTTGGTTCTCTGGATAGAGGATATTTTTATGAAGCCGTAGGAAAAAGAATCAACTAAATCGGATCTATAGACTAAACGATATACTAGAAACAAGATTCGGTAAAGAATCTGAATTGGAAAATATACTGATAAAAGAGAAAAAAATTCGGACAGGGTGTTCACCGGACTTGTCGCCGGAGACGAGGAAGAAGGCGGCTCTGGTGTGCTTCAGCGAAGGATGCGTGCGGGACGGTGAAGAGCAACGTGAGGAGGATCCGAGGAGCAGTACCGCGGTGTCGGTATCACCTCCTAGCATGGTGGAGAAGTCGCCGGAATACACGAACTCCGGCGAGCAATTGGAGAGGTTAGGGAGGGGGAAAAGCTCCAGAAGGAGAGGGCTTCGGACGAGGGGTGAGAGGGGCTCGCGGGGATGCTTTATATAGGGTTTGGGGAGGTCAGAATCCAAGAAGACTATGGTATTTAATGGTGGCTATTTCTCTGCCTCGTAATGGCCATTACAGGCGACTCCAAGGCGCACTAGGAAGGGGAAGGGGTAGAGGAAGGCGAGGGGAACCGATTCCGGGGGTTAGTGGGTGCAGGGGAAGGGAGTTGAGGGGAGAGAGAGGTGGAGGCGCCATGGATGACCGTGTGTTCGTGTTCCTCTGTACATGAACGACCACGAAGAAGAAGATAGCGCTCGCATGGGCCTGCTGGGCTGCGTTTTTTTTTGACAAAGAGAAAAAAAAATATAGATAGAAAATAAAAATATTTTAATATAGGACATATATATATCAAAAAAATCAGAAAAATAAATCCTACATGATGAACTATTTTTCAGAGGCTAAATAAAAACTTCATAAAAAAACATTTTTCTTAAAATCCAAATGAAACTCAAATTTGAATTCAAAACTTTCGGCATTGTTTTCTTCTGACTTTTTGGAGTGTCATGTTTGCTCCACTCATACTTTTGAACAAGTATCTCGTCAGGGATTTTTTGAAATAAATTTCAATTGCCAAGTAGAATTCAAAGTCAGATAAAATTCAAATGCCGCTGAAATTTCCAAATGACACTCAAATAAAAAAAAATGCATAGATGCTTAGCTAATAATTGTAAAACATTCCAAATTGAAAATTTGGGATGTTACAAATTGACACCTACTTGTTGAACCTAGGAGTCTCTGGGGATTCGATCCTTGGCATCTTTGCTAGGGGAAAACACTTCTACTTACTACATCTTACACCTTCCACTTGGGGTAACCAACGAGGGGTTCGAGGCCCATCAAGGAGTATTTTCTGGCGCCGTTGCCGGGGACTCCACTCTTCAGGATAGGGGAGTTGCATGCTATCTTTTACCTTTGCTTTTTAGTCTTGTTAGTTTACCTTTCATTTTTGCTTTAGTTCCTTTTATCGAAAATCACAAAAATAGTTATCTTGCTTGCTTGCTACTATGGGTTCTACCAAAAACACTAAATGGGAGGAGTACACCCCTACTTCCATTGCTCCACTTATCACTGACGGGATTTACAAAAAAAATAAACCTTGTGATTATACTAGTTTTGACGGAGAGTTATGCCCATGGCATGGTCTTCCAGGAAAAAAGTATGAGCCTCAGTTTAAAATTGCTCCTAAGCTTCCCCAAACTTGGGAAGATGTTCAAACTCTTATAACAGAGAGCGAATTAAACAAAGAGGATGACACTACAATTCTGCCCACTAATGATAAAATTGATTTCCATAATTGTAGTATTTCAGAAGTTGTCACCTTTCTACAAGGAATGGCTAAAGATCCCAACACTAGCACGCTTAATCTTGCCTTCACAAAGCATGTCACTAATGCTCTTATCAAAGCTAGGGAGGAGAAACTTAGAGTAGAAGCCTCCATACCTAGAAAGCTATAAGATGGTTGGGATCCTATGATAAAAATTTATTTGAATGACTTCTCTTGTTATGCATTATGTGATGTTGGTGCTAGTACCTCTGTTATGCCCAAAAGGATATATGATATGCTTAAATTGAAACCTTATGATTCTTGTTCTTTTGGTGTTCGTCTCATTGATTCTTCCATAAAGAAACCTTTGGGGAGGATCGACGATGTTCTTATTGTTGTCAATGATAATTATGTGCCCGTTGATTTCACTATCATGGATATTGAATGTGATCCTTCTTGTCCAATTATTTTGGGACGTCCCTTTTTGCGCACCGTTGGTGCTGTCATTGACATGAAAGAGGGTAATATAAAATTTCAGTTTCCTCTCAAGAAAGGGATGGAACACTTCCCTCGTAAGAAGGTCAAGTTACCTTTTGAGTCCATTGTACGGGCTAGTTATTCTTTTACTCTTGATAAAACTTGATCTATGCATTATGCCTAGCTTAAAGGCATAAAAGAAAGCGCTTTTGGGAGGCTGCCCACATGAATAAATTTTTTGCTTTTGTTGTGTCTTGATGTTGTTTACTGCTGTAGCATCATCATTGTATCTTTGCTTTTCATATTTGTGCCAAGTATAGCCTCTGATTGCTAGAAAGTTCAAAAGTTGTGAGGTGCTGTCCAGGAAACAGATTCTGTCCTTGTATAGAAAATTCGTATAAAATCACCAGATCATCTTTTTGGTCTGAATTCTTTCGACAGCGTTCTCTATATAATTGTGTTTCGTGCGTCAGTTCTGAGTTTTTTGATTTGAGTTGCAGAAGTATCCCGAACAGATCAATTACTGCATGCTGTTCTGTTTTTCACAGATTCTGTCCTGTTTTGCCTTACCTTCACTTTGCAAATTAAGAACTTGCTTTTTCTTTGCAAAAACCTTTTGGCAATCTTGAGAAACAGTAGAACTTCAAGAATATTCTTATTTCCAGCAAGGTATAATTATTTTATTAAGGGTACTAACCTCGCTAATCAGATTATGATGAGTTATGTATGAAGGGAGTTTTCAAGTGTGCGAGGGAAGATGATAAAAAGATTCAGGAGTGTCAAGCGCTCAAGCTTGGGGATGCCCCCGTGCACCCCCAAGAAATATTCAAGGAGACTCAAGCGTCTAAGCTTGGGGATGCCCCCGTGCATCCCCTTCTCCATCAACACTATCAGTTCGTCTTTCGTTTCGCTATATTTTTATCACTTCATGTGTTATGTGCTATGCTTGGAGCGTCTTGCTTTTAGTTTTCTTTTTAGTTTTTCATAACGAGTCGGAACCCAGCATTCCTTTATGTGGGCGAGAAACACGCTCATTACATAGAATTTTCATGTCTATCTATGCTGTGTGTGTTCTTTGTCTTTTAATAGCTACTATCGTGCTCTACTCTTAGTATTCATGCTTATCTTTTCAAGAGCTTTTATTTAGTTGGTTGCTTGAACTCTCTTTAATTACCATGCTCACCTTATTAAGAGAGTTTGCTTCCGTTGCATTGGTTAATGTGTCTATGATAAAGATGCTACTTGCATGATGGTGCTTAGTAGTTCAGGTTTTCTTTTGGTTAATCTCAAATAGCT